>CM040239.1:31593933-31906691 GCA_022545495.1 Chrysanthemum lavandulifolium | reverse complement strand
GTATTGTGGAGGTCCTCACTCTAGCTCGGATTGTCAAGCAGGGAACCCAATTCCTTGTAACAATTACGACTCTTCAGATAATGACCAACCTCCACAAGACAAATGATTCAAGCGACCTCATGAAACTCGACATACCTTCTCATCAAGACTGCGGGTTATTAAAAGAACTTAGGAGGAGCTCGGCTATGTCCTCCCAAGATAATCCAAATGAGAAATCCATGGAAGTTTTGTTAGTCAAGAGCGGTTGCTAAATTAGATTCCCAAATTACCTTTGAACAATCTATTAGGGAATCAATTGCAAAGAAAAAGCGGCCAAATCTAGCTCTCGATTCCGTTTCATTCACGATGGCGATGATGATGAAGATATCCTTGATATCTTACAATTTTATAACGGTTCATCAAGTTCATCGGTTGAAACTCCTTCCATGAAGAATCGGGAGAAAAGACTATGATGGAATTACTAGCGTAAGAACAAATGGAAAGTATAAAACATATGTATGCTAGTCCATCTAATTTCCTCGATCATTGTTATCACACCCGATAGTCCCACTCACTCTACGAACATGGGGATGAGCATCTTGACACTGTTCACGAAAAGGAATCGAGGCAATTTATAAAGTCTAGTGTTGAGGACCTTGTCCCAATCCTGTGAGAGTCACAGGAATTTCGATCATCTGTGTGATATCCCTTTCCTCTTGAGTGTTCTCAAGATCATTTTGAAACTTTCTCCGATCTTAGCGACGATTATGCTTCCTATGGAGACATCGAGTGCGTTGAGGCATCACTTCCACAACGATCGATCCCGCTTCTTGAGGAGTTCTCCGGTGAACTCACTCACATTAATCCACTCTTTGATTTGAAGCCGATCCGGAGACGAAAGTCTCTATGATAATGATCGTTCACTCACTCTTATCCCAATCGGTCCAATCGAGAATGTTGATCACTTTGTTCCCGAAACATTCAAAGCTACTTTCACCAATCCTCTATTTGAATTCGACTCTGAATTCACTTCAATTCTCGAGAATCCACTCTTTGATACTCGGTGAGGATAGTGATGAGCCCACAATGGAACAAGAGTTCACAAATTCACATCATGTGAATGATTCTCTTCATGAGGAGTTCGCCGGTGAACTCACTCATATCATGACTCCGCCGGAGTATGATTGCTTGGATGGCAAAGATCATGATCGGGGGGAGAGAATTTCAATTTGCATAGTTATGACAAATCCTCCTAACCTCCCAACCGAGATGCCTTCCAACCCAAAGAGCTCAACCAATAAAATCCAAATAAGTGCAATTGCACTTAATCCCGAGGAAGAAGATCTAGTTATGATTGTTATCATGATCTTCCTTCTTTTCTTCACCTACTTGGTGACTTCTCTCTTCTTCACTCGTTCGGGAGTGAGGACACTATCTTGACCCGGCATTTCATTTATCATTTGTGAGCCGGGTGCGTCTTTCTATGTATATCTCATCGGTGTGGAACTTTCACGTGCTTGAATGTTCATCCAAACATCTTGAATGAAAGTCCGATGGAGATTGTTTCTTCCACCGGTTTCCCATGAACCAATGAATGCGGGTCGAGTCAAGCTAGCGACTCGGTAATCAAAAACATTAGCACGCACCATATGGGTTTTCACCCATATTTACGTCTTCTTACCCCTTTCTACCACCCTAGTGGGGAGTCTCCCACATTGTTGTATATTCTCCTTCAAAAAAAAAAAAAAAAAAAAAAAAATCTTCTAAATAATGGCGTAGTATTTCCCTTTTCGTTCTTTGTTTCGCATAATCGCCGTACTTTGAATATTGAGGGCAATATTCATTTCTAAGTGTGGAATTCTCACGAATTTCATATATTATCTACCCAATTCCCGTTTTGGCCAAAATTTTTTGGAGTAAGTGTTTTACACTTTCTCATTAGGTTATCGATCCGCCATGTACGTAAGACAAAAGGATTAGCTAATCCAGAGCAAGCGGCTCTTGGTAAAGATTTCTCAAATCCGTTTATATGGCTTGCAATTTGCCCAAAATTGTATGGTTCTCAACTCACCATATCCTAAAAGTGAAGAGTTGGCTAGCCCAAGATTATGGCTTGTGGTAAAGGCGATGGAAAATCCATAATTGGTATTGACTCACCAAAGATAATCTTGATAATTTATCTAAGAGTTGGCTAGTCCGAAGGGTACGGCTTACGGTAAAGACACATCAAATCCGTTTCTGACTTATGATTTGCTCAAAATCATTTGGTTATCGATGTACCAAGGTTCTTACTTGAACCGAAACATTTGGCTACTCGAGTAATGGCTTTTGGTAAAGAGATTAAAATCCATTATGTTTTCTCAAATCATTGCTAGGACTAGCAATATCTCGATGTGGGGATTGATGAGTGTGTAAATACTCATCATTTTTATACAAAATAAATCAAGAAAATCATCTCGAAAACACTCGAAACACATCAAAATGATCAAAATATCATAAATCGGTGTTTTATGTGTTTTAAATACAAAATATCAAAATCGGATGAAAAACATATCAAATTTGCAAAATTGCGCTTTAGTCCCCAAGTTTCTAAAATTGTCAAAAATAGTCCACGAGTCAAAATTTCAAAGAAAAGTCACCAAAGGTCCTTTTTAAATCATAAGTTGTCAAATTTAGTCCTTTGGTGAAATATATCAAAAGTTTGAGAAAATTACAAAATGGTCCTCGAAGTTTGAAAATTGCGAAATTAGTCCACGAAAATGTGAAAATGGCAAAATTGGTCCTTGCACTTTTGAAGCTTTTCAGTTTTAGTCCCTTGGAATAACTTTGCATGATTGATGAGGATTGACCCTTGATCTTCAGATTTTACAAAACAAGTCCTTGTTATATTAAGACCTTTCACCCTTTTGGACCTCGACACCAATTGGCCCTCACAAATAAGCTTTTGGACCCCCTCTTTATTAATCTTGCTTGATCAAACCCCTTGGTTTGACCGCCCACTTGGCGCCATTTTCTTCTCTTCCCACCCACCCGCTGAAATCACTCCACACATCCATTCCCCCTCCTCACCTATCCAATATCTTGTCTCTCCACCTCCACCACACTACAAACACATTTATTGCTTCTCACCTCATTCACTCAACCATAGCCACTGTCAATTCCACTTTCCCGCTAAATTGACAATTTGGCCAAAAGTCATAAAAGTCGTCCATGGGGTCGAAAAATGGTGGGATTATCTCAAGAGAGGAGAAGCGAGGGCTTTAACATAAAAGGAAGAGTGAAGCAAGAAACAGGAGAGTAGTTTTTTTGGAAGATTTACTTTATGTCGTTTTTTACAAAATGTCTTAGCTTAGTTTAAATCATGTAATCTTTTGTTTTAAGATTCAAACTCAAGTTACTTTAGCATTATAATCGCTTTAAGAATCCATTTTAAAGTTTGGTTAAAATTTGTGTGCTGTGATTCTGTTGGTGTTTTCAAACTTATGATCTTAGATTTAAGCTCAATTAGCTTATTTGTTCCTTCATCAAAGCTTACTTAAGTCATTTATAACTTTTGAAAAGCTTTTGAATCATTTTCAAGTAAATTTGATGCTTGGTCAATGTAAGTCAACTCTTAGACTCAAAGTGGAATTGGAATGGTTCTTGGTGTTCGGTGTTGATAATGGGTTAGATTTGGTTGGTTAGAGTAGGATTTTGGGTTTGGTGTTGCTTCGTGATCACCTGGAGTTCAAGTTAGTTGGTTTCTCTTTTTCAATATTTCAAGTCATTTACATATTATGGTTGTTCATGCATCTGTGGTCACAACTGATTTTCATGTGTTTACATAGCTGTAATTAGGTTATATGAATGTGGTTTGATCATTGATTCAAGGCTACATCAGTGTTTGTCCCTTTTAATCTTCACAACAGTTACAAACAAGGGTGTTTGGATTGACTGATTTATCTGTCATAATGGTCTATTCAGCAGTTAAGTCCTAGTGGTTCATGCTTATTAAGTTTATTTGAGTTCATTTGGGTCTTAGTTTAGGTCTGCAATCTCAGAAAGTCAAAAATTAACATAACTGTCTCCACTGCTCACTGTTGAGAGTTTTGGGTTTGCAAAACTTTTGTTTTGTGTTTGGAATTGATTAACATAGGTTGCTTTAATCTCATTTCAATCATTAACACCATTTTCAGTTCAAAAATCAAGATCAAACTTCATATTAGTCAACTTTTTAGTTTTTGTTAAAAAGTCAAAGTTTGCAATCTCAGTTTTGGCTTATCTAGGAAGATTTTTAGTTCACTCAGTTCTAGGTCATTTCAAGTGATATTTGTGGCTTTTAAAATTTCTACTGCTCTAGTTTCTTGTTGTTATTTTTGTACAATTTTGTGATTTTTCTATAAGCTTCTAAAGAGCTTATGATTATAGTGTTCGATCCACATGCGAGGCATTAGGCTGCATGTGTTTTATGTAAGATGTTGCGGACCTTGCACAAGTCTCATTTGAGCTTGGCAAGGTCCGATTTTGGTTTAGAGGCTCTCACCGGGTATGCTTTAAGTTCCAAGTTACGGTTTTAAGTTTTGGCTTATTGGTTAGCCTATTCATAAGCTCAAACTTACCACCCTTTCTTGCTTTTAAGCTAATATCTCATAAACTCAAATCTTTGCATCTAGCTTATCAGTGGTTAGGGATTGTTGAAACTTGTTCCATTTCAGTTCTTTTAGCTTATAGTAGCTTCCTGCTTTGGGTTGGTGGCTTTTGGACTCCATTTGGCTTATTAAAGTGCTTATTTATAAGCACTTTGTTCATCGATTCCTTATTTTTGTACACAACCCCATGTTTTTCCATTTTCTTAGCTTCCTAATATTGTTTTAGACTTTTCCTGAAATTTTGATTTTTCTAAGTTGTTTTGCTATTTTTCCTAATTTAAATTAGTTTTTAATCCTTTTAATTAGCTTTAAATACAAATAATTAAGAAAAGTCTCAAAAAATAATTTTCATTTTATTAAGTTTAGATAAATGTAAAAAGCTTAAAAGTATTTTTCCTATTTTTCTCCTTTTATTTGGTATTTTAATAATTTAAATTAGTTTTAAATAGTTTTAAATTAATAATAAATATATAAAAGTCTAAAAATATATTTTCAGTTTTAAAATTAATTTTATCATATTTTAGATTTTTCTAAGTCTTAACTTTATTTTTCTAGTCTTATTTCATATTTTCTTTTATTTTAGAGTATTATTAAATAGTTTAAATTAGTTTTTAATTAATAATAATTACATAAATAGTAATAATAATAATTTTCTTTTTCTAAATATTTTCTTTTATTATTAGGATTGTAAAATGTATTTTCATATTTTTAGGATTTATATTGTGTAAGTTTCACGCTTTTATTTATACGTTTACGTAATTTTTAATTTAAACGTAAGTTTTAGGTTTTAAACGTTCATCACTTTAAATATAGTGATAGCGTTTATTTAATATCTTTTATCTTTTTAATTTTCTTAATTTGCATTTAAGTCGCTGTTATTTATAAACTTTTTCAGTAGTGTAATTATCTTATCCAAATCCTTTCTGATCGCTATCATTAGTGATCATTCTATCGTCTGAATTTGTTTAACACACCATTGAGTCTCCTTGGGACTTAACGACCCGGGAATCCATTGTATTCTCTGATCTTCATTGTATTTGTGCTTAAGCTGTTTTAAGTCTGTTAGACTTGACGGTTTTGCACAGATAAAAAACAATCGTGTATTGCTCAATAGAAATTGTTTTTGCAATACAGCGAAGGTTTTAATGAAAATCAATTATCAATCATAAAACACCTTTTGATTTGAAATATCCATTACACTGGTCGATGTGCTAAAGAAAAGAGTTGTTAAGCACAAAGACCGGTTTTCAAAGGTATCCGCTAATCCCTAACCTCGAACCGAGATTAATTCAAGAAATTGAATCGCCCATTGTTTCTGCTCGGTTGTCACATGGTTGATCCATATAATAGATCTCACATGCCACCTACCGTGAGCTTGTTTGATGTTGGCTCGAAGGCTTTCCATCTTCATTGTGAATGTGTAAACACATCACTCGGATGTTACGCAATACCACAAGGATAATGTGGGACTCAAGATATAATCTCTTTTCCACATTGTGAAACAAGAGAGTCTTCATTGAAAGTGTCCTAATGAGATTTATTGATGATCTCGTGGCTCTAGACTCAATTTGTGCATATTTGGATCCCGTGTCGGAGACTAGGGAGAGGGTCTCCTTCTTGATATCAACAATCTCAAGAGAAAGTCGATAGATAATGTCGGTTCCCGTGAGAATGAAACAAGTCCTTTAAGAGAAACTTGAGTGGTTTGGAAAGTTGAAGTGCGATGCGTCCTTTGGGTCCATGACGTCTTGTCTTCAATACCGATGTTACCATCGGTAGCATATGAATTGAACCCGTTTACGCCTAAGGTTGAATAAATGGAGGGCTATTTGTTTTCACCCTATTCTCATTCAATTCTTTTAATTCTTCAACCCCTTCGAGCTTACCGAGACTTCATAACTAGAACCTTGTTGGGTTTATTCCAAGATTAGCTCGGTCTTAGTCCGCACTCTTCCCATATCTCATTTTTCTCCTTTATCATCATACCTAAGGACTTCTACACTAACTAGTGGATTGTCTCGGTAGATCCCTCCTGCCTGCCGGATCATGGGAACCAATACCTAACCTTATCATCCTTATATCACCGTACATAAAGTAAAGTTGGTCGGTCTATTTGGTATTGTTCATCCGCCATTGGATCCAATTGAAAACCATTTGAAAATCAATTCAGATACTTGTGATATATTATCAAAGCATTTTGTACCGAATTGTTTTTGATATTTTAGAACGAGAACTCCCCTCAACATGTGCATCAAGTATTTGAAAATGTTTTGCACACACGGAGGCAAGAGAAAGAATTAACTTCTTTGATTACCATTTTCTAAAGATATCAACATCACTTCCTTGATCAACTCAAGTAGATAATGCATTCCTGGAAGGATGAGGTTTCCATAAATTTGCTCCCCTCAATATGTGCCTCGAGGTTTGAAAAGAGTTTTGCACATACTAGAAGGAACCCGCACATTGAGATAAATGATCACGTTTCAAATCATAGGTTTAAGATAGATGCTCCCCTCAACATGTGCATTGAAAAATTGAAATCGTTTGACACATGTGGGAAGGATGTGTACATCCTTATAAACCATTTACCGAATTCTCGCTTTAAAACCAATTTAAATCACACATTCTCCCCGATCACAATTATCAAATCATTTGAGATTTGTGATCTCTTATAGATTTAAATTGATTTTGAAAGATTTTAAGGAGAATTGTGACTTGATTATGAAAGCGCTTGAACCGATAAGGATCGACTCCATTGATAAAACATGCATGTACATCTTTTGAAAACAATTTAATGCCAAATAACTTTTAATTTAATTGAAATCATTCTCCCCTCAATCAATGACATAGGTTGTTGATTGAGAGATAGATTTTGACAAATAAGTCCTCGATGATTATCAAAAATAGAGATCGAGTTATTTTTCAAAGCATTTAGTTTTCAAGAGATAAATGTTTATAGAATCGAGCATGGAATTTTGAAAACATGATAAAACATGGCTCGTTCTTTCTTTTAAAACCGGTTATTGCCTCGAAAATGACAATAAACCATTCTTTTCTCTTTCTCCCAAAATAATTTTTGATTTTTTTTTTTTTTTTTTTTATTTTTTTTGAATTCGAACAACATCTAAAGTCCGTGTCATTCTTTGAATGACATCACAAAGACCGTAGATATTATCGAACCGAGAAAAACATGATAAAATGACAATTTTTTTTTTTTTTTTTTTTTTTTTTTTTAAGCTTTTTCGAGTTTTTCAAATTTTTATGGATTTTGAAAGTTTTATATTTTTGTATTTTGTTTTTCGAATAAATATTTACAAGAGATAGATGAAGATAGACCTTTACTCCTCGCCTTCCTCCCAAGACGCTTGAGAGTTTCGGTTGAAGGCTTTTCAAACCAAGACGTGGAAGAATAAACTCAAACGCTCTCTTGGAAGAGCTTTGGTGAAGATGTCCGCTAACTGATATTCGACCTCACAAAATATAGTTCCACCACACCTTTTTCCACTTGTTTCGATGAAATGATGTCGAATGTCGATATGCTTTGCTCTTGAGTGTTGAACGTTGTTGCATGAGAGAGCAATAGCACTTTATTATCACAATGATGAGGGATTTTGTTGAATTCAAAGCCATAGTCGATAATTGAGATCTCATCCATAAGATTTGAGCACAACAAGATGACATGGCTATGTATTCACCTCTGTAGAGGAAATAGAAGTACTCATTTGCTGCTTGAAGACCACCACAAGCTTATCACCCAAAATCGAGCACCTCGGCACGTATTTGACGTGTATCTTGACAACTGCATGATCAAAGATCTGCATAGGCCGTTAGTGACATACCGGTGTCCTTCGGTACCAAAGACCCATATTGATGGTTCCTCGAGATACCGAAGACCCGCTTAAGCGCTTCAAGGTGCTTTTTAGTAGGCTTAGCCTCGGTATCTAGCACACATGCATACAACGAACAAGATGTCTCGGTCTACTAGCAAAGAGGTACATCAGTGGACCCAATCATACTACGATATTTCGTTTGGTCAATCATGATCCCCGAGAGGTCCTCATCTAGTATGGTTTGGTCAATCATGGGGGTGTCAACAGGTCACTTGAATCAAATCCAAATTTCTTTAAAATCTCTCGTTGCATATTTAGATTGATTTATGACAATGCCTCCGGACTTTGTGAAATTTGTAATCCCAAGTAAAATGACATTTGTCCCATCATTGACATTTGAAACTTTGAACTCATTTCATTTGAAAACGATCACATTCCATTGGGTCTGCCGAGGCAAAATAATATCATCAACATAAATTTGAACATGAATTAAATGTTTGCCTCGACTTCTGGTGAACAATGTAGGATCAATCGCTCCTTTGATGAATCCGCTGATAGAAGAAACTTTGACAATGTATCATACCATGCCCTTGAGCTTGCTTTAAACCGTAAAGAGCCTTCTTCAAACGATAAACGTGAGTAGGATGCTCTTGATTCACAAATCCTTCAAGTTGGGCGGCGAGACGACTTCTTTAAGATCTCCGCTCGTAAATGCCGCCTTTACATCCATCCGATATACTACCATGTTCTTACTAGCAAAGATTAGCCAGAAAGATTCTCGATTGCCTCGATTCGAGCAACAGAGCAAAAGATTCTTCAAAGTCTATACCCTCCTCTCGACGATATCCTTTAGCAACTAATCGAGCCTTGTTCTTCAACACATCACCATGCTCATCAAGTTTTACTTTAAAGATCCATTTGAGAGTTATAATCATAGCACAGCTGGAGCAGGTACTAACTCCCATACATCAAGATGATCAAACTCATGAATTTCATCTTGCATGGCATTGAACCGCCTATCTTCATTCATGGCGCTTTAACATCTTTTGGTTCGATCTTAGATAGTACGGAGTTGAAGAAGCACCATAAGGCATCGGTTGCGAGTTGTTTCCGGGTTGATACAGAGACGAGAGGATTTCCAATGATGTTGTCTAAGGGGTGATCGTGAGTCCATTTTCCGAGGTGTTCATGTGGCGCTTGTTGAGGAACCGAGGTAGCCGAGTCGATGTCTCCTCGAAGAAGATGGTTCGATGATGATTCAGAGTGGCAAATATGTTTTCAAATGGAGCATCTTGAGAGTCGCAGGGATTAACTTCATCATTGATGCCGTAAACATTTCCATGTTGTACATTTGAAGAATGATGATTTGTTGATGAGATCAAGGATCGTGAGCGGTGCTTCTTGACTTAAAGATATTGAGACCGAGGATTGACTTCATTCATCGGAATATGAGCATCCTCTCTCTGTGGATCAACACCTCATTAGTAATTGAATCATACAGTTCATCAAACATAGGATCAAACAATTTCTTTACATCATCTTCGGATGGAGGTACATATGGAGTTTCTTGAGAGGAGTTTGGGACAAGGATGAACCAATGGGACTGCTTTTGAAGTGCGGGTCCCGAGCTTGAGTGTCCAGGAGCCATTTGACCGTCACTCATCAAACGTAACGTGAATTGTTTCCATGATATTTCGTGTTCTTTTGTTGTAGATTCGTATCCCTTTTGTTTGATGCATATCCTACAAATACTCCAATGTCGACTTTGGCCCTAAGTTTGCCTAAGTCTTGACCCTCATTAGTTGGATAGCACAATGCACCAAACACACGGAAGGAAAGATAGATTAGGTTTTATGTTGTGACAAGTTCATATGGAGTTTTCCATGAACAAGGTGAATCGTGGAACGATTTTGTGTGTAGCATGCAAGGGCAATTGCTTCACCCGTAGAAACATTGGAACCTTTGAGTAGATCAAGATTGTTCTTGCGGCTTCAACAAGAGTACGATTTCGCCTTTCAACTAGACTGCTCATTGAGGGGTTCGTGGAACACTTCTTTGATGGACGATTCCAACGCTTTCATAGAATTCATTGTTGTTTGTTGACAAACTCGGTTCCATTGTCTGCTCGATAATTACGACGGTTTTGTTAAGTCGGACTGCAATGCTTGATGAGTTTGATGATGATATCGAGTTTCATCCTTTGTCCTTAAGAACTTGACCGGTGAATCTAGAGTAATCATCAACCACAACTAACACATATTTCTTCCCAAAGATATTCTCGCACCTCATTGGTCCACATAAATCCATATGAATCATATGAAGAACTTCAAGAATATGAGTTAGTAGGTTTGGGTTTATGGGCATACTTTGCTTTTTCCCAATTGACATGTTGAACAAAGATGATCCTTTTCATACTTTAGTCTAGGTAAACCTACAACTAAGTCCTTTCTCGAAAGATCGTTGATGGTGCCGGGTTCAAATGATTGAGACGACGATGCCATAACCATGACTTTGTTTTTGAAGCCTTTGATAACAAGCGCATTGGAGAAGCCTCATCATGTCATCGATAGAGATGGTGTAAAGGTTTGACCCACGAGTTCCTTTTAACAGCTTCCTTACCATTAAGATCTCTAACAAAGCGGTATGTTTTCTCAAGGCAACTTCTAGATCGTAATCACGAATTGACCAACAGAGAAATGATTATTACCCAAACCTTCTACATAGTAAACTCTAGAGATGACACTATCACCAACAACATAATCTCCATAACCCATAATAGCACCGAAATGATCATTACCAAATCTATCATTCCGATGAATTTGCTCATGAAGTTCATGAGCCACGACCGTCTCGGTATATGCTTGGAACAAACTGAGTCCGTGTACCATGAATCGATTTGAACGATCCGGTTGAACACGACAAGAATGGATAATCTGGATAATTGGGATCCCCATGCAAGAATGGGTTCCATTTGGTTAGTAATAATGATTGGAACACCCACATCGTAAATAGAAGCATTCATATCGAAAGTGAGGCAATGGAATCGTTGTGAATAGATGCGAGACTAGTGTCGAAGATAGCCCCACACGGTGTGATCACTTCTTAAGGAATAGTTCTACCAAGAGGGCATCCATTTTCTTGTGGGCATTATCTCGATTAGTCTTAAGACCAACAGTGTCCAATAAAAGCCTATTTTATTGAATGTTCTTCCCGGGTTTCCACCGCTTTCTAACTCTCTTTCGCTTTTGCCTTTTAGCCTTCTTAGCATGAATTTTAGCATTAACAATATTAATCGGACAATTAACATCATTAGGCGTAATAAGAATACCACATTCATGATTAGAAATGTAATTCAAGCGACATCGATACAAGGTTTGCAAATAGTATCGAATTCAATTAATTACAAGACGCCTATGGCTAATACTAGAATCAACACGATTCGCTTTATTCAATTCAAGCTTAAAGTTCCTAGATTGTTCTTCACTCTCTTCCAAAGGCACATTCTTAGCTTGAGAGGTCCTATCATTCCTTGTATTGTCTTGAGACTTTGACCGCTCCGCTTAATGTCACCGATTACTCTGTAGGGAATGGGAACATTAGTTGGTTTAACTACTCTTTGCATCACCGCTTAGATGTAATGGGGTCCGAACTACATGCGATGCACTAAGGTTCACTTTCATAAAACTAGAGGTACTGTGATTTGTACTCCTAGAAGGCACACTTGAGTTCTCTTTCTTAGCATCGATGATCCGAATCGAACTACTTAAAGGCACACTACGGTTCACATTCAAAACATTGGGAATCGAATGCATATCATACTTAGCGTTAGGCATTGAGCATGGAATCAAAGGATTAACTCTCTCACCTAATGACTTTGGGCATATTGTGATCAAGCATTCTAAGATTTCTTGAGATCGTTTGGCATATAAGCATGCATGTCCAATTGCATTATCATGAGGTTTCTCTAGCTTATCCTCTTCAACAATCTCACGCAGACATTCTAGGCAATCCTTATGGATGAGAAGTATGTTTGAATGGCAAGTTTGTTGTTCCTTAGATGAGGAGGGACATATGTCACGGATAAAGCATATTTATTACAAGAGTGAACCTTTGATACAACATTCTCCCCATTGGTCATTGGCATTTTTCCTTTTACCCGACTCTTCGATTCTCAATTTCCTTTTGCAATGAAGCTATTTGTTCATTGTTTTTGTTACGAAAGTGACTTTAATTGATTCAAATAACTCATTGAAATGACGTTTAACCTTTTCATTTTCTTCTAGAAAACTTTCGCTTTCCTTTTGTAAAGCATTTACTAGGTTTTGAAGATGAAACGCTTGAGTATTCTCGAGAATCTAAAGGAGGAGGCATTTGGGAGCTCATCATATTATTTGTTTGACCCTTTAATTGAGAGATTTGGGCTTTTAACTTTCGATCGTGTTGCATTGAGCTTGAATCATTCATCACGCTTTGTTAATTTGAAAACCGCATCAAACTCTGGAGCATCCAAGATGTCTTGACATTTGAAGTTTTGACATTTTCTTTAAGATGTTGATATTTTAGTTGTAAATTAAAATGCTCAACTTCTAGTTTAGAAAATGTTTAACGAAATTGTCGTGATCATCCATTCAATTTTCTCGCTTAGTTTAGAATTAGTTTTTTCAAGCTCAATGACACGATCATGGGAGACTTTCGTGGCTGAGATAGTTCATGAAATTTGGAAGCATTAATAGAGCACTTTGAGCGTTGAAAACACATCTTGAGCAACACATTCAAGAATAAGATTCTCATTTAATGTATGCAAGTTCTTTCTCTCAATCTCATTATATTTCAAAGCACTCTCATAGTCACTAACTTCAACAACCATTGCATCAAATTCCTTTTCCATTCCCTTAATATCGCTTTCTATCCCTTTTTAAGACTCTCAAAGTGATTTTTAGAATTTTAAAGAAGGGCATGACCTCGCTTAAATAACATTCTTTCATTTGTTCAAAACCCTTTCTCCTTCAAATATACCATGGGTGTGATCCTTTTCTTGCAAGTTTTCTCAAAATCAACAAATAGTTGAAATATAACGTATTGGCTAATTAATGTCTTGCTTTTAGTGGCAATTGTTCTAGGAACAAGATGCATTGGTGTATTAGAGGATACACACGCTCTAGGCATTTTCCATAAAGGGGTTTGTTTCAACAATATTTTCAAATTTTCGCTTATCTAAATCCTTTTCCGTAAAACTTGTTCTGGAGTCAATAAAGGTCTCGAGGCTTAAACATGTTCAAGGAGATCCAGTTTTCCTTCTTGTAGTCATGGGAGTGATATTTATTTTTTCTCTTGCATTTAGGGTCATCTAATTTTTGTTCATCCTTTCCCTAGTGACTTCATCTCGATTTCTTATCTTCCTCGGTCACTCAACACAACTAGGTTTCGCCAGGCTTAAGGATTTCATTACCATCATAAAGCACCTTATGAGCATTTCCACCTTTTTAATTACCTCTGGATTTGGTTCCTCAACAAGGGAATGCTATGCTCATCGCTAAGACTCGATGTTTAGTGACCATGTGAGCAATCGAATGGTGTTTCCTTGTATGTACAACTTGTTCTCAAGTTTGTTTTTCAAAGTTTTCGATTAGAAAATCTCAAGAGTTTTGATTCCTTTGCATTAAATTCTTGCTTAAGCATTTCACATTTTCTTGAAGTTCTTGTTTTTGTTTAGGTGCATTTTAGAAAGTTTTCTTGCAAGGAATTTAATTCTTGTTTCAATACTTCTTCTCTAAACTTACTTTTCTAATTATCGTACTCACTTGGTCATCCATTTCCGCTCACGAGTGGTCACCAAACTTAGCACGTTGTTCATAAATAGCAACACGCTCTTTATAGGCATTTAGTTCTTCAAATTACGGAATCATCGAGGCACATGCAAACAGTATTCATCAAAAACATAGTCATTGTTGACGCAGAAGATGCATCACTTGGTACAACTTCACTTTCACTTTGTTTCACATATTGATCATATGGGATAATATCGATATTACCCATATTTTCAATATTTGATTCAATAGTTTCGATTGATTGTACTTTGTCATGCATCCGCTGCACATCAACATCATCGTATAATTTTAATACCTACGAGATGAGCTTGTCATGGGATGGCCCACTAGTGGTGAAGAGAGACCTTGGGAGAAACCATTGGAGAAATGCTAGCCATAAAATTGTGCAGGGCTGAGGTCCATCATCCACATCGTAGTCGTGATGCATCACGCCGGCGACTTGAAAGGCATTCGATGATTGTGACCTATCTCCCGAATAGCCGCTCATCCACATCTCGCATCATAGGTCTTGGCATTGCCCTCAAGAAGAAACACAATTCCTCTTCATTCAAAGCACCATTGTCCCGAGCTTGTGCTGCAGATCTTATCTCCAAGTAATCACGATTCATGGGCGCTTTAGAGATGTGCGCCTCCTGCAATGTGTCCCTCACCACCACGCTTATAACATTTGATGGGCATAGCTTGACCTTGGTTACCATTCCTTCTCGATTCTGGTTGCCAACATAACCTCTCCCCTCCTTTCGTCCACGATCATACCTGTTTTCCTGAACTGGTTGCACCACGATCCTTCCATCTTTAACGGTGCTTGATTGTATGGGTTAGATGTCTTGTTCGAGGTTGTTGTTGGTTTATGGGAGAGTATTCATGTTTTGACTAATGAGAAGAGCTAGTTGATTAATGAAGTTACCCACGTGAGCATCAAGATCGACTTGTTTGTACATAGGATCGTGAATGAGTTTGTGATTACCATTACCCAAGGGTATGACTTGTGATGCTTTGGTTGTGATTCGATGTTTGAGTAGAAAGTCAGAGTCATTAGACGAGCTTGTCTCTCCACAGTTGGTTTTGAACTAATTGAGAATCAATTTTTCAAACATAGCATGTCTCTCTCATTACGAAGGAGGAAGGCATAGAGTTGCTCATAGTTTGTATTCTTCAATCCTTTAGTGAGCTTCACAATGTAACAAACTTGTGCCATTCG
This sequence comes from Chrysanthemum lavandulifolium, assembly GCA_022545495.1. Lineage (NCBI taxonomy): Eukaryota > Viridiplantae > Streptophyta > Magnoliopsida > Asterales > Asteraceae > Chrysanthemum > Chrysanthemum lavandulifolium. The sequence goes on along the minus strand of CM040239.1, from coordinate 31,891,225 downwards.
GGATTCATGTTGTTCACAAATTTTGAGTTCAAGCGAATGTTAGGCATAGTCATTCGATGTTCCTCATGTCATTAACTAACTTATGAAATCTCACATAGTACTCATAGACATTCTCATCCGGTTTCATCTTGAAGTGCTCAAATTCGTCATAGAGTTGGGATTCTCTGTCTTCCATAGTTAATTTCAACCCCGAGAGAAGCATCTTAACATTATCCCAAACCGCCTTAGCATCGAGATTATGATTGATCGCCAGATGTCTTTAGGAAGACCTTGAAGAACAATGTTTGAAGCCACGATATCCGCATCAAATCTCTTTTATCCTTATCATCAAGCTCATCATACATCTTAGGTCCGGCTCCATCCATTAGTGGAGTACCATCTTCATTAGTATCAAGTATGTCTCTAGTCGTCTCAACTCGATATGGTCCTTCATCAATGGATTTGAGAATGTTGACACCATTTTCCTTTCCAAGGCAATACAATCGATTCGTTGAGCCCAAGAATCGTAGTCGATTCATGTCAAGCATGGGTGGATTTAGTATCTTAGCCACCGCTTGAACATCCTCGGCAACGATGGAGATGATGAGGAACGTTGGTAGACATGTTAACGGATTATACGGGAGTTTTATAACTCTATGATTAAACCGGAAATAGATTCTTTCACGGATTTTACTAAATCAAGAAAACCGTAAACAATCACTCAAGTCGCTAGAAGATAATGCACTAAGTCGCTAGAAGATAATGCACTAAGTCGCTAACACTTAATTCGCTACACCACTAAGTCGCTAGAGTCCCAAGTCGCTAGACAAATGCAAGTCGCTAGCAAAATTTTGGCGTGAATTGCCACTCAAGTCGCTAAAGATACAAGTCGCTAAAGAGCAACTCTCTGAGACCAAGTCGCTACCACTGTCGCTACTGTAGTGGAGAGTCCACTACTTGTACTTTAACTCGCTAGATCTAACTCGCTATGTCTAAAGCGTAACTCGCTACAAATTTGTAAAGCAAGTCGCTATGAAGAAAATAATCCGTGAGCTAAGTCGCTAGCAAGAAAAACCATATAAACATCACTTTTCAATCCAAAACAACCCAACCAAGATGATTCAAGCTTACCAAATGAAAACCTAAACACTTGTGATGATTCTAAACATAAAAGTACTAACAAAATTCAAACTTTAACACAAGAAATCAACCAAATGATGCAAAAACCACTAAACTTTTTCAAACTCAAAACCACCTAAAACCACTAGAAATCCAAAGATGTGCAAGATATGATCTAACCATGGCTCTTGATACCAATTGAAAGATATAACTTTTCACATACACATCAAACCATAACACAAAGTGGCGTATAGATGGAATTCTAGAGAGAAAGTTAGAGGTTTAGGAACTTAGTGAGAGAAAGTGAAAGATATTATTATGAGCTCCAACTCTACCTTGGAAGGTAGAGTATTTATAGTCTTATATAAACGCCACACATCGGGTGTGGATCGTGCATCTGCTGGTAAAGACCCGTCAAGTCCTCCACGGTGTTACTTAATTAAATACTACTAAACTAAAAAGAACTACGACTACGAGCTTTCTAACGATTACATATACTTGAGGTGCCCGACTCTTTAATACCTGGAATTTCTAATTCCTAACACAAAAGAACCCTAATTAAACTCAAACCCCAATTCAGTAACCCTAATTTACAAAATGTCAGCCTCATCTTCTAGCATCCGAAGCCATGTCCGTGCTTTACCTACTCATTATTATTGTGGCATTCGTCTAGCAAGACGTGTTTCTTGGACTGAGAGAAACCCTTGCCGTCGTTTCTTGGTTTGCCCAAAACCATCGGTATGTTTTAGTAGTATGTTTACATATTATAAATCAAGCATTTGTTTTAAATAGATTTTTTTACAGTTTTGTCCTGATAAATGTGATGCTTTCTATTGGATTGATGGTGAGTTGAAAGGAGCTTGGTACAAAATGCAATGTATGAAATGTACTGAGTATGAATGGTGATCGAGAGATGTGTTTCGCGAAGAGATTAATAGACATGAGTTGGGGATGTTAGCTCAAGAAAGACTAGCTTATGTGGAATCTGATTTTGAGAGTTACAAGGCAAGGATGGTGCTTGCACTAAAAAGGGAACAATCCAAGTATGCATTGTGGAGGAGGATTTCTGGTTTCATGATGGTTATCTTGACTGGAATGTTGGTTTTGTTGTTGATTGTCATTTAGGTCAGGCTAGTAGTAATGTCTTTGTTTCTGATGGTGTTGTTATGGTAGTAGCATGAAACTAATAGTATGTATTCACAACAAATTTTGTATCAATGAAAGTTGTGTTTATATAGTCTTTGTTGTTCGATTTTTGGTAGTAGCATGAAACTGATTTTTGGTTAGAATGCAAGTGTCTTGCACATGCTAAAGTCACCTTTTTAAATGACTGCACATGCTAAAACATGCTAAAACAAATGTATTGGTAGTATCAAAGACTGCACATAAAACATAAGGAATATATCAGTAAGCACATGCAACATACTACCCAATATTTAACTGCATAGATAAGGTTAACAGCCATGTGCAAAGTTTACAAAAGATGTGCCAAGATTGTTTACAGCCATGTGCATCCTACATAGACATGAACCTAAAACTAGATGTTAGTGTTTACAGGCACCAAGATTGTTTACAAAAGGTGTGCCATGTTGGTCACCTAAACATACCAGACATAAACATACCAGACATAAACAACACAAACTACCCAAAATACAAAAGGTTAATTGTTTTTAAGGCACTAAGAGTGCCTAAATGCTGAATGGCTTGGATGGAGAGCTACCAGTCCCATCTGGTGGAAAGTTAAACTTCCTTCTTTTGGCAATTCTCTCAGACTTATTTCTTAGCCTGATTGGAAGCTTTTGTCTTGGTCTCTGCCTTGCTACTTGAGTCATTGGAGGAGCTTGACTTTCTTCTTTCAAAGAATTGGCATTGGTTGTGTTGGCAACTCCACAGTAGGATCTTGACTTTGAGAAATAGGCTCAGTTATACTTGGCAGTTCAACATTGTGTTGAATATGAGCTTCTTCAACTGCTTGAAGTTCACTCAAAGTAGCAGGTCTGTCGAGCTCATCCTCTGAGAAGTGGTCCAACTGCACATCATCCCAAGTCTGGTATGTGTTAGCCATATGCTCCATCTCTTCCCTTCTCCTTTGTTCCTCTTCCATCACCTCCTGCATAACTTCTCTTTCAGCTTCCTCATCTCTCAACTGCCAATATTCCTAAATTAGATAGTAACAAAGATCAAATAAGAATGCTTAAATTATAGTAATTCGTGGTTAAATCTTAAAGTATACATACACGTGTGTTCAAAGTTAGAGTCTTTGATTTAAGCAGTGCACCTTTGAACCGATCTACCACTGATGCAGACCTTTGATTTACCTTTTGCACTCTAGCTTCACCACGCTTACTTGACTCACCAACCTTCTTGGATTCACCTTTGCACCTCTCATTTCACCCTGCTTACTTGACTCACCAATATTAGGTTTAGGTGCCCTTGGAGGTCTCATTGCAGCTGGTTTAGGTTGTTTTGGATCTTTGCAACTAGCCTTGTTATGTCCAGTTTTTTGACAATTTTGGCATCTCATAACTCTGCCAACCCTGCTAACTGAGTGTTCATTAACTTTTTCAGTGGGATGTGGGATTCTATCTTCCTAGGCCTTCCAGTATCCATTTCAATACAGGTAGGAGTGGGGGTGTGTTTTGAGTTGATTTCAAAGATTAGAACCTAAAATCGATTTATAGAGAACCTGTAGGTATCAAACCATTTGATTGACTATACCACCTACTCACACCATTAGTCGGATTCATCTTAAAGTGCATATAAGTCGCCACTGCATGTACACAAGGTACTCCACTAATATTCCACAACCTACAGCCACATGACCTAGTAATCAAATTAACCCCAAAGGCTTCATCCCTTTTCCTAACCTCAACAACCTGAAATTTACTAGGTAGAACATCCCATTTCCTTTGTTCAACCCTAAACTCCTCAAGGTGTTTTCTAATGGATGGAGTTATGTTGTCATCTAATTCAGCTGCAATTTTACTCATATTCCAATTCCTTTGCATAATGTAAACTCTAATATCCTCTAACATAGTGATTATAGGCTTACCTCTAGCTTGAAGTATCCGTCCATTAAAGCTCTCGATATCCCATTCTCAAATGATGCATGCTTCTATCCGGGCGTAAAAGGCTTTGCACCACCTTGCGTTCCCTCCATTAGATATGTAAATGCCTCGATCTAACTCTTTGATCTCATTCATCCTACATGTGAAACCGCTCAATAGTTGAAGTCACTGACTCCAAAACAACCTTTTATCTGCAAGCTGCACCACTTTCTTTTGAAGTTTGCATAAATATGTCTTGTGCGAGTTATACGTGTTCGCTTGTGGTAACCAAGTCCTAATCGACTAAATTAGACCACCGCATGTTAACAGATTAATACTTGGTTATATCAACACATAACAAAACTTATTATACTTAGATCAAAACAGACTAAACATTGTATCAAACATACCTTGTGAGAATCGAGATTATTGTGACACCATTGCCTTGTTGTAGGTGAAGATCACACCAAAAGTGACAAAACCAAGACCAATTGTCTTTGTTCTCAACATCCACAACTGTCCGTGCTATTGGGTACATTTGGTTATTCCCATCTCTACCCATTGCAGCTCAAAAGCTCACCTTGCAAATATGTGATAAAACACCCATCAATCCCTATCACCTTTCTACACCGCAATCCACCCATCCTGACACCCTTAAAGCAAACATACATTCTCTCGAAAGTAGGGATCACCTTTGTCATTGAAGTCCACATCTAAGTGACAAGTAGAACTGGATTGGAGTCTAGAATAGCTTGTCTCAGTATTCCCGTAGTTTCCCATAATGTTCTATAAGCCCTACCTCATGTTCAAACAGAGCACATTGTTTGGCCCTTTTGCATTGCCCTATACTGACATCAATCATGAACTTTTGTCTAATATCTTCCCTCATAAACTTATAAGTCAATGATGGGTTCATGATGATTTCATTGGCATAATGCTTTGCTATCCATTTGAATGTGACCAATGCACCAATATTGTAGTTTCTAGTGCACCTATGGTCAGGGTACAATGTCTTGATTTGGAAAGACTTTTCACTAGACATCCAAGAAGCCCAAAGTCTAAATGGAAAGGAATGTCCTTTGTGTGCCTGAACCGTCATCCTAGTCCACTTTTTTTAGGACTTTTCATGCAACCTTTACCCTTCCCTTCCTGTTTTGACCTTTCCTTGTTTTTCTTCTTATTACTCCTTCTACCAGCACACCTACCCAACTCAACATCTCTACCATAATAAACAAGCAAACACTGATTATCATACTTCATAATACCACGGTTGATAACCATGTGCAACTCCATAACTGCCAAAGCATGTTTCAATTGTTGTGCTTTCAAATTTCATTCCTAGGACAGCACAAATTCTTTCCAAGGTAATTCGAGGTTGTAACTAGGATATCGAACACCTTTTGAATCTTATACTTAGCATCTATAACAGCATCCTCAGGGTCATGTTCTTCCACAATATACTTACCAGTTAAACAGAGTTGGATCATCTCTTGTTCCTATAAAGTTACCATTACCAACCAACTTAGTTAAAAGGATCATCTATGGTCAATCTCAAATACTACATTTTGTTCCCTTCAATGGTGAAAGTCTATATTCTCGGGTCCTCTTCTTTCTCAACAATGCTTTTATCACAATCTAGGCTATCAACATTGTCCTTTTTAGTAAACAGGTGATCATTACTAGTGTAGCTCATAACATCATAATCATTGTATTCATGATACAAGTCAACCTTAAAACCATTCTCAAATCCTACTTTAACAAACTCAACCATATCAGCATCACTATTTATTTCCCTAATCCCACGAGTAAGTGTTGTTCCAGGTACCACATAATACAATCTTGTAACATTATTGAAAACAAACCTTCCAATTACATCAAATAATTCACTAACCGGCATGTCTTCAAACTGAATGTCATTGATAACAAGACACGATCCAAGCATATACTTCATGGATTTGGGACAAAACCCCATCATGATAGAGTCTAACAGATTAATCGAGACATCTTGACTACTCATCGACTGCAATCAAAAAGTTATGGTCTTGATTAGGGTTTCAAAAATTAGGGTTTTCAATATGCGATTATAATGGAGAAAGGGAAAGTAACACCTAATTATTGCAGTTAAAAATTAGGATTTACATACCTAATTATCACATATGCAGATTTTATTTAGAATGGTGATCGGGTGGGTGGGTTATTGGTTTTTTAGAATAAGATTGTGTGTTTCAGATTTGGGGCTTTTAATATCTACAAGAGTCAACAATTTGACTAATTGTCGATTTGGAAAATTTTGATGTGTTGGAATATCCACGATAATACATCACTGGAAAAAAGGGTCATATTACGATACATTGATCAAAATTTGAAAGTTATTTACGACAAAAATAATAAAATTTGTATATTACGTACTTGATATATTGGGAAAGTTTGTTACGTATTCTCGACTTCACCCTTCATTTAAATAGGATTGCATGTTTTATTTCCTATTTACTAGTGCACTATTTCATATTCATCATGAGTATTTTTCACATACTTACACATATGCACCGCCTTGTCACGGACCATGCCTTCACTGGCCTTCCATCACGATGTTCAGGAGAACATCCCACTTGCTCATTCACCTACCATCCATCGGCTTGCACATGGCCACCGATCCGTATGTTCAGCTACACTATCCCTCACCACCAACCGTGACTCGCCTGCTCCATCTATACCTACTCTCACCACCACTCCATCCCCATCGACACGCAGGGCAAAGCCCCATGATCGTGAGAGTGCACGGATATCGGGGCGATATTAATTCATGCCTCCATTAGCTTCTCGATGACCCGCGCCTACATGGGTCCTTCCACTCTCCGCAGTCACCGCCACCATCATCCACCGAGTCACCACCCCACCGTGAGGCTTAGGAGAGCTCCGATTCTACCGTAGGAAGGCCGGAAGAAGATCGGAAGAGGATCGAATGAGGAGCTACCGAGCCTATCTTGATTGAGCATCCACAGACATGTTAGTCAAAGATTAGATACGCATCTGGTCCGGGAGATTGTCCAGTATTCGGAGATAGGACGAGTTCGGGATGGCCTAGAGGTTGAGCGAGGACATGGACATTGATATACCAACATGGGTTAGACAGAGTGCTTTCCTCCCGGCCGACGGAGGAGAGTGATGTGGTTGCATGGAGGATATTGGTTTTGATCGATTCGCACCACATGTCGCGAGCCCGAGCTCGATCCATCATCACCTTCATTCATACCATCTCGCGCCGGATATGGGCGCCTTGCTCACACTACTAGACGACTTGAGACTATTGAGGTAGTCAAGATCGGGTGAGGCACGCTTATCTTAGACCTATCGGGATCTCCGGATGGTGAGGAGTCGACCCTCACCGAGAGTACTTATTCGATTGGATTCTCATGAGACCTTACTAGGGTCCATCTTGATCGATTGGAAGAGTCGATCCAAAGACGCTTGGCTTCAGCTCATGCAGCGTGTTGAGGTCTAGACCGCACCACGGATGTGTTGTTTAAGTATGGAGCTAGAGGCATGAGAAGATCCGGTTAGATTCTGATTTGAGGCTCAGTTGATGTTGTTAGAGATTTGACACAGATCACCAAGGCGCTAGGCGGAGGACAGCCCGGATGCACGGTCGACTTGAGGAACAAAGCGCATTCAATGGATTGCTAGAGATACCGCCCGAGGCGGTGGCAAAGGACTACGAGTTTGGGTCCATGCTAGCCTCTCGAGATGAGGAGCATCGCTACTTAGAGGCTACGCAACGAGAGTTGGTTGCTAGCATCGGCGATTACGCCTGCGGCCGACATCCTTAGACCTTATTGCATGATGTTATACACTAAACCCTCATCATGATGAGTTAGTGTTAGTTATTACCTTGTACTTCAATTTGTATTTCACCATGTTTTCTTGTATTTCATTGTATTCCAACGAAGATTTCGACTTTGTACTTTAGGAACCCTCAGAACCAAAATTCTATCTATGTCAAACTTTATTTTCCTATCCAATTGTTCTTTCTTTCATAGATTGCTCATATGATCTATCTCGATATTTACACTATTACCGGCACTTACCTTGTTTAAAAGGTTCTATATCTCATCGCTTTTCTTACCAAGCAGAAATGCCACCAAAGCGAAGATCAAACCGAACCAACCAAGGTGGAGCTTCTAATGCTCCTATTCCAAAGTGGTTACTCGCAACCGAAATTTGCAACACTGCTATTCCAAATGTGGTCACACACGATCATCAAGCGCCAAGCCACTACTCGATAGAGTTACTCCAATTCAACCTACCATGAATCAAGCTATGATAGACCAACTAGTCAATGAGCGAGTAAATGCGACTCTAGTTAGCAGACAAACCACTCTCTCATCGATGTGGAACTTGAGACCAGCCACCCATAGCCGCACTTGTACCTATCAGGATTTTCGTAAGACCATGACTGGAGGCTTTAGTGGAACCGAAAGAGCTGTCGGTTTGACTAGATGGATCGAGATGCTCGAGACTGTGTTCCGAATATGCAATTGTGAAGAAGAGGCTAAGGTTAAGCATGCATCGTTCACTTTCACGGATGCTGTTTTGACCTGGTGGAACAATTTCCTGAAATCTGCAAGTATCGATGTTGCCTATGCCATGCCATGGGAAAGCTTCAAGGAAATGGTACTTCGAAAATACTCCCCTCGTAATGAGATCAAGAAACTGGAGCATGAGTTCTGGAACCTCAAAGTTCAAGGCACCAATATGGCTGCTTATAACCAGCGCTTTCAAGAACTAGCCTTGCTGTGCCCTGAAATGGTTCAAACTGAGACCCGATTGTTGGAAAGGTACATCGGGGGACTGCCTCCATCCATCAAGGAAAATGTCACCACCTCTAAGGCTGCTAATCTTCACGAAACCATCGAAGTAGCCAACAAACTCATGGACCAAGTTATTGAGGATTCCATGGACAAGGTGGTTGACAATAAGAGGAAATGGGACGACCACTCTCAAAGCTACAACAACAATGGGAATCATGGCAACAACAGTGGAAACCATAGCAACAATCAGAACAAAAGACAAAATGTTGCTAGAGCTTATGCAGCTGGGATTGGAGAAAGGAAATCGTACGCAGGGACTTCACCACTGTGTAACCGATGCACCCTGCATCACAAAGGACAATGTACAGTCAAGTGCCGTAACTGTTAAAAAATCGGACACTTGACCAGAAACTGCATGTCCAAGTCATTGGCGACGGTTCAAACAACACCATCCCAGGACCCAAAAGCTGCTATAACTTGCTATGGTTGCGGTGAGAAAGGGCATTATAAGAATGAATGCCGAAAGACTAGAAACCAAGGCAATGGGGGAAATCAAGGAAACCGAGGAAATCCAGGAAGCCATGGAAATGGCGGATTCAGAAATGTTAGACGGTAGTACCGGAAATGGCGAAGGAGCTCGTGGAAGGGTTTATCTTGTGACCAAAGTGGAAGCTCAGAAGACCCGAATGTCGCGTGGTACATTCCTTATAAATAACCGTTATGCATCCATATTTTTTGATACGGGAGCCGATGGGAGTTTTGTTTCTAATGCATTTAGTCCACTACTCGATATTGCCCCATTGCATTAGGCAATGCATACAATGTGGAACTAGCTAACAGTAGCGTAGAAAGGGTGATACCATCATAAGAGGTTGCACCACGAATCATTAAACCACCCATTCAATATCGACTTGATTCCATGGAGAATGGGTAGTTTCGATGTCATCATCGGGATGGATTGGTTATCAAAATACCATGTCGCCATCATTTGTGACGACAAGCTCGCCCAAGTACCTATGGAGATGAAGTCCTAATCGTAGAAGGAGACAAAAGTGATAGAAGGAGCGTCAAGGCGCATGTCATTTCCTGTACCAAGGTGTTGAGGTGTATTGAGGAAGGATGTCACATCTTCCTAGCACAAGTCACCGGAAAAGACGAAAAGAAACGGAAGAAAAACGTGCGGAGGGCGTGCCAATAGTGAGAGAATTTCTGAGGTTTTCACGAAGACTTGTCGACTTCCTTGACCCGAACATGTTGAATTTCAAATCGATTTAGTGTCGGTGCCGCACCAGTGGCAAGATCACCTTATCGATTAGCTCCAACGGAACTCCAGGAGTTATCAAACCAGTTTTCGGAACTTGCGGAAAAAGGGTTCATTAGACCGAGCTCATGACCATGGGGAGCACCAGTCCTATTCGTCAAGAAGAAGGACGGAACTTTCAGAATGTGCATCGACTATCGTGAGTTGAATAAACTAACCATTAAGAACCGTTACCCACTCCCGAGGATCGATGACTTATTCGATCAACTCCAAAGTTCGAGCGTTTATTCAAAAATTGACTTAAGGTCCGGATACCATCAACTAAGAGTTCGGGAAGAAGATATTCCCAAAACCGCCTTTAGAACTCGTTATGGACATTTCGAGTTCCAAGTCATGCCTTTTGGGTTGACCAACGCACCAGCTGTGTTCATGGACCTCATGAACCGAGTGTGTAAACCCTACCTAGACAAATTTGTGATCGTTTTCATCGACGGCATCCTAATTTATTCCAAGAGTGTGAAGGAACATGAGGAACATCTTATATTGATCTTGGAATTGCTAAAGAAGGAGGAGCTGTATGCTAAGTTCTCGAAGTGTGAGTTTTGGATATCGACTGTACAATTTCTGGGTCATGTAATTGACAGCCAGGGTATTCATGTAGATCCCGCTAAGATCGAGTCAATAAAGGATTGGGCGACGCCCACAACCCCCACTGAAATACGCCAATTCTTAGGACTCCTTGGGTACTATAGAAGATTCATCGAAGGTTTTTTTAAAGATCGCCAAACCTTTAACTAAGCTAACCCAGAAGAACGTCAAGTTTGACTAGGGAGAAAAAGAAGAAGAAGCTTTTCAACTCCTTAAGGAAAAGTTGTGTAGTGCGCCTATCTTGGCCCTACCCGAGGGTAGTGAAGACTTTGTTGTTTATTACGACGCTTCACATAAGGGGCTTGGAGCGGTGTTAATGCAAAGAGAGAAGGTGATAGCATATGCCTCTCGTCAGTTAAAAACCCATGAGAAGAATTACACAACACACGACCTAGAACTAGGATATGTTGTGTTCGCACTCAGAATTTGGAGACATTATCTGTATGGTACGAAGTGTGTCATATACACCGATCACAAAAGCCTACAGCACATTTTGGATCAAAAAGAACTGAACATGAGACAACGCCGATGGTTGGAGTTGCTCAGCGATTATGACTGCGAGATTCGTTACCATCCGGGTAAAGCCAATGTAGTTGCTGATGCTCTCAATAGAAAAGAACAACCAAAACCTCTTAGAGTCAGATCTTTGGGTATGACAATCAGTTCACCTCTTCCATCCAAGATTCTTGAGGCTCAATCAGAAGCACTCAAAGAAGAGAATCGTCCAAATGAGAACCTTTACGGAATGCCAGAAAGTGAAAATAGATTCGTAAAAAGGTCGGATGGAACCTTGTGTTTCAAGGAGCGAAGTTGGATTCCACTTTACGGAGGAATTCGCGATATCATTATGCACGAATCCCATAAATCTAAATACTCCATACACCGGGTGATCCGACAAGATGTATCTCGATCAAGAAATTGTCTTGGTGGCCAAACATGAAAGCCGACATTGCAACATATGTCGACCAAGTGTTTAACCCTGCTCAAAAGTCAAAGTCGAACACGAGAGACCCTCGTGTGCGCTAGTACAACCCGACATTCCGAATGGAAATGGGAGCGATAACAATAAACTTTATCACCAAACTACCTAAGACCTCTAATGGCTCGACACTATTTGGGTAATAGTTGATCGTCTCACCAAGTCAGCACATTTCCTACCGATGAAAGAAAGTGACGGAATGGACAAACTTGCACGACTTTATCTGAAGGAGATCATCGCACGTCATGGTGTACCAATCTCCATCATCTCGGATAGAGATAGCCGTTTCACCTCAAATTTCTAGAAGTCACTTCAAGATGCTTTAGGATCTAACTTCGACATGAGCACCGCTTACCATACATTTCCTACCGATGAAAGAAAGTGACGGAATGGACAAACTTGCACGACTTTATCTGAAGGAGATCATCGCACGTCATGGTGTACCAATCTCCATCATCTCGGACAGAGATAGCCGTTTCACCTCAAATTTCTAGAAGTCACTTCAAGATGCTTTAGGATCTAACCTCGACATGAGCACCGCTTACCATCCTCAGACTGATGGACAAAGCGAAAGAACCATTCAAACTCTGGAGGATATGCTAAGAGCATGTGTGATAGACTTTGGAAATGGTTGGGATAAGCACTTGCCATTAGCCGAGTTTTCTTACAACAACAGCTATCACACAAGCATCAAAGTTGCACCCTATGAAGCACTCTATGGCCGAAAGTGTAGATCACCCGTGTGTTGGGCTGAAGTCAGAGAAAGTCAACTTACTGGTCAGGAGCTAATTCAAGAAACTACTGAGAAAATTGTACAAATCAAAAATCGACTGCAAGCTTCTTGTGACCGTCAAAAGAGCTACGCGGACAGAAGAAGGAAGCCACTTGAGTTTCAAGTGGGAGATAAAGTCATGCTGAAGGTTTCGCCGTGGAAAGGCGTAATCCGTTTCGGAAAACGTGGAAAGTTGAATCCTCGTTACATTGGACCTTTCAAAATTATCGCAAGAATTGGGCCGGTAGCCTACCGACTCGAATTACCACAAGAACTCAGCTATGTGCACAACGTGTTTCACGTGTGCAACTTGAAGAAATGTCTTTCTGACGAAACTCTTGCTATTCCCTTGGAAGAAATCCAAGTTGACGAGAGATTGAATTTCGTCGAGGAACCCATTGAGATTATGGATCGAGAGATCAAACGGCTTAACCAAAGCCGCATTCCTATCGTTAAGCTCTGCTGGAACTCTCAAAGAGGTCCAGAATACACGTGGGAACGTGAAGACCAATTCAAGCGTAAATACCCACATCTTTTCTCAACTTCAGCAAGTAATTCTAACTGAAAACCGAGGACGGTTTTCCTTCTAAGGCGGGGACGATGTGACACACGGTAAATTTTCACTCATATTTAAATAATAAATGGTAATTTATTATTAGTAAACCTAGTCATTAAGCATGCATAAGCTTTTCCTGATCATTTGAGTAGATAACTCGCATACAGTAGCCTATTGCACTTCTTTTGCATTCATTTCATAATGTGAATATCGTGTTATTGTCTTATGAATAAAAATTGTAAGATCAGAGGTTATCTCGTTTTCCCCAGTGACTGACACTGCACACGTACTGACACTATGATAAGGGCAAATAAAACAAATAATAAATCTCGAATGTAAAATATTACCAAAATAATAATATTTCCGAAGAGTATCTATAAGATACTACATTATAAAAATTATCTTTGTAAAACCCTAAAAATCATAAACGTTGAAAAGCCTATTTTGCCCTCACTTTAATATTTATAAAATCGTAAAACACGTCAAGCTCATCAAATCGTTTATAACCTAACTAGTAAATATGTAACTTGTACAAGATAAATGAAACCGATTACGCTACGTTTTAAAAACATTGTATACGCTCTATACGTATTTGTAATGGGCAATTTTTATTTAATACACAAATGCATGACAAGTAAATGTAAAAGCCCAACTAATTTGGTCATTGGCCCATGTCTTCTTTCCTCGGATAAAATAAACCGTGTAACCCTCCTCATTTTTTCGTGACTTTCATTGCAACCAAGAAAACCATAATCTCCTAAACTCAAAGTGATGGCTGGAGTTTTCCCTCCTCTTTCCATTCGACTCAAAGACAACACAATGCTGATGGCCGTAGGGCTGCTAGGGCAAAAAAGGTGGCTCGTCGTGGGTTTGGGGGTTCTTGAATTCGTGTACTCGGTACAAGGGATTGCTTGGTTTTGTCATGGGTAAACCGCTCTCCGTCGTGGGTTTGCTAGGCCATGAAGGTGTTGGCTTTGTTCGGTTTGATCTTGTTTCCTTCCTCATTACACGCTTCAAGGGCAAGGGTAACTCAACATCATCTCGTTTCTTGTTTCTTTGTTTCTTGGCTTTGGTCGCATGTTATCTTTCCATAAAATCACATACATATAAATGTTATCATGCCTAATAAATTGAAACCCTAATTGGAATGGAACCCTAAATGTAATTGATGGTCTAAACATGTGTTATGATGGCTAATATGAACCCTAAAAGCGGACAGATCATATGTCGAAATTGTGTGGGTTATAGATCGATATTTATAAGTGCAATAATCTGGGTTTTGTTGGAAAAGTTTATTTTATGTCTTAGTTAAGTTTTCCAAGTGGTTTGGTCGAATTTGGAGTTGTCTAAGTCGTATTTTGAATTTTACAAGATCAAGTGTCAAAGCTGAGAAAACGGGTCTGAAATTTAGGTTGGATTCATCTAGGTGTTAATCGTGATACTTTCATGTTTTGAGTGATTCTTGAGCCTAAATTGTAGTAATTTGAAATAGCTTTCGGAAAATAAGTCTTGTATCATTTGCAAACGTGGAAGTATGATTTTTATATTTTGGAGTTAGGGTGTCCGAATCTGAATTGCTGAGTTGAAATTTATGATGTAGTAAATGATTTTAGTATTTAATCTATGAGGTTCTGGAACTTTTCCTTTGGTGGATATGATATTTATATATGTTGTGACACCTGTAGCTTTTGTTTGATGTGTTGAGTAGGGTATGTATGTTTGTTGGGGCCATACTTTTGGTGTGTGTAAATCTGGGTGAGTTACTGACAGTGCGGACTTGTGATTTTCCATAGGCCATTTGGCTTGAAAATAGAACCCACCAATTTTTGGAGAGTCTTTTAAATCATATGGGAATCCCTGGGATTTTTCTTGATTTCATTTAAGCTAAGTAAGTATTTTATAAAAATCGTTAAAGTCTGGTCCAAATATGAGTCTCAGAAAATGAAAGATAAAACATGATATCAATAAGTAACACACTTACAAAGGCATAAGAAGCTTATAAAAGAGCTAATAAGTGTTATACAAATCGTAATCCATGTAGATTCATTGAAGAAGACGATGGCGTCGTATCTTACGTGTTCGTTCATTCATTTGCTTTTCCTCATTTGCGTTAAGGTACGGATATTACGACCTTTTAGTAAAGGTTTTCTCATGATCTCCTTTTCTTGTCATTTCCTTATGCTTATTAGGATTCCCTATGCCATTGCTATGATTCCTTACATTTATGTGAATCTCGCTTGTCCGAACTTCATTTGTTGAACCTTGCTATGTTTGAGTATGAATTTCGATTATGAACCTCGATTATGAACGTATGATATGTGACCGTGATATGAACCTTTGATTTGAACATTTGATATGAACCCTTTCGATTTTTTGATCCGTTGCTTATCCGAAATCTCATTTATTGAACCATGAAACATCCGATTTGAACTTATGATATGAAAACTACGATTTGTAAATCTGTTTGACCTTTATGATGAATTATAATCTGTGTCATTTATGACAATCTGTTTGACCTAAGTTAGTTTGACACCCGAGCCAATATTTCACTAGTCATGGGGTTCCATGTCCATGTCGATGCATGCACCGACATGACTCTAGGGCGATGAGAGTGATGTTCGCCACGTCCCTTCTCATTATCTGTTTATTGATTGTATGGCCACTATCTGTCTGGGGCGTATGGATGCATCCTAGATCTCGATCTGTTATCCGATATGATTTGTGCGGTGAATGATGTCGTAATACGCTGCGTCTTCACAAATTCGGGAGCTAGCTACTCCATTTGTTATTGAGGTCTCCTCAGATTATATAAGGTATTCCGAGGTCACTCCTCCGAATAAGAAAGTTACTTCGATATGATATGTTCGGGCTCGTGGTAGATAACTAAATCGATATGTTATTTCTATGTTAGATATTACATTTATGATTACATATTTGTCAATGTTTCCATTTACATACTGAAATATTATATGTTTATTGAATGTGTTTATGCTTTGACATGTTTATGTGACTACTGTTTGCCATGCTGGGATATGATTAATATGCTTAAATGTGATTCGTATGTTGTCATCTGATTATATGTTATTTTACCATTATGTGACCTTGTTGATCTGTATGATGATTATACTAGTGTATAATTGATTGTTCTGTAAGTTCATTATGTATAATTGTTTCGATAATTCGTGAACTTTGATTATCCGTTGGTGTTCGTATATGCTTATGTTTGATCCGCCATGTTTAAATTCTGCCTATACTAAAGTTTGATCCGGGAAATGGTTTAACTTATGGTGTCGACTTAATAACTCGCTAATTGCTATGCTATGTCTTTTGCTTATTTAGTTATAGTTTTCCTCATGTGTTTTCTATTTGTATGTGTATCGCCACGCTTGTTGCTATTGTACCACCGCTACGATATTGGATAAGTGTGTTAAATGTAGATTAATTGACTTGTGTAAAGGACATGTTTACTTCTAGTAGTTGTTCTGCTAGCTTTCGGTATTCGTTTGACTTATATGTACTTAAATTGCTTGATTCATTAATTTCTGTTGATTATGATGTGCTTGTTTGTGTCATCAATATGCTATGTGTTTGTTCTTATTTGTTGTTTGTTCTTCCGGATTTACGTATGCGTGTTTCCGCATAATCCTCGGTGATTCATTATCCTCATTCCACGTGACTTCGTTATTCGTTTCTTTATTTCATTTCGTATTGCTTTTGTTTAGTTTTCGTTTTGTTATATCTGCTCACCTGGGCTTTGTAAGCTCACCGCATTTTCTTTTCTGCGGCGGTATTAAGCATTTCAAGATGAGCTTATGGGATAGCTGATCTGGGTTGAGAGTAGAGCTGAGAGCAAGATTTGAATATAGGGATCTTAGATTTATTTTGATTATTAAGTTATTTATGTTTTCTTTTGTAAGTTTTGTAAAGGCTTCCGCTTTTGTATAGTACTTAAAGTTCTGATATGAAACTGTATTTGTGACATCTTTGCCCTTGTCGGGTTGGGGTGTTACAATTTATGGTATCAGAGCTCTAGGTTTTAGGACCCTTAGAGCTTAGGCTATGACCTGTGAGGATTGGGTAGACATTAGGTTTCCGTCTGTTCAGATATCTTCGATTCCTTTTGTGATCGTTCAAATTTGACTTGATATTCTTTTGTCTTCACCGAGTTGGCCTCCTCTTTCACATCGAATTTCGTTATTTTGTTTTCGCCGTCCGCTTTTCGATCGTTAGATGGAGACTACCGCAGAGCCAAAGAAAATGGTGCGACCTGCATCGCAGTGGAGAGGTTCGTGAAGCGAAGCCACACCCGATGCCGTCTTCTTTGGAGGCATCGGGATCTTCTTGGAGGAAGTTGGACGGACCAACCGAGCGCAAAGCGGAGACAAGATTCAACCGTTCTTGAGAAGGTTCATCTACTTCATATGATCTGGGCGCGACTTATGTCACTCGATTCGTTTGTCATGCGTTTGAGATGGTTTGATATTACATTAAGTGATTACGATCCGTATTGCTTTTCTCCGATTTGTTCGAACTCGGTTTGAATCGTGAAGTTTATCGTCTGGAATTTTGTTAATATCCCAGTTTTCTTTTGGATCGTCAGTAATGAGTCATGAGGAGCCGTTTTATGCAAGTTGGTGGCATTCTTTCATTGTGATATGGTAAGTTATTGGATGCAGTTTATGTTGTGTATATGAATCTGGTCTACTTTGGTATGTTACTTGTTATCTGTATGTGATATGTTTTGTGTGATATTGGCTATGTGGTTTGTCATGACCCGAGACAGAATATGGTGACAATAAGGGCTTGTTATGTGATGCAAGTATTATGATGCCTGATCAACGTGATAATACCGAGATCATATAATTTGACCTTATAGAAATCATATGACGTATGGGGAAATGCCTGTGGTTGATACGTGAATGGACTTTGACTTGTATCTGTTATTTGTCGCCTCTCATGTTCGATTGAAATTTTGTACCTCTTTGCGAGATTCTCATTGACAACTGTTATATATAAGTTTTATACGCTTGGAATCCAAATCGTTATGATCCGTGTGAACCTATAGATTGCTATATCTCGCCTAAGTTTGTATGTCTCCACGCATTACTGCGATTAGTAAGATGCTTAGGATTAGCTTCATCCTATGCAAATGTTGTTTTCATCATTAGATACCGAATAAGTTAGAGTGTGTTGTTTGATTTTCTGCATCTCATCTCGTTATCTCGCCATTACTTTGATAAGTATATGATTATCTCGTTATAAGTATTTGATGTAGAATTGATTTACGAAAAGTATAAGTATGAATGTTCGACAAGAATCTGTTGTTCTAAAATAAGTTTCGCTTTGCTCTATTCTTTGAAATTCAAGTCCGATTCGTTTTGTGTAAAGGACATGTTTACTTCTAGTAGTTGTTCCTGCTAGCTTTCGGTATTTCGTTTGACTTATATGTACTTAAATTGCTTGATTCATTAATTGCCTCGTTGATTATGATGTGCTTCATTTGTGTCATCAATATGCTATGTGTTTGTTCTTATTTGTTGTTTGTTCTTCCGGATTTACGTATACATGTTTCCAGTAATCCTCAATGATTCATTATCCTCATTCATTGTGACTTCGTTATTCGCTTTATTTCATTTCGTATTTGTTTTGTTTAGTTTTCGTTTGTTATATCTGCTCACCTGGGCTTTGTAAGCTCACCGCATTTTCTTTTCTCATGGTATTAAGCATTTCAAGATGAGCTTATGGGATAGCCGATCCGGGTTGAGAGTAGATGAGAGCAAGATTTGAATATAGGATCTTAGATTTATTTTGATTATTAAGTTATTTATGTTTTCTTTTGTAAGTTTTGTAAAGGCTTCCGCTTTTGTATAGTACTTAAAGTTCTGATATGAAACTGTATTTGTGACATCTTTGCCCTTGTCGGGTTGGGGTGTTACAATCTTACATTAATACTTCAGTCACGATTTTATAACGCGGGACACCAAAAGTGCTTAATACAACATTTACCTTAAATCATAATACTTTGTAATTTAAAGTAGTAATACAAAGTAAGTTTTACAAAATGAATAAAAGATACAAATTTTATCCCTTACCCTTGGTATCCCATACCCACACGTTTTCTTCCCCAAAAAGAGATAACACCAAACTTTCATCTTCTCCAAAAGACATATGTTTACCTGCTACCCTCCCATTTCCGTCTAAGTCAACGAAACCCAAATGAGATGGCTAAAATGGAGTGTGGAACACCTCATCATCACCTCCATATACAAGCTAGTTTGATGTATGCTTTTGTTCCTCAAACCTTTTCCGCCATGGTTAGAGCCGCTCAAATTCGAGTCAAGACCACAAGCCAACAAAATTCGTCAAGGATGATTGAGAGGTTAACTGAAAATGGTTACCACTCATCTTTCAAGGTTGGAAAGATTGGTCAAAGACTACCTCTTCCCCTTATCTTTTTATTTCAGTCGAGGCAACCCAAGGGTATCACACTCCAAATTTCACCACAAAGGAACAAGAAAACTGAGAAGCATAGAAAGACTTCTGCTTGGGTGCTTACTCCGGATTGATTGGGTCCAGTTGTGGTGTTGATACTCGGGTTGACCTTCGACTTCGTTGTCATCACTCTTGTTGTAAGAACTTATTCCAACCTTGTAATTTACTAAAGTTTATGAAATTGGTAATTTGATTGTATGGTTAAGTGTTGTTCGAGGTTGACAGATCTGTTGGTATATCGGTAAATGATTTGAGTGTTGAAACTTAATTTAGTCTTTTACTTTGTTGAGTTTTCTGTCGAGGTGTATGAAACAAGAAAAACTAGATTAGTCGAGTTTTATAGAACCTACTAGTAATGCTAGGTGTCGAACCCAGAAAACTAATGTCAGTTGCGAATTTTTGTCTAAGTGCTCAAATTTTCGTATAAACTTTGGTACCTTGTATCGGAATTCGGCTCTACATTTGATCGTGTTAATCACATCATTCTTTGTAAGTATGATGGGTTTTGCCTCGACTGAGAACCCACTCTGGTACTCGAGGTATTCATCAGTCAACGTCTTGTTGTTGTTTCAAGTAGATATAAATTTTAAGCTAGAAGAATCATCTTTGTCATCATAAGTGGTTTTGAAAATTGGTGATAAGTTGGTCATCTTAATACTTGCGTGAATCTGGAAGTAGGATTGTAACTATGACAACTAGTCGGGCTTTCGATAACTAAGAGTTGTTAGGATAATCAAGTGAAACCGGATTTAAATTAACTTGAGTATTGGAAGAGTAGAACTTTGATGTCTACTCGACCAACCTCTTTCGTCTAAAGTACGTCCAACAACATGGGTTATGTTGTGTTTTGGAGTGAGCCGAAAGCTCACTATGGTCACATTCGGTTAAGCCTTTAACTCGAGTAGATTTTATTTGAGTAGTATGTCGTGTAACTGTTGAGCAACCATGAGGTCTGGGTTCATGATCGAGCCACGTGTGTGTCAATCCGAAAATGTTTAACTGCCTTCCCTTAGTGTCAAAGTTAGTACACTAGTACTCAATCTTGGATAGTATATTGTGTTACCAAAACTTGTAACAAAAACCCTTCCTGTATTACCTTGGGCCGAAGCCCAGTTTAACACTCCAACAAAAACTTCCTACACCATCATTGAGCCAAAAACCCATTCCTTACATGTATTTCACTTCGGGCCTAGGCCCAATCCGGGTACCCTACCACTAATAACACCGGGCCACAGCCCATGACAGTTTCGGGTGTTCGTCTAGGTAGTCCAAGTTAAACCGCAAACTAAAACTTGAGGTGATAAATCGGAAAACAAGATACAAACTAAATATATTTTCCGTAAATTCAAACCTTATACTTTGATGTTAATATAATTGTGTCGACAAGTAAAACAAGGGTAAAGGCATTTGAACAATAAAACAAGTGCTTAAAACATGTTTCACTAATAAGATCTACGACAAGTTTAAACGTCAACGTGTAAACCAACTTATATCATAAAGGTTGCTAGTCGTACTTTGAAAGAACCCAATTTTAATAAATAAATGAAGACTACTATATCATTTTGTCAACTAATAAATTTGAGGGTCTTCAAATTTAACATAAGTATTTTCTCAACTCAATTAGAAAATAAATAAACTAATATTGATTTTGACAATACTATTAAGTGTCAACTTAAATAAGTGTATATACATTTATATACTTACTAATAGAACGTTGTGATTATTTTGAAACAACTCTAATGTCGATAACACCATTATAGTGTCAACAATGAAAAAGTATATATACTTCGTATACTTACTAGTAAAACCATTTTAATCATTTTTACAAACTAAAGTTTAGTTTTAATACAATTATAAAAACAATTGAACTATTTTAAGTATGTAATACTTAAAACAATGAACTAAAATATTGCCCTCCTTATCTAGGTCGCGTGTCGGTGCCGCATCACAACATTCACTAAATCCCACTTTTGGATTGCACATTTGCTAAGGTGATTTTTCATAGCTCCTCTTTTACTTGATAAATTGTTTTATACATTTTGGGGTGAGAAAATATGCAAAACCTTTTATGGACCTAAACTATTGCATGATTACTATTACGTGGTTTAGCCTAAGCCCTTATGTCCCTAGAAATGCCCCTTTTCATGAACCGCCGGTTCCCCATTGGGAAGCGAATGTTATAAATAGATCTATTGAGGTGACTCCTCCGTTCGGTTTGCCATGCTTAGGTCAAGGCAAACGATACCATGTCGGAATCGAGTGTTGAGGGACAAAGCACTCGCATTGGGCCTATATATTGTATGCTATCTTTTAGCATACAGAAACTGTCGTAGTATTGGTTGCATGAACTTAATGCTAACGTAATAGACATTCATCCATATATCATTATATTCGTTGTAATGATTATATGACTTTGCTTTGGTCCAAACTTACTGTTTTAATCTAAACCTATGAACTCACCGACTTTTAGTCGACCTTTTAGCATATTTTCTCGTGTGCTTAATTTGTGATCATGGATGCAAGGCAAGAGGTCAAAATGGTCGTAGTAATATCTAAAGAAGTGTTTTTACACATAACGATGTTTTTAAATTAGGACCATGAACTTATGGATGTGCCCATTTTATCTAAACAATGTTGAAAGATAATGTTTTAAAACTATTTTATGAAATCAAACGGAGTATGTATTCCGTTCTTTATTATTTGTGTTGTGATCTCCGATTTCGTAACATTCCCCTTAACACATATGCTTCCGCTAAACCAAATTTGGGGGTGTTACATCCCGAGAGAATCTTCAAAGTACGGCTCGAATTCTTAGAGTTTTTTATTTATGCTCGGGTTTACGCATCAACCTTCATAAGTCTAATTTATTCAGGGTGGGTACTGAAGATGGGTAAGTGGATAGTATGATGGAAGTCTTGGGTTGCAAACGGGGGGCTTTTCCTTTTGTTTACTTGGGTATTAAAGTGGGAGCCAAAATGTCTAGAATTAGCAATTGGAATGCGGTTGTTGAAGTTATTAAGAATCGGCTAGCGTTATGGAAAGCCAAGACATTATCTATTGGTGGCCGTTTGATTCTTGTAAAATCGGTCCTTGAGAACTTGCCCATTTTTTATCTTTCACTCTATAAGGCCCCTAAGGCGGTCATAGAGTATGGAGGCGATTATGAGGCGGTTCTTATGGGCGGGTTGTAGTGAGGAGAAAAAATTAATTGGGTTGCTTGGGATATCATTACTACTCCTAAGGCGGGTGGTTTAGGATTCGCTAAATTAGAAGATGTTAATGATGCGCTCCTCCTTAAATGGGCGTGGCGTTTTAAAAAAAGTGGTAGTTGCTTATGGAAGAAAGTGGTGCTCGGTTGTCACGGGTCGAGTAGAACATGGTCGTTGTTACCATGTACTTCTTCGGCTAGCGGTTGTTGGAAGTAAATAGTTAAAACATGGGAGAAAAAGATTTGGAACGGTAACACTCTCGATAGTTATTTCGTGGGTGTTATGGGTGTTGGGTCGACAATTAATTTTTGGGTGGACTCTTGGCTTCGAGATACCCCTCTTCGTTTAATTTATCCGCACTTGTTTAGACTCGAAAAAAAGAAATGGGTCACTATTTCGGCCAGGTTACGAGTTACTGATGGAGTTAAATCACTGCAGTGGGAATGGCGCTCTGAACCATCAAGTCCAGAAGAAATTAATGAACTCTTCAGCCTTTTGTCTGATATTTACGATTATGTATGGAATGGAGGCAATGATGATTGGAGATGGAAGGCAGACGCGAATGGAGAGTTTTCTGTGAACAAAGCTAAGAGTTTGATGTTTAACTGTCATCGACCGATCACTAATATTCATATGAAATGGAAAGGGTGGGTTCCTCTAAAATGTAAGATTATGGTATGGAGAGCGATGCTTAATCGTATGCCGACTAAGGTGGAACATGTAAACGTGGTGTTACATTGTCGAGCGACTTGTAACTGTCTGGCTCGAACTAGAAACGACAAACCATTTGTTTACCGTGTGTTTTTTTGCAGAGATTTGGTCCCGGTTGAGTCTTGGTGCCGTCTTCCTCCCATTTTGCTTCGATGTGTCCGATTTTTGAAGATAGCTAACTTATGCGACATCAAAGCATTCGAGATACATATTGAGAGGTATTGTCTTTACTACTTTGTGGGCGATATGGAATGAACGTAATGATAGAATTTTCAAAGGCAAACGGCGTCGAGCTATTGAAGTGGTGGAAAGCATTAAAATGACTTCGTATTTTTGGTTTCGGAATAGAACTAGATTGAAAGGTATAGATTGAAATGTATGGTGTTAATACTCGCTAGTCTTGATGTAATTTCGTTTGTTTGCTCGGGGGTCCTTGTTTTGAGGACCGGCCGTGGCTCTTTTTAAATGAAATTTACCTTTAAAAAAAAAATAACTTGCATTTTGAGCCAACAAATTAATTAACGCTGTCGCATTAACTTCCTGGGGGCGGAGAATTGGGATCTTGAAAGTCAGACAGTGGACCAGATGTATTCTGTTTCCATACTCCTCTAAATATGTGTATTTTAAAGATACATAGTATTATATTTATGTTATTTGAAGTTGAGGGGTACTTTGAGAAACAAAGATAAAGTTAAAGGTGCTATATATACTCGATCTAAAGTGCAAGGTTTATTTGTTGATTTATTTAAAGTTAAAAAGTTATGCAAGTAAACATGGAAATCGGCTGAGGGTGCCAACAAGGCAAGATCACGCGTGCTCCTTTTTTACTCCGACCCCATATCGACGTATCTTAAGTGCCATTTGAGGAGGATTTGGTCGTTCAAATGACTAAGTTGTGAGAGTTGTGGTTCTGTATGTGTGATTTTAAAGAGATATATAAGTATAGTTTGTGTTTAAGTTAGGTTTATTTGGGTGGTGTTATTAGTTGTATTATTACACTATGTTAGTGGTGAAGTTAAAGTAGAGAGTAGAGAGAAAAAATGGTGTGATGTTGAGGTAGGGCTGAGCATCGCAGACCTAAAATCGATCGGATCAACCGAACCGAAAGACCAGCAGTCCGGTTTCGGTCCCAACTTTTTATTTATTTTGGTCTCGGTCCGGTCCTACGTATAAACCGACCAATAATAATGCCTTCTTGGACCAGACCGGCCGAAAGATTGGACCGAACCGAACACATTCGGTCCGGTCTTCGGTCCATGGTTTTGGTCTAATTCGGTATCGCTGGTCCAATTTTTTCCGGTCTTATCCGGTCTTAGACCAATGCTTAGCCTTATGTTGAGGTGTCGGTAGTAATTGTAAAGTTGGTTGTGATGACTCCTTATTACCATGGCCTTAACCATTCTATTTAAGGTACAAGGGGTTAATGTTTAGTTTTTAATATATAAATTATAAGTCAGTACGTTGGTTCTTCGAGTTTCATAAACATGTGTTTCAAATTTACACATATCAACAACGCTGTTTTTTTAAGTCCATTCAAAAATCAGACTACTGTGGTTGCAGGTTGAGTGGTTTTGGTGGAATGGAGTAATGAAAATGTATCTAGATAGTAGGTGCTTAAAAAGTTGAATTTTGTATGAGAGAATGGAAGCTAAAGAAGGAATAAGCTGTTGTTCTTGGTCCTCTGTTTTGTATGTTATTTGAGATCTATTTCATGAGACATTGTCATAGGTTTATCAAATATCGGACGTTTTGTTTTAGTTTGGTTATGTAGTTCATTGTATCTGATTCCGGAAATGTCCAATATCAGTTTTATGGTTATTCTCATGATGTAAATTTTGGAAAGTAAATATGTTTCACTTTTTGCTCCAAAAAATAGTCTGTTCAAAAATATATTTCACGTTTTTATAAGATTTTCGTCCATTTTTATACGTTCTTACACGATTTTTGTACAATTTCATCCGTTTTTATACTTTTTTTCTTTCGTTTTTGGACGTTATTGCACGTTTCTATCCGTTATTATATGATTTTTTTTCGTTTTTCGACGTTATTATACTTTTTTTTATCTATTTTTGTACGTTTTTTATGTTTTATACGTTTTTATAAACGTATAAAACAGAACAAAACATATGAAAACTTATAAACTTACAAAAGCGTGTAAAAACGGATAGAACTATAAGAAAATGTATGAAACAAAGTATAAAAATGATCAAACGCATAAAAGCGAATAATGACGTCCAAAACAAAACAAAAAAATTGTATAAAACATCCAAAAATCTTATAAAATGTACAAAACAAGATAAAACGCATAAAACAAATTTTATAATAAAATTCAATAAAAAAAGTTAAAAAGTTTTAAAAATTATTTTAATAAAATTAAATTTATTTTTTACTTTATTTATATATTTTTAATAAAATTTAAATTTAAAAAAATGTGTTATAATAAAATTAAAATTAACATTTTTAAAAAATTTTATTATAATTTTTTAATAAAAGTTTTTTAAGAGTAAATTACATAAATCCTCCTTGGGTTTGTATTTTGAGAGAAAACCTCAAATTACAAGATTAGCCCTCACGTTAGTTCATCTAAGTTAAGTTATGTCATTTTTAACGCTTGTTTGGACTAGGGGTCAAAATTTGACTTGGTACGTAAAATAAAAACCACAAGGATATGACTCGCTTACAAAAACCACAAAGACAAGATTTGTAATTTTGCCAAACCACAAGGACGGTGTATGTAATTAACTCTATAACTTGTAACACATAATTTACTTGCGATCGTAAGTTTGGAAATAAAAATGAAACGTACTCATGAGCGACGAATCAAGTATATGATTGGCAAAAAGAACATGATCAGTTTGATTCATGCTTCAAGTCTCCATTGAACGCTTTTGAATCCTGACTATACTATACAAACTTAACAATAAGACTAAGAACAATGTCACTGCAACGGTAGACATTATGGGACCTCGACCCACCTTGAAACAATCCAACACGAAATCGCTAGTCTTCTTAAAGGTGTCCTAAACGGAAGGACATTTATTTCGACTACCAAGAGAATACACAAAGAGGTGCCATTTTCCAGGTTTGCCTAAAATCTTGTAGCAAATGGGAACTGAATACTTAATGAAATTAACAGGATAACATAAATACCATAATATGAACTGATGGTGATGGGGTTTCCTACCATGAAATGTGATCTAATAGAAAGAAATCAAATTCTAAAAAGCCTAGAAAACAATCTACACCGTCCAAATATAACCAAGCCAGGAAATTCGAGAGAGGCAGTTTTGTAATATATATTTTTTTCCCCATTCCTTCATCTTCGATACTCATCGTCCCTGGATCTCATCCATATGATAAAATACCACCAATTTTAATCCATCAATTGATTAGGATTCACTAATTAAGCAAGACTTAAGGCTCCGTTTTGGCTTATGAAGAATGGTTTTACCTTCAACTTTGTCTAAGAAAGATTGAAACTTGTTTTAGGGCTTCAAAGTTGTTAATGAATTGGAGACATGAGTGAATCACATATTTAGTTCTTACCCTTATATACAAACTCTTTTAACTTTCAGAAACTTCTTTAAATGATAACTTGATAATATGCAAACTCATATCAAAATCGAACCTTATTCATCAGCAATGCAGTTGACTTTCTGAAGAAGTCAACTCTGCTGCATGAAACCAGTTCCATGTACTGTAACAAAGAAGCTGAGTTTGTAGCATCAAAGCTTGCTGTCATGTCCTGTACGTGTATGTGGTCAGTACTGAAGCGGTTTTAGTTATAAGCAACAGTTTTGTGTTAGATCAGTTTTACCATGTCAAACTATTGTCGGAATTTTACATTCTACAGTTTGAAGCCCGACCATGACAAAGACAACACATGACTACTCAATGACTTTCAAAAATACAAATAGTTGATGCTCTGATAATTCCGTATCGCTGAAATATGTTTGTCGGTTCAATTTCATAAAAATCTCAGTAAAATTCAATGAAAGCCAATAGTTTGACTCAAAAATCAGATGCTTTTATGTTTAATGATTTCATCCAAATGTAGAGCTTATTTATGTGATCATACATAACTTATAACACTTTCTTAAGTTTATTATTTACATGATCATCTCCAGCATTGTATAAAATTCTGTTCATTTTCATCAAGAAAAGAGTTTGACTTTCTAAGAAGTCAACTTCAAATTCTACTATGATTCACAATAATTAGTACAAAATCCAAAATGGGGATTATAATGTAATCTAACAGTTTAATTAAAAGTACTAATATAGTAATATTGAAAGATAAAAGAAATCATAATTTGAAACACTTAATTACAAATGATAGTACTTTTGGAAGTGTACCAGAGAAAATCATGAATGACCAAAACAGATTTGAGTGAGAGACACTTGAAAATAATCAACAATCAACAATGATCCTTTGCTTCAATTAAGTGACGCGATGAAGAATCTAAGCACGCGAAAACAATCAACAATGCCTGGGGAAAAAAAACATAAACAATTACATCAAGCTAGAAAAAATAACGTTTGAATGGGACAAATGTCAGGATCGAAAGTAAAAACAGACACATTAGTTGTTGTCATGTAAGCGATCAATACAAAAACAGAGACGGGGAATGTACCTGTTATTTATGTATTATTGCGTCATGAATAGGCTGCTGCTTATATTTCCCATGAGTATAGCGCTTGTAGACCTTTGGTGATATAACACAATTGATCTTACCAATGTTGTTTGGAATATCTCGTAAACGGTTACAATTCGTTATAATTAGTTTCTCTAAAGATTCTATTTCGCCAAGATCATCCGGTAACTTCTCAAGAAGCAAACATGATTTAAGTTTGAGAGATTTGAGATGTTTCAACTTACAAATGCTATCTGGAAGATTTCTGATATTTGTACATGAAAAAATTAGCTTCTCTAGACATTCTAACCGGTCAAGATCCCGGGGTACCTCTGGAATACTGCCTTCAAGTGTAAGCTTTCTTAAACCTCGTAATCCACAAATGCTTCTTGAAAAACTCCCAAGGTTTGTACAAGCACACAGACCTATAGAAATTAGCCTTTCAAGATTTCCAAACGATGAATATCGATTTTCTTTATAATAACATTCAAACCGAAACTTTGGAGAATCATTGTTGGAGTGCAATGGGCAAACATCTGTGGGTTCTGCAATCAGACGTAACTCAGATAAAGCCTTATGAACACCCGTTTATCAAACTCAAAGACTTAAACCTCCCACATCCAATGGGAGTATTAATCTCTACCAAATCATAACAATTTTCAAGCTTTAACCATCTGAGATTTGGAGTCAGCCCAAGGTCAAGGGTCTTCAACTTTGAATGACTGAGGTCGATCTCTTTGAGCTTTGTACTTTCAGCGGGCATTTGAAGTTCTACCAATTCATTACAGCCACGAGTATTAGCGCCTCAAGATTCGGATAATTCCCGAGGTGGCGGTTTTTCAACTTTGAATCTCTGAGGTCGATCTTTTTGAGCTTTGTACTTTCAGCGGGCATTTGAAGTTCTACCAATTCATTACAGCCACCGAGTATTAGCGCCTCAAGATTCGGATAATTCCCGTGGTGAAGGTTTTTCAACTCTGAATCACTGAGGTAGATCTCTTTGAGCTTTGTACTTTCAGCGGGCATTTGAAGTTCTACCAATTCATTACAGCCATCGAGTATAAGCTTCTCAAGATTCGGAGAATTCCTGAGGTGAAGGTTTTTCAACTTTAAATGACTGAGGTTGATCTCTTTGAGCTTTGTACTTTCAGCGGGCATTTGAAGTTCTACCAATTCATTACAGCCATTGAGTATAAGCTTCTCAAGATTCGGAGAATTCCTGAGGTGAAGGTTTTTCAACTTTAAATGACGGAGGTTGATCTCTTTGAGCTTTGTACTTTCAGCGGGCATTTGAAGTTCTACCAATTCATTACAGCCATCGAGTATAAGCTTCTCAAGATTCGGAGAATTCCTGAGGTGAAGGTTTTTCAACTTTGAATGACTGAGGTTGATCTCTTTGAGCTTTGTACTTTCAGCGGGCATTTGAAGTTCTACCAATTCATTACAGCCATCGAGTATTAGCGCCTCAAGATTCGGAGAATTCCTGAGGTGAAGGTTTTTCAACTTTGAATGACTGAGGTTGATCTCTTTGAGCTTTGTACTTTCAGCGGGCATTTGAAGTTCTACCAATTCATTACAGCCATCGAGTATAAGCTTCTCAAGATTCGGAGAATTCCCGGTGAAGGTTTTTCAACTTTGAATATGAGGTCGATCTCTTTGAGCTTTGTACTTTCAGCGGGCATTTGAAGTTCTTCCAAATCATTACACCCATAGAGTATAAGCTTCTCAAGATTCGGAGAATTCCTGAGGTGAAGGTTTTTCAACTTTGAATATCTGAGGTCGATCTCTTTGAGCTTTGTACTTTCAGCGGGCATTTGAAGTTCTACCAAATCTTTACACCCATAGAGTATAAGCTTCTCAAGATTCGGAGAATTCCTGAGGTGAAGGTTTTTCAACTTTGAATATCTGAGGTTGATCTCTTTGAGCTTTGTACTTTCAGCGGGCATTTGAAGTTCTACCAATTCATTACAGCCATCGAGTATAAGCTTCTCAAGATTCGGAGAATTCCTGAGGTGAAGGTTTTTCAACTTTAAATGACTGAGGTTGATCTCTTTGAGCTTTGTACTTTCAGCGGGCATTTGAAGTTCTACCAAATCTTTACAGCCTTCGAGTATTACCGCCTCAAGATTCGGATAATTCCCGAGGTGAAGGTTTTTCAACTTTGAATATCTGAGGTCGATCTCTTTGAGCTTTGTACTTTCAGCGGGCATTTGAAGTTCTACCAAATCATTACACCCATAGAGTATAAGCTTCTCAAGATTCGGAGAATTCCTGAGGTGAAGGTTTTTCAACTTTGAATATCTGAGGTTGATCTCTTTGAGCTTTGTACTTTCAGCGGGCATTTGAAGTTCTACCAATTCATTACAGCCATCGAGTATAAGCTTCTCAAGATTCGGAGAATTCCTGAGGTGAAGGTTTTTCAACTTTAAATGACTGAGGTTGATCTCTTTGAGCTTTGTACTTTCAGCGGGCATTTGAAGTTCTACCAATTCATTACAGCCATCGAGTATAAGCTTCTCAAGATTCGGAGAATTCCTGAGGTGAAGGTTTTTCAACTTTAAATGACTGAGGTTGATCTCTTTGAGCTTTGTACTTTCAGCGGGCATTTGAAGTTCTACCAAACCTTTACAGCCTTCGAGTATTAGCGCCTCAAGATTCGGATAATTCCCGAGGTGAAGGTTTTTCAACTTTGCATAACAGAGGTTGATCTCTTTGAGCTTTGTTCTTTCAGCGGGCATTTGAGGTTCTACCAAATCGGTATAATGGAGTTTAAGCTTCTCAAGATTCGGAATATTCCGAGGTGAATGGTCTTCAACTCTGAAACACTGAGGTCAAGATGTTCGAGCTTTAGATGATGAGCAGGCATATGAAGCTCTACGAAATCATAACATCTGGCAATAGTCAACTGCTCAAGATTAGGAGCCAACCTAAGGTCAAAGGTCCTCAACCTTGAATACGTGATTTTGAGGAACCTTAGCTTAAGAAGAACCTAACATAAGTACAAAAAACAATTAATATTGGTGCAATGACAAACCAATAGATATATAGGATCATAATGAATTATGAAAAACAACAATTTAACCATTATTCTACCTTTTCTTCTCCATATTCCCAAAGATGAACAATATTGTTGTAATATAATTCAAGTTGAACAAGTTGTTTTCCTTGAAATGTATTCGGTAAACTCGAAAAAGGAAACCCATTCCATCTCATGTATCGTAAGGAACTTGGAAGGTATTCGCTAACTTTATCAAATTCAACAATATTCCTCTCAGTATAATAGAGAGTCATATTAACAAATCTAAGATCCGTCATTTTTGCTAGACCTTTTACTGCAATTTCAGCACTGAAACCCAGTGAATTAAAGCGTAGACATTTTGTTTCTTGGGTACCCTGAAATCGAAAAATAAAAACCTTTAATTTCAAAACACCCAAAATCACTGATTAAATTGAGAGTGAATGAAGATGATATAGAACGAATTGAATGATAATCCAAATCGATTTAATGAATTTTTGAATGATTATTAGAGGGAGAAAGTGAATTTAGGGGAAAACCTTTATTCCATGAGGAAGCTGACATTTGCTACGCGGTATTTTTTGTGAAAACTAATGGTAACTTATTTTGTCTAAATATACCTAAATATACAAAATATTAAAGTCGGTTTAACATAGAGCTAGAAATTTTGGACCACTAACTAATAACATAACAAATTTTTGTTAACATTTTAGACCAAAATCGAAACTTTTTAAACTATTGGACAAAAATAAAATATCTAGCAAATCACATGTACCAAAAAATGTAGTTAGCTTTTTTTTTTCATTACTCTAAATCATGATTCTTAGTTTCTTACCATGTCATTAGACAATATATCTTTAATTTCCTCATCAATCCACAATCGGCTATGTTTGTTAGGTTCAGGTGTGACCAATTTAACAATATCCCTACCCATTTCTTCTAAATGATCATGCATCCCCAAGGTCCCACTTTTAGAAATAGTTATAAGAGATCTCTGCTCAAGAACTCTTAAACCAATTTTAGCATAATATCCACGGCTTTCAAGCACTCTAATTGCATCTTCTTTCAACCATCCTTTTAGTATGCATGCAACATCTAAGAATATTTCTTTGTAATCCTTCTCTAGACCATCAAAGCTTATTTCCAATCTTTTCATAGTTTCCTCTAATGGAATTGCTTTTAGTCTTTTATGGCATCTATCCATTCAGGCTCCTTTCATCACAAAGAAACGAACCCAAAACTTTGATCGTTAAGGAAGACCATGAGCATATTGTACAACTTGTCCTGATAGCTCTTCGTACCCTTGAATCGGATTCTTTCTTCCAAACGCATGCCTCTCTGAAGAGGCAACCCGCTTCCGCTTGATTCAACAAAGTCACATCATGAATCAATCTTACTTTGTGGGCTGCCAGTACTTGCTTATCTCTTGTTGTAATAATAACTCTACTTCCTGGCTTAAACCAATTACAGTCACCGGCTAACGCCTCAAGCTGGTTTTTATGATCGACGTCATCTAGGACAACGAGTATCTTTCTACCACGCATCCACCTTTGCATCATACTGCCAGAAACACTGCTTACTTCAATGCCAGAAACATCCTTCAGTACTTGTTTCTGCAACTTCTCTAGACCCTCCGAAGAGGCTTTTGAAACTTCCCTGACGTTTCCAATAAAGCTTCCACCTTCGAACTCATTGGATATCTTTTCAAAAATAGCTTTTGCCAAAGTTGTCTTCCCCGCACCTCCCATCCCCCATATCCCTAACATGCGAACATCACCAACACCAAGTTCTAAGGATGAAATTACTTCGCTTACACGGGGCTCCATGCCTATTAAATTTCCATCAATGCTCGAACTGATGAAACTTAACTGTACGGAAATATTTTAACGATTTCCTCTATGAACTTAGCTTCATGCCTATACGTTAAATAAAGATTCAATTAGCTTGTGGAAATTCTTGAAATTTTTTCAGATCTTTAATACTGACATACAATCATACATGAAGTAAATTGTGATATAAGTATGTATGATCTGTAGTAAGTAGTGAATGAATAACAGATGTGTAACAAACCATAAGAAGTCATAAACTTAATTTCCATTGTACATAGAGGACCGGCAGTTTAAGTGTAAGGACAAAAGAGAGAAAATAATGCTCTACCACTCACGCTTTCTAAATGTAAATTCCATAAAAGAGTTTCAAAAGCATGTGGTATATACAAATGACAAATGACCACCGCTAACGCTTTCTCTATAGTTTATACCCTTATAAAAAGAATAATATAGGTGAAAACAAATCTGTGGTTTCATACCACGGATTGTAAGTTTGACGACAGCGTGTTAAAGAATGACGAACCATATGCTCTAATTAAAGAGGTTGTTTGCTAAAATAATTATTTTCCTGGCCTGTTTTGAGATGAACCATATGATGAAGAAATTTACTTACCCATTAGCAATGCTTTTCAACTCCCATCCAGCCAAATCAGATGCTTCTTTCAAAGCCTCCTCCATTTCCCAGCAGCTTCATCCTCTTTATGTTTTGCAAATGCATCTCCAACTGACCCACTTTGTTTGCGAACTTCAGTGGGCTCCACATCATAAAACACGGGGTAAGCAGTGTGCTCGTCCATCTTCTGGCATTCCATAATCTTAGCAAGCTCTTGCAAGCACCAAGATGATGAAGCATAGTTCTTGGAGAAAATAATAATGTAAAATTTTGAGTCTTCAATGGCCTTAATAAGCTCATCACTGATCATATTCCCTTGCTTAATATTCTCATCATCTTTGTATGTTACAATACCTTTTGTGTAAGAGCATGATACAGATGATCAACAAAGTTCTTTCGAGTGTCTTCGCCTCTAAAGTTTAAGAAGACCTCATACTTGAAGCTGTTTTGAATGGATGAAACTGAAGTAGAAGCCATTGCAAGTTTGGTTGAAAGAGTTTGTGTGAAAAAGTGTTTTGTGTTTGTGGAATGAGGATGTTGAGAAACAAAACCACTCGTATGGTATTTTGGTCAATGAAAAAAAAGATAAAGATCACGGTTTGAACTTTCAAACCAAATGACTTATACACACTGAAGGTGATTGTGACATTGTGTTGGTGTGAAAACAGAATATTGAATTATTTGAAAAATAAAAGCCCATGATTTAATTGTGGACCATTTAACATTGATAGAGACCAATAATTTGCAATATGAAATTTCCTCTTATCTGTAATACACCAATAAGATTGCTTCAATGGATTTTCTTATCTCTTACAATAATACAGATATATGATAGGAAAATTCTTAGCTAGTTTGTCATACTAAAATAAGCCAAACAAATCATGCTTGGTCATGGTCATTTTTGTGATTTTTCTCATTTTGGTCACGTTTGATCGCTTCAACTTCAATCAAATTTTGACACGTCATTCCTTTATTTCGCTCAATCGCCAAATTTTGATTTGTCATTCTTGACTCATTGAAATTTGACATTGTCATTCTTACGCACTTTTCTAGAAAAAAGTCTGAAAAGAATGACACGCGATCAAAATTCAAGGAGTCAACGAAGATAATGAAAGAGCATGAAAGCAAAATGAAAATACACACAAAAACGACAATATAAAGGACCATACATGACTTTTTTTAAATGTATTTACACATATTTTGAGAATTTTCTCTTTGTCATAAAGTCTAATGAGGAATATCCTCAAAATCTAATTTCAAATCTGAATGATTTAAATTCTTCAAAGAAAATAAAAATAGTACATTATGTATTTTACACCATGTACATATTTCTATTGACGACCAACGATATTTCAAAAAATTTATACATTTGAATTGCCTCAAGGCTACTACCTCTTCCACCTCAATGTCACGTCACCATTTAGTTTCCCTCACCCCCTCTCACTTTTCACTACAGTGATAACACTACCCACATTTTTCATTAAAATACTCACTTTTATACAAACATACCTCACAAAATATTCCACATCTAATCACAAACCAAATATTTAATTATATAAACACCCACTTTGCACGCAAATCAATTAGGTGACCACTGTCTATCTTCCTACTATTATATTATTTTCTTAATAGTTTTGTAATATTATTCAAATATATAAATTATTATATATCATAAACATAAAATTATATGAATATTTCGGAAATGTTTTCTTAAATGAGTATTGAATGTTAAAAAGATTAATATGTTTTTTTTTTTTTTTTTTTTTTTTTTTTTTTATTTTACAAACCATAATCCATAATTTTGTAATTTTTTAGTTTGAGGTTCGAGAAAAGAATATCGTATGAGAATAGATCTTAAAATCATATAGTCGAGATCAAGATTTTAAGTTTCTTAAAATCCTAGTTAAGATTTGAATCGTTTTCTTTATAAAATCTTAAAATATTAAGATCGAATCGGTATCTTAATAACTATGGATTACACCACAACGAAATATACCCATTATTTTATATGAAGGACGTTGCTACTTATTATTTAAAAAAGGATATTGCTACTAAGGATCAATGGTCAATGTGAACGTGATCTGTGGAAAAACTTTCGAATGAGATGTGTCACAAAAGACTCTTTGTGCAAACAAACAAAGAAAAAAGACCCATAATAATGTTTTTTTGACTACGATTGTTTACTTTAATCACTCACCAATTTAGTGGTTATAAAGCATTCCTTTCCTAGATATTTTAATAATTAGTTTTTTTTAATAATCTTTTATATAATAAAATAATTACATCATTTCAAGATGATTATTAATTCATTTTATTGAAAAAACAATCGAAATTAATAAAAGAAATTCGATTTCGTACGTAAACAAAATCGTGTGATGTGATTAGTTAATAAAAGTCAAATTTAAATTGATTTTGGTCAAACTTTAATAAATTTAGTAAAAAAAATTGGTTGATAAAAAAACACATAAAAATATAGGTGTCAAATTTGTAAACAAAAACTTAAAAAAAAAAAGATGAGGTAATTAATAAAATTTTAGTGGTTGAATTTATAAAAATTATATAGAGTTAAATGTAATATTATAAGCCTCCATGTTTTTTAATAACTTTGGATTATAAACAAGTATCCCATAATACTTTATAACTTAAAAAATACAATGTATATGTTGTTTTAAAATAACAACATATAAATTTGCATAAGATTATAAGTATAAATTTTTTACTATATATCGCTCAATAAGCGACTCGTTTATTTCATTTTTAAAAGTTTAACCTATATGGACACAAGTTTACATTTTAAATACTATTAAATACATAAAAATTTTAAACTATACGACTAGGTGGAATAAGGTAGTTCATCGAAGGTTAATATTCGTGTGTGGAGACCGATTAAGGATCGTTTGCCTACCCGCTTTAATTTATGGTTTCGTGGTATTGACAATGTCTCTTATATGCCCTATGTGTAGTAATGGTTTGGAATCTATCTATCATACGATGTCCGAATGCATTATCGCGATTAAGGTTTGGAAATCGGTTATTAAGTGGCTAGACTCGAATCTCCCTTTTCGCCTTCCTCTAATTAAGTTCCTAGACTTTGTTAATAGTCGGGGTAATTTGCATAAGGCTAAGGGTGTTCTTTTCACTATCATTTATACGGACTTGGTGGAGCTTTGGAGATTCGAAATGAATCTATATTTCGACCGGAAGAAGAGGATGTTGGTATGGTGGACTATTATTCATTTTTCATATATATGGTATCGGAATAGGTATAAGAAAGCGAGTATGTGCAGGGATGACTGGTTTAAAAATCCGATTTTGTTTATATAATCTTCTTGGGGGAGCCTATCATATGAAGATTGTTTGTGATTACGTGATGGTTGCTGTTGTGAATTGCTTCTCGTTGCTAAGAGTACCGAGCAAATCAAGATTATCCGGATCTTTTGTTGAGATGTCTTTTCTTGTTGTAACTTCCCCGGGGCTTGTATGGGACTACATTAAAAACACCGCGGAGTGAAAACCGGTGGCTTGGCCACCGTGGGTGGGGATTTTTCTCTTGTCTTGGTTATCTGTAATTGGTAAGAGTTTTTTATTCTTTTTGTAGTCCTCGGCTCTTCGCAGTTAAAGCCTCGGGAGAAATCTAGATTGTGTAGCTTTGTTTATTTCTATATTTGTATTGGTACTTTTTAGCTTCTAGTGTCTTACTAGTAGCTATTTTTAATATAATTCGCCGTTAAAAAAAAATACGGCTAAATTACTAAAACGGAATATAATTATCAAATTGTAGACGCTTTACTTTAATATAAAAATAAATATACGCTGATCAGACTTATAACAATGACTTATGTAATTATTATTTATTTATATAAGGATATCTAGAAAACATTTTTAAAAACTTTAAGGAGTATATTTTAACTTTATCAACGCTCATTATGTGCTATTAAACTTGCTTCATGTAGTACAATATAATATCGAGAGTGAAATTTAAATAACAACATCAACATCTTTGTCACTAAATAAGAATTAAATATTGAGTTACCTAACATAAATTTTTACAAATATATTACCAAATTTAATGGATATTAATGATAATGAAAAACTCGTGCATAAGTATTAGTTATACTTATATCACAATTTTCATGGGCAAATTCTTATATGTGTATATACTGAACTAAAATGTTAAAATAAATTTGATTTATGTGTAAACTTCGTGCATGCACGAAACTTATAACAATATAATTATATGCAATAACTTTAAAGACACAATATTCAGTATTAATACAGAATATTATTTTTTGTAAAAACCTCATGCGTGCACGGGCACTATAACTAGTTTCCATATCACAGTCAGTTACGAGAAATACCTTTCCATATGATGTATGATAATGATAAAGTCTCAAAACTTTGAGAAAAGTTCATTTAAGGATTTTTGTTGCATACTGAAAGACTAATCTAGTTTAACAAGTACTATGAACTGCGCGCGATGCGCATGAGGTGTTTACATGCATTTTCGTAGGATCATTGTTGACCGACCTATAATGAACATTGAAGAACCTTTATCGCGCGGTAAAGAATCTTACATCAAGTCTTGGTTTTGGTTTTCAACGCTAGATCCCTTTCTTTCACTCCTAAGTCCCATTTCACTGCATTCTACCAAAATATCCATTCAGCTATATGAAACATATATTGAATACATACTTAATAAAATGAGGCAAAGAAAGTAATATACAGTAAACTATAAGGATATTAATGACCATTCTCACTACATTCATAAAATAAACAATCATGCTTCTTTGCAAGTGCCATTCCCTCTTCAACCGTTATAGCCGCTCAACATCCCGAAATTTCTATCATGTTAGTTTGGTACATCAATCGGTTTATAGAGAACGATAATAAGATAAAATGGAATGGCTTTTCTGGTTATTTCGTCGATTTGATTCCACACTGGGCTGCAAACAAATACTTGGACTGATTAAGGACTACCCATCTTGAAACAACTTATTTCAATAACCAATCGCGTATGTGGTTGCTTATTAAAACTGCTTATTTTCTCACATAAACAGGCTC
The DNA here is from genome assembly GCA_022545495.1 of Chrysanthemum lavandulifolium. Classification (NCBI taxonomy): domain Eukaryota; kingdom Viridiplantae; phylum Streptophyta; class Magnoliopsida; order Asterales; family Asteraceae; genus Chrysanthemum; species Chrysanthemum lavandulifolium. Next base: position 31,852,494 of record CM040239.1, on the reverse strand, counting down.
AACGCGACATTCACCCTCTCAAAAGTATACAAACATTCGAACGATATTGATATGCGAAAGCAAAAATCATTTTACCTTAACAACAGATGTTCGACTCTCCATTGTTCTCAATAGCCTAATACCATCAGTATTAGCTAGAATTTTGATGCCATTTTATTTCATTCAAACCGTCTACAGATTTCCTATATATCCTATTGAATCGTATGCACGGTAAAGCATGCAAATACATCAAAAACAAAAAATCAGTCAAGTAAAGATGCCAATTTTAATTTGTCTAAATATGAATGGGTTTATTTATGAGAAATTTATCTCTAACGGGTCAAATTAAAAAAGAGCTTTGGGGAAATAAGGATGAAAGTAACCAAATGTGTTACATGCATAAAAATATCCGAAGAAAGTTTCCATGAAAACAATTACTATTAAGATGGTAATCGATAAACCCGATAAAAGTGTTCTGGTTGTCCTGTTTCAATATCTACCACCCGATCACAATTACTTAACATGCCTCCGACCACCCATTTCTATAATTAAAGTCAAAAATAAATTAAAAGATGTTTTCCATGTGAAAGCATTTGTAGATGTTTTCTATATACAAAACCTAAATATGTAAGCCCATCCAATTCCAAGCACTTTTTTGGATGTGACAATATAATGCTATTTCATTAACTTTGCAGCCTATGTAATCCAATTTAATCAAGTTAATGTTTTTTTAGTGACATGCTTCATAACATATTAGGACCTCAGTATGCAATCTTAAGGCAATTTCACCAAGTGCGTTGCTCCAATTTCATGCCGCATAGAGATTAGAAACCAACAAAAGTTGTGATATATTATTTCAAACAGATCTCTAATCTCAACAACATGTTATGATTTATCGCTATCGTAAAGAAAACATAACCTTGAAAACTACACCGTCTTTATATTTTACAATAAATTGCAACACGTGGTAAGTTTTTATAGTCACCAACATTCTAATAAATACTTTCACAGAAATAAGAACACTTCAAAGGCGATTCGTTGTTCACCACGTAAAAGTTCCGCTATAACTATTGGCGAGTAAATTAGCTAAAAGGAGTATGGTACGGCCCAAACGTAATAAGCGGTTTTTGAAAACCGATTTGATTCTTTCAAAACATAGACAAAAAAAAGTCAAAATTCAATTTAGAGAAAAAAAAAAAAAAAAAAAAAAAAAACTCTTTTTAAGATCAAAACATCAATGAGATTATTAAAAGGAACATAAATTACCTTGAAAACAAAGAATTTCCTTTTAAACATTGCAGAGACCCCATTGCCCACCTGCTTTATCATTGCTAACTTGGTTGCCTATGTACCTAAACCTGTAAAAAGGACAACCTGCCCAAAAAATTAAACCAACAAAACCATCATACACAAAGAGGCTCAAAGGAAAATTTTATTAACATAAAGATGTTTACACATTCACATCAAAGCATAGAACATGACAAACCTGGTTAAGTCGATATACTTCTTATTTTGTATCTGGATCCCTCATTCATATTACACCTACAAAGTATCATAAAATTATGCTTTCTGAAGCCCGACTGGACACGTTGATGTGGAATTCAGTAATTAGGATGGGAGGTTAAGAAGTGGTGGAAGATTAAGCAATTCATCCCTAATTTATATAGGCCTGATTCTTATTTGTTGTAATAACTATATGATGATCACTATCCGTATTCCATGTAACAGCTACAACCAAAATTCGCACATGCAGAATCAAAAGCCCATAAATCAAAAACTCTCAATCTTTTACATAAAAGCTCGAAAGAAACTAATTTAAAGTCATTAAAAACTTTAAAAAGATATGATCTTACATCAACCCTATAATCCCAGATAGAAAAAGATACAAATTGCATGATATAACTTATTTCATTCTTCTTAAACAACATTTTCACGTAGTACTTATCTTACCCCCGCTAACTACAAATTGCACGATACACTTATCTTACCCCTCGCTAATTACTTATCTAACCCCGCTATATTTTTCATATGCTCATTAACATTCTTAACAAATAACCTGACCTCGTATCCCTAAAAGCCGCTTATGATATTATGTATAGTATGTTTAAATTCTCATCAAAGATGTTGCAGTGCTTTTAACTACTTTTAATATGATAATCTAGAAACATGTATGATCATTTGAAACAAAAAAAGTGAATAACAAATAATTGAGTTATGGTGGAACCAACCAAGATTAATTTTGCATCTCCTCACTTTATTGTCATGCTCGATTCCAGTAAAAAAAAAAAAAAAAAAAAAAAAAAGCAGTTTAGGACTTCATTTGTCATAAAATTACGTAATAATAAAGTTAACAAAACTTACGCAATCTTATAATTAACCGATGTAAGTTTCTATTTCTTCCAAAAAACAACAACTAATTTATTAATCTCTTCAAGTAAAGAAAACTCTAAATTGAACTCGAGTATTGTACCAAATAAAACCCAGAACGAAAACCACGTCACGCATAGATTTGCAATTTTGTTATCATTTGTGTAATCTGAGTCGGTTGAAAAGATTTGGATTAGCCGCTTTTTCAAAAGAACGGAGTAGAAGGTGGAATTTTTGAGAAACCCACCGCAAAGTGTAGCAGCGTAGATAAGAATGAGAAAGAAGAGAACAGAAGTTCGGATTGAAAGACTGGGATGAAAATCCACTGGGCTAAAATGGGCTGACTATTCCAGAATTATTATTTTTGATAGAATATGACTAACACTAATTGGGCCAAAAAAAAAACAATATTTAAATAGGATTAAAATAATATAGTTTTAAAGTGCCTTGTGCCATATATACTTACTACCTCCGTCCCATATTGACTGTCTTGTTTGACTTTTTTAAGTCTTTCTTTGTCAACTTTGACCTTAAATATTTTTGTTTTTGTTATATAATACTTGATGAAAGTTATATCAACGAAAATACATTTAAACCCTCATTCTATTCATATATTTTACATCAAGATCATATAACACAAATAAAAATATTCAAAGTCAAAGTTGAAAAGAAAAACTTTGAAAATCGCTGACTGAGCAGCTTAATATGGAGATGGAAAAGATATAAATTCAATGGTTGAGATTGATTTAATATTTAATTTGTTACACCTATTTTCTTGTCTTTCATGTTTTTCTATTTTATTGTCTTTTTTATTTATTCACGTATGCTAAAATTATTTTCTTATTTTTTATACGTTTTCATCCGTTTTCATACGTTTTAGTCCATTTTTCATACTTTCTCATCCGTTTTCATAAGTTTTCATCCGTTTTCAAATGTTTTCGTTAGTTTCATACATTTTCGTCCGTTTTTATACGTTTTCGTCCGTTTTCATACGTTTTTGGCTATTTTCGCCTGCTTTCATACGTCATCCGCTTATACGCTTTCGCTATTTTCGTCCGCTTTCATACGCTTCGTCCGCTTTCATTCGCTTTCGCCCATTTTATATTTCGCCATCCGCTTTTAAACGCTTTTCATCTATTTTAAACGTTTTCATCCTTTTCTATGTTTATGACTATGCTTTTTATTCATTTTGATATTTGTAAGTGACACTTATTTATCTTTTGTAATATAACACTGTAAGAAAGATGAAGAGTATTTAAATCGTCATTCTTAGTTACTTAAAAGTAATATCCCTCGTGATAAAGCAATATAATGCAACATAGGTGATAATATATATAAAAAATATACAGAACAATAAAATATCTCAGATGATATCAAAAATTAAAAAGCATACTTGTTTGTTTATGAAATATCACAAGTGATATTAGACATTAACTATTTTTATGAAATATTACAAGTGATATTAAACATTAACTATTAGACATTAACTATACAATTTTAACATTAAACAAAATTACACTATCATTAACATAAATTATCACATATGACAATTTGAGACCCATTGGTTAAACTTGGGTTTAGTTAATAGAGTATGACATATAAAGGCTTGGGTGTAATCCTAGAAATTTACCAAGTTAGACAAGTTCCTCCAATTATATCAATAATACTTATTATGGTGGTCTCGAATAGTATCCAAGCCAAGTTCTAAAGTTTCATCGCAAGTCACCAAGACACCTCATATTTTTATGGAATTTGGGTAAAGTATTGGAAAACGGATAAGGCTAAATCCTCATAATATGAAAATAAGTGTTATGTGTGCGGGTCATGCAACTTTGATTTCACAAAAACATGATAGAAAAAAATTAAATTTGTCATATATTAAGCACATATTAGCATATTTTTTAAAAATAAGTACACGTTGTGTTCTAATTCTCCATTCCCCCACTTAAGATAAACAACGTCCTTGTTGTATAAAATAAAATTTAAAATATGAAATAGAAAGAATTAGAACCACTACAAAAAAAAATCCTATTTAGTGGCACACACTTTCAATGGCACAAAATTTCATGTGTCACTACTTTACGTTTTTAATGACACTTCATATGTGCCACTAAAGAAAATATACGTTTTAGTGGCAATTTACATCTTGTGCCATAACAACACCAACTTATTAATGGCATATATTGTGATATGCCACTATAAACTACTATTACTAGTGTCACATAAATATTCTATGTCATTATATGCTTTATTTTAATAAAGTTTACTTTTCTCGAATGTGCCATTGTGGATAAATTAGAAGTTTCATCACGGCGTTTTTTATGGGAGGATATTACACCACATTTTTGATTAACGCATTGGTTATGCATTACTGATTGTACTATACAATCAGAATGCACAACAATGGTGCGATAAATAAAAACGCGTGTCACAGATCAATTCCCTTTTAACAATCCCTCCTGTATTCTTTTTTCAATTTTGAAACCCCACCTTATCTTTTAGACATTCAAACCCTAATTTTATAATCATTAAACTTGATATATCATTACTCGCCTCTCACATAAACAACCTCTTGTGGTTTGAATATCACTAATCTCATATCTCGATTACAACCACAAATGTATCAGGTTTTATTTCAATATTGATTAGCTAATTCTATCAATTTTTAATGGTTTTCCATAAACAATTTCACTATTTTATTAACATAAAGATGTTTACACATTCACATCAAAGCATAGAACATGACAAACCTGGTTAAGTCGATATACTTCTTATTTTGTATCTGGATCCCTCATTTATATTACACCTACAAAGTATCATAAAATTATGCTTTCTGAAGCCCGACTGGACACGTTGATGTGGAATTCAGTAATTAGGATGGGAGGTTAAGAAGTGGTGGAAGATTAAGCAATTCATCCCTAATTTATATAGGCCTGATTCTTATTTGTTGTAATAAACTATATGATGATCACTATTCGTATTCCATGTAACAGCTACAACCAAAATTCGCACATGCAGAATCAAAAGCCCATAAATAAAAAACTCTCAATCTTTTATATAAAAGCTCGAAAGAGAACTAATTTAAAGTCATTAAAAACTTTAAAAAAGATATGATCTTACATCAACCCTATAATCCCAGATAGAAAAAAGAAGAGCGCATTTCCTTAACAAATTCACACGATATAACTTATTTCATTCTTCTTAAACAACATTTTCACGTAATACTTATCTTACCCCCTGCTAACTACAAATTCGCACGATACACTTATCTTACCCCCTGCTAATTACTTATCTTACCCCTGCTATATTTTTCATATGCTCATTAACATTCTTAACAAATAACCTGACCTCGTATCCCTAAAAGCCGCTTATGATCTTATGTATAGTATGTTTAAATTCTCATCAAAGATGTTGCAGTGCTTTTAACTACTTTTAATATGATAATCTAGAAATATATATGATCATTTGAAACAAAAAAAGTGAATAACAAATAATTGAGTTATGGTGGAACCAACCAAAATTAATTTTGCATCTACTCACTTTATTGTCATGCTTGATTCCTGAAAAAAAAAAAAAAAAAAAAAAAAAAAAAACCCATAAACAGATTTAGGACTTCATTTGTCATAAAATAACATAATAATAATAAAGTTAACAAAACTTACCGCAATCTTATATGTAACTTTCTATTTCTTCCGCAAAACAACAACTAATTTATTAATCTCTTCAAGTAAAGAAAACTCTAAATTGAATTCGAGTATTGTACCAAATAAAACCCGTAACGAAAACCACGTCACGCATAGATTTGCAATTTTGTTATCATTTGTGTAATCGAGTCGGTTGAAAAGATTTGGATTAGCCGCTTTTCAAAAGAACGGAGTAGAAGGTGATTTAATAGATGAAGTCTGTGAGACAAAGTTTATCCGAATTTTTGAGAAACCCACCGCAAAGTGTAGCAGATAGATTTGGCTTAGCTGCTTATTTATAAGCGATTTGAGCTTATTTTTATAAGCTCGATTTTGTGCTTATTTTGAGATTTTTCGCTTTTATAAGTTTATCATATCATAATAAACTTATATAAGTCCGACAATTCTCAAAATAAGCCATTAAAATCGAGCTATTAAAAATAAGCCCAAATCGACTTATGATAAATAAGTTCAGCCAAACATGCCTTAAGAATGAGAAAGAAGAGAACATAAGTTCGGATTGAAAGACTTGGACGAAAATCCACTGGGCTAAAATGGGCTGACTATTCCAGAATTATTATTTTTGATAGAATATGACTAACACTAATTGGGCCAAAAAACAATATTTAAATAGGATTAAAATAATATAGTTTCAATGAAATCAGCTTATTTTTATAAGTTTTGATTTTATTGAACTTTATTTTGAGATTGTCGAACTTTTATAAGTTTATCATATCATAATAAACTTATATGTTCGAAATTCTCAAAATAAGCTACAAAATCGAGCTTATAAAAATAAGCTCAAATCGGCTTATGATAAATAAGCTTAGCCAAACATGCCCTAAGAATGAGAAAGAAGAGAATGTAGTTCGGATTGAAAGATCGACGAAAATCCACTGGGCTAAAATGGGTGACTATTCCGAATTATTATTTTTGATAGAATATGACTAACACTAATTGGGCAAAAAAAAACAATATTTAAATAGGATTAAAATAATATAGTTTCAAAGTGACTTGCGCCATATATATACTTATATAAATTCAATGGTTGAGATAGATTTAATATTTAATTTGTTACACCTATTTTCTTGTCTTTCATGTTTGTCTATTTTTTTGTCTTTTTTATTTATTCACGTATACTAAAATTGTTTTCTTATTTTTTATACGTTTTCATCCGTTTTTATACATTTTAGTCCATTTTTCATACTTTCTCATCCGTTTTCATAAGTTTTCATCCGTTTTCAAATGTTTTTGTTAGTTTATACGCCGTCTCGCTTTTATACGCTGCTCGCTTTCGTCCGCTTTTATACGCTGCTCGTTGCGTCGCTTTCATATGTTTTCGTCCGCTTACACGCCGCTATTTTCGTCCGCTTACACGCTTCCGTCCGTTTTCATTCGTTTCCGTTCATTTTTATACGTTTTCATCCGTTTTTAAACGTTTTCATCTATTTTTAAATGTTTTCATCCTTTTCTATGTTTATGACTATGCTTTTTATTCATTTTGATATTTGTAAGTGACACTTATTTATCTTTTGTGATATAACACTGTAAGAAAGATGAAGAGTATTTAAATCGTCATTCTTAGTTACTTAAAAGTAATATCCCTCGTCATAAAGCAATATAATGCAACATAGGTGATAATATATACAAAAAATATACAGAGCAATAAAATATCTCAGATGATATCAAAAATTAAAAAGCATACTTTTTTGTTTATGAAATATCACAAGTGATATTAGACATTAACTATTTTTATGAAATATTACAAGTGATATTAAACATTAACTATTAGACATTAACTATACAGCTTAACAGTAAACAAAATTACACTATCATTAACATAAATTATCACATGTGACAATTTGAGACCCATTGGTTAAACTTGGGTTTAGTTAATAGAGTATGACATATAAAGGCTTGGGTGTAATCCTAGATATTTACCAAGTTAGACAAGTTCCTCCAATTATATCAATAATACTTATTATGGTGGTCTCGAATAGTATCCAAGCCAAGTTCTAAAGTTTACTGCAAATCGCCAGCACACTCATATTTTTATGGAATTTGGGTAAAATATTGGAAAACGGATAAGGCTAAATCCTCATAATATGGAAATAAGTGTTATGTGTGCGGGTCATGCAACTTTGATTTCACAAAAACATGATAGAAAAAAATTAAATTTGTCGTATATTAAGCACATATTAGCATATTTTTTAAAAATAAGTACACGCTGCGTTCTAATTCTCCATTCCCCCACTTAAGATAAACAACGTCCTTGTTGTATAAAATAAAATTTAAAAATAGGAAATAGAAAGAATTAGAACCACTACAAAAAAAAAAAAAAAAAAAAAAAAAAACCTATTTAGTGGCACACACTTTCAATGGCACAAATTTCATGTGTCACTACTTTACGTTTTTAATGACACTTCATATGTGCCACTAAAGAAAATATACGTTTTAGTGGCAATTTACATCTTGTGCCATAACAACACCAACTTATTAATGGCATATATTGTGATATGCCACTATAAACTACTATTACTAGTGTCACATAAATATTCTATGTCATTATATGCTTTACTTTAATAAAGTTTACTTTTCTCGAATGTGCCATTGTGGATAAATTAGAAGTTTCATTGGGCGGCCTTTTTTTAAGGGAGGTGATACTCACACCACATTTTTTGATTAACGCATTACTATTACAGACATTCAAGATTGCACTATATAACATCAGAATGCATAAATAAAAAATATGGTGTGAGATCACCCTTTTTAACAATCCCTCCCGTATTCTTTTTTCAATTTTGAAACCCCACCTTATCTTTTAGACATTCAAACCCTAATTTTATAATCATTAAACTTCATATATCATTACCGCCTCTCACATAAACAACCTCTTGTGGTTTGAATATCACTAATCTCATATCTCGATTACAACCACAAATGTATCAGGTTTTATTTCAATATTGATTAGCTAATTCTATCAATTTTTAATGGTTTTCCATAAACAATTTCACTATTTTATGGCTTGATTGTTGTTTCGTAATTAGCACTCCCATTCAAGAATGTAATTTGTATTGTTATATTAACTTTGATTATGGTCATGTTTGAATTTCATATCCTCGTACGATTCTATGGTTTTGTGTGGAACCTAAAAAGGTGGTCTCAATTTACTTTTTTCATTTATTTAAGAGTAAATTGCATTTTGGTCCCTAAGGTTTGCCCAAATCAAGGTTTGGTCCCTAAGGTTTGAAATTGCAACGATGGTCCTCATTTCAAGTTTTACTGCATGTTTGGTCCCCGGTTCAACCACCGCTTGTTTTGGTCTCATTAGTGGATATTCAACGAGGGTATTTTAGTCCTTTTGTGTCACTACAAAACAAAAACACTTATATTAATCTACCCAACCCACCAGATCTATTTAAATATTCTACCACCCCCACCAAAAATGAACTTTACCAATTAAAAAAACCCCCAAACCTTAAACCAACCCTAATTTATTCAAAGGCAAATTAATTTTACATGGTGAGGTGTTTTTGTGGTTTACAATGTGTCATTTGCATATCATGGACTGATGTTAATCCAGGACGTAGCTTTTTCTCATGCGCCAAAGATGTAAGTTCTAAAAAATCTTTAAGTTGCTTTGATTATATGACTTTATTTTGAGTAAATTGATGTATTTTTGTAGGCTCCAAATTGTGGGTATTTTGATTGGTTCGATCCACCAATGTGTGCTCGTTCAGTGGTTATCAAAGGTCTAGGAATGCTATTCAACAAGCAATGAATGGAAGGGTTGCTCAGAATCGAAGGTTGAAGATGATGTTGATATGTAGTTGGATTGTGTTTGTACTCTATGTGTTTATGTAGACTTGGTAGCTTCAAAGACTAGTGGTTGAATGGTTGATATAATTGACCAAAAAGATGTGTAATGGTCAATTGATTTTGTAATATCCTTTGTATGTCAATCAAAAAACTAGTGTCTACTTAAGTTTGTTATTTCACATGTTGATGTTAATTGACTACTATATAAAAGACATATTGAAACTATACATGAACCAAAATAGCAGATACACAACAATACTTGAAACACTACTTTCATAAGGTGCAGATACACAACATTGCACATACCAAAATAGACTTAAACCATAAGACTAAACCACAAGTCCAAACTGACTTTGACATAAAGTGCAGATTCAGATCTCATTCCCTTTCAAAATCTAACTTGACAGTTGTGTTTGGGTTATCCTTCTGTAATTCCAACACATAGTCTCTTAACAACCCATGCTTTAAGGTTTATACCGGAAGATATCGTAATATTAGGTTTTTGTGCTTTAAAAGCTTGTACTTTAGCTTTGGAGTGTTGTACTTGAAGGTTTACGGTTTAGTTACTCAAAATCGTAGTAATAGCAATTCTAGGATTTCCTGGAGACTTTAATAGATAGCAAAAATTCAGCTTGAACGCTTAATAATCGTATGTTAACGTGTTAACATAAAGTGGCAAATGAAAGTTGGTAAAACTTTGGTACGTGACATATAAAAATATTTATGTTGAAATAACATGAAGTAGGTCGGTGTCGGTCCTTGTGTGAGCACATTTATTAAGGATGTGAGTTATGTCACATGAAAGGGTAGTAGTCAATTAAGTTGATGTTGTAAAAAAAATTTATACGTAGAAAATGGATAGGTATTCGTGATAAAAGTAAGGTGAAATTACCAGTTGTTACAATGTTAAACGAATGAGTCAAGATGATATGGTTATACGTAACATGTTAAATGAACGAGTCGAGGTTATATGGTTATACGTGACATGTTAAGCGAACGAGTCGAGATGAAATGGTTATACATAACATGTTAAACGAACGAGTCGAGGTGATATGGTTATACGTCACTTTGTTAAACGAACAAGTCGAGGTGAGATGGTTATACGTCACATGTTAAACGAACGAGTCGAGGTGATATGGTTATACATCACATGTTAAACGAACAAGTCGAGGTGATATGGTTATACATAACATGTTAAACGAATAAGTCGAGATGATATGGTTATACGTATACATAACATGTTAAATGAACGAGTCGAGATGATATGGTTATACGTAACATGTTAAACGAACGAGTCAAGGTGATATGGTTATACGTCACATGTTAAGCGAACGAGTTGAGGTGATATGGTTATACATAACATGTTAAACGAACGAGTCGAGGTGATATGGTTATATGTCATACGTTAAACGAACGAGTCGAGGTGATATGGTTATACATCACATGTTAAAAGAACGAGTCGAGGTGATATGGTTATACATAACATGTTAAACGAATGGTCGAGATGATATGGTTATACGTAACATGTTAAACGAACGAGTCGAGGTGATATGGTTATACGTCACATGTTAAACGAACGAGTTGAGGTGATATGGTTATATGTCACATGTTAAACGAATGAGTCGAGGTGAAATTGTTATACATCACATGTTAAACGAACGAGTCGAGTGATATGGTTATACATCACATGTTAAAAGAACGAGTAAAGGTGATATGGTTATACATAACATGTTAAACGAACGATTCGAGGTGATATGGTTATCGTCACATGTTAAATGTACGAGTCGAGGTGATATGGTTATACGTCACATGTTAAAGAACGAGTCGAGGTGATATGGTTAACATCACATGTTAAACTACCCCTTCTTTATTTTTACCCCGTCGCCCCTTTTAGTTTCATTTTTACACATTTGGTCCCTCATGGGGATATATAAGCCCGAATTAGGGTTTACCAAGCCATTTGATACCACCACCTCACCAGAAAAAACTTTCAGGCGCCGTCACCAACTTCTGGCAAAAATTATGGCCACCCTTCTTTCGTTACCGATGCGTAGATCAAGGTCCCTACATCATTTCACACTAATTTCAAAATTTGAGATGGAGCGATATAATCCTTTTATGTGTTCTTGTGGAACAGGAAATATAAAACTAAGAACATCACATAAGGAAAAGAGCTTTGGATGGCAATATTATGCATGTCCTATTTCGAAGGTGAGCAATCATACATTTCTTATTTATGTAAAATATACACATAATTGGGTTGTAATCTCTTATAATTTCCTTATTATGTAACAGCCAAGACAAAAAGATCATGGATGTGGATATTTTATGTGGAAGAGTCAATTTGATGAACACTTAAGAGTAATCTCTTCTGCTTCAACATCTCAAGGTTACGGATCCGCACTCAATGTAATGCTCAAACTGTAATGCAAAAGATCTTAGGATAAACATGCTAGAATCACAAAAACATGTGCTAGAGACAATAGTAAGGATGCTGGAGGCAAGATTTGAAATGGCAAGGAATCCTGACGACCATGACCACGCATGTCAATCAGATGCAATACTCCGTGAGCTGTTAGGTGACATGAAAAATCTTTGTATGTAGTAGTGTTCTTTTTGTTGTTGTTGTTGTTGTTGTTGTTGTTGTTGTTGTTGTTTGATGTTGTTGTTGTTTGTTGTTGGTTGTGTTATTATTGTTGTTTAATAAAATGTTGTTGTTATCGACGACTTGGCATACACCCGTCTCTTGGTGGGTCGAACCACACCAAAGATTTTTATACATCAAAGAAAACGAAACAGATCAAACGAAACAACTCGACAAGCAAACGAAACAACTCAACCACGTATATTTCCAAACACCCCTTTAAATAGCAGGGTATTTGAAATATGCAATTTTTCAACACAAAATTACATATAATTGAAGGAACAATATCACAATTAACAAACACGAAGGCAAACCTTTTATTCAACACGAAGGCAAACCTTTTACAGGCTCAAATGAAACTACTAAACAAGCAAACGAAACAACTGAAACAAAACAACTCGATAAGCATACAAAATAACTAAAAAAAAACAACTTGACAAGCAAACGAAACACACGACATAGACCATAACAAACATTGTAGTTCATCAACTTTTCCCTTTGCTAGAACTTGCACCACTCTTTCCCATTTTGCTAGAACCTACTTTGCTAGAAGCTGCACCACCTTTTCCCTCCCTTTCATTCTTTTGCTTAATGAAATTTTCAAACAAAGCTTCAAGATTTTCTATACTCATTGCCGCCCATCGCTTTTGCCTCCATTCTTCTCTATCAACCTCGCCAACACCGTCAGAGTATGACTTTTCCTCAATCATTTCTAAATAACATCCCTCATCCACGGGCTAATGTTCTTATAAGAACCATATTCCTCGATAATTTTATCGCCATATGTATGAATAACTTCATCAAATAGTGGTAGGTTCGATAAAACCTTTGACCACTCCTCTTCCGGCATGCGTAACCAACCATTGTTATGTGTGCGCTTTGTGTTTTGTGAGAATTGACGATTGGGTTATGTATGCGCTTTTGTTGTATTGAAGATGATTGGTTATTTATAAGTAAAAATTGGCGGGATAAAGTTGCAATAAGGTGGAATAATACGACGCGACCGTCGCTTCAGAACAAACTAGCCGAAAAATCCCGCCCAATTATTCTCTGTTATTTACACGTGGGGGCCTAAATTTGGCATAAATTGATCCCGACGCCCTGTTGTTCGGATTAAAAGACTAATTGCAATTATTAACGCTAATCAAACGTTAAACGGGGTATTTTTGGTTTAATATGATACCGACGACGGGACGTTGGTACCAATTGGCAGGGTTAACTCCCGCCCAACTATCCGCAAAGTCAAATTTGATCATTATCATGCCGATGACAGGGCGTCGACATTATTTTGGCATAAAAATTCAACACACCGGAGGCTTGATTAAGTGACTTTTTGTCGTTTAGTGTATATTGCCGATGACAATATGTCGTTGGCAATATGGCCGTAGCCTGTTCGACTTATTATTGTAGTGCTCCTAGTTTAAAGATATGTTTGACGATCTAGTCGTAAAAGTAAAAAGTTAGTAGTGCCACTGTTTATATTATAAAAGTGATTTGTATAGTAGTTGTAATTAAATATAAAATGTAAAATGAATTAAAAGTAGCATATGAAAGTTAATGGTTGTTTAGTAGTACGTGCATGATAAATTAACGTTGGAATTTTTATGTTTGTTTTCATCTCTTGTTGCCAAATAAGTTTGTACGTTTACCGCTCTAAAATGCTCAACGAATGGATATAACTCATGGGTTTGTATTAAAATGAACTTTGGTTCTATATATTTGAGATTCTTGTTAAAGAAAATAAGCCAACAATGTTGTTTCTTTTCGTGTAATTAGTTGTCGTCTAGATGGAATGTCTTAGCCAGATTACTTTGGGTTTGCAGATACGAGCACTTTCGATAACATTACAGTGTGAATGTCCAACTGTAGATGAAGAAGAGTTCTTGTAAAGTTAACATTGTTGTGCAAGGCATCAGATTCTTTTGTATAGTTAAGTTTTGTTGTATATATGCTTTTGTTCTTTTCTTTGTCCCAACCACGTACATTTGCCCATTAATTAGGAACTTAATTTAATACACAGTTTAACTAAAATGTTGATCAAATTACACATGGTTATAGACTAATAGGGTTCGCTTATGTGCCGAACTAGGTTCATGTCAAAACTTATTTGTGCCGGTTAAAATTGAATTGTTCTGGCCAGATTTCTTTAACAGTAATACGATATTAAAACGTTTTTACGCACTAAAAACATGAGAAATGATTGACAGACTTAAACAAGTTATTTAGTTGTGTATAACGTGTCCTTTAGCTGCAACAAATAATTTTCATACATGTTTAAGCATAAAATTAGACATATTTTTATGCTTCTCAATCACTTCTCTACAAAATAAATTATGCCGACTATTAACCCATTCACATTTGATTCATATTTTTTTGGTTATTGTGACATGTTATTGACTAAATATGACATGGATGAGTCGACAGTCAGTCGACACTTTTACCATTGTGATGTGATCATTTATTAGATAACGCGTGAATGTGTAGGGTAGGTCATTTTAAGCTAAAAGTGTATAGTGTGGGTTGGAAATGTTGTATGGATCTATGGGCTTTAAAAAGGTAAAAAAAGAATTTGTGTAAAGGGGTAATGTAGGTGTGCAAAAAGTATGGATTTCTTAACAAATGATTTCCATTTGCTTGAAGGTTAAACATTCATATTCACTATCTATGATTGGTACATTGATTTGGAAATGTTGTTTCACCAAGTTCCCCCTCCCCGATTATGTGTTCACAAACAAATTTTTTGTGATTTATTAAAAAAAAGAAAAAAGAAAATAGTGTGACCGACATAAACACCCGACCCCGGCGCTTTTGAACATACATCGTCAATTCTTATTAAAAAAATAAATTCCAAGAATCTCTCTTGGCAGCAGTGAAGACTAACCTGAGTAAGAGGCAGAGGCATCAACCCTAATCTCCGGTGGGTCCATGAGTTTTTTGGAGATGGGTACCAGCTGTAATGTGTAATAAACGTAGGTTCGAGCTAACAATTTATCAATTTTACCATGTATTTACATCAATTAAATGTGTTTGTGTGATATGTAAAGTATTTAATGGTAAAATAGGTAAAAAGATAAATTATTACTTTTATTTGTTGTGAACAATTTTTTTCTTGACAAAATAAAATAGTAAGGTGGACACTTTAAATGAGATGGAACGAATAGTAATTTACATAATTTCTTTTCAATAAAACTGAATGAATAAATGTTGAAATTTAAGTTGTAAATGATTAAGACACTATACCAAATTGTGATATCGAAAAACATATCACTAATGTACAACAATACATAAAGAGTGAAACTCTGTGTTTACTCCAATTCGATTCGAAGCAACATACGATTTCTTGTTAAAAGTATCTAACATATTCGATAATTAGTAGCCAAAGTTGTCTTCCCCGCACCTCCCATCCCCCATATCCCTAACATGCGAACATCACCAACATCAAGTTTTAAAGATGAAATTACTTCGTTTACACGGGGCTCCATGCCTATTAAATTTCCATCAATGCTCGAACTAGATGAAACTTAACTGTACTGAAATCTTTTTAACGATTTCCTCTATGAACTTAGCTTCATGCCTATACGATAAATAAAGATTCAATTAGCTTGTGGAAATTCTTGAAAAAAATTTCAGATCTTTAATACTGACATACAATCATACATGAAGTAAATTGTGATATAAGTATGTATGATCTGTAGTAAGTAGTGAATGAATAACAGATGTGTAACACAGCACTTGTTCATGGTAACAAACCATACACATGAAGTCATAAACTTTCCATTGTACATATATACAGGACCGGCAAGTTTAAGTGTAAGGACAAAAGAGAGAAAAATAATGCTCTACCACTCACCTTTAAACTTTCTAAATGTAAATTCCATAGAAGAGTTTCAGAAAGCATGTGATATATACACATGACAAATGACCACCGCTAACGCTTCCTTCTCTATAGTTTATACCCTTATAGAAAAGAATAATATAGGTGAAAACAAATCTGTGGTTTCATACCACGGATTGTAAGTTTGACGACAGCGTGTTAAAGAATGACGAACCATATGCTCTAAGAGGTTGTTTGCTAAAAACATTACGGAGTATTTTCCTGGCCTGTTTTGGGATGAAACATAACCCAACTCCCCACCCTTTCAAAAAATATTGCATAGTTATCCTGAAGAAATTTACTTACCCATTAGCAATGCTTTTCAACTCAAACCCAGCCAAATCAGATGCTTCTTTCAAAGCCTCTCTCCATTTTCTTGCAGCTTTTTCGTCTTTATGTTTTGCAAATGCATCTCCAACTGACCCACTTTGTTTGTAAACTTCAGTGGGCTCCACATCATAAAACACTGGGTAAGCAATGTGCTCGTCCATCTTCTGGCATTCCATAATCTTAACAAGCTCTTCCAAGCACCAAGATGATGAAGCATAGTTCTTGGAGAAAATAATAATGTAAAATTTTGAGTCTTCAATTGCCTTAATAAGCTCATCATCGATATTTTTTCCTTGCTTAATATTCTCATCATCTTTGTATGTTACAATACCTTTTTGTGTAAGAGCATGATACAGATGATCAACAAAGCTCTTTCGAGTGTCTTCGCCTCTAAAGCTTAAGAAGACCTCATACTTGAAGCTGTTTTGAATGGATGAAACTGAAGTAGAAGCCATTGAAAGAGTGTGTTTGTATGTATAAATTATGCAATGAGAAACAAACTGGTGTTACACGTTTGGGGATAGATCAGAAACGAACTGAAAAACAGATCTGGTCAACGAAAAAGTGTTTTGTGTTTGTGGAATGAGGATGTTGAGAAACAACAACCACTCGTATGGTATTTGGTCAATGAAAAAAAGAAAAGAAAATAAAGGCCCGTGATTTAACTGTGGACTATTTAACATTGATAGAGACCAATAATTTGCAATAAGAAATTTCCTATTATCTGTAATACGAGGAATTTTCACTACTCTTATTTTAGTCTTCTACTAATGAATAATCTCCATCATCCATCTAGTTTAAAGATTAACCCAAGATTTAATACTTAAACCCAAGTTCACGTTTTTTTCGTCTTTCATTTCCTTTTTATTCACCTTTTTTATTTCATTTTTATTTTTATTTTTTGTTAATTCCGTTTTTTTATAAATAAATGTTTTTTTTTTTTTTTTTTTTTTTTTTTATAATCCGTTATTCGCGCTTTTTATTAGTGTTTTCCGCTTTCATACGCTTTTGAACGTTTTCATCCGCTTTCATCTGCTTTCGCCCTTTTCCAACGCTTCTCCATTTTCTTACGCCGCCCGCTGCTCATTTTCATACGTTTTCCGTCCGTTTTCGTCGTTTTTCGTCCGCTTTTTACGCTTCGTTTTCGCCCTGCTTTATACGTTTCGTCCGTTTTCCAACGCTTCCATTTCTTACGCCGCCGCTTTTACCGCTTTTCACGTTTTCGTCCGCTTTTTATGTTTTCATGTTTTCGTCATTTTTATACGCTTTAATCCGCTTTCATAGGTCTATATCGATTTCGTCCGTTTTCATATGTTTTCGTCGGTTTTATATTTTCTTTCATTTTAGACGTTTCCGCTTTCTTACGTTTTCGTCTGCTTTTTAGGTTTTCATGTATTTTCGTCCGCTTTAGAGACGCTTTTGTCTCTATTTTTATGTTTTCATGTATTTTCGTCCATTTTCGACGCCGTCCGCTTTTTATGTTTTCTTCCATTTTAGACGTTTTCGATACTGCTTTCGACGCTCGCCCGCTTTTACGTTTTCGTCCGTTTTCACGCCATCCGCTTTATAAGTTTTGTCCATTTTCGAGCGTTTTGTCCGCTTTCATACATTCTTATACGCTTTCATTCATTTTTATACGTTTTGTCCGCTTTCGCACGTTTTCATTTTGATATTTGTAAGTGACACTTATTTATCTTTTGTGATATAACACCGTAAGAAAGATGAAGAGTATTACATTCTTTATCATGTATGTGTTATCGGTTGGGATAATTAACTAAGAATGTGATGATTCGATGATTGGGGTTATTTGTGTTTTGAAAATACTTAGAAATTTTTGTGTTTTATGATATTATAAAATATTAAAAAGTTTTCAACCCAAAACAAGAGATGTTATGATACTCTTGTTAGACTCAGGGTGGATTTTTCTATTTAATAGATATATTGTGCATGGTTGAAAAAGCACATCTTTATAAACAAACCGAGGAAGCTCAAACACCGTGATATGACACACGATATCACGGTGATATCACCACTTGTAATATCACATGATATCACACGTGATATCATGCGTGATAACACGGTGATATCACCGCGATATCACGCGTGATATCACCGGTGGTAATATGTGATATCATAGTTTATATCACTGCGATATCACCAGTGATATCACTTGTGATATCATGTGATATCAAAGTGAGGTGATATCACCCGTGATATCATGTGTGATATCGCGGTGTTTGAACTGCTAAGTTTGTCGTCTTTCTTCAACCATGCCTTCTTTAATTTGTTGATTCAACGATAGATATTTTTAAATCCTCTATAAAACCCATCGAAACACGCACAATGTATCTATTAAAAAATGCCACCACAAGTCTAACCAAAGATCATAACATCTCTTATTTTCGCTAAACACCTTTTAAATATTTCATATTATCATAAAACACAAAAATCTTCCTAAATATTTCAAAACACAAATAAAAATGAAACGAATCATCACAAATGATATAATAAGTGATGTATATTATTATTTCTTTCATATATACTTGGTAAAATACTAAATTTTATCACATTTGGTAAGAATGTAATATTTCACATTCTTAATTGAGTATCAAAATTGATAACACACATGATGAAGAATGTAATACTCTTCATCTTCCTTACGTTGTTATATCACAAGAGATAATAAGTCCACTTAAAAATATCAAAATGAATAAAATGAAGAAACTATGAAAATAGAGATTTGAAATATTCTCAAATTCAAACAAGTGTTGCATTAAATTAGCATTTTTTTAACAAAATAAGAATTCACCTAAAGAGACTTTAACCATTTTATTTCTACTAAGAGTATAATATCACAAGTGATAGATAACACTTGGTTGCATTAAAAAATATACGCTTGTCAATTGCGATGAAAGGTACAAAATTATCATGTAACCGAAAATTATAAAATATTAGAAAACACATAGGTGATAATATATAAAAATATACAACAGAACGAAATATCTCGGTGATATTAAATGTTAAAAGATATGCTTGTTTGTTTATGAAATATTACAAGTGATATTAGACATTAACTTTTTTAATAAAATATCACAATTGATATTAGACATGTAATATAATAGAGTTTAATACTAAGCATGAAACGTATGAAAATAGACAAAACGATAAAATAACTACAAAACGGACGAAAAACGTATGAAACGGACGAAAACGTCTCGAAACGGAAAAACGTATAAAATGAATGAGAAGCGATAAAACGTCTTAAAACGGACGAAATGTATAAAACGGACAAAACGTATGAAAGCGGACGAAAACGTCAAAATAGACGAAAGCGTCGAAAATGGACGAAACGTAAAAAGCAGACGAAAGTACATGAAAACGTAAAAACAAACGAAACGTATGAAAATGGACGAAAACGTATGAAAACGGACGAAACGTATGAAACAAACGAAACCTAAGAAACGGACGAAAACGTATGAAAGCGGACCAAAACGTAAGAAAACGGAAAGCGTCTAAAACGGACGAAAACGGACTAAAGGTATATAAACCTATGAAAACGTATAAAACGGGCGGCGTCTAAAACGGACGAAACGTATAAAACCGATTTAAAATACATGAAAACGTAAGAAAACGTATGAAAACGGACGAAAACGAACGAAAAGGTAAGAAAATAGACGAAAACATATGAAGATGGACGAAAACGTAAGAAAATGGACGAAAACGTTGAAAAACGGACGAAATAGACGAAAACGTATGAAAAATGATGAAAACGTATGAAAGCGAAAAAACGCGAAAAAATAAACGTGAATAACGCAAATTTAAAAAAAAAAAAAAAAACGTTAATTCATAAAAAAGCGAAATTAATAAAAAGACAAAAAAAAAAAAAAAAATAAAGGTTAATAAAAAGAAAGACAAAAGACAATAAAAAAATACTGACTTGGGTTTAAGTATTAATCTTAGTTAATCCCCACCATTAGATTATACTAGATGGATGGTGATTTATCTCTTAGTAGCGTGGATTTTAAGTAGAAAATAAAGTCATTCCGTAATATAGGGTACACCAATAATATTGCTTCAATGAATTTTTTTATCTCTTACAATAATACAGGGATTGCTTCAATGAATTTTTTTATCTCTTACAATAATACAGAGATATCATGGAAAATTCTTAGCTAGTTGGTCATAAAGTCTAGTGAGGAATATCCTCAAAATCTAAGGGTGCGTTTGGTTTCACTACAAAAAATAAGCCATTTGGTGACATGTTTAGCGACTCAAGAAGTTATGTCGCAAATTTGCGACCCAAGTAGTGACATGTTTAGTGACTTGCACGTCTTCTAAGTCAACTAAAAAGTCGCAAAAAATACGATGTCACCAATCAAGTCGTTGAAGGTGTCACTAGTTTGTGACATATAAAAAGTACATCGCCACTAGTGTCGCAACAATTGTGACTTCTTGCAACATGTTGTTAACTACGTCTCTAATTTCGTGACGTTTTTGAAGAAGTCGCTAAACGTGCCGCTAATTTGTGACATATAAAAAATACATTGCCAATAGTGTCGCAACAATTGCGACTTATTGCAACATGTTGTTAACTATGTCTCTAATTTCGTGACATCTTTAAAGAAGTAGCTAAACATGCCGCTAGCTTATGACATTCTAAGAACCGATCGCTACTAGTGACGCAAAATTATGACTTTTTGCAACATGTCAATAATCTTGTCTCTAATTTTGTGACTTCCTAAAGCAAGTCGCTATCAACATCACTAATTACGACATGTTGTTACCATAATCACTATCTTTTTAAAAAGATGTCTTTAGTGAACTAGAGGTCTCGGCACCGTGACCAAATATGACCTGATACACAAATGTTTTAAAGCGTAATATCAAAACACATTTCGATTAACTGTGTGAATTTAAATGTCTTCAAAAAAATTAACACCGTCATCAAAAATCCATAAAGGTCCCGGGCACCTTCGGAACTCTTGCTCCATCCCCGATTATAACAAAGTATAAATTACTAAGTATGTAAAATTTTAATAAAAAGATATTATAAATTAAACTTTTATATTTCTTATCTTTATTATCATTAAACTTTTATTATAAATTAAACTTTTTATATTATAAATTAAACTTTATTTAATGATAATAAAGATAAGAAATATAAAAAAGTTTAATTTATAATAAATTACACCGATTCCCCCAATTTCCCCAAAACATGTAAACGTTTATACTCCATCATCTAAAATACACCGGTCATCACAGGTACTCCGCCATCGTCTCAGTCATCACAGTTACTCCGCCATCATCTCCGTCATCATCCCCGTCATTATCTCAGGTATACGTTTTGTATTACACATAATAATTTTGTATTTTAGTGTTGTGATTTGATTAATAACTGTGTTTATACATTGTACTATTTTAGTGTTGCTTTAGTCTGCTATGATTTGATTATTAACTTATGCTTATCTGCTTAGTCATGCTGTTTTAGGGGTTGTTTGGGATTGCAATTCAAACACTATTTAAGTTACGTTTGGCGAAACTAGTAGTATATAGATAGAACATAAGCTGATAAATTGTTTTGTAAATGAGCATAAGTTATTTAAGTTACGTTTGGCGAAACTAGTAGTGTTGTAAGCAATAGCTTTTTGATTTATTAAAGTGTTAGGTGACGTAGTTGTAGCTTGAAACTAGTAGTGTTGTAAGCAATAGCCTTAGAATTTGAATGCATTTTCGAGTAGCATTTAAAAAATCTACCAAAAGAAGATCATCTAAGCGTAAATTGAAGGTTCCGATCAAATTTGCTGATTTAATTTGTAATACGAATGGAAGAATTTTGGATAATAAACTGAATCTAAGACCTACTCAAATTGATGAAAATGGCAATGAAATTGTGGTGTTTGATGAGGACCTTGTGGCAGTGGGTAGTATTAACTGGAAGCATACTTTACGTGGACAATTTGGGGTTTAAAATGAATGTGAATGAGTTAAAGTACAACTTGAGCACAATGTGGAGGATATATAGCAGACTAGCTAGAGGATATATAGCCTAACTAGCTAGCTATTCAAGAGATTAATCAAAATATATCTTCAAAAGCTGCTTTAAGTTATAATCAATGGCTGACATAAGAGGAAGTGGTGTTATAATCAACAGTATCATCTACATTGTTCACGTTTTTCATTTATATGAACCCAAAATAGATCCCATCAATGCTTTGTGTATTTCAACAATTAGATTTATATATAGGTCAATGTATCATTTGGGTTGGTATCTTGAAACCCTTCAAGTGTATATCGCCTCTCGAATCTTTTGATCCTATTTCAAATTTTTGTTATTTTCCTGAGAAAATAGAAAAAGATAGAAATTTATTTCAGTAACCTTGTTACAGGTCTTGCACGTACGATAGTACATTGTATGATCAGCCTTAACTAAGCTCGTACATGCTTGTGTGATAAAGGACAGAGACTGCTACAGTATGCAATTAAGAGATTACTCAATTTAATTGTTGTTCCATTCTAAGTTTCATTGGCTTAATCAATCGAAGCAAAACCGATGACTTCAAGTTCTGCTCGTTATTGGATGTATAAAATAGACACTCAAGCATTTTATGACGGAATTGATGAGTTCATCAAGCATGCAGATTCTTTTATACGGACTAGAGGAATTACTGATGGCACAATAAATTTCCCATGTACGAGGTGCAATCATAAGGTATGGAAAAAAAATGAAGAAGCTAAGTATGATTTGTATAGGTATGGGTTTGTTCCTGATTATTATGTGTGGAGCGCACACGGGGAGAAATATCCTCAAGGGACCTCTCAACAACTACCCGGTCGTAGTGAAGTTGGGACCTCTCAACAACTACCCCGTCAGAGTGAAGTCAGAATTTAATTCAAACATGGTAATGGACGCCGACCGTAGTTTCATGAGTTTCATTTCCCTGATGTTCAAGATTTAGTTCCCGAAATACAAAATGATGAAGCTCCAAATCCTAAAGCCAAAAGGTTTTACGAATTGTTGTCTAAGGCAGATTAACCCTTGCATCAAGGGTGTGAAAAACACTCTACGTTATCAGCAATGTCTAGGTTGTTAAGCATCAAGTCGGATTTTAACATAAGCCAAACTTGCTATGACCGTATTGTGCAGACTTTTAGAGAGTTTATTCCAGATTCTACATTAAGCTCAAGTTATTATGAGTCTAAGAGGATGGTTTCACAGTTGGGTCTCGGGTACAAAAAAATAGATTGTTGTCCAAACGGTTGCATACTTTATTATGGGAAGGATGAAGGTAGGCGGAAGTGTTACAAATGTGATCATCCTCGATATAAACCTGTGAAACAAGGTACCGAGAAAGGGACATATATATCTTACAAGTATATGCACTATTTGCCAATAACTCCAAGGTTGCAAAGACTGTATATGTCTAAGGATACATCTCAACACATGACATGGCATCATGAATATCGAAGAGAACCTGGTGTACTATCACACCCATCTGATGGAGAGGCATGGAAACATTTTGATCGAACCCATGCTCCTTTTGCAGCAGAGCCGAGGAATGTTAGGCTAGGCCTTTGTGCTGATGGTTTCACACCTTTTGGAATGTCATCTACCACTTATTCTTGTTGGCCTGTGATCGTGTACAATTTAGATCTCATATAGATCTCGGGTATAAAAAACCCACTCCAATTCCCACCATTTCCCCCAATTTCCCAAATACAAACCATGTAAACCCATAGTTACTCCGATTGATCTCCGCCATCACAGTTACTCCGCCATCATCTCCGCCATCACAGTTATTACTTCACCATTTTTTTATCTCAGGTATACATACTTCATCATTTTTGATCGTTTAATCATACGTTTTGTAGATTGATTGTTTAATTTGTATTGGAGATGAATGTAGTTGTGTGTGTATTGTTGATTTATTGTAGTTTGATACGTTTTGTAGATTTATTGTTGTTATTATTGTGTTATAATATCGGACCGTTATCGGTGTGAACTTTAGTTTGCGCGATTATTTTCGGACATAAGGAGTTGTTTAGATAGTTTGCGCGTGCGATTTGTTAGGTAGTTAGATAGTCTCGCGCGCGATTTTCTGGACATACACTTGATGAAGGATAGGTAGTTAGATAGTCTGGCGTGCGATTTGGTTAGATAATAATAGAGATAAAAAGCTAACTAATCTAAAAGTGAAATGAATCAAACGAGTTAATCCTCGATATAAGCTCCCGTGACACCGGAAGTAGTGCTTCGCTTATGCAATGGAATACCGTGTTTAAAAGTTTTGCATACCGGATTAGTTTATGCATACCGGATTAGTTTATGGAACTTTTCAGTTATGCGCAAAGTGGCAGTGACTTACCATCCTTCTATTAGACATGTAGTATTTGGGTTTGGTTATGACCGAATTTGCTCATGATTACAACATTGTGGGTATATTGTACGACAGTGATAAAGGAATTGCCCCCAATGACTCTTCGTTTATTTATTCCTTGAAAACGGACTCATGGACTCATAATGAGATTTAATTTGACTACTCATGTTTTTGGTACGATTAAATTGGCAAAGCCTAGGCAGGATGCTAATCACCTAAAAATTTATAACTGTTTAGAGTCTTAAAAATTTTGATTTGGATTGTTGGTGATAGTAAATTTATAACTGTTTAGAGTCTTAAAAAGTTTGATTATAAACCATCGTCTATAGGTGAATTTGATAGATCTTTGGGCAACAAAACTCATATTTTTCCCTCTATGTATATAAAAGTATGTTAACATTTGCCATGTATTTAGATACTTGACTATATGCTGTCTAGCTACCATAAATCCTCTTGGTGCGTCGATTGTTACAAAATGTAAATTTTAGTTTAATCATCAATGGCATCAGGCAACACCAATTACATGATACAACTTTATTTCCATTTTAACATAGGCGTAGCATCACAAGCATTTGGATTTAGAATTACGAAGCAATCTCTGTTTATGGTGTTGCTAGATTTGTTTCTCATTTTCAATGTTAGTCATGCATAACTGGATTTAGGATTATGTAGGATATAATATAACTACTGTTCCATAGTATACAACTAATCATTGCACCTATTTAGCTTTTCTTGAAGTACTCAGATGGCCGCTGTTGAAGACATAGCTGATACTATTATGCAGGAGGGTGATGAACAATCGAGCAATGAAGATAGACGTATCACCATAAGAGTTCGGGGAAATGCGTAAGTTTAGAATACTTAATTTTCATTAAATGTATTTACATGCATATGACTTATGATGAATCCTTCCTTTTTTGTAGTTTTATTCCTTCTCATATCGTGACGCGTAACATCACAAGCATTTGGAAAGCAAGATTCACAGGAGCATGGGATACGTGGACTAGTGTTCCACAAGATGATAGAAACGTTTGGTTTGATGCTTTCAAGGTTTGATGGCTAACTTAACTGATCATTGCAGCTTATAAGTTCACTATGACTATTTATATACTAGAGTTGCCTTTGGTGTGGGGCTAAAGGTAACAAAAAGGGTAGGATTGTGGTTGTGACTGGTTTACTGTATAACTTGAATAAAGTTACGTTAAATGGATGCAACCAGTTTTGTTACTTATTAGTTAGTTTATGCAGATGATTGATTAGAATAATGGACTTGTGGCGACCACTACTGGTAGTTTATCATGTGAGGATATTAAAGTACTATTAAAACCGAGCTCTTGAGTCGGTTGATGCAACATACTACATACTACATAAGGAAATAGTTACAACATACTGATTAACAGAAACTACATTATAAACAGAAGTATTTGCTAGAAAGATGGACCTGACAGTCGAGTAATTCTCTTAGTATTAATATCTGTCTTCGATTTAATGTTGTTGTGTTTTAGATTTTCAGCCAAGTTACTCAGTTCTTGTTGCTGAAACTATTTCCTTATGTAGTATGTTCACTTCTAGTAATGAAATTACATTATACTAATCAATCACATTATTTCCTTATGTAGTATGTTGTAACTATTAGTATGTTGAAATTACATTATACTACATTATACTGATTAACATAAACTAATTAGATGTGGCGACCACTACTGGTAGTTTATCATGTGGCGACCACTACTGGTAGTTTTTCTTTACTTATAAGTAGTATTTGCTCTAGCTTTAGTCCACCTTCGTTATTGTTTTTGGTTAATTAAACAGCTTATTGTGATATTTAAGGCATGCTCATTTGTTTATCTAGTGTTGAAATAAGCTGGCTTATAAGAAGCGGCTTAAGTAGGTGTTTATTTTAGCTTGTAGACTCGGCTTACAAGCTTGTGTACAAATTGAAAAATCACTAAGCTTATATAGCCAACATACAAGCTAAGACAAACACCCCGTTAGATTGCTTACAGTGCGAGTAATATGCTTTGATTTGAGTTAATTTGCCACGATTAACCTGTTTGGATAACATATCCTAATACAAGGAATGAAGTATATGATAGCTGATAGATACATTGCACATGGGTTCTTATGTGTCGTGATTACAGTTATGTTTTCTTTTTTAACAGGCTAAACACAAGTGGGACCCAAGGCATGAAGATGTTGTTCAACGTGTGTTCAAAATAGTTGGAGCAAAGAGCTTGCGGAACTTTATGTCTAAGGCAAGGATGAAACAAATAGAGAAACCAGAGTTTATGCATATCAGTCATTGGCAAACACTCTGTAAGAAGTGGAAATTGCCCGAATTTATTGCAAAATCTAAGAGAGGGGTTGTTGCTCGCCAAGCTAATAAAAGATTGCACACTGGTGGTTCGGTCTCGAACGTTGAGCACACAATGCGACTGGTATAAAAATCAATTGCTTCATCTTCTACTTAGTTATATTGGTGATGGACTTATATATAAAAATTGTTTAATCTTGTATAGAAAAAGGAACTGAAACGTGACCCGAGTGCTGCTCAACTCTTTGAGAGAACCCATAAGAGGAAGAACAAAACTTTTGTTAATGATGAAGCTAGGGAAACATGGGTAAGTTTTTATCACCAACTGTTTACTTTTTCTCGCCCGATACCTATTCTTTGCACTAATTTGTAGAAGAAGTGTGTGTGAGAGCGCATGCGCATCTGCACATTTTCTTGTTTTTTATTTTCGGTTAAATGAATCTGCACATTTTCTGTAACTTATTGGGTAGCTATTCCTCGGTTTTGTATTCCTGATTAAAATGAATCTGCACATTTGCACATTTTCTGCATTTAGACTAAAGTTGGGTTTGGTTATGTGTTCTATGTAGGAGCGATATAATGAGAAATATGGTGTAGATGATGCGCTTGATGCTTAGTCTGGTAACATGTCCAACACATATCGAAGATATGCAGATCATGTTGGCTCGAAGAATGGGAGTTATTACGGTTTTGGATCTGGGGTTGATGGATTCATGCTCCAAGGTGAGAATGATGAAGAGGACTTCAATACTGTATATAATGAGGACTTTGTTCGTGTTCAAGAAATGGTAGAGCAGCACGATATTGATCAAGGTACCATGAAAGATCAGTTGGAAAGCTTAAAACGTGCACAAGAAGCACAATCAAGAAAAATAAAAGAGCTTCTGGAATCTCAGACATCAAACGAGCAAAACCTGAAAAAATTTAATGCTTAGGAAGTGTCAAAGGCAGTTGCTCAAGATGTGGGAAAAATTGTTGCTCAAGAAATTGCAAAGTCTAATCGCCAACTACTAGCAGCCCTTCAAAAATGTCCGTGATAAATGATTGGTAGACATTTAAAACTCTCTTCTACTTAATATGATAACTAGTTTATATGCTTGATGTTTAAGCGTTTGGTATACTTCAGATAACATTTCATAATTCTAGATGATAACTAGTTCACATGTTGTTGATGTTTTATGTGATATGGTAAATCATATTCTGTATCTTCGAATGCTCTTGTTATATATAATAGTAGCATATTGTTTGGTTTTGAGAGACAACTAAATAACAAATGTGAAAACAATAGCAGGTGAGCATAAGCTTATAGCAGGTGAGCATAAGCTTATTGTAGCAGGTGAGCATAAGCTAAAACTAGCGACCCAAATAGCGATGTGATGTTGCTAATTATTGCTAAAACTAGTGACCCAAATAGCGATATGATGTTGCTAATTATTGCTAAAACTAGCGACCCAAATAGCGATGTGATGTTGCTAATTATAGCAACACGGGTAGCGATATTGACAGCGACCCAGGCAACGAATCAACAGGGACCCGGGTAACGACCCAAATTGCGACATGTGACACAAATAGCGACCTAACTAAGGACATTCAAATAGACGTCACTAGTAAATCTAGTGTCACGTGAAGAGAAGTCGCTACAAGTGTCCCTAAAAATAACGACACAATTAAGGACACATAAAGAGATGTCGCTAGTTATTATAGTGACAAGTGAAAAAAGTGGCTACATGTGTCTCACGTATAGCGACATATCTTTGATGTCACAAAATTTTGCGACTCATTTACAATGACTTTTTACTATGTCACTTAATGTGTCATTTGTGGTCAAATGCGACGCTAACGGCCACTAAACATGTCACTAAAAGGCTGTTTTCTTGTAGTGTTTGTTGCTATGAATCATAATGGATATGAGTGTTGGTATAGAGTGGAATGATAATGGAAGGTATGATGAAACCACCACACACATAAGATATGAGGAAACCTTCTCATTTGGGTATCCTCAATCCATTGTGATGTGCCCCATAACCAACCAAACAACATTAATAACTTTCAAAGTCATAGATTCATAGCCATACACCCCAACCAAACGGACACTAATTTCAAATCTGAATGATTTAAATTCTTCAAAGAAAATAAAAATAGTACTTTATGTATTTTACACCATGTACATAATCCTATTGACAACCAACGATATTTCAAAAATTTTATAACATTTGAATTGCCTCAAGACTACTATCTGTTTCACCTCAACGTCACATCACCATTTACTTTCCCTCACCCCCTCTCACTTTTCACCCCCAGTGATAACACCACCCACACTTTTCATTAAAATACTCACCTTTATACAAACATACCTTATAAAATATTCCACATCTAATCACAAACCAAATATTTAATTATATAAACACCCACTTTGCACGCAAATCAATTAGATAACCACCTCACCTATCTTCCTACTATTATATTATTTTGTTAATAGTTTTTGTAATATTATTTAAATCTATAAATTATTATATATCATAAACATAAAATTATATTAATGTTTCATGAAAATGTATTCCTAAATGAATATTGAATGTTAAAAAGATTAATATGTTATTTTTTTTAATTTTACAAAACATAATCCATAACTTTGTAATTTTTTAGGTTGCGGGTCGAGAAAAGTAATATCAAATGAGAATAGATCTTAAGATCATATGGTCATGATCTAGATTTTAAGCTTGCTAAAAATCCTAGTTAATACTTGAATCGTTTTTGCTTTATAATATCATAAAATCTTAAGACATAAAGATCAGAATCGGTATCTTAATAACTATGGATTACACTACAACGAAATATACCCATTATTTTATATTAAGGATGTTGCTACTTAGGCTACGCACACCGAATCGAAAAATCGGTCGGTCGAGCAAGGTGACCGACTTGAAGTCGGTCGTGCCCATGTCGGGGTGTGGTCGAATGTCGGTCGTCGAACCCAACAAAAAAAAACACAATCGGTCTAATTTACAACCGATATTTTGCACACTTTACCAACCTCAAAATCTACCACTTTTGAAAATATATCCATTTGATTAAAAATAAAAAATAAATAAATAACAACAACAACAACTTTATCACTTTACAACCTTATAAATACCAACCTCAAACACTCCTAAACACGCAATTTCAAAAAACATTTCTATCAATACCTTCAAACACATTCTTTTAATATGTCGTACGAGCTATTATTTAGTTCTTCGTCTTTCGACGATGATGAAGTTTTTAGTGAGTTTGCGGAGTTTGCTTTCTTTGGTGTCTCCGGAATGAATAACGACGTAAACATTTTACATTTTTCCCTTGTTTTCAATGATATCAAATATGGGAGAGCACCAGACCTTGAATTCGAGGCTAACGATGTACCTTATAAAAGGGGATATTATCTTACTGACGGGATATATCCACAATGGTCCGTTCTTATTAAGTCCATTTCAAATCCTCCCACGGGTGACGAAAAAAGAATATTGTACAAGAGGAAGCACGAAGCAGCCAGGAAAGATGTGGAACGGGCTTTTGGTGTGTTGAAGAAGAAGTAAAAAATGCTTAAAGTTCCTGCTCGAGGGTTGTATAAACGGGATCTCCAAGATATTATATATACATGTACCATATTACATAGTATGATCATTCGACACAAGCAGCGGGCGATATGTCCTACATGGTTCGAAGATGAGGGCCATCGTGATACGACCCCTTAAGATCGCATGAAAAATCGTTAGTAATTACTCAGGAGCTAATGGACTCATCAAATTATCTACACTTAAAATCTGATTTGATCGAACACATTTGGAGAAATCGTAGAAATCAAGTCAATCAAAAGAATAAAAACGGTAGTGACGATTACGATGAGGAAGACGATGAAGAATTCTTGTAATGTTTTTAATGTTATTTGAAAAATTACCCTAAACGCTAAACCTTCTAATGTTTATTTGAATTTAGAATTGTAATGTTTTTATTTTTAATAAATATTAAATTTGTTGTTTAAAATGTTTGAATTAAAAAAAAAAACACTTGATCATTTACTGTGACAACTTGATCGTGTCTGGTCTCTGGATAAAGAAAGCTGATGTAACGGGCGATGACCTAAATCACGATTGTGGGCAGCCTTATTGTTCAAAAAAGGATGCTGCTACTAAGGATCAATGGTCAATGTGAATGTGATCTTTTTGTGTGGAAAAACTTTCCAATGAGATGTGTCACAAAAGACTCTTTTTGTGCAAACAAACATAGAAAAAAGACCCATAATAATGCTTTTTGACTAGGATTGTTTTCTTTAATCACTTACCATTTTAGTGGTTATAAACCATTCCTTCCCTAGATATTTTAATAATTAGTTTTTTGTTTTTATTTATTTATTTATTTTAATAATTTACAAATACACAATCAATTACGAGAAATACCTTTTCATATGATGTATGATCTATACTACATATAAAAAAAATGCCCAAACCTTGAAAAGTGAAATGTTGAAAGTCAAAGGTGAGAGGAATGTATGGTGTAATTAATACTCTTATTGAAACACTCATTACTTAAAAGTACAATAATTTATTCACATTATACAACCAATAAAAGCACAACTACCAAATTAAATACAACCAATTAAAACACCCTTACTAAAAAACACAATAAAATTTTCACAATATACAATTTAAACAAACTACAACATAATCCAAAATATAAAATAGTTAAACACACTAATTAATGTTAATTTTAAAACACCCTAAAATAAAAAGTGCATGTTATTATACACATTATATAAATTAATAAAACACACAAAGCTTATACAAGCTAACAAGTTGATGGTACATATAGTTTTGAAAATCGGACCGGACCAACGGGTTCAACCGGGAATCGGTGTCGCCATGGGTTCGGCTAACCAATAAAAGTCATTCGAAAACGAACAAAAGAGGACCCGTTGAAACCGATATATTTCAAAAGTAAACTATTAATATATATATCGAAAACCGGGTTATCTGGGACGCTTCAAACCCGGTGGGTTGACCCGGTTTAATTTGACCTGTTTTTGACCCAACCCGTCGGGTTGACTCGGTTTAAATCGACCCGTTTTTTGACCGAAACGGTTCAACCGGTTGAACCACCCGGGTCGAACCGGGTTTCAAAACATTATGTTTAATCCCCAAATCTTTAAAATTTTATTATTTTTCGTTTATAACTCATTAACTTTTTTTTACACAAAACGATCTGTCGCTATAAAATCCTGTTGCTATGCACGGGTACTCGTCTAGTAATGATAATGTCTCAAACTTTGAGAAAAGTTCATTTAGAGATTAATTTTTTGTTGCATACTGAAAGACTAATCTAGTTTAATTCAATGGTTGAGATTGATTTAATATTTAATTTGTTACACCTATTTTCTTGTCTTTCATGTCTTTCTAATTTTTTTGTCTTTCTTATTTATTCATGTATACTAAAAATATTTTCTTGTTTTTTATACGTTTTCATTCGTTTTTGCCGTTTTCACACGTTTTCATACGTTTTAGTCGTTTTTAATACTTTTTCATCCGCTTTCATATGTTTTCGTCCGTTTTCATATGTTTTCGTCCATTTTCATCCGTTTTCGTACGTTTTCGTACGTTTTCGTCCGTTTTCATACATTTTCGGCTATTTTCGTTCGTTTTCATACCTTTTAACTAGGGGTGTTGACCTCTTGCCATGCACTCTATCAATTTTATGGTGTTGATTAGGGCATCCACAAGTTTAGTTGTCAAAGGGTTTTTAAAATAGACTTTTAATAAAAGATTCATGTTACAAAGAATACTTAAAAATTACTTTTTGTTTTAAAGAGTATTAAGCCGTAAGGAGAGAAATGAATGTTTAATTTAACTTTCTATGACAATTTAGTAAAGGGAAAATTGGTCAAATAGACCGCGTGCCCTAATGCATATCACTTTATGTACCACGTCCTTTTAAAATTCGAAAATAGACAGGTTGCCCACCGCTTTTCTTGGACCCAACCAGGGGCTGCCATGTGTCCGACAACTTATGACACAAGTACGTATTTTGAAGGTATATGTCATGTATTGTAACGTATTGGTTTTGGGCAACTTGTATTGTTTTTGGGCATCTTTATGTTTTTGGGCAACTTGTATTTATACACGAGGATAGTTTTGTCATTTCATATTTAAAACAAAAACAAATGCCCACACAAAACACAGATTCAGTACATGTCCTTTAATGTCTTCTGCTCCCAATCACTTTCTTCTTTCTTCAATACAATTTGTTTAACAAAATCTTTCTTTCTTCTTTTGGTCTATTGACTTCATATCTTTATCCCAATCTTTCGCTTTTGTTTAGAAAATATGTCGATAATATCCCAATGGATGTTCAACTAGATATCATCCGTAGGCTACCTCTAAGTCTATACTCCAGCAACGTAGTGTTTGCAAGTTATGGAAGGATAGTATAGATTGTGGAAGCTTCATCTTTAATTACGGTGTTCTTCGTAATGATCAGTGTTTATTTACGCTAACATTCGATATGGATGATCAAGGTTTTGTGTTAGCTTTAGATGAACAGCTAATCGCTACGCCACTTAATACTGATTTAATGCTTTCATCTATGATTACGCTTGGCAATTCTAATGGTCTTTGGTGTTTTGTCTATGGTTCTAATCTAATGATCGTTATTTGGAACCCGACAATCAAAAATCACTTGCAGATTTATCCCGGTTTACACATCAAATCGAGCGTCAAAAGATTTGTTTTGGTTTTGCCGTCCGTCCGGACACTCTTGACCCGACGATCGTGAACGTCTCCTATCCTGTTTGAAAGTGGTTTCGGTATGTGTCATCTTTTCTTTGAACTCTATACGGTGGACACGCTTGAAAATTTCCACCCTCGTGAAACAATCAAATTGAAACGTAAAACTCGTGCGGTTGTGGGTCGCTTTTATCTATTGGACCGGAGTGAAAAGTTAACTAATGAGGACGATGTTACCTACAAGATTTATATGTTGATTTCTTTTGATTTGGTAACCAACCAATTTAAAGTTATAGACCTACCACGCTTTTAAAAATGAACTCCCGCCCATTCAATGTTTTTGATCTTGGAACCCGTCTAGTGATTTCTAGGACGATCATTGGTGAAGATATTCCATTGTTTTGCGGATGGTTGTTGGACGTCAATGGTTCTTCCATAACATCATTTAGAAGCCTATTTGCCATCCCTACCCTATATTCGGTTCGTTTGCTTGGGTTTACAAAGGATCAAGCTCCAATAGTGGAAGCGTGCTAACGCCAATCATTTGGGTCGGTCGGTATTTGTGTACAACAAAGAACTTGAATTATTTGTCCGCATGGGAATGTTAGAGATGCGGATCTTTCTACATCGCCCATACAAAGAATCTCTTCTTTTGTTAAATCGGCCAGCACCATCTCGTTTATAGTATGTTTTATTTTAACTTACCATTCTATTAATGTTTTATTTTAACTTACACCATTATATTCATGTTCAACAAGTTTGTTCGGCAGAAGTTAGGGATCATGCTTAATGGGAATGAAGCTTTGTGGTTTTAGTATGATGTCTGTATGTGAAGGAAGCATGGAGTGGTTAGGTTTTTCTGCGTACTTGTTGAATTTTATAAATCAAGTGGTTACATATTATGTAACCATTAAACTCATAATTATGTAGTAATCGTAATATGTAGTAGGTTGTCTGTATGAAACGTTGTATGTCAACGTATTTACTATTTCCTATGTTCTTTAATCCCATTATACATCTTTGTTTAATCTGGGGAACTAGCAGTTGTTTCCAATAAACAATGTGGCAACTAACTGTTCTACGTAGGGCATCTTCTTTTCTTTATTGACTACTTTTATAAACCAAGGAGTCCTTCTAGTTGTTACAATTCGTACTCTACAATCAACTAATAACTACCAACTAGTGACTATGCACACTTGAACTTAACAGATTTACCATTCAACACTAGTACAATTTAACTAGCAGTTGTAAGTTTAATACTAGCAGCACTAAACCAATATGTCTCTATTCGTGCCCGAAATAGTAAGACCAACACCTACACAAGGGCACCAGAACGGTATCGCGACACCTACACATGGCGGCACAAACACGGCCATACACAACAAAGATTAACGACGGTGGCATCATTTCGTTGATGTGTTCTATCACTGGCGATGGTTAAAATAGCTAGCGATAGTAACACATATCTTGGCGGTTGTAAGTATACAACCAATTCAGTTTTACTAGCGGTAGTAAAAAGAACTATAGCGGTAGTAAAAATGACTAGCAGTTGTAAGTGTACAACCACTTTAGTTTTACTAGCGGTAGTAAAATTAACTATAGCGGTAGTAAAAATAACTAGCAGTTGTAAGTATACAACCAATTCATTTTCAATGTTTGGCGTTGCTTTCATGATTCAATGTTTTCAATTTTTACGTAGTTATTTCATTTGTTGTATCATCAAAATACATACCTAACTTTGAACTTAGTTTGCAGACTCATTAAACTGAAATATTGAATAAGCCAAACATGTATCACATAAGAAACGTAATAAGAGCCATCTCTTCATCTTAATTAGTAGGTTCTCTTGTATGTTGCAAGATCATGTAGTGCTTTTTTACTACTTCTATACCAAGAGCCATCTCTTCATCTTGATTGGGATCAAGAGTCTATGTCATTGCATCAAGTTTTTTTTTTTTTTTTTTTTTTTTTTGGTGCATCAAGTTCATGTTCATTATTTTCTTCAAAATCATCTTCATCTACGTCATGTTCCTCGTACCCTCCATCGTCATTATCATTCATGGTGCATGCATAATGGTAAACCAATATAATACATCAATAAATAATGTCGTTTGTGAATAACAATTTATCCTCACTTTACAATCATTAACAATGGCCCTAATAAACCATAACATGTCTTGTTGGTATTAATGTAGTTGGATATAATTAAAAAGCAAACAACAACAATAGAGAATAAATAATCTACTAAAACTCACCTTTCACAAATTTTCACAACAAAATCTAAAAATATTCTATTTAAAGTATCACGGGATCAACATTGAAGGAGGCGACGTTTTGTTTTCTCGGATATTTGACTTTTAATGTAGAAGACTAATAGGTTTTATTGGGCCCATCAAATATTTAACGGCACATGACCTAGATAAGTAAGCAGGATGGTTGTAAAATGACCCATTTTCCAAGTTCATGAATCGATAACGCTACACGCGTCGTTCGGGGTCAAGGAAACTTCCTTTTCTTGAGCAAGTTTTATAACACCTAGGCAAAGAACCTAATCGTTGTAGTGTAGTAATTAGGGTAAGCCACGGGTATTGATATCGTTCTCTAGGGGAATAGGAATGCTAGTGAGAAGTTACTACGCTAAGGTTGAGGTTGAGGAAGATTATTTTTTGTATTTTTATATTTTATAAAATTGAAAGGTACGAATCTCGGGTATTGGATTTGGGGGGTTGGTATTTCTACCGATTACTCTACTATTATCTAATTATCTAAACTAAGGTTTAATTAATGTGTGCTCGTATGATAGTTTAAAGATGTGTTTACTTAGGTTGTACTACTCCTTAATTATCTCCTATTGATGGTTGAGTTGTCGTCCTTATTCTTAGTTGCGTTGTGTGTCTAAAGTTGTAGGGTATCGTTTCTCCCTAACTTTGAACTTACCAAAGGGTCTCGTCTACAAAACCCACTAGGGATAATAAACTCTTACTCTAAGGCACTCTTTGGATGGTTTAGCTTACAACTACTCGGTAATTATATTCTAAGGTTCACAAAGATGAATCAAGCATTAAGTACACAAACGAATGACCTATCGCATTACTAGATCATTAATCAACTAAGATAAGAAACAACCAATCAATATTCAATAATTAAGTTTCATACTTCTAAGCAAACACACAAATAAATTAGTCGGACATGGAGAACATGCAAGCATACACACAAATAATCAAAGACATAATTGAATTAATGAAGTAAATACTTATCTTGATGTAAGATAGGGTTTAAAACCCTAAAATCTTGTACAAGACACCTTAGGTTCGGTTTTAGGTTTTCACTCCAAAAGACTCTCGTTAAAACCGAAAATTTGGATTCTATATAAAGATTACATATCGCGACGGCGTCACCTTATGTTTAAATGGCGCGTCGTGTCGCCGTCATTAGGGTTTCGTCTTGGCCACGTTAACCTTGCGACGGCGTCACCTTATGTCCGTGACGCCGTCCTCTTGACCGGCGTCGTCTGGATTGCATCTGGGCCGTGCGAGTAGCGACGGCCTACTCTTTACAAGCGGGCGTCGTCACTTGAAAATCTGAGTTTGGGTTACGAACCGTCACAAAAATCCTCGGACGGCGTCTCAATTAGCACCTTGACGCGTCGCCTTCTATTTTCAAGATTGTGAGTGTCTCGATTTTGACTTTGGCCATTTTCTTCATATATTCGCGCCTTTTAGTCCAAATAAGTGCCATTCCAAAGATTTTGCCTTCAAGAGACCTAAAAGTGAAAAGGAACGATATTAAGCAATAACGGATACAAAAGTGATCAAATAAGGACTTAAACGACCCTCAAAATGGTACCTTTTAAAACCTTATCAAATATCCCTACACTTGTTGTTTGCTTGTCCTCAAGCAAATGTGCTTTAACCAATTAATTTATAAGTTAGGGGTCATGAAGCATTAATTCAAAACGGTCCACAACACATATAAGCCCATAAAAGTCATAACAAGCACGAGTACATACTAGCACCTCACATGGGGTGTTTGGATACTCACATCTCTCGGGTGTATATATGAAATATAACAAATAGGAAATGGAAGATAAACACTCATTAACGGTCCTAGTACATAGATTACCATAGGCTTGAGAATAGATCAAACCTCCATCGCTTTGGCGTAAGCACCTAGGAAAGACTATCAAGAGGTCTTTAAAGGGTTGTAATGTTAGGCTTACGGTAGGGAAACAAAGGGTTTGGTGGGATAGGCTATTTAGTGGTAGTAAGTCAAAAATCTCTATGTTAAATGCATATGAAGAATGGCGTTGCTAAGCCAAGACTCGACACTCTAAACTCTAGATAACCGAAATAAATAAACATAAATTCAAAGATAGATGAAGGATGGTAGCCGTTTTTTTTTTTTTTTTTTTTTTTTTTTTTTTTTTTTTTTTTTTTACACTTTTACTCTACCATCCTCTACGATAACATCAAAATACTAGGGTTTATAGGCATATCCCACACTTGAGTTTTATTACTCTAACACTAATTTGACCCGATTTGAAAAGATCAAAACACTTGGGGTACATTATTATGCAAACAAAGGGAATTTGAATTTAACATTCCTTCCGTCATTTCATAAACTTTAACTTTTCCCATGAATCCCAATCGTCCCAAAACGTATACAAAGGATATGACTCGACTTAGCAACTTATGCAAGCAACTAGATAATTGAACTAAGGGTTTAGGGTGATAACAAACATTTGCACTAAAAGTGAGTGCATAAGGGGTAAGCTAAGGCGATTTGGGTGTATATTTGGGGGTGGGGTGTAAACAATGCTCTTCATTGATATTCTGAAAACCGAAACATCACGAGAACCGCGAAAGGATAGGCTCGAGGGGTTAACTAGGGTATCGTGTACTAAAGATGAGTACAACGCAAAGGGTGTGGGGAATTACTCAACCGATATGGAAGAAGTAATTATATTACGGTGTCGAACAAGGGTTATCCTAATGCCTCTTATCATTTAGTTATTCCTAACTACACAAGTGTAGTCTCACTTGCGATCTCGGAATGCATCACAAAACAAGTTCTAGAATCTAATATACTACCGGTTCACACTCTAAGCATTGAAGATGAATGCTTTAATTCCTACTAATCTAAGGGCGATCCTCACATTTTGGTGGAATTTGGGTGGTAAAGGGTTTTGTGCTAGTCATGCAACTTCCTATCCATGAGGCGCTTTTGTTAAGACTAATGGCCCACTCCTATATGTCATAAAAATTTTAAATTTGGTGCCAAAATTACCCTAACAGACATTTTCTCATGGTTTATTACACAATCACAATTGGACAAAGCAAATAGTCAAGGATAAGCATAGTTTCAAAGTTCCGCTTTATTTTCCTCCTACACTTAAACGAACATTGTCCCCAATGTTCCCTAAAGTATCAAAGTTATGATAATGAAAGGTAATTAAAAGCGAAAGAAACTAATACTCCCTCGATTAGCTCGGTAGGATCCGTGTAAAGTGGTGGTTAAATCCTTTTCAAGAAGAATTGTTGCGTGAAAAGCTCATTCCAATCTTATGTAACTTCTTCTTGACAAACTAAACACGCACACTTGAAGAAAACAAACGAAACCTTCACAGAAATCGGGCGGTAATAGTATATATAAGACTCGATTTAAACTAGGATATAATGCTTGTGGAATGGATGTTTACAAATTTCTAAGAAAATTAAGACACAGAAAATTCCAAAATTTATAAGTAGCTCGAAAGCGAGAAAAAGTAATCGATATTTTACTCCTTCACGGGCCGTCGGTTGCAATCTGATGCCGTCGGGTTATCTGACAAAAAGCGGTCTCGCGATTTTACGAAAAAATTACGGAAAATTTACATCTTTAGAATGGAAAAATTTACGAAAACATCCATTATGACTCGATACAAGCATTTGACTCGAACAAACAAACATAAATATCTTTTAGTTAATTGTTATTCTCATGTTTACGTTTCTTTTGAAAGCGTGTAATCCTCCCTACACTTATCCTTTATGTAAAATACCTTTATATGCAATTAAGGCGAGGTTAAAAACAAAATAAAACATTTTACAAATTTAAACATGAGGATAAACAATTAAAAAATATATGACACTAACAAGCAAACAATTAAGCATGGGTTGCCTCCCACGAAGCACTTTTCTTTATTTAAGAGTCTTGTAGCTAGACTCATGAGTCGTGCTCCTACGTGCCGATATCGTAAGTCTATCCTCAACAATGTCGTAAGGATCAAACTTATCATTCAAGTTCCTAGTAGTACGTTCGGTTAAATATGTGTTTTCAAACTTCTCACCATCGGGATCATAGATTTGTATCCTAATGTGCCACTCTCCATTACCATCACTAGGCGGTCTATCCCAATCCCACTTGTGTTCGATTTCTCAACTTTCCACTTATTCATGACAAGGTTAACGGCAAGCTTCCTAGGAACTCGGTCATCTTCCTAAATACTAAGGCCCTCGAACGGGTTCACTTCCATGTCCCTAGCCATTTCTTTTTCTTGGAAAGTTCTTGCACTAGCGAAGGCTTTATCTAGGTAAAAAGGTCTTTGGGGCCTATGATGTTCTTATCAATCCAAGGTCCATATCTAGAAGGCTCTCTATCCAACCCTATCTCTTGTGGGACTTCCTCATCCTTGTAGTATGTATGCTTTTAACATCGTAAACGGATCTAGCACTCCCTCCCTACCACTATTTTGGACATCTTACAATCGATGATGGCACTAGTGGTAGCTAGAAATCCTCTTCCAACTAGTAATGGGCATGTCGGGTCCTTATTCATGTCTAGCACATGAAAGTCGGCCAAAAGAGTCAACTCTCCTACGTGTACTACTATGTCCTTTATTATTCCTACCGGACGTGCCACACTACCGTCCGCTAGACCTAAGATGGTTTCCGTTGGTTCAATTTTACCTAAGTTAAGGCTTCTATGGAGGGACAACGGAACAAGATTGATGCATGATCCTAAATCGGCTAGAGCATCAGTGGTTTGGAAGTTCCAAGTCTACATGGAAGAGTGAATAGCCGGGATCGTCTAGCTTCTTAGGTAAGTTGTTTCACACAAAAGCGGACCCATGTTTTCCAAGCCCAAGTTCTAACTCATATTTTTCTTTTAAAGCATTATAATAAGGTGCATGAGCTAAGACTTCAAGAATCGGTTTTTCTTGATGGAGTTCCTTGTACTCATCCTCTAAACTAGGTTTGGATTCTTGGTGACGGGTTTCTCAAGAGTAGGCTCTACCAAAGGTGCTTGGGCCTTGGTACCTCTTGGATGGCTTGGAACCCTTTTGATAGCATTTACCGAGTGAACCGTTGGGTGGGAGGGCATGGATGTGCACTCTCCATGGTGAACTAGAACATGAAGTCGATGCAATCGAATTCACTTTTGGGTTCTTTATGGTATCACTTGGGAGTGCTCCAACTTCCCGCTCATTGAAGGCTTTTAAGAGGGCATCAAGCTTGGTTGTCATCTCGCTTTGTTTTTGCTTAAAATCGGCTTCAAGCTTATTCAATCGAGTTTCTTGGGATGACAAAAATCTAGATGCAATTGCCTCAAGATTAGTGGGGTTCCCGGTATTAAAAGAATTGAACCTAGTAGGCAAACTAGATGAGCTTTGGGGTGTGCTTGAGTCTTGGTTCCACTTAAGATTAGGGTGATTTCTCCATGAAGGGTTGTACGAGTTTCCTAAGTTGTTTTGTTCGGGTTTGAAAGTGTACCACTTCTCTCCCGCTCCGCTTGCACGTATGGAGGCGAGTCCGCAAAGCTTGTTCGGGAGCCTTGTGCAATCACAGTGTCATGGGACCACCGCATAACTCACAAGGTAGAGTGATTTGATTCACTTGTCGTGAAGACTTAGGATTTTGTAGAACTCATGAGGAATCTAACTTGATCTTCAAGTTCGATCATCCCACGGTCCCAAGGAGGCAAGAGATTGCCTTAACTGGTTTTAGGCGACTCGGGGTCATCCTAACTTTCGTGGTCATAGAGGGCGCAGGTCCTCTATTATACCCCATGATTCTTCTGCGGTGAGATCACTAAGTTTTCCACCGCCGCTTGGTCAATGGATCGCTTAGTGGGGAAGTTGACATGATCATAAAAGATTTGGACTTGGAGCCAAAGATCAATGCGTGATGAGGGACTTTATGAAGTAAGTCCTTGAATCGAGTCCATGCTTCAGAGAGATTCACCTTGACGTTGTTGGAACATCAAGATGTCATTCCTAAGCTTAGTGGTTCTCCCGGTGGGAAAAATTGAGCAAGGAAGAGAGGTAAGATCATCCCAACTTGAGATGGAGCCGTGTGGAAGTCGCTCAAGCCAATTACTAGCTTGGTCCCGTAGAGGTGGAAGAGACGCAGTAGCGTGGTCTCCCGGTAGTAGCATCAAGGTCGATGGAATCGACAATTTGAGAAATTCCTCGAGATGTCGATTTGGATCTTCTGAACGAAGTCCATGGAATGCACATCCGTTTTGCACCAACCGGATGGTATCGGATCGCAGGGCCGTAGTTTGGGCTTGGTCGGAAGCTCAATGGTGTTCCTATAGCCTAGGTGGCTTGGTCTCGAGTATTCACCAAGAGTACAGGCTCTTGGCGGGTCATTTGCGCTGGGTTGATGAATGGTGGTTGGTTATCATCTTCCATGATGAAGAGTGATGGGTGTTACGAACAAAGGGTCACGAAGAAGGGGATAGACTAAGAAAGCTAAAATGAGAAAAAATTTACTTGATAGGAATCAAGCAAAGAACCTAACGAGGTGGACTACTAACTAGCTATTCTATTCCCGGCGCGCCAAAACTTGATAACGCTACACGCGGCGTTCGGGGTCAAGGAAACTTCCTTTTCTTCGAGCAAGTTTTATAACACCCTAGGCGTGAACCTAATCGTTGTAGTGTAGTAATTAGGGTAAGTCACGGGTATTG
Organism: Chrysanthemum lavandulifolium; assembly: GCA_022545495.1. Classification (NCBI taxonomy): domain Eukaryota; kingdom Viridiplantae; phylum Streptophyta; class Magnoliopsida; order Asterales; family Asteraceae; genus Chrysanthemum; species Chrysanthemum lavandulifolium. The sequence goes on along the minus strand of CM040239.1, from coordinate 31,809,408 downwards.
ATATCGCTCTCTGGGGAATAGGAATGCTAGTGAGAAGTTACTATGCTAAGGTTGAGGTTGAGGAAGATTATTTTTGTATTTTATATTTTATAAAATTGAAATGTACTGAATCTCGGTATTGGATTTGGGGGTTTTGGTATTTCTACCGATTACTCTACTATTATCTAATTATCTAAACTAAGGTTGTGGGAGTCTATGTCTAATTAATGTGCTCGTATGATAGTTTAAAGATGTGTTTACTTAGGTTGTACTACTCCTTAATTATCTCCTATTGATGGTTGAGTTGTCACGTCCTTATTCTTAGTTGCGTTGTGTGTCTAAAGTTGTAGGGTATGAGTTTCTCCCTAACTCTTTGAACTTACCAAAGGGTCTCGCCTACAAACCCACTAGGGATAATAAACTCTTACTCTAAGGCACTCTTTGGATGGTTTAGCTTACAACTACTCGGTAATTATATTCTAAGGTTCACAAAGATGAATCAAGCATTAAGTACACAACGAATGACCTATCGTGACACTAGATCATTAATCAACTAAGATAAGAAACAACCAATCAATATTCAATAATTAAGTTTCATACTCCTAGCAAACACACAAATAAATTAGCCTGACATGGAGAATATGCAAGCATACACACAAATAATCAAAGACATAATTGAATTAATGAAGTAAATACTTATCTTGATGTAAGATAGGGTTTAAAACCCTAAAATCTTGTACAAGACACCTTAGGTTCGGTTTTAGGTTTTCACCCAAAAGACTCTCCTTAAAACCTAAAAATTGGATTCTATATATAAGATTACATATGCGACGGCGTCCACCTTATGTTTCGTGGACGCCCGCCGTGTCGCCAATTAGGGTTTCGTCTTGGCCACGTTAACCTTGCGACGGCGTCACCTTATGTCCGTGACGCCGTCCTCTTCGACTTCGACATCATCTCGGATTGCATCTAGGCCGATCGAGTAGCGACGGCTACTCTTTTTACAACCGGACGCCGTCACTTGAAAATACGAGTTTTGGGTTCTCGAACCGTCACAAAATCCTCGACGGCGCCTCAATTAGCACCGACGCCGTCGCCGCCTATTTTCAAAGAATTGTGAGTGTCTCGATTTTGACTTTGGCCATTTTCTTCATATATTCGCGCTTTTCATCCAAATAAGTGCCATTCCAGAGATTTTGCCTTCAAGAGACCTAAAAGTGAAAAGGAACGATATTAAGCAATAACGGATACAAAAGTGATCAAATAAGGACTTAAACGACCCCTCAAAATGGTACCTTTTAAAACCTTATCAGGTACCGTCCCGAGCCCTTAAAAGTTCAGGGTAGCAGGAATTCCAGTTAGCCAAGTTGGAGGCAGTAAAATGGGTTTTGGCCATATTTTAAGGACCAAATTTGAAAATGTTAGATATAAGATTTCACAAACACATTAAACCATAATCATATGGGGTGTTAACTTGAGTTTAGAGAGAGAAAGTTCTAGTGAGAGAAAGGAAGAGAGTTGGGAACTATGTGAAACAAAGAAAAATGGTATTGAAGCTCCAATCCTCTACCTTGGGAGGTAGAGGGTATTTATAGTTTCTTACAAAGAAACGCCACCTACGGGCTGTGGATCAGGTATACAGTGGGTAAAGACCCGTCCTTCCTCCACTGTGTTACTAAACTAAATACTACTTAACATAAAATAACTACGACTACGAGCTCTCCAACGATTACATATACTTGAGGTGACCGACTCTTTAATACCGGAATTTCTAATTCTAACGGTCTCCCTAAGGAGGTCACCTCAAACACACATTAAAATTACATTGAATACAAACGGATTTTACATTGAGATTGTTCTTGGATTCTTGTCCATGTTCTTTGTTACGTAGCTCGTAGTCTTTGATTCTTCATAATTGCATGTTTGGATAATCGAGTGGAGGTCTTTAAGCGATCCACGTGATATTGAGTTTTGAGCTGCTTTGAGATCATCGGCCACATTAAATCTCGACTCAACCTTTGTGGTGTTGGTAATTAGTGATGTTGTGACTTTTGGACCGACATGCTCACATTCGGATCATGATTTATTCTTATCGGAGTAGCGGAAGCTTCGTTGATTTATGATATTGGCGGCGGTAGCGAAGCATGGAGTGAAAAGATCGAGTCATTGATGCACCAATCATGATTTCTTTAGATATGACCGTGTTGTGTGAGCATGCGGCTATGGATTGACCTCTCCATTACGATCACCGCAAGCGTCGGGTGTACCGTGATAAGGCAGTTAGCAATAAAGCGCAATAAAGTGTCTTTGATCACTTCGTTGAATTGAGGTACACGCCCCACGGTTCCCGTTGATCGATACAAATCGCCTCTGTGATCGGTATAATTCAAAGAATTTCCTTGACATGGTTTCACAATTTGCTCTAGCCGTTCTCAAACCGGAGCGTCTCAAAGAAGACAACACAGTGAGTGAACCATCGAATAGAGATTCAGCGATTGATGAAAAGGATTTGAAAAACAATCGTGTATCGCTCAATATAAATTGTTTTTGCAATACAACGAAGTTTTAGTGAAAAATCATTTATCAATCATAAACACCTTTTGATTTGAAATAATTGTACGATCGATGTGCTTAGAGAAAAGAGTTTTTAAGCACAACAATCAGTTTTTCAAAGGCATCCATCAATCCATTTTCTTGGACCTGGATTGATTCAATTTTGAATCGCTCCACTGATGAGGTCCATATGACACAATTAAGTCTTGGCAATACCACAAGGATAATGCGTAGGACTCCTAAGATATAATCTCACATTCCACATTGTGTGAAATAGTGAGTCTTCAAGAAATAAGTGTCCTAAAGAGATTAATTGATGATCTCGTGGCTCTAGACTCAATTAGTGCATATTTGGTTCCTATATCAGAGACTAGGGAGAGGGTCTCCTTCTTCAATATCAACAATCTCTAAGAGAAAATTGATAGATTATGTAGGTTCCCCGTGAGAATGAAACAAGCCATTTTAAGAAGAACTTGAGTGACTTGGGAAGTTAGTGCGGTCGTCCACTTGGTCCATGACATCTTGTCTTCAATACCAAGTGTTACCTTAGTAACAACCAAGTAGCATATGAATTGAACCCGTTTTACGCTAAGGTTGAATTATTGGAGGCTATTTCTTTTCACCCTTTTCACATTAATTTCTTTTTCATTCTTCAACCCCTTGATTCTTACCGAGACTTCATAACTAGAACCTTGTTGGGTTTGTTCCAAGACTAGCTCAATCTCGACCGCACTCTTCCCATATCTCACTTTTCTCCTTTTTTTCATCATACCTAAGGACTCTACACTATCTAGTGGATTGTCCTCGGTAGATCCCTCCGGCTCTAGCGGATCATGGAACACAACCTAACCTTATCATCCTTATATCACCATACATAAAGTAAAGTTGGTCGGTCTTTTTGGTATCATTCATCTGCCATTGGAACCAATTGAAAACCATTTGAAAATCAATCAAGATACTTGTTATATAGAATCAAAGCATTTTGTATCTTAATTGTTTTGATATTTTAGAAATGCTCCCCCTCAACATATGCTTAAAAAATTAGAATTTGTTTAGCACATGGAGGCAAGAGATCTTTGAAATCGTTAGATTGAGAATGAAAGGTCCAATCTTTTGATTAACATTTTCTAAAATGATCATCATCACTTCCTAATCAATTTGAGTAGATAAAACATTTTAAGGAAGGATGAAGTTTTCACAAGTTTGCTCCCTCTCAATATGTGCATAGATGTTTGAGAATGTTTTGCACATGTTAGGAAAAGACTGCACATTGAGATAAATTGATCACGTTTCAAATATTTGTGGTTTAAGATAGATGCTCCCCCTCAACGTGTGCATGGAAAAATTGAAATCGTTTGTCACTTGCGGGGAGGCAAACATACTAATCACTTATGAAGCCATTTATCGAATTATCAGTTTAAATCCAATTTAAATCACAAATTCTCCCCGATCACAATTATCAAATCATTTGAGAATCGTGATCTCGAGATTTAAATTGTTTTGAAAGCTTTTAAGGAGAATTGTGACTTGATTTTGAAAACGCTTTAATCGATAAGGATCGAATTTTGAGACTTTAGACTCCAAAGATTTAAACATGCTGGAATATCTTTTGAAAACAAACCCTCAAATGATTTAAATTGTTTTTGAAAGCTTTTTAAGGAGAATTGTGACTTGATTTTGAAAACGTTTTAACTGATAAGGATCGAATTTTGAGACTTTAGACTCCAAAGATTTAAACATGCTTGAATATCTTTTGAAAACAAACCATTGTTTGAAAAAATACACTTTTTAATTAAAAATCATTCTCCCCCTCAATCAATGACATAAGTTGTTGATTGAGAGATAGATAGTTTTAGCAACCGTTTAGTACACATGATTTTCAGAAATTGAGCCCGAGTAATTTTTCAAAGCAATTCGTTTTCATTGGATAGTGAGAATTTTTTATAGAATCAGAGCATGAGATTCGAAAAACAAGATAAAGTATGGCTCTGTTCTTTCTTTTCAACACGGAGTTCTTGCTGAAATGACAATAAACCACTATTTTCTTCGCCTCATTTTTTTTTTTTTTTTTATGAAAACTATGTACATTCGATGAACATATAAAGACCCGTGACATTCTTTGAATATCAACACAAAGTCCGTAGATGAAATTGAATCGAGAAAAACATGACAAAATGACATTATTTTTGAGGATTTTTCGAATTTTTCACATTTTTATGGATTTTGAAAGTTTTATAATTTTCTATTTGATTTTTGAAGGTTTTGTAATTTTGTATTTTGCTTTTTGAAAAAATATATACAAAGTGATAGATGAAGAAAGACCTTTACTCCTCGTCTTCCTCCTGAAGGCGTTTGAGTGTTTCTGGTTGAAGGCTTTTCAAGCCAAGTCGTGGAAGAATAAACTCAAAACGTTCTCTTGGAAGAGCTTTGGTGAAGATGTCTGCTAACTGGTATTCAGTCCTCACAAAATAGAGTTACAACACACCTCTTTCCACTTGTTCCATGATGAAATGATGTCGGATGTCGATATGCTTTGCTCTTGAGTGTTGAACATTGTTGCATGAGAGAGCAATAGCACTTTTATTATCACGATGAGAGGATTTTGTCGAATACAAAGCCATAGTCGATTAATTGAGATCTCATCCATAGGATTTGAGCACAACAAGATGACATGGCTATGTATTCAACCTCTGTGAGGAAATAGAAGTACTCATTTGCTTCTTTGATGACCACTCACCACTTATCACCCAAAAACGAGCACCTCGGACGTATTCTGACGAGTATCTTGACACCTGCATGATCCGCATCTCGCATATCTTTGTTAGTGACATACCGGTGTCCTTGGTACCAAAGTCCCATGTTGATGGTTCCTTGAGGTACCGAAGACCCGTTTAACCGCTTCAAGGTGCTTTTGGTAGGCTTAGCACGGTATCTAGCACACATGCATCAATGTGACGTAATATCGTGTCTCTTGGGTGTGGTACACCGGGGATCCGATCATGCTATGATATTTCGTTTGGTCTACCATGATCCCTGAGTGGTCCTCATCCGGTTTTATGCGCTCAATCATGGGAGTGTCAGCGGTCACTAGAATCAAATCCAAATTTCTTTAAAATCTCATTTGCATATTTAGATTGATTTATGAAAATGCCTCCGGGACTTTGTGAAATTTGTAATCCCAAGAAAAATGACATTTGTCCCATCATTGACATTTGAAATTTAGAACCCATTTCTTTTGAAAACGATCACAATCATTGGGGTAAGTCGAGGCAAAGATGATATCATCAACATAAATTTGAACATGAATTAAGTGTTTGCTCGACTTCACGGTGAACAATGTTGGATCAATTGCTCCTTTCTTTGAAGCCGGTGAGCGGAAGAAACTTTGATAGTGTATCATACCATGCCCTTGGAACTTGCTTTAAACCATAAAGAGCCTTCTTCAAACGATAAGCGTGAGTAGGATGCTCGGATTCACAAAGCCTTCGTGTTGGTTGGCGTGAGCGACTTCTTTAAGATCTCCGTTCGAAACGCCGTCTTTACATCCATCGATAGACTACCATGTTCTTACTTGCATCATTAGCCAAGAATATTCGATTGCCTCGATTCGAGCAACAAGAGCAAAAGATTCTTCAAAGTCAATACCCTCCTCTTGACGGTATCCTTTAGCAACCAATCGAGCCTTGTTCTTTAACACATCACCATGCTCATCAAGTTTCACTTTGAAGATCCATTTTAGAGCAATGATCATAGCACAATCTGGAGCAGGTATTAATTCCCATACCTCAAGTCGATCAAACTCATGAATTTCTTCTTGCATGGCATTGAACCAGCTGTCTTCATTCATAGCGGATTTAACATCTTTTGGTTCGATCTTAGAGAGTACGGAGTTGAAGAAGCACCATAAGGCATCTGTTGCAAGTTGTTTCCGTGTAGATACTGGACGAGAGGGATTTCCAATGATGTTGTCTAATAGATGATCGTGAGTCCATTTTACGAGGTATTCATGTGGTCGTTGTTGAGGGCTGAAGTAGCGAGTTGATGTCTCCTAAAGTAGATGGTTCGATGATGATTCGAGAGCAAATATGTTTTCAAATGGAGCATCTTGGGGGAGTAGCAAAGGGATTGACTTCATCACGTGAATCGAAGCATTTCCATGATGTACACTTGATGATTGAAGATTTGTTGATGAAACAGTTGGTCGACAACATGCGCTTCTTGGCTTAATGATATAGAAGTTGAAGGGTTACTTTCATTGGTGAGGATAGAGCGACCTATGTTGATTGAATTGTCATATCATTGTTACTTGCTTAAAATGTTCATCAAACATTGGATCAAGCAGTTTCTTTAAATCATCTTGAGGAGGTACATATGGAGTTCTTGATGAGGAGTTTGGTACAAGAGATGAACCAATGGGACTGCTTTGAAGTGAGGGTCTGGCTGGATTGTCCAGAGCCATTTGACCCCATCGACTTATCATACGTGGCGTGGTTGTTTCCATGATATTTTGGGTTCTCTTGTTGTAGATTCGGTAACCTTTACTATTAGGTGCATAGCCTACAAAACTCCAATGTTCGCTTTAGCTCTCGGTTTTCCTAAATCTTGACCATCATTAGTTGGATAACATAAAGCACCGAACACACCAAGGAATGAAAGATCGGGTTTTCATTGTAAACAAGTTCATATGGAGTTTTTCCATGAGCGGTGTGAATCGGGGATCGATTTTGGGTGTAGCATGCGATGGCGATAGCTTCACACCGAGAAACATTGGAACTTTTGAGTAAATCGGCATAGTCCTTGCGGCTTCCATAAGAGTTCAATTTTGTCTTTCAACTACACCGTTACGCTGAGGAGTTCGAGGAACACTTCTTTGATGACCCATTCCCATACTTTCATAAAACTCACCAAGTTGTTTGTTAACAAACTCATTTCCATTGTCTGCTCGGATGATTCGACCGTTTTGTTAAGACGAACTGCAATTTGTTTGATGAGTTTGATGATGATATCTGAGTTTCATCCTTTGTCTTTAAGAATTTTACCGGTGAATCTAGAAAATCATCAACCACAACTAACACATATTTCTTCCCAAAGATATTCTCGTGACTCTCATGGGTCCACATAGGTCCATGTGAATTGTATGGAGAACTTCGTGATCGAGTTTGTAGGTTTGGGTTTATGGGCATACTTCTTGCTTTTTCCCAGTGGCATCTTGAACAAAGATGATCCTTTTCATATTTAAGTCTAGGTAGACCTATAACTAAGTCCTTTCTGGAGAGATCATTGATGGTGCCGAAGTTCAAGTGATTGAGACGACGATGCCATAGCCATGACTTTGTTTTAGAAGCCTTTGACAACAAGCAAATTGGAGAAGACTTCATCATATCTTCAATAGAGATGGTGTATAGATTTCAGCCACGTGAACCTTTTAAAAGTTCCTTACCATCAAGTTCTCTAACGAAACAAGTATGTTTTTGAAGGCTACTTCTAGATCGTAATCGCAGAATTGACCAACAGAGAACGAGTTATGACCAAGACCTTCCACATAATATACCACGGAGATGACACTTTTTCCAACAACATAATCTCCATAACCCTTAATTGCACCGAAATGATCATTCCGAATCTAATTGTCTCCGATGAATTTGCTCACGAAGTTCATGAGCATGACCGGTCTTCAAATCATATGCTTGGAGCGACTGAGTCCAAGTACCACGAGCGATTTGAGCGGTCTGCGGTTGAACATGCACAAGAATGGATAACTAGATAATTGCGATCCCCATGCAAGAATGGGTTCCACTTGGTTAATAACATGGTGGAACACCCGCATCGAAATAGAAACATCCATATCGAGTAGAAGCAATGGAATCATTGGGAATAGATGCAGATCTTGGTGTCTCAGTATTTGACCTATTCAAAGTATGTTCACTTCTTAAGGGAATGGTTCTACCATGAGGCATCCATTTTCTAGTGGGCATAGTCTTAGCGGTTTGAGAACAAAGCGATTATTCTTATAGCCAAAAGGTATCCAATAATAACCTATCTTTATAAATGTTCTTCCTATGGGTTTCCTTTGTTTTCTAACAATCTTCGTCTTTGCCTTTTAGCCTTCTTTGCACGATTATTAGCATTAACAACTTTAGCTGGCATTTGACATCATTAGACAAAGCATTCACACGACATTCATGATTAGCAATGAATTCAAGCGGACATCATTACAAGGTTTGCAAATAGTATCGAATTTGAATTAATTACGATGCGCCTATGGCTAATACTAGAATCAACACGATTCGTTTTATTCGACTCAAACTTAAAGTTCCTAGATTGGTCTTCTCTCTTCCAATGCACATTCTTAGCTTGCAAGGTCCTATCATTCCTTGTATTGTCTTGAGACTTTGACCTGCTTGCTTTAATGTCACTGGTTACTCCTGTAGAGGGAATGGGAACATTAGTTGGTTGATCTAATTTTAGCATTCCTGAACTTGATGTGCAAGGATCTGAACTACTAGAAGGCACATTAATGTTTACTTTCTTAAGACTGTGATTTGAGCTATTTGCAGGCACACTAAAATTTACTTTCTTAGCACTAACATATCTGGAATCTGAACTACTTGAAGGTACATTAGTGTTTACTTTCTTATGACTTGGCATAGAATGGATTTCATGCTTGGCACTAGGCATAGAACACGGCATCACAGCTTTGCCTTTTGCACCTAAGGATTTTGGACATGTTGCAATTACACATTCAAGCAGCTCTTGAGATCGTTTGGCCTGGAGGCAAGCAAACCTAATTTCTCTATCAAGAGGTTTATTAATGAAATCCTCTTCAACAATCTCACGGAGACATTCTAGACTATCCTTAAGGTGAGCACAATAGTCATGAAACGCAGGTTCATTATTCCTAAGATGAGGAGGAATATATTTAACTATCACAGTGTATTTGCATTCTAAGGGTGACTTTGAAACAACATTCTTATTAAAAACAAGTGGCGGTTTCCCATTTTCACGACTTCTCGATTCTCAATTTCCTTTTGTAAAGGCGTTATTTTTCGTTGTTTTGGTCACGAGTGACTTTCATTGAATCATATAACTCTTTAAAGTGTCGTTTAACTTTTCATTTTCTTCTAGAAAACTCTCATTTTCCTTTTGTAAGGCATTTACCAAGTTTTGAAGATGAAAACTTTGAAATCGAGAATCTAAAGGAGGAGGCATTTGGGATCGAAACACATTGTTCTTTTCACCCTTCAATTGAGAGATTTGGACTTTCAACTTTTGATCGTGTTACAATGAGCTCGAACTGCATTCATCACGTTTGCTAATTTCAAAAGCGCATCAAATTCGAGAGCATCCAAGAAGTCTTGATATTTGAGGTTCTAACATTTTCTTTTAGATGTTGATATTTTAGTTGTAAATCAAAATGTTCAACTTCTAGTTTAGAAAGATGCTTTACCAAATTATCGTGATCATCCCGATCAATTTTCTCATTAAGTTTCGAATTAATCTTTTCAAGCTCAATGACACGATCATGGGAGACTTTCGAGAGCAACGAGATAATTCATGAAATTGAGAAGCATTAATGGAGCAATTAGTAGCGATGTAAAACACATCTTGAGCAATACATTCGTAAATAAGACTCTCATTCAAGGTATGCAAGTTCTTCCTCTCAATCTCATTATATTTTAATGCTCGCTCATAGTCACTAACCTCAACTACCATTGCATCAAATTCCTTTTCCATTCCTTTAATATTCGAACTTATCCCTTTTAAAACTCTCAAAATGATATTTTAGTAGTTTGAAGAAAGGCATGACCTCGATTAGATAGCATTCTTTTGTTTGCTCAAAACCCTTTCCCTTGATTATCGATGGGTGTGATCCTTTTCTTACAAGTTTTCTCAAAATCGACAAATAGTTGAAGAATAACATATTGACTGATTAAGGTCTTGCTTTTAGTGGCAATAGTCCTAGGAACTAAATGCATCGGTGTATTTGGAGGATACACAGTTGCAGTAGGCATTTTCCTAAGGGAAGGGTTTGTTTCAACAGGATTATCAGCTTTTAACTTATCTAAATCCTTTTTCCAGAAAACTTGTTCAGGTGTTAATAACGTTTGAGGCTTAAATTTGTTTAAGGAGATCCAGTTTTCCTTCTTGTAATCATGGGGTTTGATCGTGATGTTATGGTTTTTGCATTCAGGATCTTCTAGCTTCTTATTCATTTTCACCCTAGATGCATCATCTAATATTCTATCTTCCTCGAGCACCCAAATGAACTAGGTTTCTGCTAGGTTTAAGAATCTCATTGCCATCATAAATTACATTTTGAGCCGCCTTAGCTAACTTATCGTACTCGGGGTTGGGTTTATCTATAATGGGAACACTATGCTTATCGCTAAAACTCTATGCTTAGTGACCATGTGTGCGATCGAATGGTATTCCTTGCACGCACAACTTATTTTCAAGCTTGTTCTTCAAAGTTTTAGATTAGAAAAATCATTCAAAAGTTTTGATTCCTTGGTATGAAATTCACCTTAAGCACTTTAACATTTTCTTGAAGTTCTTGTTTTTGTTAGCGCTTTTGAAAGCTTTTCTTGTAAGAATTTAACTCTTGTTTTAATACTTCTTCTCTAAAATTACTTTTCTAATGATTATGCGCATTTGGTCATCCATTTCACTTTCACGATTGTTTAATTCAAACTTAGCACGTTGTTCATAAATAGCAACTCTTTCTTTATAGGCATTAAGTTCAGAGATAACGGAATCATCAGGGGCACATGCAGTGTATTCATCACAGACATAATCATCATTGACTGCAGGAGATACATCACTTGATACAATCACACTTTCACTTTGTTTCACATATTGATCATATGGGACAACATTGATATTACCCATATTTTCAATATCTGACTCAATGATTTCAGTTGATTGTATTTCATTATGTATCTTTTTCACATCAACTTCATCATATAATTTTAGTACCTCTGAGATGATTTTGTCTTTGGATGGTCCAGCTTGTGGTGAAGAAGAGACCTTAGGAGAGACCATTGGAGAAATGCTAGCCATGAAAATTGTTTGTCGCGATGGGTCCATCATCAACATCGTAGTTATATGCATCACGCCGACTACTTGAAAGGCATTCTGATGATTGTGACCTATCTCTTGAATAGGCTGCTCATCCACATCTGCATCATATGTCTTAGCATTCCCTTCAGCAAGAAACAGCAGCTCCTCTTCATCCAAGGTTGCTCCATTGTCCTGAGCTTGCACTAGCAACATCTTATCCCTGAAGTATTCAGCATTCTGAGGACGTTTTGGAGATGTGCAATTCCTTGCAATGTGTCCCTCACCACCACAGTTGTAACATTTGACTGGCTTTGCTTGTCCTTGATTTCCAGTCCTTCCTCGGTTCTGATTTCCTACATAGCCTCCACCTGCTCCACCCCTTCTCTGATCGTACTGCCTTTCTTGGACTGGCTGCACAATAACCTTCCCATCTCTGACAGTGGCCTGATTGTGTGGATTGGATGCTATTCTGAGGTTGTTGTTGGTGTGTGGGAGAGTGTTCAAGTTTTGACTGATCATGAGAGCTAGTTGACTAATGAAGTTTCCAACAGATGCATCAGCATCAGCTTGTTTGAACATTGGATCGGGAATGAGTTTGTGAGTTCCATCACCCATGGGTATAACTTGTGAAGCTTTAGTGGTAACCCCAATGTTTGAGTAGAAGCGGTTGAATCATTTGATGAGCTTGTCTCTCTGGATTTGTTTGAATTGTTCAAGAATCCTCTTTTCAAACATGGCATGTCTCTCATTCAAGAAGGAAGGCATACGAGTTGCTCATAATTCGTATTCTTCTATCCTTTAGTGAGCTTCACGTATGATAAACTTGTGCCATTCGGGATTCATGTTGTTTACAAACTTTGAGTTCAAATGAATGTTAGGCATGGTCATTCGATGTTCCTCATGTCATTAACAAGCTTGTGGAATCTCACGTAATACTCATAGAGACTCTCATCCGTTTCATCTTGAAGTGCTCAAATTCATCATAAAGTTGTGATTCTCTGTCTTCCATGGTTAATTCAGAACCAGAAAGAAGCATCTTGATATTATCCGATACGGCCTTTGCTTCAGTATTGTGATTGATAAGCTTGTAGATGTCTTTTGGAAGGCCTTGCAATATGATGTTAGAAGCCCTGATATCCGCATCGAATCTCTTCTTCTCCTTGTCATTGAGCTCATCATACGCCTTTGGTCTTTCCATTCCATAGATCATTGTTCCATCTTCACCGTATCAATTATGTCTCTATAGTCTCAACTCTATACGGTCCTTCATCAATCGATTTGAGAATGTTGACCCATTTTCCTTTCCAAGACAAGTAAATCGATACTTTGAGCCCAAGAGTCGTGGTCGGTCATGTCAAGCATGGGTGGACGAGTATCCGACCTGCTGCTTGAGCGTCCTCGACTACGGAAGAAACAATAGTAGAACGATGTTTGCCATGATTACAAGTTCTACGGGTTTTACAATTCTTTGATTAAGCCGGAAATTGATTCTTTCACAGGATTTTACTAAACCAAAAGAACAACCGTAAGAATGTATCACAAAGAAGTAACAAGCCTAAAATTAGACAAGTAATAAAACACACAACTCGCTTAGTTATCAACTCGCTAAACACCCAACTCGCTCAAGGAGACAACTCGCTTAAGGAATCAACTCGCTAAATAGCCAAGTCGCATTAGCATCAACTTGCAACGCTATCAACACGCTTAATGAATCAAGTCGCTAAATAGCCAACTCGCTTTAGTATCAACTCGCAACATAATCAACTCGCTTGAACACCAAGTCGCTTAAATTAACTCGCTATCTTTACAACTCGCTTAATAGCTAAAGAAACAACTTGCTTAGAACCCAAGTCGCATAAAAATCAACTCGCTAAATAGCCAAGTCGCATGTACCAACTCAAGATCCAATAACAAAGCAACTCGCTTTGAAGAACAAACTTACCGAGACTCAACTCGCTTCATACAAACTTAGAAAATAACCACTTTATCAATTAAAAACAACCAAACCACAATGATTTAAGCCTTCCAATTCAAAACATAAACACATATGATGATCCTAAACACAAAAGTACAAGCAAATTTCAAACTTTAACACTAGAATTTGTCCAAATGAATCAAACTCTCCTAAACCTTTAATACCCCAAAAACCTTATGAAATCCACCAAAACAAGAAGCGTGAAAGATGAGTGATCAAACCATGGCTCTTGATACCAATTGTTAGATATAAGATTTCACAAACACATTAAACCATAATCATATGGGGCGTTAACTTGAGTTTAGAGAGAAAGTTCTAGTGAGAGAAAGGAAGAAAGTTAGAACTATGAAACAAAGAAAAATGGTATTGAAGCTCCAACCTCTACCTTGGGAGGTATTTATAGTTTCACAAACAAACGCCACCTACGGGTCATGGATCGTATACATTGGGTAAAGACCGTCCTTCCTCCACGGTGTTACTAAACTAAATACTACTTAACATAAAATAACTACGACTACGAGCTCTCTAACGATTACATATACTTGAGGTGACCGACTCTTTAATACCTGGAATTTCTAATTCCTAACAGAAAAGCTTGTATCTTGGGCGCGCGAATCAATGAACCAACCCAACAATCACATATAATGATCATAACACACCCTCGTTCTGACCATCAATTGCAAATCAACAACCCTCATCCAAAGCCTCCTGTCGACAATTAAAAAAACCAAAAATATTTCCTTGAAAACCATGTCGTTTCGAGCTAATGTTATCACCATTATGAGAGATTATATTAGCAACATGCCAGATATAGTGATCGGGAACATTTTGAATCAGATGCCAATAACAGAAGTGGTGACCACCTCTATTTTATCTACAAATTGGAGGTTTAAGTGGACCTTGCTCACCGAAGTCATAATTGATGAGGATTTCTTTTATTATTTAACATATAAGTTTGATGGGAGCCATGTTACTAGACTTTAAATCACCACGGTCCCATAAAAGTTTGTCTTCTCTCAGAGATCCCAAACCGTTGTCCGGAATGGAAGACTTGAATTATGAAGAGATTCATGATTGGCTTATGTTTTTGGCATCGCAAGGAATCGAGGACTGACAGCTTAGAAACCGGTATGGATAACCGCTACATTGCCAACCCAACTTTACGGGCGTATTGAATTGAAACATCTTGAAATTCATTGTTGTGATTTTCCTAGTTTGGTGTTTTTCACTAGTTTGCCAAATTTATTGAGCTTAGAATTTTGTTTAGTCAAATTTCTTACCTGCAGACAGTTGGGATTTAGTTGTTGGTTGTCCCTTACTGAGTCTCTTAGATTGGATGTTGAGAGTACAAACGGGATGAAACTATGGAATCTTTCAAGTCTTAGGAATTTGAAGAAGTTACATTTGTCATTCGGTATTTTAATGTCACACGACAATCATAGCATCCAATATCTTTCACCGACAAGACTTCCATCTCGAGACCCTTACATTGATTTTGACTATTGCACCAGTAAGACCGCTTTGAGATTTACACTTCTAATTTTACAATGTTAAATATATGTGTAATCAGAACGACATTTAATCTTTGAAACTAACCGAAAACTCGATTGTTGTAGTTGATGCGTGATGGTAATTCCGTGATGAATGTCCCTTGCCGCTTGTATCCCTCGTTAATCCGAATCTAAAAGGAGTTGATTTTATGAGATCATATCGTGTCACTCATCGTCCAAATGATTCATGGATCTCCAAACTTGAAAAAGCTGAAACCGCAGTAAGTGTAATACTTTATTACTCTATTTCATACGTATCAAATAAACATCCGTGAACCGCCATGTTTTTCTATCTCAATACTATTTGATTTTCCGTGTTGCACACACACTTAGTGTTTTACCTTTGGAACAACCTTCATTTGATTTAGACACAACCACATTCACCATGGGCGTATTCGAGATGTTGATTTTTCGATCCTTTCCTAGATCACGTAATGAATTACACATAATAAAGTTTATACTTGCTTGTTCCACGTCGTTAAAGAAAATGTATATCGTACGCGATTTGATGGACAATGGTTATGATAATATCAAGACAATTGGGAGTTCGCTAGGAAGCTGTTGAAACTCCCCCTATCTGCCATGTTTTTCTATCTCAATACTATTTGATTTTCCAGGCTGCACACACGCTTAGTGTTTTACCTTTGGAACAACCTTCATTTGATTTAGACACAACCACATTCAGTAAACATCCGTATCAAATAAACATCCGTAAACTGCCATGTTTTTCTATCTCAATACTATTTGATTTTCCAGTCGCACACACGCTTAGTGTTTTACCTTGGAACAACCTTCATTTGATTTAGACACAACCACATTCAGGTCATGGGTAGATTCGAGATAAAGGATTTTTCGATCCTTTCCTAGATCACATAATGAATTACACATAATAAAGTTTATACTTGCTTGTTCCACATCGTTAAAGAAAATGTATATCGTACGCCGATTTGATGGACAATGGTTATGATAATATCAAGACGAATTGAGTTCGCTAGGAAGTCGCTGAAACTCCCGATCTTCCGTCACAACCCGTGTAAAATTGTTCTAGTGGTTGTAGTTTTATGTATGGTTTGAATACCTCACGCCAATTAAATTTGTGTACACAAAGTTTGGTGTGTCTGCTTATCAAGGGTTTATGTAGTAGTCGTAATATGTTGTAGGTTGTCGTCGTATGAAACGTTGTATGTCAACGTATTTAGTATTTCCTCTGCTGCCATTATCCATTTTATTTCATCTCGCTAACCAGCGCTTGTTTCCAAATATCAATTTGGCAACTAATCGTTGAATGTAGGCAACTTCTATCACTAGCGGTTGTTATAATAACTAGCGCCAGTGCGATAATACTAGCAGCTGTAAGTATACAACCTATTCGCTTTACTAGCAGAGTCGATAATTACCAAGAGTAAAAATTAACTAGCGCTTGTAATTTGGCAACCAATTCATTTTATAATTACGTATATTTAATTTAAGTAATCAAGCATAAAAGCATTGTACCATTTTTGACGCTTAGAAAAGTCGCATAAACCTCAAAATAATCAACTCACTCTACACATCTAATAACATGAAGCGTTATGTTCTTACGCCAAACCGATGATAAACTCACTCTACACATATAATCAATCAATTAGAGCAACCAATTGTGTTGCTCTTTATAACAATTTTGTGGTATTTTTAAAATCCGTGACCTAACAAAAATAATGTAACATTTTTTAATCTAACTAGTTACAATACATCGAATTTCCGCTTCATCGTTGTTCACTTGAATAGTATGTTTGAAAACAAATATTAATGTTAACAAATTAAATTCACACCAATAAGTTATGGTCTATAAAAGACTTACAAATATTATTAATACACGAATACACCGAATAGTATTAGCGAGTAGAACCTTGGAGTGTATCGACTCTAGCCCGGACCTCCTTTTATAGTTAAGGAGTCCTTACAATATACATGATAATTATACTTAGCATACTTATCTAATACAAAACATCCTACCCAAGAAATTCAAGAATGTTACATATTAAACCGACACAATCATACAAGCAATGAAAAACTACATTAGCGTGGTTTGCTCTTTATTTTATCCCGCGCCCGCAAGCTCGCTATTTTACCTTGACCTCGCCTATCCAACCCGATCCGCCAGATTGGTAGACGACACTTGCTTCGGGAAACGGGCACCAATCAACAGTAGGACCGCAGACCATAATTTTAAGCCTCTCTTTGATATTCTATCACTCCTTCGACCCAATACCCATGATATACTTCCTTCTTCCGCTCGGGTAAACGAGGTTAAGTAATCGGTCGAAATTTGAACATCCCAAATAGCTAATGAGAGTCTAATCGGTTTAAACTCCCACCTTGGTACGCCATATGGTCCGGGCATGCTTCCACAAACTTCAAAGGACACGGGTTTGGGTGAAGGAATGTTGTGAATGGTCGCGGGATGTGTTATTAGTCGTCATTCTCGCCATTTTCAAACGACTAATTGTTTTAGTAGTCATTTAAGAACATGTTTCGGCCAGGCAAGAATCGCTTGCGCTTATGTTTTTTTTTTGGGGGTAAAGGTTTAGGCTATGTATGGGCTTTTTGGAACCGACGATGCGCGGCAACGGGTTAACATCTTCAACTTCTTTTGGAGTTTTTGTTGGTGGAGGAATGGTTGTTTTTTTATGTGCTTTCCTTTATTTACCGCGTATTTAAACCAAGGATTTTACCGTTTGCACGCGTATAATTAATTTCCACCATCAAGCTTTGTGGTAGGCACATTCCTAGGCTCCTACCCTTCTATTTTTCCCTACCGGATTTGTCCCAAAATTTCTAGGAAGGAACGTGAATATTTTACTTGCGTATTTGTTCACCTTTTTGGTATTTTGATAAGCTTTATCCGTAATTACAAACCGCTTGAATTTATCGGTTTATTATCCTTTTTGTACCGAAAGTTTGCTATGTCTCTATATACTTTTTTTTGAAAAATGTAGCTTCCACAAATGTTGTTGGTTTTGGAAATGTTGCGTATGCACGCTTGACAAACCTGAAGTAAATCATTCATATCGGCGCTTTAAATTTCACTTTTAAAATTTGAACTTCAACTAGTCAACCTTTAATTCGCAAAACCATATTGTACTTCGTGGACTTTTGGAAAACAGAAACAAAGTTGATATTTGCGCCGACACTAGCGGTGGTTTGAGCAAACCTAGCAAAGGTTTGTTAAACTCAGAAAGTGTTGGTCACAGACAACATATGCATATAATTGATAATTTGTTCAATCCATGTAGCCTCCTTTGGTTTTACAAAACGCAACCATGTTGTGAGTTGCGCAGAAGAGTTGGGCACCATTGATGTTTATTTCAAATTGATTGCAATGCATTGTTAGGTGTTGCGAATTATGATGTGTGGGGTCTAAACTATGTTTTGCCCTAGCGCTTGTAACTCTATTTTTTTTATCCCCAATTGAATCCAAATTAATCAGACTTTCAAAACAACTGCTTTTACTCTTGTAGCAGCTTGTTAGTATTTTGGACGATTTATCCCCAAATGTGCTATTCTAATCAAGAACGCAACTGCTATCGCCATCTACTATCTAGACACGACACCATTTTATGACGCTTAGAAAAGTCGCATAAAACTCAAAATAATCAACTCACTCTACACATGTAATAACCTCAAGCGTTATGTGCTTACGCCAAAGTGAAGATGTTGAAGTTTTACTATAACTTATGGTCTATAAAACACCGAAATAATATTAATACACAAATACTCGAATAGTATTAGCGATTACAACCTTGAAGTGTATCGACTCTAAATATGCCGAAAAGTTATATCAAACTCTAGCTTGGACCTCCTTTTATAAGCTAAGGAGTCCTTTACAATATACAAGATAATTATACTTAGCATACTTATCTAATACAAAACATCCTACCCAAGAAATTCTAGAATGTTACATATTAAACCGACACAATGATACTAGCAAAGGAAAACTACATTAGCAAAGGGTACGCGACTTAATTGTGAGTGTGGATTCCTTCTTGTTTGCTATCATTTTCTTGAAGGATTTCCGTCGCTTGGTTCTCCGGGGAAGCCGATTTTCATACGGGATTCCCGCAGGTTCGATAGGCTTCTCAACGGGTTTCCGTGTAACCGCCTCTATGCGCACCGGCATCGAAAAACTTTTAGGGGGTTGCTTTTCCAATCCAGCAGCCTTTATTTTAGAGCAATGGTAGAACCACAAATAATTCGAAAAATACATCCACACGCGACTTGATAGGTTTGAATTGAGTGAGAGAGACAAAATACACCAATCATCCCCTACACGATAACATGGGATTTGTTTTACTAATTATTTATGTGGTTTGCTCTAAAATTAATCCAAGTGCCCGCAAGCTCGCTATTTTTACCTTTAACCCATCCGTCCAACCCGATATGCTGTGATTAGTAGACGACACTTGCTTCGGGTCGGGCTTAATCAACGTAGGATCGAGACAAGAAATTTCACCATGTTGTTTGCCTCTCTTTGCACATTATACCACTCCTTCGACCCAATACCCATGATATACATCCTTCTTCCGCTCGGGAAGAGCGAGGTTAAGAAAGAACTCGCTCGAACTTTGAACATCCCAAATGGCTAATGAGAGTCTAATCGGTTTAAACTCCAACCTTTGGTACGCCATATGGTCGTAGGTGCTTCCACAAACCTCAAAGGACACGGGTTTTGGTTGAAGGAATGTTGTGAATGGTCATGAGATAGGTCAATTTTATCGCCTTAGAAACGATAAATTGTTTTAGTAGTCATTTAAGAACATGTTTCAGCTTGTCGCAAAGAATCGCTTATGCTTATGTTTTTGTTTTGGGGGTAAAGGTTTAGGCTATGTATGGGCTTTTTGGAACCGACGGTGCGTGGGCAACGGGTTAACATTTTCAACTTCTCTTTGTTGTTTTTGTTGGTGGAGGAATGGTTGTTTTTTATGTGCTTTCCTTTATTTACCTCGCGATTTAAAGCGATGATTTTACCGTTTCGCACGCGGTATAATTAATTTCCAAATAATGTTTTGTGGGTAGGCACGTGCCTAGGCTCCTCGGCATCTATTTTTCCCGCCGGATTTGTCATGAAATTTCTAGGAAGGAACGTGAATATTTACTTGCGTATTTTCTCTCCTTTTTGGTATTTGGATAAGACTTATCCGTAATTACAAACCGCTTGAATTTATCGATTTATTATCATCCTTTTTATACCGAAAGTTTGCTATGTCTCGTACATCCGTTGTTGGTTTTGAAAATGTTGCTAAGCACGCTTGACAAATCAAGTAAATCATTCATATCGCTTTTAAATTTCACTTTAAAATTTGAACTTCAACTAGTCATTTGGAAAATGTAAACAAAGTTGATATTTGCGCCAACACTAGCGGTGGTTTGAGAGACCTAGCAAAGGGTTTTTAAATCAGAGCGGTGGTTGCATATTCACATATGCATATAATTGAGAATTTGTTCAAACCATGTAGCCTCCTTGTAGGATCGAATATTTATTGTGTTTGATGATTCGGTGGTCTTGGATGATCAAAATACATGTTTGACATTAGAGAGAGAAAGTAGATAGAGAGGTGTTCTTGCTAGAGACTTGGTTTACAAATGGAATTTTAGATTGAATGAGAGCACCACCCTTCCATGGATGGAAGGGTATTTATAGTTACATGAAATACGACCTCCTATCGGCCTCGGATCGTGTATACAGTGGGTAAAGACCCGTCCTTCCTCCACGGTGTTACACTATGCTAAACCACGCTACAAACTAACTAATAAACTACTAAATAACGAACTAATGATATGTCTACGAGCTAACTTATGCTAGATAATATTTGGGGTGACCGATACTTTACTTATGGAATTTCCGATTCTAACAATCTCCCCAGGGAGGTCAATTCCCATGTTTTACATTTCAATCCTAGCATTCTATTCTTGACTTTGTTCTTGAGCTCGTAGACTTTAATTCTTCAACTTCAGATCATTGTGCTTTTGAAGCGATTCTTCAAAGTACGATTATTTTGTACTTTCATTGGAGGTCTTTGAACTGATCCACATCTTTGATGATCTTCGAGCTTTCATTGAGATCATCAGCCACAGTAAATCTCTTTGGATCATCCATAGTTGTGTTGCCTTCATGTGATGTTGTGACTTTTGGACCGACATGCTCACACTTTCTGGATCATGACATCTTTTCATCAGAGTAGCGGAAGCTTTTACTGGTTCAAGATATTTGCAAGTCAGTGGCAGAACATAGTATAGAAATATCCGAGCTAGGTTCGTAGATATGCACAAGTCATGATTTCTTCAATTAAGTGTGGATGCTTGTGAGCATGCGGCTTTGGGTTGACTCCTCACTTCGATCACCGCAACCGTCCAAATGTACCGCAAACAACGCTAGCAATAAAACACACGTAAGTGTCTTTGATCACTTTCGTTGAATTTAGGCACACGCCCATGGTTCCCGTTGATCAAGACAAGTATCGCCGTTATCGTGTATAATTCAAGAATCTCCTTGACGGGGTTTCGCAATGTTCTAGCCGCTCAAACCGAACGCCTCAAAGAAGACAACACGGAGTGAGTGAACCAAAGAATTGAGATTCATTGATTGATGAAAATGATTAGAAAACAATCGCGTATTGCATAGATGAAAGAGTTTTGCAATACGACGAAGGTTTTATGAGAAAGATCAATTTTCAATCATAAATACTTTTTATATTTGAAAGAGTACACATTCGATGTGCTAGATAAAATAAGAGATTCGCACATCGAACGATTTTTCCAAAAGTATTTTTTCAATCAGAGATACTTTTTGAGTTTGAAATATGAATACACATTAGACGTGCTAGAGAAAGAAGATTTGCACATCGAACGGTTTTTCCAAAAGTATTCACAATTCCATTCTGAACCAAGGTTGATTCAAGATTGAATCTTCCCATCGCTTCAATCCAATCACAAGCTTGATCTTACGAGAAGATCTCACATGTCACCCACCAAGAGCTTGTTTGATGTTGGCTCTGAAGGATTTCCATCTTCATTGTGAATATTTTCATATCACACGGATGTTCCGCAATACCACAAGGATAATGCGTGGGACTCTTAATATATTCTTACTTTCCACATTGTGTGAAACAAGCAAGTCTTCATTAATTTAGTGTCCTAATGAGATATTGTGGATGATCTCTTGGCTCTAGACTCAATAGTGCACATTTGGTTCCTATGCTCGAGACTAGGAGAGGGTCTCCTTCTTCAATATCAATAATCTCTAAGAGAAAGTCGATAGATTATGCCGGTTCCCGTGAGAATGAAGCAAGCCCTTTGAGAGGAACTTGAGTAGCTTGGGAAGTTTAGTGCAAGTCACACTGGGTCCATGACGCCTTGTCTTCAATACCGTGTTACCTTAGTAACGACTCAAGAGCATATGTATTGAACCCGGTTTACGCCCTAAGGTTGAATTATTGGAGGGCTATTTCTTTTCACCCTTTTCTCATTTCATTTCTTTTCATTCTTCAACCCTTCGATTACTTATCGAGACTTCATTACTAGAACCTTATTGGGTTTATTATAGTTCTAGCTCTATCTCATCTCAGCACTCTTCCCATATCTCACTTTTCTCCTTTTTTCATCATACCTAAAGACTCTACACTATCTAGTGGATTGTCCCAGGGTAGATCCTCCCGCTCAAGGCGGATCGTGGGAACGAATACCTAACCTAACCATCCTTATAACTCCATGCATAAAGTAAATTGGTCGGTCTTTTGGTATTGTTCATTTCTTCTCGAAACCAATTGAAAAATCATTTGGAAAAACAATCAAGGTACTTATGATACGAGATCAAAGCATTTTGTACCTTAATACTTTTGATCATTTAGAAAACCTCCCCTCAACATGTGCATATGTTTTAGAAATTGTTTAGCACATGGAGGCAAGAGGACTTTGAAATATTTTCTTTGATCACAATTTCAGTAGAAAAGCCATTTGAATTTCTTTGGTAAATTCTCCCTCAACATGTGCATAGGATATTAGAAATCATTTTATCACATAGGAAAGAGTTCTTTAAAGCACATCCACGAACACAAAAGCCATTAAGAAACCATTTGCTCCCTCAATATGTGCTTGAGATTTGAAAGCGCTTAGCACATATGAGAGAGCACCTACACATTTGAATCAAATCGATCATCATTAATCAAGTTTCATATTAAATCACAATTCTCCCCGATCAAAATATCAAAACCTTTGAGATTTTGGATCCCAAGTGATTTAATCAGTTTGGAAAACATGGGAGACTATGTGGCCGTGTTTAAATACTCATCTTGTTTTTGATAAATCCTCCTCCTCAACATGTGCATTGTGTATTTGAAATCGTTTGGCACATGGAGGCAGTAGTACCTATAAAGGACTAAAACCGATTCCATTAAAACAGATTTGAGATTTAAATTACGATCTCTCCCCCGATCAAAAATTTCAAACCATTTGAGATTTGTGATCCCAAAAGATTTAAATCATTTAGAAAATTTTAGGGGAAAGACGTGGAAAATTTTAATTTTGAAAAATGATTAATAAGGAACAGTTTTTCGATATTAAAGATTGTTAATGTCAGGTATGATAGTTTTTAAGAGATATTTTAAGTAAAATAAAACAATTTCACAATCAAACAAGACCAGAAAAAATTTCATTTTGAAAGACCTAGATTCAAAAGAAAAATCATACCATGACATAACATTAAATCTTTAGATCACCACAAATTTTGTACAAACGGACTTTTGTGAAGAAATATTGTTTGAAAATACTTTAAATTAAATCACTCTCCCTCAATCGATGATGTAAGTCGATGATTGAGTGACTTATGTTTTGAAAAATGAAGTCCGGTGATTTTCAAAATTAAGACCAATTTATTTTCAAACAATATTTTTCCATTTTCAAAACAATTTAATCAAATTATTCAAAATTGTTTAAAATGGTATCATCACTATTTTCTTGCACAAAGAAACGTTAGGTGGTTGAGCCGCTTTTGTTGTTGTTGCCGAGGGTTTGGAAGAAAACCGTCGATGATGCAATGAGACTTTACGTTGCATTTTAATGCCAACCGAGGTCAAATTAAGCTCCGCTTCTTCAATCACTTAAAGAAAACCATCTCACGATGCGGTTGAGACCTCTTACGTTGCATTTATGCCAACTCTCCATTGAAGTCGACAAGTTCGCTTTCTTCATTTGTCGACCCAAGATATAGTTACCCTTTCCTTTCGGCATCCAATCATCATATTATGGGATCCGGATCGGGAACATTCTTATACCAAAATACCGCATACGTTAGTGAACACACATACAAATATATGGTGGTCGACATCACCCAAACAACAAGCGACTAATTAAAAGTCAATGCAACATATCAATCATTCAGATAAAGCATGGGAATAATGTGTTCATCAAACTCTAATCATCTAAACCTAACAATCACATCCTAGAAACCTAATCCTTCAACATAGGCAATTGTATTTTACAGATAAGCACGTAGGATGATTAAGATAATCTCGTTAGATGATACAGATTTGAAAACATTCTCCCCCTCAATCAATGACTTAAATTTCTGAAAAGTTTAAAAGCGCTGAAGTCATTGATTGAGTTTTCAATTTTAACGAAAACTCTGAAACTGATTGTATTTCAAGCAACTCATTTACCACCATTTTTGAAAACAACAAATATTTTTCTGAAGAATTTTAGACGGAAAAACATTTGTGTAGGAACAGCAGTCCTTCGACATACTTTCCTCAAATTTGTTTTTAGGATAAGTGCACAAAATATTTGAAAATTGTTTAGCGTAGCACTTTCCTTTCTTGAAGAACGGGTTGCTATCTGACATAATAGCAAGCCATGGTTTAAGCGTGGGTTACACCAAATAATCGTAAGCCATAGTTTTATGACATGTTTTTGAAAAGAATATTTACACCTCCTCGCCGAACTTCATCTATGGTCCCGTGCCATTATTGAATGACATTTCTAAGACCGCAGATGTTGTCGATACCAGAAGACATGTCATGAGAAAACAATATTTTTGGTATTTTTTCAAATTTTCTGATTTTTATGGATTTTTGATGATTTAATAATTTTCTATTTTCTTTTTCTGGTTTTATAATTTTGTATTTGGTTTTTAAAAAATATATACAAAGATAGAGAAGATGATATAGTTAAAGAAGATGATGATACGAGTACCGAGATAAGGATATCGAGCAGCCCCGTTATAGAAGATAGAAGTCATCATCTCTTAAACATTCACCACCAAAGCTTCCGAGGCTCTTGCATTGAAGAAAGAAATTGAGCCATCTGAAAGTGAGACTTTGGCAGCTTCCCCCCAAACCGAAAATCCTATAGCTGAGCAGATTCAAAGCTTTCTTTCAAGCTTCTCTTAGCCAGGTGCACAAAGAAGCACACCATTATCATCGAACTTGCTGCTCCTTTTAAGAACGAAAATCGAGATTCTTCGCTCGGGTTATATCATCAAAAGAACAAAGAACAAATCATCCCACTCATAAATAATCTTCTCAAATTTCATAACCACCAAGTCTCGACGCAATCCATTCCAAAAGGTGTCAAGAGACCACTTCCACCGAGTAGTTGAAATGATGCAGTCAATCTCTTATACTAGAGCTCACGAACCCGAATACACATATACCCAAAGACAAAGAAACTTATACCATCAAGTAGCGGATGAAGTCCAATAGCTAAAGAATAACCCCGATGTATACTTTTCTCTCCCTCAAGAAAGTGTATGAAGCTCAAGAACCCGGCACCGAATGCCCAAAGAGAGAATAACCGATAACATTGAAGAAGCATGACGAATCACCGATTATCTCATGAGGACTATCTCATGGATTTCAACTCCAAAATAAGTGATTATATCTCGAATCACCGATTAAGCACTCAAGTGAAACAAATTGCGCCCCAATGTACACAATCTCTCCCCCGATGATTGCGATAGCATCATCACACACTTGTGTACCTCTTTTATCTTCAGAAACTAACTCTTCCATCTCTTCCCCCACATAGTTGGAATAAACACTAAACGCCATGAGTCAAACCTTGAGTTTCTCTGCGGTAATGACATTTGTTTTCCCGGGATATCTTCAATCACTTAGAAGTATTAAGTTCATCAAGTTTACTCGTCATGAGTCAAACCTTGAGTTTCTCTGCGGTAATAACATTTGTCTTCCCGAGATATCTTCAATCACTTAGAAGTATAAAGTTCATCAAGTTTGCTCGCGTTTAGATACGTGTCTCCTTCCCCCTTGCTGGTTTTGATACTTCAGAATCAACAACTCTTTGGAAGCCCGTAAACATGAAATCTTTTGAGAAGAACACTTGAAATATTGTGGGAATCAACTTGCTGAAGAATGTGAGCAAGTCTAATTGGGGATTAAATCTGACATTTCACTCTCCCCCAATTAGTGCTCTCCCCTAAACCGACAATCTTTATGATGAATGCCCGAAGTAAGAAGAAGTCTTTAGATCGTTAAATGCAACTCGTCTTTAGTCTTCTAACATGTAGCAGAAAATGTAGAATGATCGTAGACTCGACCTTCTTCAAGATTTTCCAGTTGGGGATTAGATAGTTAACATCTTCATCTCACCAAATGCGTTCCAATTACCTTATATGTAGCAAATCTCCTTAACTAAGATCCTCCCAATCAAACAAGAACGAAAGATGTTCATCAAAGAAATCACCAACAACTAGAAGCACTTTGTCATTAATCAAATCACCTGTGAAGATGTCAACCAATGACTCTTAGAAGAAACTCCATGAAGATGACCCGATAAGAAGAAGCTCGGTTCTTACATGAGTTTGGAGCCGTATGACCATATATTCTCATATATAACTCAACATGTAGAATTATCATGCTTCTTCTCCCCCTCAAGAATTGCATACGGAGATGCCATTCTTGATTAAATAAGTGAACATCATCCAAATGTAGTCTATTCACACTTCTCCCCCGCAAAATTAGCACATGATGTCGCCATCGTCATTATAGTTGAGCAAGTGGAATAAGAGAACAATCAACAGTAGCCCGGTTCACTTGATGTTTAAAAGCGTATGGAAAAAGCATGAAGCATGTTGATGAGAATGGTCATAATAGAGAAGATTTCTCTTCTTCGTAAGATAAAGCGCCCGACACGCACACTTTTCTTTTCTTTAGAGTACGAGGCATGAACTGCTGTGTTCATACGTCATAAGAAGATTTCTTCTTTCAAGATAATGCGCACTAAACGCACATTTATTTTCTTTAGAGAATGAGGCTTGAATCAAGTATTCAAACGTCATAAGAAGATTTCTCTTCTTTTGAAGATAAAGCGCATCAAACGCACACTTTTCTTTTCTTTAGAGAACGAGGCATGAACTGTTGTGTTCATACGTCATTATGTTGAAGCACGAGGCCTCGAATCGATGTGAACAAAGGCCATTATCTCTCTTTTCACTCTCTAGGCAAAACATGTAATCCACCCATTGTCATTCAAGAGGCTCTTTGTCGTGACAAATGATGGAGAAAACCCAATATAATGAATTTGACCCTGAAGTAAACTATCCCGAACTCGTAACTTAAACTTGCACATATGTAACAAAGAGCGGTGTCGAGACTTCATCTACCATTGAATATCTAAGTACTCTATACTCTTCAACCAACCAACCATCAAGTATAAGACGTACATCACATATTGAAAATCCACAATTGAATGTGACACTGAGCATTACAACGTAACTCCTTTAATTAATAGTTATTTTGTGGTGATAAGAGCCCAATTCCCCCAAGTGGTAAAAGAAAAGGTAAAAGACACCCAGCAATAACTAGATTTCCAAGTATTCATTTTTGATAATAAGCTCGAACAAGGATCTCAAGAATCTTCATCCATCCATCCCCGATACCTTCGTGATACTAAGTACACTTGCTCCGTGATATTTCACTTCAACCTCAAATAGATAATATTGAATTAACCTCGTTGTCATATCTTCCGGTTAAAAGCTCAACTCTAGCCTTCTTTGACATTTAAATGAACTTTGATAATGGTTTCATCTCGACCATGGTTAGAGCACATAACCCCGTAAAATCATGTAATAACCAAGCCGCCATGACGAATATCCAAACACACATCCAATTCATGAAGTACACTCTTTTATCCTTCTTCAAGTAGAAACGTGTAGCACCCACATCGGATAAGGTTGCAAATACACTTTCCTTTCTCCGTGATGGTTCCATCATCACGGATTTTACAATTCTATGGTTTAAACCGAGAAATAGGTTCTTTCATGGATTTTACAAAACCAATAATAAACCGTAAGATAGATCCAATAATGCACTTTTCAATTGCCGTGATGTTTCCATTGTCACGGATTTTACAAGTCTATGATTTAAACCGAGAAATAGATTCTTTCATGATTTTACAAAATCAAGACAAAACCGTAAACAATTTCAGCTTGAATGTGTTATGACAACTTTGGTTTTAGTGAATATCTATTTTAGGGGAACATGCAGCGGTTCATTATCCAACATCAACAATATCATCAATCATCCAATAAGCACTTTGGTAAACACATCATCCACATATTCTGTCGGATGTTGCAACGACCACATGGAGAAGTAAACCCGATAAACCAAACTTGATTATGAAATATAATTCCCCAGATTTGTTACTTAAACTTGTACTAATACTTGTGAGAAAGACACGGTGTACCCAATGTACAAAACCTCTTGACAAATTCTCAACTGAGTGAGACACCGAAGTGATAGCTACGTAGTGGGTTAAGCAAGAAAGAATCACACATGTAACTAAATAGTCAAGTCTTTATCACCCTCTATAAAACTCAAACAAGTCATCTTCGGAAGGGTAGAAAGAAAGAAGATGAAATAAGCAAACGCGCCCGAAAACCTCACTCAATCCAAATAAGAAATACCGTCCAAACAACCCCGTAGTCAACATTTTCCAATATCAATTAAAGCCATGGCATAATGTTCTCTGTGAAAAGTATATACCAAAGTACCAAACCTCATAACCCATTGAGTCGCATCATCAAATCACTTCAACAAATCTCATGATCAATATATACCACTCATGACTTAAATCACATCATAAATCAACTCACATAACATCCAGTTCTTGAGAAGCCCATTCGACCCAATCATGTGAACGGCCCAAACTTGGTTACTTGCAAAAATCAAGGCCCGGTTTATGAAAATCAATCCAATCATCCAAGTCCAATGTTCAAATAAAACTGTTTGAATTGTCACTTCATTTACCAAAGTAATACCGGTCAAGAAACTCGAAGTCATTTTTATCTAATATTAGCCCAAGCCATGAGTTTGTATCCCACCTTGAAAATATACCATACCAAAATACCATTCATTTAGACAAAATAAAATTTGTATCCAAAATTTTATAAAAATTCGGTTAGCAAAGTTTATTTGTCCAAATGTTCATTATCCCAATTCCCATGCACACTAGTTGACAACAGAAATCCCAAATTCACGTGCAATTCAATAGACATATGTATAAGCTCCAAAGTAACCCAAAGTCCTTGTTATTCCACGAGACATGCAGCCTAAGTGAAATAGCTCCAAAGCCCACGAGACAATTAATTCCAAAGCCCAAGTTGATATATCACCACTTCACACGAAATCAAACACTCGGTCCAACAAAAATATACCGATTCATGAAACTATTTGAGTAACCGGTATTAATATGTGTCAAACCCTAATAATTATCACATCAACACAAAACCTAAACACACTTATCACTAAAAATTTGCCTCCAACAAGCTCTCTCCTCTCACCAAACTCCAAATAAGATCTGGAAACAAAAAAATATCTCAACCTTCATCAAAAATACTTTCAACACTAGTCAAATGAGTCTCAATATCTAAACCCCTTATACTACTTCAAACCCCAAAAATCCGCCTCCTTCACCAAATCGCTTTGTCGATCAATATTATGTCCCCATCACTTTGATGCCACAGAGATGGTATAGGGACGAGGAATAACATAGCCACAGGGATGGCGTTGATTTTTTACGAATCAATATAGTGACAGAAGGTAAGTAAACTTTGATCCTTTTTGTTTTGAGAGTTAACCGAGGCATGAAGCTGAGTTAACATTATTGTTACACTCATTTCTTGAACTCGTAACATATCACCAATATAGATCAATGATGACTTGATTCTTTTGGTCACCATTTAACCGAACAAGAGGATTGAGAATGAAACCTTTTTCATGGTTTTGTTCTTTCTTCACGCTTCGTAAATAATCATAAGTGTAGATCGATGATGTATTAATCTTTCTTTCAATATGATTAAGGAAAGAGTAGACCGAGATCTTGGTTTTATTTAATTAAAGTCCGAGTCTTGTGGTTTCTTTGTTGTTACATTTGGGATTCATGATGGTAGTTTCGATTTGTTGGAGTTGGGTTTTAGGTTAGATATGTTGAGATTTGGACCGATGATGGTTTTTTTTGGATCCGAGGTCAAGAGTTTTGTTTGGTATTTTGTTCTTTGGTCAACAAGTCGCTACCTTTTTTTTTCATCACATGTCGCTAACTTCTTATTCTTGACATAACTCGCTATCCTTTTTCGCTAATGTCGCTACCTTTTGCATGAAACGAGTCGCTACATATTATTCTTGAGTGAGTCAACAATTCGCTACCTTAATGTAGTGAAGCAAATCGCTACTTGTTAAATAACAAGTAGCTATGTCAAGTCGCTACTCCATTTAGTGTCAAGTCGCCATGAAGAGTTTTCAATATTATGACCAATATCAAAACCCAGAAAAACTGCTGCTGAATACCCATTTAGACCATAAAAATACCAGGTTTTACCATACGATTTACACAGAAAAACACGACACTTGGTACCAAACTTTGTCATAAAAGAATCAAAGTTATCTAAAACATATATTTGACAAAAATGACCAAAGATACTGTTTTGACAACACATAAAAGGAACGTGACATAAAATAAGTTGGACCATGGATACTAGAACAATGATGATAACAGACTGTTATTAACAAAAATATTTTGACTTAAAACTTGATATAAAGAGTAGCTTAGACAGTGTTTCGAACCACAAAAACATAACCAACAAACACATCCCGTATCAAACCGCATCAAACCACATCAAAACTAAACAACCCGCATACAAAAACCGTATAAAAAACCATACAAATCATCAAAACAACAAAACCTTGGCTCTGGTACCAATTGTAGGATCGAATATTTATTGTGTTTGATGATTCGGGTGGTCTTGGATGATCAAAATACATGTTTGCCATTAGAGAGAGAAAGTAGATAGAGATGGTGTTCTTGCTAGAGACTTGGTTTACAAATGGAATGTTAGATTGAATGAGAGCACCACCCTTCCATGGATGGAAGGGTATTTATAGTTACATGAAATACGACCTCCTATCGGCATGTGGATCGTGCATACAGGTGGGTAAAGACCCGTCCTTCCTCCACGGTGTTACACTATGCTAAACTACGCTACAAACTAACTAATAAACCACTAAATAACGAACTAATGATATGTCTACGAGCTAACTTATGCTAGATAATATTTGGGGTGACCGATACTTACTTATGGAATTTCCAATTCCTAACACTCCTTTGGTTTTTCCAAAAACGCAACCATGTTGTGGTTTTTTATCCCCAATTTAATCAAAATTAATTTGTACTTTCAAAACAACTGCTTTTAACTCTTGTAGCAGCTTGTTAGTATTTTTGGGCGATTTATCCCCAATTGTGCTATTCTAATGAGCAAACGCAACTGTTATAGTCATCTAGTATCTACAAACGAAAATTCGACAATCAAGTTAAAGTTATTGGGCAATTTTGTTTGAACCTCGTGCCACCTTCCAATTTGCAATCCGGGCAACTAAATGCCATCATTGGGCAATACTTGTTGTACGATCGGGCAACCATAATTCTTAACCATATGATCATAAAGGATACACTTAACAAAGATAAACCTAACAACACTAAGTTTGGCATAGAAGCACTATCGTATGGTTGGCAAGATAAACTCATAATTATTTTTAAAGGAAACAAACATTCATAATAGTGGAACCATTCCTTGTGCACTAGCCCTTTTTTCTATGATCTCGAACCTCTTTCGCCGTGATAGAAACACGCTTTGTTAACTTCCTTTTTGAAAGGTGTTGCACTACCGCACCGCATGCCGTCCTCTTCCCGCCATACCATGTTTTTGAAATAAAATTGTGACAAAGCTCAGTAGCTCGTGCACAATGTAGACGCCCATGGATCCATTCTCATCGGCAAGGTCATACATTCGTCAAACGTCATTGTGTGTGTGCAACAATGTTAAACCATCTTCTAGTGCCTTATTTGGTGCAAAGATAAAATAAAGCCCATTTTTCCTCCAATATCATTCAAAACATGATCAAGCACCACAGTAAATGCAACCCCGGTGGAGCTAAAACACCGACATCGACAAGGAGACCGCCTACATAGCGGAGTGGTGAAATTCAAATTTCCGTTGTGGTGCACTTTAAATATGACTTCTTTGGTTTCCGCCATGTCCTATAAAACATAAACCCTAATAAAATTTCAATAACTTTAATTAAATAAATATTTAATAATAGAATATAAAATATAAAGTCAGCACAGTTATTTATATTCATGTACTCTATAAATATATGAACGAATAAGGTAACAAAGTACATACGGGAGTACAACAAACCCGGATTTGTTTATAAAAAGAAGAAAAGTACAACGATTTTTTATTTGGATTCTTTGATGAAAGTGTAAGCATCCGTAATGGCAACTTGGTGAAAGACTTTTTACTATTATAATAAGATATTCAAATGACTTGTTCCATTGTGGCAATAACTTTGAAGAAGACTTTTACAAAAACACTAGTAAAGACTTCAAATGTTTGAAGCTATTGTCAAAAAAACTTTTGTATTTATAAAATTTCGTTTTCACCCAACATTAAATATGCAAATGCTTTTTGCAAAGGAGTAGTTGGTTTTGCAAAAGCTTTTACCTCAACCATTTAATTGGGAGGTGATACTCCACATTTTTAATTCATTCACCAACATTTATGCATTACAAGATTATACCGCATAACACCGTAATGCATAAATGGTGGTGAATGAATCAAAAATGTGGTGTAAGTATCAATTCTATTTATCAGGTTCAATGCATCAAGTCTTTTATGACTTGATGCATTGGTAATGCTCGAGGAATGTGTGGATGTTGATAGTTGAAGATTATTAATTTGATTTAAGAATACAAAAATCATTTTCCAAAAAGCAACTGACATACTTACCAGTAAACATGTGAAAAGTGAAAACAAAATAGCCAAATGCTAGAGTTCACAAAAAAGTCAAAAAAAGTAAAATGCAAAAGCCACTGATACTCTAACTCTTTCTGACCACAAAAAACCCATTTGCGAACACCAATTATTACAGTTAGTTTGGATTATTCACACTATACACCAATTCAAATTGTCAATAAATAATACAGCTGTCTACACAAAAACTAAAAGCACCTTTTCATTTGTGAAATTTACCTTTCACTTCTCTCGTGATATTTTAGTCAATTGACATTTAGATCAATTAGATTATCAATCATCACAATCATTTACTTAAATGGCGTGTTCTTTGTGTCAAGATGGTACATGCACTCAATTGTACTAATGTGCACGATTCTTTATTTAATGACATGATAGACCGTTTCAAGAGAATGGTAATTGCTTGTGAGTCGGGAAAGACTTTCCCAATAGAAGGAAATTTTAGAGAGAAACAAGAGTCGATTGATAAGAGGAAGAGAATGATTGAACAACTTCCGAGTATGAATGCGAGTATGAAGATATGAAAGCGCTTTCAAGAGGATCAAGATGATAATGCTAATTTGGAAGCAACGTGTGAAGAGGCGATATCTGATTTTAAGATTTACAAAGATTATAATGCCGATGTCAAGCGAAGTATGAAGAGATGCAAACCGCTTTAAGATTTTGTAAGATCATAATGTCATTGTCAAAGCTAAGTATCAAGAGATGGTTGAATGTGCCAAAATCTTATCAACAGACTCAAAGAAGTTGCAAATGATGCTGATGATTTTCAGGATTATGAATGTGTTTTGTATATGTTTAAGAATATGCTATTTTGGACTGATTAGGTATGTAAGGTAATAAGTATTTATCTAATTAACAAGGTACTAGATTACTGCATCAAATTTTATGTTATGATTTTATGATATCATTTGTGAAAACATAAATAATCAAAATAATAGCCAATCTCGATATTATGTATACTCTAACTAGACTTAATTGCAATACTAAACTCAAAATTTCATTAGTTACTGATATTATTCACTAGGAAACATAAATTTTCCAAACCTCAAGAGTCAAGATGATTTTTAAAGGTCAGTTGAAGAAAAGGAGAATAAAGGGGTGCAGCAACCACTTCCAAGATTGTCGCATCCACCGCTAGTATTGAGTAACCACTTCGCTATTATTATACCCATCGCCAGTTCGGACGTTTCCACCGTGATAGGCAACCATTGCTACAATTATAACCACATCAATAACACCAACACCAAAACCAAAAAGGTCGACAATGAGATTGCCATACAATTATTCAACCAAAAGCAATCTCACCCTATCCCCGCACCTAGACCTATTGCTAAGACTCTAAACATTGGTGAACCTGCGTAAAGATGTAGTTACTCAAACCGATATTGGAAAGGGTAAAGGATTGCGATCCAACTTTGGTGTTTCAAAGTACAGAGGATCGATTTATTAGTCTACAAACCGCCACTAAATTTTTTAATGAACCAAGTAATGTTACATACTTAACTAACGACATCTAAGGTATCATACCCTACATAATTACGAATCGATACACATAAAAAGAGCAACGGATTATAAAATGGAATTAACACCTATCTAACATAGCTATTCATCGAATAACAAAACGATTTATTATAACACGTAACCAATTGGAAATAATCATATGTAATAAACAACGAGAACAATATTTACGTACCATATTTGGGAACATTTTTTAAAACTTGATCAATCGAATGTGGTTTGCAATCAACATTGTAGCTTTAAAGATGGTGACATAAATGACGTTACAAGGAAGACAGGTGGTGAAGAAGGCGGTTTGATTTGTGAAAATAGTATCATGGAAGCAAGAGAAACCGATAACTATAGATGCTTTATTGGTCGGTGACTTTTGGATTTTGAACTCTCTTAATTAATGGATATTGTACTTTTACTATTCAAACGTGTACTTTTTGTCTAACGAAAATGACGATAGAACCCTTTTTAAAATTATACGATTGCCCACCGCTTTTTAGTTGCTCAAAAAACAATACCTTACACATACGAGACACTTGTCGCAATGTCGATGAGTTGCCCAATGACAGCGGTTGCCCTCGGTCTATTTTCAAATTAAAAATAAAAGTGGTCTAGAAAGTGATATGCATCAGGGCGCTCGGTCTATTTGACCAATTTTCCCTTTAGTAAATAGCTAGCCAACTTACTTGAATCATCATTTGCATGCATATGCATATATAGTATATCACCTCTTTTATTAGTTTGCAAAGAACATAACTATATCTCATGCATTTACTCGAGGAGGTGCTCTTGTGCCAATGAATATCGTCTATTCTGGTGTTTATCAGTGATGATATGCAATCGGTTTACGAACTAATAAATTTTTTTGTACTAGAACTCTTTTTCTATTAGTATTTATTTCATTACATGCTTAAGTATCAACAAGCAATATATTTATCAGTAAAAAGTACTCCAAATAGTTTTTTTACATAATTATGACGCTCTAAAGTTACAATTTGAAGCAAAGGTGGCGACTGTCATAAATGTATCAAGCCCACAACTAGCCAATTGACCTAATGAAAAAAATTATGTAAAAAGTTTGCAAAGCCACTCACCTAGTGTCACGTGTAGGGGTGTCATTCGGGCTGACCCGACCCGAACTGAGTCAATTCGTCAATCGGGTTCAAAATTATATTGGTCAATCGGGTCCCGAATTGACCCGAAGTTCTAAACAAGGTCGGGTTCGTATATATTTTAGCCTTGACCGACCCGAACCCGACTAACCCGGCCAACAACACTTTTACAATGTAAAGACTCGGTTGACCCCAAACCCGAATTGACCCGACCGATTGACCCGAACCCGAATTGACCGACCGAAATGACCGAGTTCTAAACAAGGTCGTGTTCGGGTATATTTTTTTAAGTCTTGACCCGACTTGACCCGACCCGAGTTGACCCAAACCCGACCGGGTCAACCCGAATAACACCCCTAGCCACGTGTTCTTCACACACTCTTTTTCTTTTTTCTTAGAATTTTCGGTTAAAGGGTGTTTTGGTCATTTGATCATTTTTTTTAATTCCACCATAAACTTCAAACGTAAATAACTTTTAAACGAAAAACTTTTACAAAAAACCGATTTCACCATAATTTTTAAAAATTAATTCTCTTTAACTTGGTATGCAGTTTGATATATGAATCGCAACTTTTTTTTCAACTTTTTAAGTAGCTGATGATTTTCTTGAAATTTTTGGCATTTTCGGCTCTAACTTTATCAAGTTTAAAGGCCGATTTATGCAACACTCAAAACATGAAAGTTGTAGTTTTTTGGCCATGCTTTACCTAGGATTTTGAATCACTCAAATCCGATATTATATGAGTGAGATATCACATGTTAAAGATGACGTCTTAGTCATATTTAGTGCACACAAAGTGTTTGATAAAATGCTTAAAAGATATTTTTCTTATAAAAGTACATTTAAATGTACCAATTGGTGTATTACAATACATATTTTGATAGTTTTAGCTTTTTTTAACTGATAAACAGACTAACTGATGAAAAAAACCAACTGATGAATAATGTGATCATAAGTGATGAATACTTCGATGAACAAGATTAACTGATGAACAACACGAATTGATGAACAAGATGAACAATATTGTTCATCGCTTAATATTGTTCATCGGTTAGTGTTGTTCATCGCTGATCAACTAATGAACAATGCGGTTATAATCGATGAACATTTCCATGAACAAGATTAATCGATGAACAACACTAATCGACATCGATGAACAATATTGTTCATAAGTTAGTGTTGTTCATCGCTGACGTTGTTCATCGAACGACAATAATCGATGAATAATACTAATAGCGATGAACAACAATAATCGATGAACAAAACGCACATTTTTTAATAACGATTAAAAATCACTCTTTGAATCTTACATTAATAAAGCGATTAATGATGCGTTGTGGTACAAAAGTTAGAGCGTTTAATGCATTAATGATTAAATCGGTTTTTCTAAAAAGTTTGTCATTTGTGAGTTATGTACGTTTGAAGGTTGAGAGTGTAAAAGAAAAAACGGGTCAATTTACTATAATACCCCTTTGACAAAAAAAAATAATTAGAAAAAGAAGGAAGTTGACTAGATATAATCCAATGGTGGAGATCACTTTTTAGACTTGGCAAATTGACACACTTTTTAATAGATCCTGTACTATAGGTCAATATCATATTTTTGTGTGATTCGATTAATCTATACTACATATAAAGAAACAGATGGTCAAACCTTGAAAAGTGAAATCTTGAAAGTCAAATGTGAGAGAAATCGTAGTGTAATTAATACCTTATTAAAACACCATATTTTTTAAAATTACAATAATTTATTCACATTGTACAACCAATTAAAAACATATCTATCAAATTAAAAACAAACAATTAAAACACCCTTTATTAAAAAGTACAATAAAATTTTCACAATGTACAATTTAAACAAGCTACAACATAATCCAAAATATAAAATAAGTAAACACACCAATTAATGTTATTTTTTTTTCGTACATGTTATTATACACATTATATAAATTAATAAAACATACACAGCTTCATATAAAGGAAAATCAAAAAGTAAAAAGTAAAAACGTGCTGGTACCCTACTATGCTATATATAAAGGAAAAATCAAAAAGTAAAAAGTGAAAAGTTGAAACTAAAAAAAGAAATGTTGAAAACATATATTTCAAAAGAAAACTATTAATACGCATCGAAAACCGAGTTGACCCGGGACGCTTCAAACCCGGCGAGTTGACTCGTTTTTTACCCAACCCATCGGGTTGACTCGTTTAAATCGACCCGTTTTTCGACCGGAACTGTTTAACCAGTTGAACCACCCGGGTCGAACCGGGTTTCAAAACATTATGTTTAATCCCCAAATATTCAAACTTTTATTATTTTTCGTTTATAACCCATAAAATTTTTTATCACTAAACAATCTATCGCTATAAAATCTCGTTAATATTTGTATTCATCATTAAATACACATTAATTGAGTTACAAGTAAGTAATACATGTTTTTCTTATATACGTTGTATTGAATATTTTGCAACCAAATTCTTAAATTTAGATACATCATTACATACATATATTTCAAGTTTAAATCAAACTTAGACACTTAGTTGTAGAAAAAACGATACGAAGTCTCACAAAAATACGATCCGTTAACCAGGGGCGGACCTAGGGGTTCCTCGAGGTCACGGAACCCGATGAATGTTTGTCGCTTGGTAATTTTCGTAAAAATTCGATTTCTTCAAAATAAGTCTGGTTCCAAAATTTTATGTCACATAATTGTTAGTTAATCCACTAATATGTCACACACACAAAATTTTGTATCCTTTATACTCGTAAAAAAATTGTGCACTTGATAACTTA
This sequence comes from Chrysanthemum lavandulifolium, assembly GCA_022545495.1. Lineage (NCBI taxonomy): Eukaryota > Viridiplantae > Streptophyta > Magnoliopsida > Asterales > Asteraceae > Chrysanthemum > Chrysanthemum lavandulifolium. Next base: position 31,770,517 of record CM040239.1, on the reverse strand, counting down.
GTGTTCTGAGTCCGCCTTTGCCGTTAACAGAAGTTGAGTCGTAACATCTACTTAATGATATTCATTAACACGTTTATATGCTCTAACTGTGCACAGTACAAGTCTACACATTTTTACGTATATCATGAAAGATTTGAACCCATAATCCTGAATAAACACCTTAATAAAACTAGACAATATTATGTTTGATCAAAATCCGATTGTGGGCTCCGTCATCAAGGTTTCGATTATATCTATAAATATCATATCAATAAAACATAACATTTATGATGAATTCACCATTCAACTTATTACACATTACACACATAAATATATATCGCTAGGGCAAAAACCCTTTATTGTGTCATTTCATCGTTCATACTTCATATTACATCAAGTTTGACTTAATTTAATACCTTATACTATACGTCATGCTATTCTGGTATGGTATACTGTATCATTTTTATATGTGTATAAGCTCGAGTGTTAAGTTAGCAATGTATAAAAAAGCATTCTATTAAATAGAAACACGTCATATAACAGTTTATTTTAACATATAACTTGCATTTTGAGGCAACAAATTAACGCTGTCTTGTTAAATTCCTGGGGGCGGAGAATTGGGATCTTGAAAGTCAAAACATTGGACCAGATGTATTCTGTTTCCATACTCCTCTAAATATATGTATTTTAAATATATAAGGAGTATCAGGGACGGAGCTGTGGGGGCTTGCATGACGGTGCGTCTTGGCACATGGAATTTTTCGATATAGTGTTAATTTTTGAAAAAGCTTATCGATTTTTAAAATGTATTTTAAATCTCGGTGCATCAAAATATGTTTCTAGTATTATTTAGTTTGTTTAATTACAAATAAAAAAAATATAAAATTTTGTAAAAGACCCAATATAACAAAAGCCTAAAGATAAAACAAATTTAAAAAATTAAAACACAAAAGCCCAAAAGCCCAAAAATGAAATAGGTTTATCAATAAAACAAGTTTATTCATTATCCCAACATTTTTATATAATCAAGAATCGAAAGTATGAAACAGGTTAGTGTTTGACATATATCATATTATCATTCAATTGTTTATAATAGTTTGTTGGACATATATCATCCTATTGGTTCTTTAAATTGAATGTATGATTTTTTTTTGAACGAAATTGATTGTATGATGACCCGTTCAAGTTCCGAGTGCTGGACATAATGTCATCCAATTAGATGTTTTCAATTGTTTATTATACTTGAATCGTCCTTTTTTGTTACGTATATTATTTATATTGTTCACCAATTGTTAGAATTAATCAAGTTTTTTTTTTGCTGCGTATATTATTTATATTGTTCACCAATTATTAGGATTACTAATTATGTAATAGTGATATGAAATTGTGCGATTTGTATTTAAAAATTTCGTAGTGGCTCTAATTTGTAGTTTGTTTATTGTAGGCTAAAATTGGGAGTTATTTAAAAGAAAGCTTCATCGATAACGAGAATAATACTATTGGTGAAGAATCTACAAGAGAAAATGCCACGATCGATTCTTCACAAGGACCTCAAACTGCATCCACAACTGATATTCCTTCGGCTTCGGTACCGATTACAATTGCTTTAGACACTCTTCCCTCGGATCCCGCCGATAGGCCTAGAATTTTTGATTATGATCCAAACCAAAGAGAAGAAATTAGGCGATTATATTGGGATAGAAAAGCTTGTCAGCCAAGTGCTCATATATTTTCAACTAAAATTATAGCAGGCAAGGCAAGACGGTTTGTTGTAGCATGGTTTAAGGAATTTCCTTGGTTGGAGTATAGCGTAAAGGTGAACAAAGCATTTTGCTTGTGTTGTTACTTATTTAGAGATAATATTGAGAAGCAAGGTGGGAATGATGCATTTGTGGTTAGTGGTTTTGATAGTGGCATAAAAAGGATAGATTGTATCAACATGTTGGTAATGTTGATAGCTATCACAATAGAGCATTCCAAAAATGTGAAAATCTTCTTAAACAAGATCAATCAATTGTCGAGGCCTTTAATAAGAAAAGTGAAATTGAGAAGAAGAATTATCTAATTAGATTAAATGCTTCAATTGATTGTGTTAGATTATGTATGAAAACAGAGAATCCAATCCGTGGTCGTGATGAAAGCATATATTCATTAAATAGAGGGATGTATCTTGAAGCATTGCAATTTCTTAGAGATCATAATGAGGAAATTCGTGCGGTTACATTAGAAAATGCTCCAAAGAATTGTATCTTGACATCGCCTATGATTCAAAAAGATATAGTTGGGTGTTTCGCGAAAGAGATAGTTAACTCTATTTGTTTAGATATTGGTGATGACGTGTTTTCATTGTTAGTTGACGAGTCTAGTGATGTGGTTAAGAAGGAACAAATGGTTGTGGTTTTGAGGTATGTTAACAAATTTGGTGTTTTAAAGGAGAGATTTCTCGGTATTATTCATGTAAAGAATACATCTTCTTCTACTCTAAAAGCTGCCATTGATTCTTTATTTAATGAACACAACTTGAGTCTACAACAGGTAAGAGTTCAAAATTAAGTCTTAAATATCTTCTATTTTTTAGCAAGTTATTATTTGTCTTACATGTAACATGTTAATTAAATATTTGAAACAGATTATGAGGACAAGGTTACGATGGAGCAAGCAATATGCGTGGTGAGTTTAATGGTTTAAAAGCTCTAATCCTAAAAGAAAATGATTCAGCATATTATGTACATTGTTTTGCTCATCAACTCCAGTTAGTAGTTGTGGCTGTTGCAAAAAACCACAAGAGTGTTAGAGACTTCTTTGATGTTCTATCCACGGTGACAAATGTTGTTTGTGGCTCTTGTAAACGAAAAGATATGTTGCGAGAAAGTCACAAAGAAAGAATAGTAAAAGAAATAGAGAAAGGTGAAATTGAAACAGGGAGAGGGAAAAACCAAGAAGTTACCATTGCACGAGCTGGTGATACAAGATGGGGTTCTCATCATAGAACTATCACTAGATTGATACAAATGTTTCCGGAGGTTCTTAAGGTTCTTCACTATGTTGAGGAAGAGGGTGATACTATCTCTAACCGTGGAACAGCTTCTGGTCTTATAAAGTATTTCAAAACACTTGATTTTGTGTTTTTATTGTACTTGTTGTTGCATATAATGGGGCTTACTAATACATTGTCACAACATCTTCGTAAGAGCGATCAAACGATCTTAGAGGCCGTTTCATTGGTAAAAGGAACCAAAAGAGCATTGCAAGAGTATAGGGCAACGGGTTTTCCTTCACTTTTGAAGAATGTAACTTCATTTTGTGGTAAACATGATATTGAGATGGTAAATATGGTTGACTTTCATTCAAGAGGCCGAAAGGATAGAATTACAAATCAACATCATTTCGAGGTCGATATGTTCAACACTGTTATGGATATGCAAATTCAAGAGTTTGGAGATCGTTTCAGTGAGGCAAGCACCGATTTACTTGATTATATGGCGGCGTTGAGCCCGCATGATTCATTTTCAGAATTTAGTATATCAAAGTTAGTGAAACTTAGTGAGATGTATCCGCGTGATTTTACTTATATGGAAAGGTTAAGTCTTCCTACAGAACTTGGAGTCTATTATCAGATCATGCGTAACGATAAAAATTTCGCTAACTTGGATAATATTGCCAAACTTGCTGAGAAGATGGTGGATAAGAAAAAGCATACATCTTATCCTTTGGTTTATCGGTTGTTGAAGTTGGCTTTAGTCTTGCTCGTTGCTACCGCTACGGTTGAAAGATGTTTTCTAAAATGAAGCTCATTAAACCGATTGCGAATCGGATGGGCGATGATTATTTTAACGCGCTTTAACTTGTGCCATAGAAAGAAGAACTTATTAATGTTAAAATGAGGTGTACGTAAGCGTTTTTTGCTATGGAGATCGTAGAATCACTAATTAGAAGGTAATATGTTCATTTATTTATCGCTTTTATGAAATATTCGTTTTTTCACTTTTAACTCTATTATATTATGGTTCAAAACATTTGTGCACCCAAATATATTTGTTCGACCAAATCATTGAGGAGTATTACATTTAGGTTTTTATGTTATTTTAAGTAGAGGGGTACTTTGAGAAACAAAGATAAAGTTAAAGGTGCTATATATACTTGAATTAAAGTGTAAGGATTATTTGTTGATTTACTTAAAGTTCAAAGGTTATGAAAGTAACAATAGAAATCGGCTGAAAACGTGGCTGTAATTTCTTCTTATTTCAATTTCTTCTCACTACATTTTGTCCATTGAATGAATTAAAAGCTCATCTTCAGAATTAACCATTATGTTTTAAGGCACAAGGGTTCAAGGTTTAGTTCTTAATATAGAAATTATATGTCGATCAATACGTTGGTTCTTCAAGTTTCATAAACATGTGTTTCGTATAAAGTTATCATAAATCAGCAAAGCTGGTTTTTCAAGTCTGATGAGAAACATGTATTCGCGTATATGTCATCAGAAAAAGCAAAAAATTCAAGAAAACTCGGCCAATGATTTATTCAGGGTTTTGAGATTAGTTGAACTACAAGCATGCAAATCTTAAGTTTAGTTCTTACTATAAAAGTCATGAACCAGTGGTTTTTTAAAATAGGGGTGAACAGAAACCGAACCGCAAAAACCAAACCATAAAAACAACCAACAACTACAACTAACAGTTCAGTTTCAGAAAATAAAAAACCGACTTTTTCAATGTTGTTTCAGTTTCCACCGAAAACCAAACCACAATAACTGCACTGAACCACTTCGGTATATTCACTCTTTTAAAATTCATAATTTTTGTGTGATAAAATGATTTTTTTTATAATCTCCTAAATTCTTTTAAACACACTTTTTAAGTTAATTATTGTGTGAATTTTAAGTCATATAAAAATTTCTCTTCTTTTGTTTCAATTTATATCGAAGTTCTTAAAATACTCAATTTCATTTGACTTTGACTATTATTTAGATTTATAATTTCATACTAATACATAACATTTTATATATTTGTTTCAACACATCATGTAACTTTGTAATATATTTATCCTATGATAAATATATACGATTAATAAAAGTTATCGGAAAAAAAACTTAAAAAAAAAAAAAAAAAAAAAAGACCGACCAAAACCGAGACCACAAAAACAGCGCGTGGTTGCGGATTCTCATTTTGTAAGAACCTCGGTTTCGGTTTGGTTTTACAAAAAAACGCAGTAACCCGCATCATGATCACTCAAAGTTAGCAATAACAGTAAATCTATACATATATATGAGACTAAACATGACACGTCACTAATGCTTAGTGGGCACATTAATGATGACATGGAGTATCATATGATGATGTGGAAATGATGACTTGGCACCATTCCTGGTCAAATAAGAAAAAAATGTCATAGATGAGGATCGAAACCTAGGCTGCTGGACAGAAAATGAGCACCCCAACCAATAGAACAAGGCACAAGTTGTGATACAAATTTCATTCCCTAACTGATATTCAACCAAAACCATTACCATATCAACTTAAACCGCCTCCCCAATTCACGGGGCATTTCCAAAATCATTGAATGAGAGGAGCGTATTGTTTGCTAGAGTATATTTCAAGATTTCAAATCTTTTCAAAAACATACCAAAAATCACGGCAACAAACCCTAATCCTCATTAATCAAATCGTGATCCATCAATAACCTCACAATACAATTTATGTTTAGAATTACAAATGATTAGGTCTAACCAACTTTTCTTCAAACAATTCAAAGGTATGTAATACTTTATCTTTTTTACTTATTTGTGGTTAATTTGTGCTTAGCTTTAGTGTAAAAATGACCATTGCTTAGTAACCAACATGTATACTACAATGTAAAAATGACCATTGCTTAGTGGTTAAACATAAGTGGGCAAACTTGCTACCTTAAAATAACTGTGAATTTTACCATTTGCATACAGTTAAGTTGCAAAATTAGTCTTTTTAACCGTAAATAAAGTATAAGTGTTATTTGGATTTTATTTTGTATTTTCGCACAGGTTATGGCTTCACTGGATCGTGGTGCTACCAAATATAAAGCACTTTTATGCCCACAACCACCATGGACTGAATTCATCAAGGACATATTTACCCATTCAACGACAAATTGGGGACAACGTGGAGGTTTAATCAGGTTTGAATAAACTCGGCTTAAATGTGGTATGTTACGAATACTTGACTTTTTTGTGATGCAAATTATTTGATTTTGGCTTCTTTTATTCAACGACGTGTTTTGCTCAGTACATATCATTCCACGTTGTTATAAATTTACGATTTCCGTTGTTACACATGTCAAGATTAAATAAAATGAAGAATTACTTTTTACTCGTACTTTCTTTGCAATAAACTTTCTTAAATGATTATTTGCTCATAACTGTTATTTATTACGTATGTGCTTGCTTCTTAAGCGTGTTTGGTTACATGATTGTGCTCATATTTATTAATAAAATGCAAAAAGTTCATGAAGACTATTTTTTTTGTTGAGCTACATGTATCTGTATCTTGGAAATTGGTACACCTTGCTATGATATCATCTTATATTATGAAACAGAAACGGAAATTGGTATCCTTGCTATGATATCATCTTATAATATACAAAACAATAGCATTACATTAAAAAACAGGGTTAAACATTGAGAGGCTGAAATGAATCTTGTGCAATCTATTGCTTCTATTGGAGGAACATGCGGCATTGCAGGCTCCTATGATACAACTAATCAGAAGTTTTATGCGGCCATATTTTGAATTAAAAGCTTGAAGATTAATTTGAAAGTTGCACCAGTTTTATTGGAAAGTAAGTTGCACCAATATTTTGGTTTGTAATTGTTTATTTCTGATAATCTTATCTCTAGATTCTTCAAGTCTTTGTACCAGTGGATTTAGTGCACTTGCCAACGGATCCATAAACAAGACATTGTAAAGGCTTTGGCTTCATTTAAGTAAGTGTTTTTTGTTATAAATCATTAGTATTTTCAACTGATAGTTTTATACATCAACATTGTAATTAGCCTAAAGTGTATTTGTAATGCTTAAGATTCTCTTACATTGGTGATCTATCTGACCAACTAATCATTAATAAAGCTAAAAATTTCGAAGAAAAAGTGATCCAAGTCAAACAAACCTGCCATGATCCGCTTGCCCTGTGACATATTATAACCTTTATTTACCGAATAGTGTATAAGCATGCTGCTCATTTTATGTTACTTCTGGCATGCCATAATTCAAGCATGAATGATTGAATGATCTATAATCTCATTGCAGATTAAGCTGGGATCAGTTAAGTACTTAACTTGGCGAAAAAGTACATGAGAAGAGTTGCTACAGAGCTCCAAACCAAAGGAACATCAGAAAAAGATTCTTCAATGGACTAAATGCTACTTCTATGATTCTTGGCATGAAAAAGTACATGGTATTATTTAAGATGTTATTCTTGGTATGAAGAAAAAAGAAGCCTGGCTAAATGTATCTAAAATATATAATTACTTATATATGTATTTGGGGATCAAGAATAATTTGACCATTTTTATGACATTGTCTTGCAATTTCGTAAACCTCCTTCACATTTCTATTAAGTTTTTTTTTTTTTTTTTTTTTTTTTAAGTGGCTTTAAGATTAAATGATTGGGATATGAATTGATACATATTTATCTATGTTCGTGATTTTAGATTTATATCTTCTTTTTTGGCAGGTTTTATATCAAGGCTTAATCATACATGTGTCATCTATTTAATATGATATACCATATTTTTTCTGACACGATATACTTCATTACTTGCTACAGTATTTCATATAACAGATTTACATTTGAGTTTTATTTATTTACTATTCATTTGTTAGTTTATGATTGTTTACATTATCGGTTATCATTATCAAGTAAACTTATGAAGATAGCCCGCTCATTCAGGTAAGCCTGGTAACGTCCTCATGTATCTCGATTGTTATGCTATTTTTTATTTATTTTGAAAGTATTGAAACATGGCAAACTTCGGTGCAAGAATTGATGAGGTGCTTTGACTATTTTAAATAGCAATTCAAGGCAACAAATGATGAAGCAATTCCAATGTACCAAAGGGCCATATATAAGGGTTAAGCTGTATATCCACTTTGTTGTGGAATTCCTGATTTGTTAACATGTATGCAAACTTCGGTGCAAGAATTGATGATGGTGCTTTGATTATTTTAAATATCAATTCAAGGCAACAACTGATGAAGCAATTCCAATGTGCTATATTTTTGTTAGATCTTTAATATATTAGTCACACATTTTAGTTTCTTCATTTTGTAATCATTTGGTATTCTTTACGATTCTTTACATGGTCTTTTACTATTAACCGGTAAACTCATGAAGCTAACCCGCCCATCCGGGCGGGCTATGAAGCTAGTTGTTTATATCATTAAAGTGATTTGTTGTAATTAAATTATAACTTATAAAATGAAGTAAAAGTAACATATAAAAGTTGAGGAGAGTTATTTTATATAACAAACTTTTCTTACATATTAAATGATTCATCTTCACCATTCATTTAAAAAGACATCAATTACTGAAACTAAAAACATTTTATTATTTCACCTATTTTTTATAATTTAAATATTTCTTAAACCGTTAATCGTCGTTAAAATATTTACACCGTCGCGACGAAAGATTTAATTATTTTTCTATAAGTGGTGACTTTGATATACTTTCAAAAAGGAAAAAATTGTTTTTTTCACGTTTTCGTCTTTGATTGAGTTATTGGATTTAATCCAATCACCATAACGCCCAACTCGGCGATCCCACTCCGAATTTTTATGTTGGAATTTTAATGTTTGTTTTCATCTCTTGTTGGGAAACAAGTTTGTACGTTTACCGCTCCAAAATGCTCGGCGAATGGATAACTCATGGGTTTGTATTAAAATGAACTTTGGTTCGATATATTTGAGATTCTTGTTTCTGCGTTTGATCATATTAGTATAACAAAGCTACTTAGCCAATAATGCTGTTTCTTTTCGTGTAATTAGTTGTCGTCTAGATGGAATGTCTTAGCCAGATAACTTTGGGTTTGCAGATACGAGCACTTTCGATAACATTACAGTGTGAATGTCCAACTGTAGATGAAGAGTTCTTGTAAAGTTAACATGCATTGTTGTGCAAGGCATCAGATTCTTTTGTATAGTTAAGTTTTGTTGTATATATGCTTTTGTTCTTTTCTTTGTCCCAACCACATTTGCCCACTAAAATGTTGATCGCATACACATGGTCATAGACTAGCAGGGTTCGCTTATGTGCCGAACTAGGTTCATGTCAAAACTTTTTTGAGCTGGTCGGATTGGATTGGCCCGATTTATTATTCCCTAATATGATGATGAACGTTTTCAAGCACTAAAAACATGAGAAATGATTGACAGACTTAAACATGTTATTTAGTTGTGTATAACGTGTCCTTTAGCTGCAACAAATAATTTTCATATACGTTTTAGGCGTAAAATTGGCATATTTTACGCTTCTCAATCATTTTCTACAAAACAAATTGTGCCGACTATTAACCCGCTCACATTTGATTCATATCTTTTGGTTATTGTGACATGTTATTGACTAAAAATGACATGGATGAGTCGACAGTCAGTCGACACTTTTACCATTGTGATGTGATCATTTATTAGATAACGCGTGAATGTGTAGGGTAGGTCATTTTAAGCTAAAAGTGTATAGTGTGGGTTGGAAATGTTGTATGGATCTATGGGCTTTAAAAAGGTAAAAAAATTTGGTGTAAAGGGGTAATGTAGGTGTGCAAAAAGTATGGATTTCTTAACAAATGATTGCCATTTGTTTGAAGGTTAAACATTCATATTCACTATCTATGATTGGTACATTCATATTCACTATCTATGTTCCCCCTCTCCGATTATGTGTTCGCAAAATTTTTTTGCGATTTATTAAAAAAAAAAAAAAAAAAAATTGACGGAACACCGACTCCGGGTGTCTTTTGGCACTAGCTATTGTCCACCTCACAAGAAATAGCTTCGGCAACTCTTTTGGTCCATTATGGCACCAACTGGAGTAGGCAGGAGGCGAGACTCGAACCCTTAACCGTTTATCCACAAAATCTCTCTGTTGGGTCCATGAAGTTTTTGAAAGCGTACTCAAACCGAATGTGTGTAATAAACGTAGATTCGAGCTAACAATTTATCAATTTTACCATGTATTTACATCAATTAAGTGCGTTTGTGAGATATGTAAAGTATTTAACGGTAAAATAGGTAAAGAGATAAATTATCACTTTTATTTGTCGCAAGTGAACAATCTTTTTTGAGACAAAATAAAATAGTAAAGTAGACACTTAAAATGGAATGCAGCGAGTAGTAATTCAGATAGTTTTTAATAAAATTGAATGAGTAAATGTTGAAATTTAAGTTGTAAATGATTATGACACATTAGTTTAAGACACTATACCAAAACGAAAACGATACTAGGTCGATAAGAAATCCCATGAAGAATAACCCATCCAAAATGTGATATCGAAAAACATATCACTAGTGTACAAGAACACATAAAGAGTAAAACTGTGTGTTTACTCCAATTCGATTCGAAGCAACAAACTTGAATCTTGTTAAAAGTATCTTAGATATTCAATAATTAGTAGCAAAATCTTACATGATCAAATACTAAAATGTTGCGTTTATCACGTTATAGATACTGTTATATTAATTATTGACACACATAAAACCATGTGTAAATTTTTAAATACACATTTTTTTTTGGTTCTAGATGCATGATATTTACAACAAGAATAAACAAAGAACTTGGTGCGAAAATTGAGAACCAAGTTGTCAAACACATCGGGTAGCTTATAATATATAGTTCTTAGGTCAATTGTAAGAAAAAATGTGATCATTTTTTATTGGTTTCTATAATTTTGGTTACTAGAACTTAAAAGGCATAATGAAACACTTTATGGCTTAAGTTTTGTCAATTTTATTTTAAAATGGCGGTTCTAGACGTCTAGCTATTTAATGGAATTAAGAAACGACAATGTTGTACAATTTAATTTTTTGAGGATTTTTTTTTTTTTTTTTTTTTTTAATGTCAACTAGCAAGGTATCTCGCAACAGGTACAAAGTAATAAATAATTTTGGTGATTAATATTTTTCGTGATATGACCTTACGCATGAAGGGAATTTTAAGAATAACTTTATCGCATATTATTTTATATTAAAATATAACATGTACTTAGAAGATGAGTGATTGTTAATATGTGCCACACCTCTCATTCTTCTCTTAGTCTTACATTACTTCAAAACATCCACTTAAAAATACCTCTCATTCACAACTAACATCAACCTCTTCACTTGGGCCCCACCCACTCAAACTAGACACACTCATTCAAACACAAAAAACAATTTAAAATCAAAAAAGAAAATAAAGTTCTTGTCTTCTTCTTCGTCACTTCCCCGACGAGGCTCTTTCCGGCGAGAGATGGCGAGGTCTGTTGGTGTGGTGGCGAGGGGTGGCGAGGCTGCCACCTAGGAGTGGCGAGCCTCTCTTGTCACGATACCTCATGCTCTTATGCATCACAATCCAGTGATACAAAAACGATAATCAGTAGTATTATAAAGTTGTGATGATTGATGGCGAAAAGCACTTGCTACTTAGTAAATGTTGTGTAATATTTGTAAAAAATATAGTATATATTATAAACAATATATATGACATTGCTTATATAAACTATAGCATTTAAATATTACACATTTTCATGCTTTATAAATTGCATAAAAATATTTGAATTTTGGCAAGTACGATTCTTTCCACTCGAATTTTTTAGCAAAATGATTAGAATTTATTAAACTTGTACTAAAATACATACTTAGATGGTAAATGATTTTTTATATGCAATTTTTAAAAAATTTAAATGTGTATAATCAAACAAAAATTTGACAAACATTAATGAATATTTTACTTAACATTAACCATTTGTACATATAGCATATTAATATATATTCCTTAAAACTTAAAAATTATTTAATAGAGAAAATGACATTTAGATATCCATTGACCAATAGCGAAAACTTATAAAACTTTGGTCGTCACTGATTTATCATTTGAGCTATTTTTACATTGAAGTTTCATGTTTTTGGTTTAGAATCTTCTTATTTGCTTCATTGCAAACGTCTGCATTGACCCAATACTCTTAGCATGAATACGTCAACTTTATGATTTCTTCTTCCATAAGAATAAATAAAAAAGACTATAAGCTAAGTCAATTTTATAAATTTTGTTAACGTCTTCCATGACATATATATTTGGTATTTTCTGTGGAAACACCAACTATAAGGTATATTTAATTTATGAGCTTTGATATATGTTTAACTAAAGAGGCTAGGAGATCTAATGTATAAACGAATCAGATAAAGAACAATATCGATAATTCATTTATTCATTGCGCCTTCTTGCGCCACTTTAGCTAGCTCCATTTATCATTTTCCTTAATTCAAAGACTATAATTATGGACTAGTACATGGTCAACTTTAATTTGAAATGATCAAATTTGAAGTTTTCATTTACTTTTTCCAAATGTTCACACTTGTTAGAAGCAATTAATTCAATTCGTTATCCCTTCTTGAAGAAAAAGAAATTTCTAACTTGAGTTGCAATATCAACTAACCTTCTTTTTTTTCCCTTTTAATAAATCTTCTAGAAAATATAATACCTATTATTCATATGTCTTTTTAATATCTTTTATATAACTTGCCATTGTGTATGGATAAAGATAATATTTTTTTAATGAGTCACGTCACATTTCTCTCTCCAACGACCTTCAGGCGATTGAATGTCCCAGTAAAAACGACCTTTAAAACAAAAAACATACCCCACAAATATTCTTTTCTAATTAAATGACACACACACAAATGCTAGTAAATGTCGATCTCATGGACAACCCATATCAAAAAAAAAAAAAACATGCAATCAATCGATCGATTATATGATTCCACAGTAAGGGGATCGACATACAATCGATCGTTGTTTGTTACTGGAGGCAGCCTTAGCCCTTTATGATTCTAGAAAGGAAACTTGTATGTAATTTGACCGAAATTTATGCCAAAAAGGTAAAATATATTCCTTTGTACCATAAATTGGTTTTTTGTAAACCAACATTTGATTGTCTTATAGACAAGTCAGCTAAAAGTCTACCTTTATTGGCTTATTCTTGCATCTAGATTACGCAGGTGATTATGGAAAATATTGATATCGAAAATGAAGTGTGTGACTAATTCGCGCACTTAAAACCCATAGTTAACAAAAGAAAAATAAGCGAAAGAAGTACATGAATCACTTAAACGAAAGAAGTACACGCTCGAACAGGGGCGGACCCAAAAAGGTTCTCGAGCTAGATGTCCATGAATTTTTGTTGCGTAATGCAATTTTTTGTCAATAGTTCAGATTTTTCTGAAATAAACCTGGTCTGGTTCTCGACTAAAATCACCACCGTGCTAAACTTTCACAATTGTTTAAGTTTGACTTTCAAATTGTTAAATTAAAGCTAGTAATTAATTAACTTGTTAACACATTGATAAGTTGGTAAGTAAGAAATACTTAACGAATACGCGTATCCATGCACGTGCTCTCACGTGTTATCTTCATGTGAACGAAAACATGGCTTGATATTATTTTATTTTATCTTCCTTTTTAATTATTTAATTTTAATTAATATTTGTATAAAAATAAAAATTTATTAATTAAGCGAATCACCGTCGTCTAGAGCTGTCAATCTTCACCACCTTCTGCCACGTGGTTCAATCACAACTCACCCATTACGTACTACTTAAATTTTGTTACATTAAAAATAAATTTTATTTAATGCATGCCATCATTGGACGCTAAACGAGAATGATTCCTAGTTTAGGATTCATTTATGTTTTTTTTTTTTATTAATTATTAAAATTGTTTTATAAGAAGACTAGTTGTTTGCAAATTGTAATATCAGAATCGCGTATTCCCATTAATCCACGAATTTTGAAGCTTTGTATAAAATTATATAATAAAGTTTTCATAAGAATATTATATAAAAAATGCCATCGCTTATAAGATATAATGAATTAGTTATCTAAATATTTTAACATATTACTCATTTAAGATTTTTTCCCATATGAATATTTTTTTTTCTTGAAAAATATGTTTACAAATGCATATAATTATTAACGGGATAAATTTTGGGGTCCTAATCATTCCGATGCCTTGAGCGGTCGCTCACCTTACACACCCTCAAATACGACTTTGATTGTAATAATGCGAAACTTATATCATATTACTTGAGTTTGAACTCGAATAAGTTTGTCTATAAAATTAAGCCTTTATCGAGTTCGAGTTTAAGTTATTAGATAAAAGAAATAAAAATGTTAATAAGACAAATTTAAATTGTAATAGTCTCTTTTCCATAGCCTTAACAAAATGTTTTACCAAAATTGTAAGTTTTTCTTGACTGTATTTTTAAGATGAAAAGAAAATGTAAATAACAATTTTTTTAACAGAAAACTCACTAGTAAAATAACTTTACAATAATAATACTCTCAATGGCATAACTCCATAAAATAAAATAAAGAAAATTATCATATGACATATGCTTTAATGATGAAATATTTCTACCATTAACAAAATTCACATATACTAATTAAATACCAAAGATTCTATTTCTAATCAATTAAACTATCATTAAACAATACAAAAAATAAAAAAATAATAAAAAAAACAAAACACCCCAACAACTGTCATACAAATCTAACCTATGTTCCTATATAAACACATTTCACAACACATACATCACCAAACAAACCAACACATCTTACAAAAAATGGAATACAAAAAAGGTCCGGTCATAGGCCAAGGCTCTTTCGCAACCGTCTCCGTCGCCACGACCACCACGGGCGACGTTTTCGCGGTTAAGTCCACGTCGAATTCTTTAAAAAAAGAGCAAAATATTATGTCAAAAGTAAACTCAAAGCATGTGATCAAATACATGGGTTATGATGTTAGCTATGTTAACAACATACCCATGTATAATCTTTACATGGAGTATGCTCAAAATGGGTCAGTTTTGGATATGATCAAGAAAAACAATGGGTCACTTGATGAAAGTGTGATAAGATTGTATACTAAGGATATACTTATGGGGTTGGAGTATTTGCATGGTATGGGTATAGTACATTGTGATATTAAGTGCTCGAATGTGCTAGTTTGCGAAAAGGGTGTCAAGATAGGCGATTTGGGCTGCGCGAAAATTATGGAAGAAAATGGAGGGAAAAGAGTTGAAATTTCCGGTACACCGGTTTTTATGTCACCTGAAGTGGCTAGAGGTGAAGAGCAAGGCTTTCCTGCTGATGTATGGGCTCTAGGGTGCTCGGTTATCGAAATGGCTACCGGGTCGAATGCTTGGCCTGAAATAAATGACCCGGTTTCGGGTTTGTATAAAATCGGATACTCCGGTGAGCTGCCGGAGTTTCCTAAGTGGTTGCCGGAAGATGGGAAAGATTTCTTGGAGAAGTGTTTGAGAATTGATGTTAATGAAAGGTGGAGTGTTAAGGAGCTTTTGGGACATCCTTTTGTGTGTAATTTGGGTTCGGGTTTCGAGACAAGAAATTCGCCTACTAGTATATTGGATCAAGGTTTTTGGGAATGTTTATCTGTGTCGGACGTGGGCCGACATGACGATGTATTCTTCTCTCTGCATGCTGCCAGCAGAGGAGAGGATAAGGAAATTGGTTGAAGGTAGTAGTTCTTCTTTGTGTTTGCCGAATTGGGATGATGATGAGGAAGATTGGATCGCGGTTAGAAGTAATGTGGTCGATGAAACGAGTCCTGTAAATGACGATTTGAGTAGTGTTGTAGTAGAGTCGATTAGTTTTACGAGTTCGAATGTAGAAGATCATGATGTTGAGCTTGAAATGTTAGCTATACATGATGAAGATTTTCATGTTTTAGAGTATCCATTTGTATCAAGAGTTGCTGATTTTGATAACATAATGTATGATGATTATTTGAATATAAAAAATCCCATTCATTTATCATGCCTTTTAATTTCTCATATCTTATAATACCATTTTGTTACAACATAAACATGACATGGGTCGAACTATGTTAGTCATATTTTCTGCATATGCAACAAACAATAAGCTAAGGGTGTCCAAATAATCGGGTTTCGCGTTGTTTGGTCTATAGTTATACGCGGTTTTGGTGGTTTATATATTTGAGCAACTCAATCCAGCAAGCTCGCCTTACCGGAAGCCGAGCTTGCTTACCAAAAAATGAATTACTTTTTTGAATGATTATCATTTTTTTCTTCAAAGTAACATGTAGTTTTGATGAAAATGTCAAAAGGTATTAACTCTCATTAACTATCTTTTAAATCACAGCTTGCTTTCGATGCAACTAATGTGTTCACATTGTTGATTTTCGTATGAAACAAACAATTGACTTTTATTAAAACGGCAACCAAGTCAATTTCTTGGCAGGTCAACCAAATTTCTCATCTAGTATTTGTTTGGTAATTTGAAGCCAAATAACAAGAAAATGAAGTTTGGTAAAAAGCATGGGCAGGAAGTCAATGATTTTGACTTTTACCTCTTGGCTTACTTGAAGATTTCACATCTTAAAAAGGTAAATTTTTAAGACCCCAAAAAAGTCAACCTCCTTTCTGTTGCAAGTGTTCATACTTCTTACAAAGAATTCAATTTTTTGGGCCATATTTGCACACCAATTTAAGTGCTTTTACACTTTAAAAATTAACATTTTCCATTTTGTCCAAAAAGGTTTTGAAATGTTCTTGTTTCTTTGTGTGTCCATATGGGTTTGGATTTTGGTTTGTGGCATTATTAGTTGGCTTGTATGAAAAAGTTTTGGCTCACTTGGTACTGATCTCTGAAAAATATATCAATTTAGTGGAGAAAGGTGAAGATTTCAATATCTACCATTCATTTCATTTCAATGTTTATTGGAATGACCGTAAGAGTTCTGGAGCTATTATCATGCATGATAATGCCAAAAGACAACCAAGTCAAAGGTGTTCGCACAATAATCAGATTTTATTTTTATTTTTTTTTATTAGTTGGCTTGTGGCAGTATACAAAGACATTAGGCAACACCATTTAAGAAAGTCATCAACAATACCAAATTAGTTGACATTAATCCTGTTTAGGATAGTTTGGTAATTTACCTAATGTTCTTATCTATCTAGTTATCTAGTACAACTTTGCGGTTTTAAAAGATGCCTTTTTGACCAAAGGTTACATACCAAATTCTCATGACCTTAACGAGTAGGTGAAATGGATAAATATCAGAAAAAAATATCTTATGTTTATGTTAGAAGATAGTTGACTTTGTAGAATATTTAGTCATATCTTTTTAACCATGGCTCATAGTGTTTTTTTACAATAGTCGACGAAGCTATGAGACTCGGTTAATCACGCTCTAGCTACATGGTCATGGCTCGTCAACCAGACATGGGTTACTGTCTCTTGAGGAATCAAGAATACAGAGGCACGGGTCTCATAGAATAGTTTTTAACCATGTCGTTCAATGAATAAATGACTAAATCAACGGGGTCTAATTCCATCATCACACAAAGTTGCTAAAAGGCTACAAGCCAAGAGGATTGGTAGCCTTAGAAACCTTTCAAACATGAGCAATGATGGATACAAGATATTAAACTGTCTAGCTGCATTTAAGAAAAACTAAAAATGACTATGAACACAGCTTTTTTAATCCGACTTCATTTAAGACAATCATAGGTTTTTTTTTACAAAAACTAGCACGACTGCGCAAATATTTATGGCCGAGTCCAGCCAAGTTCCGTCCCCGAACAAAAGTTTCCTCTTATTGATGATACTAATTAGGTTGATATCTAATATGCAATCTTAGTTAGGTTATATTGTGTTGCTTACATATTGTGGTTTTGAGGATACCCTTGTGACCAAATGGACAAAAGGTACATGCCAAGGTCTTATGGCCTTAAATGAGTAGGTGACCTTAAGCGATTTTTATATTCTAATACCCATATAGAATCAATAATCATTGGCAAACATAGATGTAAAAAAATCATAGATTAAAAAGAACACATAAAATACAATATGACAGGTTAAACCAATCCATATAGGGCTTTTATATTTGTCAATCAATTTACAGTTACAACATGCCTTTATTCTTTAGTTCCAAGATGAAGTTATTTACATAAGCGTCGAATTTAATCGAAGCTAAGCTTTCTTGCTTTTGTTGACGGGTTGAATAACATCAGAATCGCCAATCTGACTACGAATCGCTTTCAAGCTCTTTCTTAACAACCATAACTCCTTAACGTAGTAATGAAGCCGATCTATCATCAATCCGAGGAACAAACAGAATCCTACATCACATAAACCATGTTAAATTACAAAAATAATATATGCATAGTAGCATAGAACGAATTTAATATAGGTAAAAAAAAAGTAATGTACCCATGAGCGATGCCTCGAGGATATGATTTGCCAAAAGAACTTGATCGGTTGGATTAGTAGATCCAGTTTCCAACGTTCGTTTTTGAGTTTTAACAATACTGTGTACATTGAACACAAATACTATTAATAACGTCGCTGCAATGGTCCTTGAAGTCACAAGACCTCTACCTTGCTTTAATTTATCCAACCCCATCATTATTAAGTTCCTTAAAGGAGAGTGAAACAAGAGGATTATGATCACTCCCATTTCGATTGCTAGAACCATAAACAAAAGAGGTGTCATCTTTTCCTTTTTGCTTGAACGATTTCAAGCAAACGAGGTTAAAATGACCGAAAGAAGAGAGAATGGTGACAACTAGTTATGGTTTTCTTGCATTTCTAGCTTATTTTCACCTTTTGGAGCTGCAATTGTCATTCTAAACTTGTGTTTCAATTAAAGAATCACATTCTCCATCAAAATTTGGTTTAGTGGATTACTTTACGAATTGTTCAATTTTTTCCTCGAAAAGAGAATTAGTATCTTCTATAATTAACGTCATATGTTCTAATCATTTGTGTGTGTTTTACTTTTCGTAACTTTATCCTAATACAATTGCATGCATCTCGGATTTGGTTTGGATGGTGAAAGATTAGAGATGATATTATCTATAAATAGGGAAGGAGGCTAATTGAATAATCACTTACCTGGACAGGTCAATCGTTGATCAAGAAGATCCATGGCCTAGGTTGGTGAGCACCATTGCACTTTGGTGCGGCGGGGCCTAAGGTCATCCCAAGTGGTTGAACCTATGTCATGTTGCTCATTTGATACAAGAGAATGTTAACAAATTAATGGTGACCGACTCACCTCCAAAGGACACATTTTAATACTCTCCCAAACTAATATTTAAGGAAAAAGCTAGCAAGGAGCCAGAGATCGCAAAACATCAAACAATTGAAACTAAACAACGGACACCTAGAAACTGTTGGTTTAATAAACAATAAATTAATAGACGTGTGTTAGGATCGAACTCGAGACCACGAGATTGCACACTTTACGTATGAGAATTAAAGTTAATAATTAAATGTAAATGTTGTATTTAATTATTAATTAAATGAAATAACATAACGGACGTTATGTAATTAGTGTAATGGACTAACGGTCGTTAAATGTAATTGGAAAAGGACTAAGTTGTAAATAATGGGAAGGTTCCGGAATTCCTTGTGGGATACCTCATCCGATCGGCCACAATAAAAGGAAACCCAATCCATCTACAACTCAAACTTGTTCACCAAGTTAGTTTGGGTATAAATACAAAATAAAGGGTGTTTGTAATTTATCTCTTGTACTCATTATGCTAAAACCTAAATAGTTTTGTGTGTGTTTTTTGCATAATTCGGTCGACAACACCTTGTGGGTGTCGATCCAAAGCTTTTCCAAACTCAAGTTATTTTGTTTGATTAAAACTAGCATTCTTTAATTCGATAAGATGCGTGTACAAGAAAGTGGTACTAACATATTATTGTTAGTATTCTTGGATTGAATTACAAAAGGTGAGGGTAATTCACATAATCCTATAAACCCTAATTAGGGTTCATCCAATTGTTAGTTTTGTGGATTTGATTCTTGTTCGCTAGAATCAAGAAAGGTACGCATATTCTTGTTTATGTTAACTAATTATTCGTTTATCTTTCCTATACGCTTCCGCATGTGTACTTGATGTTTATTGTTTATATTTATGATTAGTCATGTTATATAATTCCAACAGTGGCATCATGAGCCATAGGTTTTTAATGAGTAATTAATTACATAAACGCGTAATAAAACAAATAATTGTATGCTGTTTGATATGGTTAATCTAGGGTTTATGTTTTATTTTTTATGGGTCGATTTTTTATTAATTGGGGCTTACCCCTTATTTTTTTTAGTCGACACACATAATTTTTTTTAGGGTTTGAAAATTGTTTGCTAACCTTATCGAAACCTAGAATTAATATATAAGTTACGTGATTAATTCATGAATAATTGTTATGTGACATGAGATTATTATATGCGATCTAGCTTGTGACTATTTGTATAATTGTTATGATATATCCATGATGATACATGCATGTTTGTCATGGATAGTTGTGTAACAACCCCAAATCTCGGTACATCGGAAGACTTAATCAAGTTTTCGGGGCGTAACTATTGGATTGGTATCGCACACAAGTATAGCAAAAAGATAACCATTTAATCATTTAAAACCAATCCCAAATCAAATACTCAAACATTTAATCCGAAAGTATAATTATTAGGCCCAAAACATAGTTTAATAAAATAGGTCCCCATAGTTTATCTAGTCAGAAATGATCCTTGAACCACGCCTCCATGCCAAGCTTTCACTGATCAAGTAATCAAAACATCTCTCAAATACCTGAGAAGTCATGCTAAAAGGTCAGCTCACGCTGGTGAGTTCATAGGTTTAAGTTCAACAAAATCATAGTGGACCTGTAAGAGTTGATTTGCTATGCAAGACCTAAGATAGAATAATACCGTTTGCACACACCGATCCTTCCCGGATCACCAACCATATAACTACATAATCACATCCCGTATCCTGGGATTACTTGGGCCCCGCGACTCTAGTCCAGCACTGTCGTGGCAACCTCTAGAACAGTTGCCAACCCTGGACTAGGTCGAGGTAGAAGTCTATTGTCACAATTCTCAAATTCCGGTCATTTCTTAAATTATATATATGCATCATATTAATTCATTCATGGCATTTCATTTCACATTTAACGCGTAATTTTTATATTTAATAAACGTTATCGCGTGAGTTATTATTTTGAATATTAAATCCATTACTTTCAAAAATGATCCCGATATATTTTTATACTTACAATTAGTTATAAAAACTATATTTTGAGTTTTCCTAGTGTTTTAAATTTATTTTGTATACAAATCGTTAAATTTATATTATTAAGACGTTTTCTTAAAACTACTCGGTAATTATTTTATCACTCAAATTTCACAAGGAATGTATTTTTAAAATTTTATGATATCATTATACTTCACTTTGATCACCTAAAACTTAGTTTAATTCATACTACTCAAATATCACAACTATGTACAAGTTTCTACAAATTCTACCTAACTTAACATTTACTTACATTTTATTTACAAATATACATAAGTTAAAAAAAAAATATATATATAATGAGGAAACACATCCCCCCCAAAACCGGTTCTAGGGGGGGAGTAAGCATTTATTAAAGTTGAAAATTTGCTTTCTTGCAAGTATATATCTACACTCCACTTTCATATCATTCATTCATTCCTCTTCAATAATTCAAGTCAAGAAAATTTTCTCCCTTTGTTCTTCCTTCACATGAACCGGCCATCCAAGAGGTACTAGGAGATTTCATCAAAGTTTTTCCAAGATCAAGTTAAAACAATCTAGTTTACACTTTTGTTAAGGTTTTGAAATAAAAACCTAGGGTGTTTAGGTTTAATCCTTGGTTCTAATCACCTCATCATATCACTTGTAAGCATCTCATGTTATTTTTCATCTTACATATTCATTTCATACTCATCTTATCATTTTTGAGCAAAAACATGCAAGACTTGTGTTGTTTATACCATTTTTCCATTGATTTTAGAGTTATATATATATAAAGGTCATCCTATAATTATCCCCTTGGTATTCATTGGTCTTGATGATGATTAGGAACCCATGACACCCTAAGAAGGTGTATGGTAGGATTAGATTAGCTTTGGAGTTGATTTGAAGGGATTAGAATAGGTTTTGTCCGAGAAAAACTATTTTCGATAAGTATAAAATAGGTTCTGTCCTTATTTCGATTTTCTGGAAAACCGACAGTAGGCACGACCTTTTGGCCTTGATATTTAGAAAATATACTTTAAAACGAATCCGTGGCCGCTTGAACGGATAAAACGGACTTATAACGAAGAAGTTATGGATTTTACAAGTTTGACGACGAAAATATAATTTTCTAAATTTCAAGATACTATTTTAGTTTGTTCGGTCAAAATGAGCCTTAAGCTTCACAAATTATTTCGACTTATCAAAATATATTAGTTTACTTGATACGGCTAAGGACGATTATACGTGAGAAAACGGATTTGAAACGACAAAGATATGCACGTTTTCATAAACTTGCCGTAACTATTATTTTCTGAAAAACTATATTATTTCTACGATACAAGTGTTACGGTAGCTGTAACGTCCCTGTTGAGGGCTGTTTTTAACCATGATGTGCAACTTTTTGGAACGAAATGTCTTCTAGAAAAATCAAGTTCACCGGCCATATTTTTCAAAACGACAAGCCGTTTGTATAGCGGAGTTGTAGTAAATTAATTACGGATGTTCAAACTTGGCCGAAACTCACTTTTTACACCACAATTAGCCAAAATCACTATCTTAAATCCTTATTATCTTTATGTTCGAGACCTTTTGGACGAAAACTCCTGAACTGAAACTTTTAGATATCGATACAAACTTCCCAAAACCGTCGAGTTCGTTCCCTAACAATCGACGTACACCATTTTACGACTAGTTTTTCGGAGCCATTTTTATCACTTTCATGAAAATTCCGACGACATTGTTTTGCGACGAAAAGTGATAATTTCACCAAAAATCATTATAAAACCATTGTAGGATGACATTTTGACGTAAATACTTGTAAAGTCATTTTTGAAGGGTCTAGACGTCAAAAGAGTATTTTTCGACGATAAGTATTATTTTCAAAACTCGCTAATGGTATAAATAACATACGAAATGCATGCATAACATTACATTGCAACTCATTACATATCATATCATTCATAATAGGTCGGCCAGATTCACGCTACATTTCGTGTAACCACTTTTGTCATCGCATCTATTCACCAAGTGAGTAATCACATCCCCTTTTTTACCGTTTTAATATATTTTGGGGCGAAATGCATGAACCCTACTTGAACTAAATTGATTCTTACTTTTGTGAACTCTTTTGACTAGAACTTGTGAACTCGAATCAAATCCTTGAACTTAATTACGAACCTATTACTTATTTGAACTTATTGAACCGTACATGCTATGACCCTAAAGTCTCGCCTTATTGGTGGAGCGTACAAAGTCTCCCTGCTCGAGCATCACTATAAAGTCTCCCATGTTCGAGCATCACTATAAAGTCTCGCCTTATTGGTGGAGCGTTCTCAATAAATCTCGCCTAGGTGGTCGAGTGACAAAGGAGTCTCCCTTGTTGGAGCAAAGGTAAAGTCTCCCATGTTCTGAGCATCACTATAAAGTCTCGCCTTATTGGTGGAGCGTTCTCAATAATTCTCGCCTAGGTGGTCGAGTGACAAAGGAGTCTCCCTTGTTGGAGCAAAGGTAAAGTCTCCCATGTTCGAGCATCCCCGAATTATTATATACGTGACGCTTATTGTGAACTATTATGACCACTTATACTTGACTACTTGACACGCTACATTTTGTGCAATGGGTTGTGTACACACAGTTGCAAGTTTTGTATGGGCGAACTTGAACCGAGTGGATATACAATGCCTTTGCTTTGTGGACTATTTCCGATGACCGAAACCTTTGACGCTTTCATACGATTTTTCTTATTTTGCTAAACGTTGCAGTTTACTCACCAACTATTTCATAGTTGACCCGCTTTTTCTCTCATGCATTTCGTGTGATCGTTACTAAGCTTTTCTATCAAGTCTTGCATAAAGAAGTTTTCACTTGTCGCTACAAGTCGTATGTAATAAAACTCAATATTTTGGAATCTAAACTTTGTAATATATTTGCCGATGATGGCTAAACTAGTATTGTAATGGAGTAGTATTTCTTTTAATCTTAACGTTGGTATGTTCTATTATCTTGTGCTTATGTTCCTCCGTTACACCTCGTATTTCGCCTCCCGCGAGGTGTGATGATTGGTACCAGAGCCAAAGGTTATAGAGAATGCCGATTTTTCAAAAATAAAATCACAAATATAACCGGAATAAATTTTTTATATTATTTTATTAAACATTGAACATCATCCGAGTCAACTAGTCCTATCGTTGATTCGTTACTCATAAATTATACATAGCCCGATCAACTATGTCTAATTTATGAAGAACCATGCAATGATAAGAGTGGTAGTTTTAAATCATGTTTGGTCGAGTCTTTTGAGTCCGGTCACCAAGTTGCATTGGTCGGGCGGGTATGCATGGCATGTTTTACGCTCACGCCTACATTACCGCATCTTGTTCATGTCTTCTTTTTCCATCTTTCGACTTGTTAGACATAGCATGTCTCTGCTCTCGCCATGTTTCGATCACTATAACACATTACCACCGCTCGCACCTCATCCGACTTCGCTCAATGTCGCTTACTCAACCCGATGTTTTGGTCCTCAGAGGATCATGGCCGCAAGAAACACACGTCAGGAGGTAACAACAACGGCAACTCAAACAACAATGACGATCCAAACAACAACGCCGCTAGAATAGCGGATCTACTCACTCAAATTATAACCCATCTCGATGCTAGACTAACCAACAACGGAGAAGGTACTTCAAACGCCGGGTCAAGGATGCAACTACAAAACTTTCATGACATGCAAGCCAATGGAATTTCATGGTACCGAGGGTGCCATTGACGCTAACTCGGTTCGAGAATGTTGAGTCGAAGCTTAGTATCACGAAATGTGTCAAGGAAACAAGGTTGAGTTCTCTGCACGGTCTACTACGGGTCGAGCATTGACCGGTGGAACAACCAACTACGACTAGAGGAAGAGGGTGCAAATGCATTACCTGGGAAGCATTCAAGAAACTACTAACCGATGAGTACTGCAGAAAAGATGAAGTGCGTAAACCGGAAGAAGAATTTTGGAATCACTTGATGGTAGGAGTAGAGATCGACAAGTACACAATCCGGTTCCACGAGTTAGCTAGGATGGTTCCTCACATGGTTTCCACTGTGGAGAAGTTGATTGACCGATATATATGGGGATTGATACCGAAATTAGGAGGGATGTCATTTCGTCGAAACCAACCACTCGCAAGTCACGCGAGTATGGCGATCGCTTGACAAAGGATGTAATCAGTCCGGAGAACTAACAAAAGCAAACGACAATGGACGAAAGCGACAGGAGGATCACCAGAAACCGAGATCGTAATCAAGAAACAAGAGGCGCCGAATAACTCGTAACTATGGGCGACCACCCAGAGCGCAAAGGATATGCAGTCCACATCCTTTGTGCACTCGATGTAATTATCATCACTTAGAGATCGCCAAGGTGCGGCAAATGTGGATGACAGCCACTTCGCAAAAATTGCTCAAACAGAATCGGAAATCAAGGACGAGAAAAGCATGTTACGAGTGTGGAAGTCTAGATCACCTTCGCAATACCGCCCAAAGTCGAAAAGAACTCCCAATCAAGGAGGAAATCGTCCAAACTTGGCATTGGCAATAGAAGGCCCACAAGATCGAACATTGAAATTCCTCCCGCACGTGGTCGAGCATTCTATCCGGTACCGAGGAAGCCCGCAACGCTTAACGGGTACATTCTTTTGAACAACTACCTTATTTCGCATTTACATAATTTTGAGTGCATAGCTTCCTTCCAATCTTTACCACGCTCACGACATTGATTAATTTGAGACCTATTGATATCGACCTTAGTTGTTATATATTTTGTTGATTTGATTTGATTTGTAAGCAAATCCAATATCGAGCGAATCTTTCAAAAGACTTCATTCAAGGATGTTGATTCCTATCTTTCTAACAACTTGTTTCCTAGCTTGATCTAGTGACGCTCTTGTTTGATGAGTTGCGAAAATCAAGCTAAGAGACAAGTTTACTCAAGTCGGTTTAGTTTAATCTCATGACGCTCTTGTTTGATGAGTTGTAAGATTAAATTAGAATCGACTACCTAAAGGTCTTTTGAGAGCTACGTTCGATATTGGGCAAGTTTACCCTATCCAATCTAATCACGGGCACGCATTTAGTTGAATGGGGAACCCAGACGCATGTGCATTGATATGATCATTTAGACTGCTCGTACGATCATGAACTTTAGAACTCTTGTCGAGGTTCGGACCATAGTATCGTTAATCGAATCACGGGACGTGATTCCACCGACATGGGAAGAATGTCACAATTCTCAAATTCGGTCATTTCTTAAATTATATATATGCATCATATTAATTCATTCATGGCATTTCATTTCACATTTAACGCGTAATTTTATATTTAATAAACGTTATCGCGTGAGTTATTATTTTGAATATTAAATCCATTACTTTCAAAATGATCCCGATATATTTTTATACTTACAATTAGTTATAAAACTATATTTTGAGTTTTCCTAGTGTTTTAAATTTATTTTGTATACAAATCGTTAAATTTATATTATTAAGACGTTTTTCTTAAAAACTACTCGGTAATTATTTTATCACTCAAATTTCACAAGGAATGTATTTTTAAAATTCTTATGATATCATTATACTTCACTTTGATCACCTAAAACTTAGTTTAATTCATACTACTCAAATATCACAACTATGTACAAGTTTCTACAAATTCTACCTAACTTAACATTTACTTACATTTTATTTACAAATATACATAAGTTAAAAAAAAAAAAAAAATATATAATGAGGAACACATCCCCCAAAACCGGTTCTAGGGGGAGGTAAGCATTATTAAAGTTGAAAATTTGCTTTCTTGCAAGTATATATCTACACTCCACTTTCATATCATTCATTCATTCCTCTTCAATAATTCAAGTCAAGAAAATTTTCTCCTTTGTTCTTCCTTCACATGAACCGCCATCCAAGAGGTACTAGGAGATTTCATCAAAGTTTTTCCAAGATCAAGTTAAAACAATCTAGTTTACACTTTTGTTAAGGTTTTGAAATAAAACCTAGGGTGTTTAGGTTTAATCCTTGGTTCTAATCACCTCATCATATCACTTGTAAGCATCTCATGTTATTTTCATCTTACATATTCATTTCATACTCATCTTATCATTTTGAGCAAAAACATGCAAGACTTGTGTTCTTTATACCATTTTTCCATTGATTTTAGAGTTATATATATATAAAGGTCATCCTATAATTATCCCCTTGGTATTCATTGGTCTTGATGATGATTAGGAACCCATGACACCCTAAGAAGGTGTATGGTAGGATTAGATTAGCTTTGGAGTTGATTTGAAGGGATTAGAATAGGTTTTGTCCGAGAAAACTATTTTCGATAAGTATAAAATAGGTTCTGTCCTTATTTCGATTTTCTGAAAAACCGACAGTAGGCACGACCTTTTGGCCTTGATATTTAGAAAATATACTTTAAAACGAATCCGTGGCGCTTGAACGGATAAAACGGACTTATAACGAAGAAGTTATGGATTTTACAAGTTTGACGACGAAAATATAATTTTCTCAAATTTCAAGATACTATTTTTAGTTTGTTCGGTCAAAATGAGCCTTAAGCTTCACAAATTATTTCGACTTATCAAAAATATATTAGTTTACTTGATACGGCTAAGGACGATTATACGTAGAAAACGGATTTGAAACGACAAAGATATGCACGCTTTCATAAACTTGCCGTAACTATTATTTTCTCGAAAACTATATTATTTCTACGATACAAGTGTTACGGTAGTCAGAACGTCCATGTTGAGGGTGTTTTAACCATGATGTGCAACTTTTGGAACGAAATGTCTTCTAGAAAATCAAGTTCACCGCCATATTTTTCAAAACGACAAGCCGTTTGTATAGCGGAGTTGTAGTAAATTAATTACGGATGTTCAAACTTGGCCGAAACTCACTTTTTACACCACAATTAGCCAAAATCACTATCTTAAATCCTTATTATCTTTATGTTCGAGACCTTTTGGACGAAAACTCCTGAACTGAAACTTTTAGATATCGATACAAACTTCCCAAAACCGTCGAGTTCGTTCCCTAACAATCGACGTACACCATTTTACGACTAGTTTTTCGGAGCCATTTTTATCACTTTCATGAAAATTCCGACGACATTGTTTTGCGACGAAAAGTGATAATTTCACCAAAAATCATTATAAAACCATTGTAGGATGACATTTTGACGTAAATACTTGTAAAGTCATTTTTGAAGGGTCTAGACGTCAAAAGAGTATTTTTCGACGATAAGTATTATTTTCAAAACTCGCTAATGGTATAAATAACATACGAAATGCATGCATAACATTACATTGCAACTCATTACATATCATATCATTCATAATAGGTCAGTTTCGAGATTCACGCTACATTTCGGTGTAACCACTTTTGTCATCGCATCTATTCACCAAGTGAGTAATCACATCCCCTTTTTTACCGTTTTAATATATTTTGGGGCGAAATGCATGAACCCTACTTGAACTAAATTGATTCTTACTTTTGTGAACTCTTTTGACTAGAACTTGTGAACTCGAATCAAATCCTTGAACTTAATTACGAACCTATTACTTATTTGAACTTATTGAACCGTACATGCTATGACCCTAAAGTCTCGCCTTATTGGTGGAGCGTACAAAGTCTCCCCTGTTCGGAGCATCACTATAAAGTCTCCCATGTTCGGAGCATCACTATAAAGTCTCGCCTTATTGGTGGAGCGTTCTCAATAATTCTCGCCTAGGTGGTCGAGTGACAAAGGAGTCTCCCTTGTTGGAGCAGTGTAAAGTCTCCCATGTTCGGAGCATCACTATAAAGTCTCGCCTTATTGGTGGAGCGTTCTCAATAATTCTCGCCTAGGTGGTCGAGTGACAAAGGAGTCTCCCTTGTTGGAGCAGTGTAAAGTCTCCCATGTTCGGAGCATCCCTGAATTATTATATACGTGACGCTTTATTGTGAACTATTATGACCACTTATACTTGACTACTTGACACGCTACATTTTGTGCAATGGGTTGTGTACACACAGGTTGCAAGTTTTGTATGGGCGGAACTTGGAACTGAGTGGATATACAATGCCTTTGCTTTGTGGACTATTTCCGATGACCGAAACCTTTGACGCTTTCATACGATTTTTCTTATTTTGCTAAACGTGTTTACTCACCAACTATTTCATAGTTGACCCGTTTTTTTTTCTCTCATGCATTTCAGGTGATCGTTACTAAGCTTTTCTATCAAGTCTTGCATAAAGAAGTTTTCACTTGTCGCTACAAGTCGTATGTAATAAAACTCAATATTTTGGAATCTAAACTTTGTAATATATTTGCCGATGATGGCTAAACTAGTATTGTAATGGAGTAGTATTTCTTTTAATCTTAACGTTGGTATGTTCTATTATCTTGTGCTTATGTTCCTCCCGTTACACTCGTATTTCAGCCTCGTGAGGTGTGACATCTATTCTTAGTTAGGCACGGTTAAACCTGGACTAAGGCAACAGCTACCGCATATCTATCTAAACAGTCGAGCATATAAGCAAATCCAAATAGTTTAAACGGTCCAAAAACAGTAGCATGATTCTCACCCCAAAATAGTTCAAAACGTAGTTAAAACGTATATAAAAGTGGGGCTATGAAACTCACCTCGAGCAATCAGCACACAAATAAACACTAGCAAAAGATAACAATATCACAGCACAGCAACTATCGACTCGGCACAACCTATTAATGTAGACCAACTTTAATACACATATTCATCAAAATCAACGTTGTCTACCCCAATATATTCCATTTCTTTATTTCCAAAAACGTCTCGTTTCACCATTTAATCCTAGTGTTTGGTATTCCTCGTTTGGGTGTATCGACTCAATATGATGCCATGAATGCACTCAAACAACCAATATATAGCTCAATGCGACACAATAAGACCTCTAAACGATAAGCTCCATAGTTCAATAAGTTTCGGAATAAATAGTAGACCTTATCGAATTCGACAACTCGATAAACTCATTTATTTATTCGTGTCGCTTATTATCCCATAAATCAATCGTATCCTAAAGAGTCATAAGGATAAGTCACCCATTAATAAGGTTACCCAACGATCTAGCGGGCTCTTATTAGATTCGTCAACCTAATAAGTCCGCTACCCACGTGGATCAACAATATTAATGCTAGGTTATCCGTAACCCATGCACACAACGTAGCGTTAAATAATTAAACCAATATTAAATGTCCACAATTGACATTTATTGATAAACGGTACTCGAAACATTAATTACTTATTTAATACAAAACTTTTCCAATTTAGTCGTTAGTTTCGTTTAAAATAGTAAATAACAAGATAAGACTTGTTATCTATATTTTTGGTACAAAAGCCCATTTATTATTTCCATTTCATAGTTTATTAGCCTTTTCATATATACATACATATATATATATATATATATATATATATATATATATATATATATATATATATATATATATATATATATATATATATATATATATATATATATATATATATATATATATATATATATATATATATATATATATATCTATACTACTTATAAAGCATGCATATCCCCAACCAAAACCCAACCCTCCATCTTTAAGATTCAGCCACCCATACCTACATCCAAGCCTAAATTTACACACACCAAACCAACATCCAATCCTAAAAATTACCAAACCAACCATCATCCAATCCTAATAAACCAATACAAACAAACACCCATCATTCAAAAACCTCCACTAACACAAAACCTCCATCCCATTTACTTCAGCATATTTACCTCACCTGGAAAAAACACACACTTACAAAAACCTCTCACATCTAACAAAATATCCACAACCACCGAACCCCACCACAACCGGAAAACCACCATAACCGAACTACCACCCCCACCAAACTCTACCACTAGCAACACACCCACCACCATTTTAACCCTCCACCATCGATACACACATCACCACAGAACCCCCACCACGATTATGGAAACCTCATGGAAACCACCGAGAGGCATAACCAAGACCCACCACCACGGGTTTTTCAAGTTTTAGGTATTTTTTAAATAGATCTATAGTTTTTATTTGTAGATCTATATTGTTTTGTAAAGACCTATGTAATCTAACATTTTTGATTTTCTTTACTGACCATCATTAACCGCTTTGATGTCGCTGCCACCGCCAGAGTGTTGTTGTCGTATGCGAAATAGTTGGTGCACTCGCGGAATATTCCCCGCATTGCCAAGACATGCGTTGCCACCATAGGAATCTGCATGACCCGAAAGTGGTTACTTATTGAATAAATTATATTAGGAGGTTTGTGGTAAAGATTTTGCTATTAAGTTCATGTAAAGTTTAATATGTATTTTGAAGTTTTTTTCAGATCTATGATTAATTTTATAGATCTATGTGTTTCACATGTTATAAAAGATTAGTTGATTGAAGTTTTTGTTTTTTCTTTTGCAGATTTACTGCCGCCGCCGTAGTACGCTACCGTTGTCCGACTCCACCTAGCCGTCGAATGTTTTATCAAGTGTCGAGTTTTTCTTAAGGTTTTTTTTTAATAAATCTACATATATTAAGTAAAATTTTAAGGTTTTTTTATGTTTACATATTGGTTTGCGTATCTAAGTTTATTTGTTTTGTGGTTCTACAAGTGTTGAGGTTTTGAAGGTTTATTGGTTTTTTAGATCAATTAGCAGGTCTTCGCCATGGCCAGAATATTCAGCTGTGGTCGGTATTTTCAGCCATGACCGGAACCGTTCAGACGCCGACGGAATCTTTGCTTCCCTGGCCGGAATATTGTATCTTTGGAATGTTTATTTTGTAAGTGTATTATAAAGTTTTTGTAAATTTAGTTATAATTTTATGTAAATTTTGTTATTATTTTTGTTATATTTCTTAGACCAAAATTTAGGTTCGTTTGAATTTCAGAGTGTTCCGTATGCATTTATCTATACTACTTATAAAGCATGCATATCCCCAACCAAAACCCAACCCTCCATCTTTAAGATTCAGCCACCCATACCTACATCCAAGCCTAAATTTACACACACCAAACCAACATCCAATCCTAAAAATTACCAAACCAACCATCATCCAATCCTAATAAACCAATACAAACAAACACCCATCATTCAAAAACCTCCACTAACACAAAACCTCCATCCCATTTACTTCAGCATATTTACCTCACCTGGAAAAAACACACACTTACAAAAACCTCTCACATCTAACAAAATATCCACAACCACCGAACCCCACCACAACCGGAAAACCACCATAACCGAACTACCACCCCCACCAAACTCTACCACTAGCAACACACCCACCACCATTTTAACCCTCCACCATCGATACACACATCACCACAGAACCCCCACCACCGAGAGGCATAACCAAGACCCACCACCACGGGTTTTTCAAGTTTTTAGGTATTTTTTTAAATAGATCTATAGTTTTTATTTGTAGATCTATATTGTTTTGTAAAGACCTATGTAATCTAACATTTTTGATTTTCTTTTACAGCCATCATTAACCGCCGTTTGATGTCGCTGTCACCGCCAGAGTGTTGTTGTCGCTGTCTGAAATAGTTGGTGCACTCGCCGGAATATTCCCCTGCAGCTGCCAAGACATGCGTTGCCACCATAGGAATCTGCTGCGACCCCGGAAAGTGGTTACTTATTGAATAAATTATATTAGGAGGTTTGTGGTAAAGATTTTGCTATTAAGTTCATGTAAAGTTTAATATGTATTTTGAAGTTTTTTTCAGATCTATGATTAATTTTATAGATCTATGTGTTTCACATGTTATAAAAGATTAGTTGATTGAAGTTTTGTTTTTCTTTGCAGATTCTTTGCATTGTAGTATCGCCATCGTTGTCCGACTCCACCTAGCCGACGAATGTTTTATCAAGTGTCGAGTTTTTCTTAAGGTTTTTTTTTTTAATAAATCTACATATATTAAGTAAAATTTTAAGGTTTTTTTATGTTTACATATTGGTTTGAGTATCTAAGTTTATTTGTTTTGTGGTTCTACAAGTGTTGAGGTTTTGAAGGTTTATTGGTTTTTTAGATCAATTAGCAGGTCTTCGCCATGGCCGTAATATTCAAATTGTGGTCGGTATTTTACCATGACCGAACCGCTCGACACCGACGGAATCTTTGCTGCTCGGCCGAATATTGTATCTTTGGAATGTTTATTTTGTAAGTGTATTATAAAGTTTTTGTAAATTTAGTTATAATTTTATGTAAATTTTGTTATTATTTTTGTTATATTTCTTAGACCAAAATTTAGGTTCGTTTGAATTTCAGAGTGTTCCGTATGCATTTATCTATACTACTTATAAAGCATGCATATCCCCAACCAAAACCCAACCCTCCATCTTTAAGATTCAGCCACCCATACCTACATCCAAGCCTAAATTTACACACACCAAACCAACATCCAATCCTAAAATTAACAAACCAACCATCATCCAATCTTAATAAACCAATACAAACAAACACCCATCATTCAAAACCTCCACTAACACAAAACCTCCATCCCATTTACTTCAAAGATATTTACCTCACTGAAAACACACACTTACAAAACCTCTCACATCTAACAAAATATCCACAACCACCGAACCCCACCACAACCGGAAAACCACCATAACCGAACTACCACCCCCACCAAACTCTACCACTAGCAACACACCCACCACCATTTTAACCCTCCACCATCGATACACACATCACCACAGAACCCCCACCACGATTATGGAAACCTCATGGAAACCACCGAGAGGCATAACCAAGACCCACCACCACGGGTTTTTCAAGTTTTTAGGTATTTTTTTTAAATAGATCTATAGTTTTTATTTGTAGATCTATATTGTTTTGTAAAGACCTATGTAATCTAACATTTTTGATTTTCTTTTACAGCCATCATTAACCGCCGTTTGATGTCGCCGTCACCGCCAGAGTGTTGTTGTCATTGTTCGAAATAGTTGGTGCACTCATGGAATATTCCCTGCAATGCTAAGACATGCTTGCCACCATAGGAATCTGCTGCGACCCCGGAAAGTGGTTACTTATTGAATAAATTATATTAGGAGGTTTGTGGTAAAGATTTTGCTATTAAGTTCATGTAAAGTTTAATATGTATTTTGAAGTTTTTTTCAGATCTATGATTAATTTTATAGATCTATGTGTTTCACATGTTATAAAAGATTAGTTGATTGAAGTTTTTGTTTTTTCTTTTGCAGATTTATCGCTTGGTAGTAATCGCCATCGTTGTCCCACTCCACCCAGCCGTCGAATGTTTTATCAAGTGTCCAGTTTTTCTTAAGGTTTTTTTTAAATAAATCTACATATATTAAGTAAAATTTTAAGGTTTTTATGTTTACATATTGGTTTATGATCTAAGTTTATTTGTTTTGTGGTTCTACAAGTGTTGAGGTTTTGAAGGTTTATTGGTTTTTAGATCAATTAGCGTGTCTTCGCCATGGCCGTAATATTCACCGTGGTCGGTATTTTCACCATGACCGAACCGCTCGATCAGACGGAATCTTTGTCGCCGGCCGAATATTGTATCTTTGGAATGTTTATTTTGTAAGTGTATTATAAAGTTTTTGTAAATTTAGTTATAATTTTATGTAAATTTTGTTATTATTTTTGTTATATTTCTTAGACCAAAATTTAGGTTCGTTTGAATTTCAGAGTGTTCCGTATGCATTTATCTCGATAACATTTCAGCTTGTTTCACAATCTTTTTTTCATATTAGGTTTTCCATATAAAAGATGGGTTGGCTGCCTTAGGCGCCTTTTGTTTAATTTGTCCTTTTGGGGTTCATGAGTTGGCATTGTTACTAATGCTATTATCCAATATAACTAAAAGGCAGGAACTGAGTTTTGCACAACAATTTGGCCTGCCACGTGGCCTTACATGAATGGAACAAAGATTAAATGCTCTCTTCACCGCCTCTTCATATCATATAAACCACCGCCTCTTCACCGCCTCTCTTCATAAATATACACCTTTCTCGAGAAGCTACCACACTCATCTTAGATCAACATCATCTAAAACTTGAGTGATGCGAATCCAAATTATTCACTTAAACAACAAACACAACCTCTTATCAAAACAGCACTTTTTGATTGGCTTTCTGCAACAGGTACACATATAGGATATGGAATAGTCGTCTCGGGTTTTGGCTACTGAATCATAAACAGGGATATACCACCTTCTTTTATTACCGCGAGGTCGAGATGGAGCTGACGGTCACAGATAATCGTGTTATGACCGCAATGTGGAACGCGAGGTGAGATGTTAAGACCACTTCAAGGATTTAGGTTTTAATTTTGTTTAATATTGAAAAGGTATGTAATTTTTTTACTCGCCTCTGACAATGTTTTGTTGTTGTTTTACAATATAATGGTTTAATCGCTATTTTGTTTTTTTTTAAAATTACGACAAGAAAAAAAAAGAATATCCTCTTCATGGTTGTTTGCGCAGGAAGTGTCTGCGATACTTTATTGGTCCGTGATGCGCCTACTATATGTATGGGATCACCACACGAAACTCAAGGTGAATGAAATTCTTCCATTTTTGAATTAACATTTCAAATGCATTACTTAGGCCGATTTTCACTTCATATGATTAACAATCTTTTAAACTTATTTTATGAAATGGTCGGGTTGAGGCGGGGCAAATGGGTAATCTCGGGATGGGGATGTTTGTTTTAGTGTATTTACCGCCTTATCATTGGAAATAAGCCTTTTGAAAAGCTCACAACGCTACCTACCTACAAATTACATTAGCAACACCTAAAATGTCTAGGCTGCCTTTAACCGGTAGGTTTAGGAAACCAAATCAAATTAATTATTTGTTGCGCCGAGAGTCACAGCAATGGGCGACTTTGGGGGCTCAAATGGGTGTGGGTTTGTAGGCTGAAATGGGTGGGTTTGGGGGCTGAAATCAGAGTGTGTAAATGCTAAGCCGTGGGCCGAAAAGGATGGCCTTGGGTGCTGGAACGGGGGCTGAAGTGGGTGCATTTGGATGCCGAAATGGGTGCCTTTGGGACTGAACTGGGAGCTGTAATGGTGGTTAGCCTAGGAGAAACAAGGTGCTAGAAGACGCCTTTTGTGCAATGTTTGGGAAGTTATGACGTACGTTCAAGGTCAGTTGTATTTTACATCTTTTTTTTCGTACACGTTATATTTGGTTTGTTGTATATTAATGTAATTGATTTTTATAACTGAAAATTGCTACTTTTTTATGAATTGCTATGATGCAGATGATTGTTCGGCATCATCTATTCATCAAAACCGATATTCGATAAGCAACGTAACAAAGCGGTTTTAGATATTGGAGCCCACCGTAAGGTTTATGACCCGTGTTTTGTATTCGAAAGTGGGCGCAAGCGGCGTGATAATTCTCTAAACAAATTGGTATGGAGACCGAGCATGTATGTCGCACAACTTAACTTCAACATATGGATATTGCTATATTTAAACTTATGCTTACTTATGAAATACGAGCTAAAGATTGTTAGACGCCACTACTTTAATTCGACAAAGGTTAGTGTCTTATCTCCAAAATCTTACTCCATCGCTTGCAATAGCAAAATAATGAACTTTGTCACGATTTGGCGGTTTAGGATATAAGTTGAGGACTATGTTAGTTTATTTAAAATGTGAGATTACGAATGGAACATCCGATATTCAAAAATGACACGCTTCACTTACATATTTCAAATTTACTTTATTTGAAACTTAAAATCATTATGGATACTAAACCAAGAAGCCTCGTGATTTAGTTTGATATAATCAAGCTAAAATTGGTAGAAGTAAGAAATAATTTTGACGATGCGAAGCATTTTCATGTGTGACTATATTATGTCAACTTATGACAATTCTTGAACTTATTTATCTAATGCATAAAGTCACTAACATGGAAATATTATCGTGTAGGTGCCCTTCCAATCATTGGCTTTATGACTCTTGCTTATATACATCGTGTAAATATCGACTCTTCTTGATGTAATTTTAGTCTATTTCCATCTACATTTTCAAGTTGTGTATCAACATCATGCGTGGATATAATTTCGTAGAGTCTTACATGTGTAATCATCATTAGTTCGTAATTAGTTGGTGGCGTAAGATTTTCGGGACTAAGATTTCGGGAATATTGAATAAAGTCAGCCCCAAAACACACTTTGCTACAGTCTTACTGTGACAAAGTTCATTATTTTGCTATTGCATATATTCAGGCCTAAAGATTGGATCAAAGTGTGTTTTGCTATTGCATACATTCATGCATACATATATTCAGGCCTAAAGATTGGATCAAAGTGTGTTTTGGGGCTGACTTTATTCAATATTCCTGTGACCTGCAGGGTTTTATAAACTCTATTATAGCGTATACAGGAGGTAGATTTGGCTTAATGGGAGGTTGTCATGTCATTGGGTAAGATATCTAGAAGATATGTGCAAAATTATGATCTGGAAAATCTAAAATACTGGGATGATTAAGGGACAAGCACTTTAACTGATTACTAGCCTCATTAAATTATTTTTCTGAATATAAACTTTAAGACACTGTTTTCTTAATAGATGAACTAGAGTGTATGGTGTGTTTAGGATTGGCATTTGCTAATTTTTTACATGTATTCACGAATGCCTTTGTAATGACTAATGCTTTTATATAACTCATATGCACCCGTTGTTCATAAGTGTATGTAACAATGGGTTTGACCATCCATCATTTACTTTACTAACAGGAGAAGATAAAATGGATGCAATTAGCGCTTGTAAGGTATTGGTGCAGATTTGCCGATGCCTATGTTCATGTGACGCCGATTGTTTGCTTATGCTTACAAACATGCAATTTCACAGAAGTAGCTCCAGAGGACATAAACGAAAATACAGATTTTGCAATCCTTGGAAAAAAGACGAAAACCAATAATTTTATATTCAAACGTCCCGCCGCGAAGCGCGGGCTTATAACCTCGTTAGTCTACTATTGATAAATGGATAACTTACATCTTAGGTGTATTTGTATTTTTATTTGTAAGTTTATTAGGTGTATCTGTATTTTTTGTTGTTTAAGTTTATATAAAAATGTAGTTTATATATGTTTTTTCTTTAGATCTCACGATATGGTATTTTCTTTGTTAGTAGCCGCTTGCAGCCACTTACCGCCGTTGCTGAAAACAATTGTAGTTGCTGGAAAAATACGTGGTCGCCGGAAATAATTTTATCACCGGGATTTAAGAAAAATAGTGTAATTAAAATTTATTTATTATTGAAGTGTTTTGAAATTAGTGTCAAATTTCAAAAAAAAGTTGAGATTCTCTATAAAGTTGAAAGCTATCATAGGTAAATGTGTATTGCTACCTTACATTGACTGAATGACAGCTAAACATTGGAATTGTAAGTACTTCACTATTTGAATTTTGATGGAGAATAACGACACGGGATTTAAGAAAAAAAAAGAATCTACAGTATATCTTTTTACATGTGAAAAAATAAAGCAGAGACTATCTTGAGACTATCTTGTCACTTATCGTAGTAAAAGTGAATTTCATTTACGAGTTCTCATTATGATAGTTCAAATAAATAACTTGAAAAGTTTGAAAGTTTTTGTTATTTAAAAAAGTAGAAAAAAATTGGTAATATATAATAATGATAGTCTTTGTGGTTGTGTGTTTAACTTGCCTTCAAGGCAAAGTTAGAAAAACACATATATAATTACGTAAAAAATGAGACAAAAAAATATAAAAGATATACCTTTTCTTAGTAACTATTAACTACTTGACATAGCCATAGGGTATGTTTGGCATGGAGCGGTGTGAAGCTTTTTGGAGCGATGAGCGGTGAGCAATGAGCATTTTGATTTTTAGTAGTCGTTTGGCAAAAGAGCGGTGAGCTTTCCTATTTTTGGTAATGCTCAATTTTCCAATGCTTTTTAAGAAGCTGTGAGCGGTGAGTAGTGAGTCGCATACCATCGTCACACCTACTTTTTCCAAACACAAACCATAATCTACAATCCATACCAGCTACTAATTTTACTTTAATTATCTTCATCCAAGACTTTACTAAGGCTTCAATCAAAGAAAAAAAAATGGTCAACAAAAAGTGAATCATCAATTATTTGTTATCGAGTTTTGGTTATATTTATTTGACATTGAGAGATGAAACTTTCATTCAATAAAATTGTCGCCAGGTGCTAACTAGATGATTTTACGGTTTCGGGAACCACTAGCATCTCAATTGACACCGTGTAAGGGATACTTGATGTACCAAGTATTAGTCGTACTTTTCTTTAGTGTCTCCAAAAATTGGCTTGAATGTCTCCACAATAGTCCTACTATAAAATAAATATAGCGCACATAATACACGTCTCAACGACTATTAACTCTAACCCACTCACACAAATACACAAAAGTAATAACCCACATAGACGGACATAACCAAATTTTGTCGAAATTTATACACTACTGCCGCTAGATGCGGGCACTCGGCTAACAAGGATTCTCTAACCATACAAATAAAGTTTGTCGAAAAAAATTACTCGCCGCCAAAGTAATGCTGAAAAATAGACACCGCTGCCGCTAGGCGCGGGTACAATGACATCAAAATTTGTCAAAAACTGTGTATAGATACTGCTATGCGACCATGGCGTCTGAAAAAACATATTTTTCGCAAACAATTCCTTAACGCTACAATACAGTTTGTTGAAAAAAATTATTTGCTGCCAAAATATTGTCGAAAAATAGATACCGCTGCCGCAAGGGCGCCCACTCGACTAGAAGCAGTGCCGCTAGGCGCGGTTACGTTAATTGTCTCGCCGCTAGGCACGGTATCGCCTAGTATATATATATATATATATATATATATATATATATATATATATATATATATATATATATATATTTCACAAATTCCATTATTAATCCCATATCGTTATTCGTTTCGAGTCCACAAGCACGAGTCATAACTTCTCGGCTTTTAATCAATCAATAGTCCAAATTATACTAAAGTCCATGTTACGGCTTTGTCGGAGTCAACTATTGGCTAAAAAGTCAAAGTGACGCTGACGTAGCTCAAAGTCAACAATATATATATCAAGTCCAAATTAAATGTCACAATATCGCAATTCAATACCCAAAGCAACTCAAAACAATCTCGCCAACCAATCAATTAACCAAAAGTACTGAAACCAATGTTATGACCCTAATGGTCATGACACGGTCGTGATCAAGACCACGTGAACCAAACAAGCTCTAGAAGCTTTTGGCTCCACAGCGTCTCATCCAAACCTCAACAATACCAATCAACAAGCTACCAAATCGACCCAACTCGGACCCATGACCCAAGTAGGCCACGTCGCAACCCATGGGTCACGTCACGTGACCATGGTGGTTCGTCGCCATCCCAAACCAAACCAAACACATCCAAATCACTTCAAGCTCCAAACACTAACCAAACACAAAACCCATCAACTATTCTTAATCAAAACATGCAACTAAACCCTAAATGCACAAACCCATCAAATTAATACACCACACTTACCAAAACTAATTACTTGTTTATTTAGTCACTAATTAGCTTTAATTTCATGTTCCACCCAAAAGCCCCAAAAATTATAATTAGGTCGAAACCCTAATTTTCAATTCGTGGGTTTTTATTGCCCAATCAAGCTCAAAACATGTTCCCTTTACCTTATCTAATCACCAATTGCAAAAGCCCTTTGAAACCCTAAAAGTACGAATCTTAATTCAAGGATTTGAAGGTGTTATTGAAGTCCAAATGGAGCGTATGATATATGGTTGGAAAGAGGAGAAAGAGATTTCTTTTGGTGGTGGAGGTGTATGGTGACGCAGTGTCTTGTGGTGGTGGCAGCGATGGCGGCGGCCACTAAGGTGGTGGCTAGGGTTTGTAGAGAGAGAAAGGTAGAGAGAGAAATGATGATATGTGTGTTTTTAGAGAGAGAAACAAATGAGGTGAAATGAGGGTTTGGGTGGGTATTTATACTAGGCCACTAGGGACCTAAAAATAATTATTTTGGGGGGGGGGGGGGGGTGTCGGCTAGGAGGGAAAGGAGAGGGGTCGGGTTGTAATTTTCGTAACTATCCGTTTACCTATTCCAGCTCACATATTGTCCCCCCGAGTGTCCCACAACATTTATTCAACTTTCTAACATTGTTATTCGTTTTCTCTGAGTTTTGACTATTTATTTGTCAATTTCGAGATTCTGATCTAAAAGTTACAATAACTCTCGTTTTAGGCTTTTCTAGTGCGAATCGAATAGTGCCTACCAAATAGAGTTAAAACTCATACGATAACTCATTAAATAATGAAATAAACCATAAAAACCAATAGGCGATATAAAATCAAGTCATGGTTTATAAAAATAGTGTTAAAGGCAAATCTAGTTTAGTTTAACGTAATGCGGTTACCTAAAATAGACTCCTAAATTGCCGGTTGTCACGACCTCGACCTCGGAAGAAACCCGTCTGGGTTTCACTCCGAGTTGCTTGATGTCATGAAAAGTTTAGGATACTTCCCACGGAAAACGTCCTCACGTTCCCAGTGAACTTCGGTCCATGCCGGAGTTCCAACGAACCTTAATAATCGGAATATGGCTATTCTTCACCTTTTAATCTCACGATCCATAATCTCAATCGGTTCCTCAACAAAATTCAATTTCTCATCAATACGAATATCTCTTATAGGCACAACTATGTTTTCTTCGAAAGACATTTCTTAAGATTACTAACATGAAAGACATTGTGTACACTACCGGTTCCGATGGTAGCTCCGGTAGGGGTGTCATACGGTCGGGTTGGTGGGTTCGGTCAAGCGGGTCGGGTCAAGTCGGTCGAGACTAAAATATATATACGAACCCGACCCTATTTGAGGTCGGGTTAGTCGGGTTCGGGTCCAAGTCGGGTCGGGTCAAGTCGGGTCGGTCGGTCGGGTTCGGTTCATGCACCATTTACAAAATCACATAATTTGATTTTTTAAACTTAGTTAAAATGCCTATGAAAACTAGTTGGCTATGGTTGTTGGTAAATGGTAACTTGGCATTTTACAAATTTTGAAAACGTCATAGCTTAACACTTATTTAGACCTTTGGACTTTGGATTATTCAGGTTATGAAAGCCACCTACAATTTAAGAAGGATGTCGTCAGCTGTTAATAATTTGTTCAAAAATAAAAGCGGTCATAAACTAAAAGTTATCATTCCAAAACAGGTTTTAGTAAAGATAAAATCATATTTATTTCTATTTTAATAGCACCGTTAGAAAGAAAAAAAGAATAATTGCATTATAAGATGTTTATACATTGTTGGACATACATACAAATTCAACATGATGCACATGTTCGGTATCATCATGCCCGATTATACATGCTTCAAACTAAAAAAAAAAAAATTACACCTTAACTCGGGTTAGTCGGGTTGACCCGAACCCGAATAGACAAATATTTTGAACCCGGTGCAGGCCTGGTTCGTACTCGGGTTAATCGGGTTGACCGATTGACCCGAGTTAGATTTGGACGAGTAACTCAACCGATTATCCTTATTCGGGTTCGGTCGGGTCGGGATTAATAACACCCTAGCTCAGGGCGGTATGCTACCGGTCCGATTCTTTCGAGTTAGAAAGGGACCAATATATCGGGGCCGAGTTTTCCACGTTTCCCAAGCGAATTACTCTTTCCAAGGAGAAACTTTCAACATAACACAATCTCCAACCTGAAATTCTAAAGGTTTACGTCTCTTATCGATAACTCTTTTGTCTATCACGGCGGTTTGCAACGATTACGAATCGAACTATCTTCTCGGTGGTTTCTAAGACAAGTTCGGGACCGTAAGTTGACTCTCGCCAACTTCAAAATTTCAACAAAGCAGGAGAACGACATTTTCGCCATACAATGCCTCAAATGGGCGGCCTTAATGCTAGAGTGATAACTATTGTTGTAAGAGAATTCGCCAAGGAGGTGTCTCTCCGCCTTTGCGAAATCAATAACGCATGCTCTAAGCATGTCCTCTAAAGTCTGAATGGTTCTCTCGCTTTGACCATCGGTGCATGGATGGTAAGCGATCTCATATCCAAATTCGTTCCTAATGTTGTCTGTAATGACTTCCAAAAGTGGGATGTAAACGACTATCCCTATCGGAAAGGATAGATATCGGTACTCCATGACGCGATACTATCTCCTTAAGATATAATCGAGCAAGCTTATCAAGACTATCGGTTTCACTAATAGCTAAAAAGTGGCGAGACTTAGTTAAACGATCAACTATTACCCGGATAGCGTCAATGCCGCTAAGCGTTCTCGTAATTTAGTGATAAAGTCCATGGTTACTCGCTCCCATTTCCATTCCGGAGTTCGAGTTGAACTAAAAGTCATGATGGTTTTTGATGTTCACCTTAACTTTAGAACAAGTCGTGCACCAACTAACATATTGAGCTATATCGATTTTCATATTGGGCCACCAATAAAGTTTCTTAAGATCGATACATCTTATCGGCTCCGGGATGAATAGAGTATTTTGATTTATCGACTCGTGCATAATCAACTCACGATTCCACCATAAAATGGTATCCGACACGTCTCGAAGCATAAAGTTTCGTCGAACGCTTCAAGAAGCCGTTT
This sequence comes from Chrysanthemum lavandulifolium, assembly GCA_022545495.1. Classification (NCBI taxonomy): domain Eukaryota; kingdom Viridiplantae; phylum Streptophyta; class Magnoliopsida; order Asterales; family Asteraceae; genus Chrysanthemum; species Chrysanthemum lavandulifolium. The sequence goes on along the minus strand of CM040239.1, from coordinate 31,726,524 downwards.
TCACTTTCTACCATTCCATGAAGATTCTCATAGGACGGTTCTCTTCCGTCAATGCCCCGCCATGGCGGCTAAAATTTGAGACGGTAAGGCGAAACAATGGTCATTCCTAAGGATCTAACAAGTAGGGGTGGAATGTCCTCTTTACGACTAAGTGCATCACCCACAACATTAGCCTTACGGTGATAACGAAAATCACAGTCATAATCACTAAGCAATTCCAACCAACGGCGTTGTCTCATGTTCAGGTTCCTTCGATCTAAGATATGATTCAAACTCTTATGATCGATAAATACTACACACTTGGTTCCATGCGTAATGTCTCCAATCCAAGAGCAAACACTCTGACACCTAACTCAAGGTCATGGGTGGTGTAGTTTTTCTCATGCTTCTTAAGTTGTCGGGATGCATAAGCAATCACCTTCACGTTGCATCAAAACAAGCACCTAAGCCTTTATGCGGCGTCGCAATACGACAAAGTCTTCGCTTCCTTGGTGAAGCTAGGATAGGCGCACACACAACTTCTCCTTCGTGGTTGGAATGCTTCTTCTTCCTTTTCTCCCCATTCATACTTAACATCCTACGTGTTAATTTGGTCACGACTTAGCTATCTTAGAAAATCCTCAATGAATCTCCTATAATAGCCTGCTAACCCTAGAACTGTCGGTTCCGATGGGTTCTTAGGGCTGCCATTCCTTAATGGCTTTAATCTTAGTCGGTCAACATGAACACCTCGACTATCTATCACATGACCTAAGAATTGCACGGACGGAATCCAAAATTCACACTTAGAGAATTTGGCATACGACTTCTCTCTCGGAATCCTAAAATGAGCCTCAAATGCTCTTCGTGTCCTCACTACTCTTAGAGTATATCAAGATGTCGTCTATGAATACTATCACAAACTTATCCGGTATGGCTTACACACTCGGTTCATGAGATCCATGAAAGCTGGCATGCGTTGGTCAAGCTAAACGACACCTCTTGGAATTCATAGTGTCCATAACGAGTCCTAAATGCGTCTTAGGGATATCCTCTTCTCGAACTCTAAGTTGGTGATAACCCGGATCGAATCGATCTTAGAAAAGACACTAGCTCCTTGGAGTTGGTCGAATAGATCATCTATTCTAGGTAACGGATATCGGTTCTTCAACGTTAACTTATTCAATTCCCTATAATCAATAGACATCCAAACGATCCATCATTCTTCTTCACAAACAACACCGGTGCTCCCACGGTGACGAACTTGGTCGAATGAATCCCTTCTCGACAATTCGCTAACTGTTTAGACAGTTCCTCCAATTCTCTTGGAGCAAGTCGATAAGTTTCCCGAGAATGTGTTAGTACCACTTTCTTGTACATACGTACTATACCGAATTAAAGGAATGTTAGTTTTAATTAAACAAAATAATTTTGTTTTGGAAAAGATGTAGGTCGACACCTTTGGGAGGTGGTCGAACGATTTAAGCAAAAAAACACACACAAACACTTTTGGTTTTTAGCTTATGAGTACAAGAGATAAATTACAAATACCCTTGGTTTTGTATTTATACCCAAACAAACTTGGTGAACAAATTTGAGTTGTAGATGGATTGGGTTTCCTTTTCTTGTGGCCGATCGGATGAGGTATCCCACAAGGAATTCCGGAACCTTCCCTTTATTTACAACTTAGTCAATTTCCAATTACATTTAATGACTGTTAGTCCATTACAACTAATTACTTTACGTCCGTTATGTTATTTCGTTTAATTAATAAATAAATATAACTATTACATTTAATTATTAACTTTAATTCATATACGCAAAGTGTGCAATCCCGTGGTCTCGAGTTCGATCCTAACACACGTCTATTAATTTATTGTCCATTAAACCAACAGCTCCCACTTGGACATATCTTAATAGAGTGATCACATCGGTTAGCGTCTAGCAATACTTTGATGCCTCTAGTACTCGAGTAAGGTCTCCTGAAAAAACCTTTTAATGATATATCATCATTATTATTATCCTTTTGTTTCTAATACCATGTTAAATAAAGATATAGAATTAAGTCATTCTTTATTCAACCATTCTGTTTCTCGTTATTAGTGATTGAGCAAGATTACCAAATCTTCTAAACATATTTAGGGGAGATTTTGGGTGTGGCCACACAAACATCTTGTCAACCCTACGAGGGGCCCATCAGTATTAAACTCCAAATAAATTTGAAGGAACAAATTCTATCTTGACTACGAGACTAACCCACAAACTTTGCAACACTTCAGAAAACAACCCTTATGACTACCGATTCGTATAGCGTTAAGTTGTTCCACGTAGTGCACTACATTCATGACACTTATCCGGTATCTCAAGTCTCGAGGATAACTATTCATGATTTACTTAATAACAGATCCATAAAGTAAAATCATGTAGTTGGGATAAGTCCTATATTCAATTCATTGAATATCATCTCAAATTGGTATGCTTACTCATCAATATACTTTCAAGTATATTCTACCATATCTTTCAGATTTGTCTTAGTTTAATGATACTCCCATATCGTTAATTGACAACGGACGATTTAGAATAAATAAATTTATTCACGGATTAAACATGCAAATATAGGATACAATATATTATAAAATCAAACATACCAAGTATTTGATTTATTATAATAATTGTTTAACATCCTTTATCCAAATACTAAATAGATCAATGCATGAAAATTCCAGTTGATGAATTATGCCTCAAGTAATGACAATCATACTTGTTGACAAGGCATAAATCAACCAATTTGATCTATCGTAATTTTGAGAATACTTATTTCAAGAATTCAATTAGTGAAGTCATTGTATGTGTGCATTCACCAATCCACATAATAATTCATAAAGTGTGTGACATCCTCTATCACCAATTTATGACAATTTAAACTTTCAAACATTTTAAAGTTTAAAGTATTCTTATTCTTTTAATGTATAATGCAACTGTGCTCTTAGATAGCACAACTAGTTCACATGGCCATTAACAAGGATGAAATCCTACCATGACTAGTATTGAGTGTCATCTCAATTAAACCAAAGATCATTGTATACAAACAACAATATGCTCATTAAAACTCAGAAACTTTAATATCTATTGTGTAATGTTTGATGCTTTCCAAACTTTCAAGTTTGAAGCTGATGACAATTTGCACAACAATTGACATATTGTTCATCCATAGAATCTAGGAGCAATTCCAGGCTGAGGATGTAATTCTATTAGATTATTCATTACACAAGTTATCTAATAACTTTTAGTTAGATATCAATGTTGTCAAATCATCTATCATTCAAGAATGATACAACAATTTGAATACACAACATGATGTACATGATGAATCTACAGGTCAAACTTAGATTTCATTTATGTTCTATCTTGTCAAAAGATATGTATCCATTTCCCAAATGATATATCATGTTTAATCAGAATTATTTATTTTACTGCACATGTTTATTAACAATAAACATATATTCCAAGGTTGTACGTTTTAATTCTTAAATTTACAAGTGAAGTTTCATTCCAAACTAAGACTTAACATTTAACTTACATGGAATGTTACTTCCCATATGTTATACAACATATAAGATTTAAGAATCTTAACACAATACTCCCACTAGCTTTCAGGAATACTTAAAATTTATCTTATTTCAATTATAAATCAAAACTAGGATTTAATAATTAAACATAAGAATAATTTCATAGATGCATGCATTTATCAATTAATGAATTATTGCACTTGTGACACTTCCAAAGATTATATGAATTCAAAAACCTTTCTATTACTTACCGTCCTCGCTCAAGTAATTTCTCAAGAAAGAGTTTTGATATTCTATTGTCATATTTCATATTAATGAAAACAAGTATGACAATTATCATCTTTATATATTTAATGTGTCTAGGAAAGAATATTCAATCATATTTAATTGCTTAAGTATGATAAATAATCTTGTCATAAGACAAGCATTAAACTTGTGTACAATATTGTCCATATGATTTCTTTATAGAAATTCAAACCACTAGGGTTTTCCATTTCTTTGAAGAAACTCATTTCCATTCTCTAGTCTAACTATTAAGATTAACGAAGTTTAAAAAAAATGATTATCTTTCTGGACAGCATCATTAACATTCATAGTATGAGTATTTTACCCAATTCGATATTGGTAATCCATCATAATGATTATCGGGTTTACTATAATCCTATAACTCATATTTCTCAAAGATATAAGTCAAATATCCGAGATATCCTTGCAAATCTATGAATGAAAATTCCATCATCATGAGGTCTATCCTTTACATGTCTAACCTCATCATGATATTTACTAATGTGTTTTAGAAGATTATGTATCTTGTAATTTTATCTTTCAAGATAAAAAAACTCCACTTACCTTTTGTAATATATAGACTATCTATATATACTTAGCAGTTAGAAACAAAACTACATTGTTCTCTTTTGGAATATTACAAATACACATTGATAATTTCGACTTTACTTTGTTAATAACCTATTCATAAGTAGTTTAACAAATTCAAGATCTTCAATTTTAAAACTTAATGTGATTCATCATTCCATAATAAAATGGTGTTTTATTAATCTTCTAGGTTGGAGTCATATTGAGTATATTCAATCCATACTCAATTTTCTAACCTTGTTACTTTTTAAGCAAGAAATTATGGTTATCTTGAATCAAACAAATCAAATAGAGTTTGATTCTCCTAACTGAACATACCATCAACTTGTGGTATTCATTAGAATTAATATTGTAAGACAATCTAACAATATACAAGATAAACATATTCCTTTTGGCTTGCCTATTTACCAACTAAGTCAACTTAATGGTATAATAGACTTTCCAAGCCAATTGCATGCTTTATAACATAAGTACCTTTTAACCAAGTCACTTCATATCCATGTCTCATCAAGAAACATAAACTGTTATAATCCCATTATACGTTATAAATCATTGATCACCTCAATGACTTCTTGTATATGTCTTAATTGAAAAACATAACAAGTTAACGTCTTACTTTATTATAAGTCTTGAAAGATTTTATGTTTATGTCTTTACAATGAATCATAAACATGTTTAACTAAAGTAATTATGAACACAACTCTTGGTTTCAATAGTAATTTCAAGTTAATTTATTTTACTTCACAATAATGTAGGACTACATTATTTTTCATTTATGTCATTCCAAAATACATAAATAAACAAATTGAAGTAGTATTAGATTACTTCATTTATGTCATTCTAATAATACATAAATATCTAATTTGAAGTAGTCTTATATATCATTTTGACACATGTTCTAAATACTTGTCTAATTTAGAAACTGCAAATATGTCCATGCAAGGTCTGACTTCACATGGAGATTTACTTTGTTGTTACAATCTCGCCAAGTTCTGACATGACGTAAATTGCAACACCAAGTGTTTCTTGAATTAGATATTGTTGAAAACACAAAGACCTTGATAGATCTTAAGCACTCGGAGATCGTTAGTGTTGCCTATGTAATCACAAGCAAACTAATAGAAGATCTCTACAACTCGTATTTTGTAGCGGAAAGTAAATACAAGTTATAATAACTAATAACTCTTTGATCCTCTATGGATCTTTTGATTATAGAAACTCTGTGTTTCGGATAGTTTACAAGACTTGAAAGACTTAAGAAAAAGCTTATCTATTACAAACTATTATGGTTCCTTTTATAGGCAAGAAACCCAATGACTCACGGCGTTTACAATGTACACTCCTAATACAAACATTGACCAAGCATGCATCTAGACAACCATGCAACTAATCATATTGTTTTACTAATCATATTGTTTATTACGAGTAAGCTCTATTCAATACGGCGCCAACCTATCTTTCATATTGTGTTTACTGAAAGTGCGAATCGCGTGGAGATAAGCTCGATATAGTAAAAGTCAATGCCAGTATGAAGATAGGTTGGCGCCGTGTTGAATGAGCTTACTCGGAATAAACAATGATTAGTAAAACAATATGATTAGTTGCATGGTTGTCTCAGATGCATGCTTGGTCTATGTTTGTATTAGAGTGTACATTGTAAACGCTCGTGAGTCATTAGGGTTTCTTGCCTATAAAAGGAAACACAAAGACCTTGATAGATCTTAAGCACTCGGAGATCGTTAGTGTTGCCTATGTAATCACAAGCAAACTAATAGAAGATCTCTACAACTCGTATTTTGTAGCGGAAAGTAAATACAAGTTATAATAACTAAGAACTCTTTGATCCTCTATCGATCTTTTGATTATAGAAACTCTATGTTTCGGATAGTTTACAAGACTTGAAAGACTTAAGAAAAAGCTTATCTATTACAAACTATTATGGTTCCTTTTATAGGCAAGAAACCCTAATGACTCACGAGCGTTTACAATGTACACTCCTAATACAAACATAGACCAAGCATGCATCTAGACAACCATGCAACTAATCATATTGTGTTACTAATCATATTGTTTATTCTGAGTAAGCTCTATTCAATACGGCGCCAACCTATCTTTCATACGGCACCGACTTTTACTACATCTTGAGCTTATCTCTCCTACGTGGATTCGCACTTTCGTGAAACACGATTTACCTTTAACACTTCTGTGAGTATAACTTCAGCAGAATCCATTCTTCTTCGAGAGATCTCTTCTGCGATACTTGACGAATCGTGGTTACCTTAATTCCCAACAATCCTCCCTAAACCGGAATTTGACTAGGTTAAGTTCCGTTTCTTGATAGATCGATAATCTTTGTTGAGGATTGTACCATTTATGAAAAATTTCCAAACAAGATCCTCCCCATATCTTGAACACTTCGAGCTATGAAGGGCCGTTTCTTGAGGATCGGCAACAAAGATTCGAAGAAGAACATCTCTATGATGACCGAATGTGAAACACCGGATCTTTGCAAGAACATATGACATCGGTACATCAAAACATATAAGTTTCATACTATTCTCATCACTTCCGGTGTGTTAACTCCCGAGAGGTGAATCATTGAAATTAATGGGTTTGATGTCTCTTTACCAATAGCCATCACTACCGGAGTAGCCACATGTTTGAGTTCGAAAACTATGGTACATTGATAACCATCGATTTATTGGCAAACCAAAGAACCATATAAACGGATTTGACTTGTGTTTACTGTAGCCGTTTGCTCGGGACTAGTCAATTCTTAGAATTGGTGAATTGAGAACCAAATATGGATGCGATTGCCTTTACCATATGCCATATACATGTGGGCTAGCCAATTCTTGGATTCCAAAAGGAATAGACCATGGTGAATTGATGACCATACAACCCTCGTGGTCGAGCATGGGTGGTTGTAGACCCTATGATTTTGAGCAAATCATTACGACTATCAACAGATTTGTTGTGTCTTTACCAAAGTTGTACCTTTGGACTAGTCAACTCTTTGACATACACAAGGTACATCGGTGAGTTAAAACCATCGAATTGTACAACAAACAAACCCGCATAAAAGTTAGTTTTTTTTTTTTTTTTTTTTTTTTTTTTTTTAGAACTAAATACTTGAAAATTAAGTAAGAAATTGATAAATAACACAAATAACAATAACTAAATGTAGAGAACAAGGTAGTGCAGAGAGTACCAAGTAGAATGAGGTTTATTGGGTTGTAGAAGTTGTGTCTTGATCAAGCCCACCAATGTTGAAGCAGATAGTCTTTCATTGCCCACTGGATCTGGAAGAATCTCCAATTTCTGACTAAGCATCTTTTCCATAAGCCTCTTGGGCAATGGATACTTTCGTTCAGCAAGCATGCAGACAGTGATCCCACTCTTAGTCTCCAATACATGTATACGAGGGAGAGGATAGAATCTCCAGGACGCAACCTTCCATCGATGTGAGTTCTTCCAAATGGAATGAGCTTTACTATTGGGAGAATGAGATTTTAACAGGACTTGAAGATCTCCTGGTAAGAACATCCCAGAACCTTGAGGTTCCTTGTTGCAGTAATAGGAGGTAACTCGAGTGAACAGAGAAAGCAAGTCCGTCTGCCTACCAAGTGTAGAATTTCCTTGAAAGGTGAATTCCATTGAAGTGGAGTCCTTCGATAAATGACATTCATTTCATCATCCTTCAATTTCAATCGACCAACTCATTTTGATTTCCTCGGGAAAATCGTGCAGAGCACCTCTATAATGAAAGTTGAGTCATCATCTTCAAGATCCAAAGGAGATCTTTTGGCCATTCTCTTCTTCCTCCCACCAGTTTTATGGATGTCCCCAGAGGGAGCATTTTCAGCTTGAACAGTTGTGGTAAGACTTGAAGAGGCAGAGGGAGAGTAAGTTGAAATACCTTCACGTAGTGCATTCATCCTGTGAAGCATCTTTATTGCCCTTTCTGTTTTTATTTCTGCGAGATCAGCTTCCTTAACTTCAGAAGTTTCTTGTGGGACAACGATTGCCACAGATGAAGTGGGGGCTGATATATTAGGTGCTTCAGAGAATTGGTAGATGGTTCACAGATGGACTCTTGTCGATGGAAAGCAACTTGGAGTTGCTTCACGAGAATGACTAGAGATGATTCCTTAGCTGGAGCATCATCAGACTTGAGTCTTTTGGCTTCTTGAGCAACTTCATTCTATGTAATCCTTCTCAAGTTGGCAGAATGTGTTGAAGAATGTGTTAAAGATGATGATTTGTCCCTCATGATCTGATTATATTTGCGAAACAGGACATGATCAGGAAAAGCCTTGACTTGTTTCATTATTAAGCCAGAGTTGTACATCGAGCATTGATTTTTCACCACCCTTCTCATTTCATCTTTAGTAGGAGGTTTCTCTTTGTTCTTCTGAGCTTTGATGGCTCTCCTTTGTGCAATAGCTTCTTGCTTCCTTTGTCTTCCCTGAGCCATCATTTGCTCCACATAAGTGTCACTGAGGAAATCTCCACCTAGTATACTTTGAGCAAGAGAAGGTCTTGAAATGACTTGCTGAGTTAGAATATCCCAGTGTTCAGCAGGCATCTGAACCCGCATTGCATCTAGTTCTCTTCTTCTCGAGAGTTAAAGATGAAAAGTCCTCTGTTTCAAGTTGATGAGCCAATACTTCACTTTCCTTTGACTTCTCAAACTCGGCCAATCTACTTGCTTGACCTAGTCTTTCCTCCTCACTAACCGTGTCCGGACCAAGCTCATCTTCGCTATTACATCCTTCCCTTTATCATCGCTTCTTCTAGCACACTCATCTTGATTAAATCAACGACAAGAACCTCAGTAGCAATACCCAAGTCAACATGTTTATGCAGATTATCAACTGGAGTGGTCATGACAACAATATCAGACATATCTGCTTTGAAGGTGAAGGGTCCATTGGTTTTGAGCGGATGAAGATTGATGAGGATCAAGATACATCCTCCATTTGCACATCGCAGATGCGCCTTGTCAACATCGAGTTCCTTTGAAGCTTCATAAGATACCTTATGAATATAAGATCTCTTTCTTCTTTTGTAGAAACGGGTTCCTTCTTTGAGGAAGCAAAGAACTACCGATGAAGGATCATTGAGAGAAACATCGACCAACATATCAAGAGACCCAACCGAGGTGCTTCTTGTTCTTCATCGAAGAAACCACAAGCTTCCTTTTGGAGCCTCCTTTAAGTTTGTCCTCTAATTCCTTGACTTGATTCTGCGGTTCTTCAATCTTACTCCCAAGAGAAGACTTGGTCTCTGCAAGCTCCTTTTCGTGACTAGACACCTCGGTAGCATACACATTGACAAGAGCATAAGCAGATGAGAGTGTAATAGGGTCCTCGGCCACCAAGCAGATTGCTCGTGGTAATGGGAGCTTCATTGGACCTTCGAGTATCATGGTCATGCTCAATGTGAGGAAGATCTTCATTGAGAGGATCCCTAACAGGACTTGGTGTGGGTAGTCTATTAAGATCGACTCATCATGAGTAACTGTGTGGGTGTTGGATTGGGACAAGGTGGTCGGATCCGAGCAACATGAGTTGCTTCAATAGTTGATGAGGGCCCTCATCAATGTTAACTAATGGATTACCATCGGTAGCAACAGTGAAGTAGGAGGAACATTAGCCACATACTCCTCATCGCCACCTCATTGCCTTGGGGCAACATGGGCGCAAGCAAGGATGATGTTCCCCACGAAAGTGAGTTCTCATGGTTGCAAATAATTTAGCGATTAAAGCACCTATGGGATAGAAGGATTGGACTTGTGTAGTGGTGTCTAAAATCATTTGCAAAAACCTTGGGTATATTAAAAACTTAGCCTTTTCTTTTGAATATTTTCAACCATGTTTTCAAAAATATACTTAGAAAAATTGAAAGTTATCCCTGGGAAAGACACACAATACCATATCCCGTTGGGTAGAACTGGTCCCATCCTCCCGACTTGTTGCTTAAACATTGAAGCGAAGTGTGGACCAGAACCTCCACTTTGGGCAAAGTTCCTTTTCACCACATATCGGTCCTTGTACCACGATAGCCAATTGCCCTTAGCCCAAGAAGTACGTTTTCTTGATTAGAGTGAAATGCTCCATTAGCATCTTCCAAGTGAAGCTTCCTCCGAATTAGGTCCTCTCGTCACTATGTGCTCTGCTCGTCAATCACGACCCTAATCTCTGCCTCATTCCTTTCTTCATGATTCCCAAAACCGAGTAACCAATGATTCATAGATCTCATTTGGAGAATGTGTAAAGCATAACAAATCTTGGACCTTTTCAAGAATTCCACCATTGGTTCGTACAATTCATATCCTTTACCGCTTCCCGTAAATGCAACTTTGTTGTGATCATGTTTAAATTCAAGAGCCATGAGGAGATGAGTTTTAGGGTTATGTTCTTTGAAGTGGTGAGTGTTTGTGGATGCGGGATGAGAGGGAATTGGATTGATTTTGAAGAGAGTGATGGTGGAGTGATAGTTTTGCCCAAATAATAGTCAAATAAAATGGACCGTTTGGTTGACCGCTTCGACGTGTATTTCATCTTTGACCAAACCCAAAATCACACTTCAAAGAAGAACACATGGTCAATCACTGAGTTATAACTTCAAAGAATGCATCAAAGATAAGAATATCTTGGTAAGTTTCTAGAATTACTGTGCCACCCACTCGCATTAATTTTCATTGAACCCCGAACCCGTCTATAAAATGATCCCAATGCAACTTATCTCTTCATCAAGATCCCCAAATATTTACCACAAACCCTAGATGTAAAAACCAAACCCCAATTAACCAAATTGCACTATGAATACCAAACCTGAGATCATAGATCTCACAACCTCATCTTCATCATCTTCTTCATCATCATCAAGTGGTGAATCAAACCCATGGCAACATTACTTTCCTCAACCCTATCCACGACCAAATAAATCACCTTTCTTCCTTCTTCGTAAGATGATAGTGTAGTGAATCCAAGTGAATCTGCGATGATTCCGATGACTCCTATAAGGAGGAACATCATACTCCCAACTTCCAAGACCTCGGCCTCAACAAAGGCCTCGTTCAGAATCCGCCACTCCCCAAGGATAGGGAGGTGGTTCTGGTCTCACCGCACCATCTTTTGGTGCATCAACACACATCGATAGGAGAAGGGCTTAAGGAGAGTGGATCGATTGCATTTGGTTGAAATGCATAGATGAAGCACACGAGAGACTTTATTTTCTCCGTCATCATGTGTGGTCATCGTCATCATCAATCGCTTGCATCAATCCATCCTCTCCATTTGGTCCTTAGCATCTTAGTCGTCTTTGGTCATGCATATCCAACCATCTAGTTAGACGAAATGGATGGTTATGCAAGACCTACAAAGAAGTTAAACATCTAATGCATATCCAACATTCACTTAGATTTGGAATGAAAGATATACACTAGATTAGGATTAGCTTTATGCATTTCGTATCTTGAAGATGCATTTGTAGTAGGTTGACTTTATGTAAGCTTTAAGGTAAATCTGCTTTCTTGAATGAATGAATGAATGAACAATTTGACTTCAATTTCTTTTCTTGAAGTTATAACTTGATGAGAATCAAATTGTTTGCTTGATGCTTTTAATTTCGGAAGAAACAAGCAACACTCTTTAGCTATCTTGACCATGTACCATTGAGTCACACTTGATGAATTTGAACTTGATCATGGAATGGACAAACCGCAATCCGCACAAGCGCAAAGCAGACACAAACATACACAAGAACAACACAAAGACAAATAAACTAAAGAATTATTAGAAAGTTAGTGTTAGAAAAGAATTATGAGAAACAGAGGCTAAAATGCAAAATAGAAAATGAAAGATAACATATATTAAATAAACGCTATCACTATATGCAAAATGATGTTTTACAAACCTAATATCGAAGAAAATTTATAGGAAAAGGAAAACTATTTATAGAAAATATGACACAAAAATATGCGAGTTTGCACAAATCCTCCCACAGGCATATGCCTCCCCGAGGCCTATGCCTCCCTTAAACTATGCGATCAAGGGTTTAACATTCCAATATTGACCACGAGGTGTTGAAACCTTGGTCCATCAAATGCTTTTGTTAATAGGTCCGCCACATTATCATCGGTATGAATTTTAGCCACTTTTATCAAATGTTTTCATATGCATCTCTTATAAAGTGGTGCACGATTTCAATGTGTTTTGTTCGATTGTGAAAACTGGATTCTTGACTATGCGAGATGGTACTTTGATTATCTATATGAATTGTTGTGTTCATGAAGTTGTACCCATAGTCCAAAGAATCGGTTTTGAATCCAAAGGACACATCCCGACAATTTGCGGTGACAACATACTGCTTGATGGTTGAGGCAACCACAATGGTTTGTTTCTTGCATTGCCAAGAAATCAACCTCTTGCCAAGAAATTGGCGACCTCCGGTTGTGGATCTTCTATCGGTTGCACCGGCATAATCACTTTGTCACTATATGCTTCCAACGAAAGGAGACTCTTTTGGGTACCAAAGGCCTAAAGAGGTTGGCCTTTGAGGTACTTAAAGATCTTTTGACGGCATTGAGATGGGAAGTAAGTGGAGTGACTTGATGTCGAGAACAAACACTCACGACAAGCGTAATATCGGTCTTGAAGGCATTAGATACATCAATGAACCAATCATGGACTGTCACGATGAACATTCACGGGTAGATCTGGTTCATTATTTGCTTTAGTCTTTGGAGCTTCATAAGGTGTTGTGGCGGTCCTAACACCTTCCATGCCAAACTTCTTCAAAATGTCCTCACATATTTGTCTTGACAGATAAAAATACCATCTTGTTTCTGTGAACTTGGAGACCCAAAAGAAAGTAAGCTCTCCCATAGCACTCATTTGAAATTCACCCTTCATCGGTTCCTCAAATTCCTACACCAAGCTTCGTTTGTGGAGCTAAAATAATGTCGATCATAAACTTGCACAAGAATGATGTCGAGTATCTCTTATTCTTGAGAATCCACTTTGTTCCAATGGCATATTTGCCATCGAGTGGAACCAAAATCCAAACCTAACGATTGTGAAATTGTTGCATTTCTTCTTGCATTGCTTCTAGCCGACTTGAATCGTTAAGAGCTTGAGAAACACTTGTTGGTTCCACTTGAGAAAGAAAACAAGCAAACAGACAATGCTTGAAGTCGTGTGATTGTCTCTTCTTTGGTTGGAGACATAAGAGAGAAAAGCAATCGCCCAAATTGAGGACTTGTTATAGCCCTTGAGTTCTAACGGTGCGAAAGATCACCTATGATGTTGGATTGAGGATGAGCAATGTTGATCCTCCGAGTAGCGATGGGGATGACTTCAATGGATGAATCAAGATTAGTGATAGTTGGTTCAAATTGACATCATAAGAGGGTGAAGTGAAAATGCCGACTTTGGGTTGATGATTTCCAAGATCGGAGGGTTTTGGAAAGCGTGTATGAGGTTTTCAAAGTCGAAGACACGAGAAGGAACATGAGAAGAGAAGATACCCCCATGCAGATTGTGGATGGTAGGTGTGTGAGTCTACTTGACAGACACATGGTTTCTCTTGACTCCTTCATTAGCAACCTCTCCATTCGGTTTCTGCTTCAAGCTTAGCGACAAATTCTTGAGTCGAAGCCTAGCAAGGTCCTCGGCATAATGAGAGTCATCTTCATCACTCTTATCAACAATCTTCTTGGAGTGGTACACGCAATATTGTTAGGGAGAAAGAAGGCACAAGTATAGGTTGCTCATCATCTTCAAACTCATTTTCGAGTCATCATCTAAGGGACTGCATTGTTAGTGGGAAGCTTGAGGACACGCATTTTGGTTAGCCAAGTGTCTAGTGTAACCCAAAGAATCGGTTAAGTAGTCAAGGTCAAAGGACCACGTATGACCACGTCCTTGAACATTATGCTTATCTTCCAAAAATCTCGGGTTCGATGTCTCCTCTATCTTCTTGGCTTGCAAATTGTACACCTCATATGCCTTACTATGAGTGAATAACCCACAATATAACCATCATCGGCCTTTTCATCAAACTTTCCCAGCGGATCACCGGTGTTCGAATGGTCACTTGACAACCAAAAGGTTTTAGGTAATGAATGCGGGAACCTTCCCAAAGAAAGTTCATATGGTGTTTTGAGTTGAGGTCTAGTAATGGAGACCTGTTTAGCACATAGCAGCTGTGCAACAACTTGATCCGAGAACATAGTGGGTAGTTTAGAGTGCAAGCATTGATCTTGCGGCCTCTATTAAGGTCCTATTCTTTCTTTCACCACCCCATTTTGTTGTGGGGTTCTTGGATTACTATAGTCCCTTTTATACCTTTTGACCCACATAGTTCTATAAGAATAGCATTTTTAAACTCGTCCCATTATCACACCGAATTCCTTAACCTTTTGTTCAACCGATTTTCAACGAGTGATGAATTCGATCGACTTGAGATGTTTCATCTTTGGTTACGAAAGAAAACCCAACAAAATCACTATAGCCATCGGTGATAACCAAGCAAGTACTTATGATCAATGCTTGACTTGAGTAGGACCAAACGAGATCCATGTGGAGCAAGCGAAGAGGTTCGAAATGATGCTCATAGCATTGATAGCTTTGTAGGAGGCTCGTGTTGTTTTCCTTTGTTGCATGCAACACAATTATGATCATTGGTGAAAACTTTGGTGGGAAGACCTTCAACAAGACCCATTTTAGAGAGTTTGTTTATGGTCTTGAAATTCATGAGCCATCCTCCTATGCCATTTAGTAGATTCATCAAGAGATGCTTTAGCCACCAAACAAGTGAGGTCACCACCGGTTGAACTTCATCAAGGTTGAATGTGTATAAATTGTGAGTTCGAGGAACTTTCGTGAATTGATGTTTCTTACGGGAGTTTGAAGTCTTTAGACAACACAAGACATTCATTCTCGAGAGAGAGAACTTTGTTCTTAGTGTCACAGATTTGTGAAGCGGAGAACAAGTTGAAATCTTGAGTTCCTTAACATAGTACACATTTTCAAAATTGAGATGAGGTGTCTTTATGGTGCCCTTCCCTGTGATACTCCCATCACTTCCTCCAAAAGTCACATTGCCTCCTCCTTCTATAGGAACAAAATTGTGCATCATATCTACGTTCCCGGACATGCTTCGGAACAACCACTATCAACAATACCAATATTCTTATGCTTAAGGGATGATCCTACAAACAACAACAAAATATATACAAATGGTTAGAATTCGATGGAGGTTCAAGTCATTGCGACTTGAACACGCCTTATGAATCACGGGTTTAGGACATGAAGATTTAGAGGATCCACCATTGTTCTTGGTCCTCCATTGATGATTGGGTCCTTGTTGGTCCAAGAACAACTTCTTGAGGGCTTACGGAAGGTGCTCCCGTATCCCATCCCGGCATACATAGAGTCAACATATGTAGGCCAATAACTATGATTAAAGTATGGGCTAGTTGGTTGCACATAGGTCCAGCAACCGAACTTCTCCAATGAGAGTCGATATTAGTCGCTTGTGGGACATAAGGTGGAATATTATCAACATTGGTCCACTTAGATTTGTGTTTACGGTGAGTAGCACATGCACCCAATCTTTGCTCATAAAATCACAATCCTTAATTAAATGAAATTTACTTCCACATACAAAACATGTCTTCTTCTTGGAAGATTTATTCAAATAGGAGATGTTTGATTACATGAAGAAGTACTTAAATTAGAAACATTCAAGGAATTGTTTTAACAGTGATTATTCAAAGATTTAAAGATAAGCCTTGAAGAAAAGCGTCTTGGAAGTTGATTCCTCAATGACTTCCTAGAAGGCTTGCAAGTAGACGGGGTGCGAGGCTTGGGTGTGAGACTCGAGGCTTGGGAAGGTCAGACTTCTCATTTGAATCATAGCTTTCATAGGAAGTAGACCCTTGATCCGATGAATTATCCTTTGTCGAGCAAGAGACAAAGTCATTAGATGAGGTATCGAGGTGCAGCAAGTCTTTGACTTTCGCCATAAAGATGATGTGATCCATCAAAGTCAACGATGATGGAAGGTCAATGGGCATAAATTCACCTCTAATAGGTCCGGGGACGATGCATTTCACCTTCTTTAACAAAGTTAGCTAACTTTGTTGGTGTGGATTCGACCATCATACTTAGCTTCTACTCCTACATACTTTTGAAAGCCTAATCCTAAGCCGAGGTTCTTGATTGGTATTATAGATTTCTCTAGCAGATTATCACACGAAATTAACCATTCCTTATGCCTAGCTATTTCCTCATTAGTTTTTCTTTAAGTTCTAGGTTCTAGACACGACTTCATCCTTTGCTTTCTCGAGGCAGTTTAAGTAATTATTTGCAACTTATAGATCAAAGCTGTAACACCTTTATCTTTTCTTCATAAGCTATTTGATTCTTTTGAAACCATACTTTTTGTCTTTCTCTTGTTTTTAATGCTAGTTTATGAGCTTCATTTTCAACATAGCATTCATCAAACTTAGGTTTCATAGCATCATATTCTTCTTTAAGTTCATTGTATCTTAGACTACAACCAAATATCTGATTGTGTGCACGAGATAGTCCCATCAAGGCAAGCCGATCATGCCTTTCATCCGAAGTACACCTTGCCAGCAATCCAAGCTTATCGGTATCATGAGCTTCCTCATTCACGAGTTCATATGCGATCCAGTTGACTGTTCATCCATGGTGAGGAGAGCTGCTGAAGCTCCAGCTTCTGTTGTTTCTGGCGATAGGAAGGTAGTTAGCTCCATCTCCACTCTTCTGTCTTTACATTCCTTGAGAAATGCCCCATCGGTGACAAGTGAAACACTTGACTTTTCTCCTATCAAAGCGGTGGTTCCTTTCCTTGAAAGCAAACTTCCTCCCGGACTTCTCTTGAAACCTTTTGATGTCCAGCGGCAATGCCACCCCATTTTCGGTTTCATCTCCTCCATTTCAAGTGGGTCCAAGCGATC
This sequence comes from Chrysanthemum lavandulifolium, assembly GCA_022545495.1. NCBI lineage: Eukaryota > Viridiplantae > Streptophyta > Magnoliopsida > Asterales > Asteraceae > Chrysanthemum > Chrysanthemum lavandulifolium. The sequence goes on along the minus strand of CM040239.1, from coordinate 31,709,106 downwards.
AAAGTCTTCATATGCAAGATCTTCTGAGTATCATAATCGACAACAAATGAATGAAGTACATCCTCCATCACACTACTAGTCTTAGTTTGAGAAGATGGTGGAGTGGGACGAGTGTTATGTGGTGGAGTGGGAGTGCAAGATGATGGAAAGTAGTTGGAACTAGGAGATGATGGAAAATAGTTGGAACTAGGGCGAGTACCATCATGTTCGAGTGAGATGTCCCAACAAAAGTCGCATGGCGAGAAGAAGATGTCGGTGGGAGTTCTAACATCGAGTTCAAGGGTTACGAGTGCATTGTCTGACTCATCAAAGGTAAGCATGTCCAACCCACCTTTAGCCTTGAGGGCAATGCTTACATGTAACCATGATGGAGGTAAAGATCGAAGGAACTTTGAGTTGCGGTCATCATTATCGGGTTTTGCATTAATTTGGTTTAGGCGACTCAAGATCCTATGGAACTGTCGTATCCTTGTGGATACCTTCTTCTTCGGAGATATTAAAGTCACGAAATTGTTGTCTCGGCATGGACTTCCTCATTCTCTTTGATTCTTCATTTCCACGAACCTTGCTTTGAGAGCCATCCATATGTCCTTTGCATCATCCATATGGTGAAAATCACATGATGATCTTCGTGAATGGCTTGAGCGAAATAGTTTTACTTTATGCTCTCTCGCATAGCGGCACCTCTTGACGAGTTTGGGAGGAGCCATGATAAACTTCCATCCACATGCGGAATCATTTTCTTTAGATTGTTTCCTTTCTTTACTACCTCCATGATTCCAATCAATATTGGAAATCAGGTTTCCATCTTCATCGTCCAAAGATCATACTCTTCCCTTTTCAAATAAGGAAATTTACCATTCTTTGTTTGAAGATCGAAATTGTGCATGGAAGTGGTGTTGGTGTTGTTTGTGTTGGTGACTTGGTTTCATTATCGGATCCAGGCATGGTGAGTGTATGTTTGGTTGTATGGGGGTGAGAATGGTTCTTAGTATCGTAGAGACTTTCCCGAGGCTCTGATACCACTTGTTGAAAACACAAAGACCTTGATAGATCTTAAGCACTCGGAGATCGTTAGTGTTGCCTATGTAATCACAAGCAAACTAATAGAAGATCTCTACAACTCGTATTTTGTAGCGGAAAGTAAATACAAGTTATAATAACTAAGAACTCTTTGATCCTCTATGGATCTTTTGATTATAGAAACTCTATGTTTCGGATAGTTTACAAGACTTGAAAGACTTAAGAAAAGCTTATCTATTACAAACTATTATGGTTCCTTTTATAGGCAAGAAACCCTAATGACTCACGGCGTTTACAATGTACACTCTAATACAAACATAGACCAAGCATGCATCTAGACAACCATGCAACTAATCATATTGTTTTACTAATCATATTGTTTATTACGAGTAAGCTCTATTCAATACTGGCGCCAACCTATCTTTCATCTGGTGTGACTTTTACTACATCTTGAGCTTATCTCTCCCACGTGGATTCGCACTTTCGTGAAACACGATTTACGCTAACACACCTGTTGAAGTATAACTTCACAGAATCCATCTCGCTAGCGAAATCTCTTCAGCAGATACTTGGCGAGAATCGGAGTTTACCTTAATTCCCAATGATATGTACAAGTTATATTAAAATGTTAGTCTCTTACCTTGCAGTCAAGAGAATCTTTTAAATCATATACCTATATGTTGTACATTGCACACAATATAGATTTCTCCCACTTGTGCATGGAACAACATCATGTAGCAAATAAACAACACGACATATATTTGTTTATGTGATCAATATGATTGTGTCATTGATATTAGCATAACTAGTAGATGTAGAACCACTTCATTGTCTAACAAGGAAACGTACATGACTATCCTTGAAAACATAAATGTCTACAAGTGAAAAGTAATTATCTTAAGACATTCTAGAGATAATCTAGGTTACTACCAAGATGACAAGGCTTGTAACTCCTACTAAATTAGAGATCATTACATTAATTCCTTATTCAGTAATAAGAACAAAATACTCCCACTGGATTTGACAACATTGTAAGTGTTGCATTAACCAGTGAAAGAAAATAGCGTTTTATTTACTTCCCTACACCTTTGAGAAAGTCCATACATAACAATTACTTATGTACTAAAAGAGTGTATTCTACTATGTAGATGATGAACCATCCATCAATGCTATTAACTTGAAAAATTGGGCATGCAATTTCTTTCTTAATAGTTCTACTATTCCAACAATTGTAAGTAGTACTTTTAAATGGTCAAAACAAAACAACTAGATAAAATATTCTAGTTTGTCTTTTACCAATTATACAGTAATTAGTCTAGCTTCTAATTTAATAACTCATAAATATGCAATTTTCTTAACTATTAAAATTTGCTTACGAGTTATGTATTTAGAATTTAGACAATTATAATTGTCCTATCATACATTTCTTCATTCATGAAAAGGAATAGGATTGAATCTCACTCTTTCTTATGAAAAGAGGACTAAGTTTATTCATTTAGGAAAGTTGACTCTACCAAAAACCCTGACAGGTGTAGATCAATTTACCAATACAGGAATAACCTACATTTACGGTTTAATGTTGCATTAATACATTTAAAGGATTTTCAAAATTCAATTTTAGTATTTTCGATAATTAAACTTTTCAAGAAAATAAAATACTCAAGGTAATATTCATATAACCATAGAATTTTCTCGAAAACTAGGATCCAAATTATCATTGTTCCATTACATCAGTTGATGTGCTAGTAACGAAAGCATATAATAAGGTAATCTGTCGAACAATAATTGGCAAACAATTTCCAATTCCTAGATCATTATGGGATTTATATTTTCCAACTATTACAAATATAAACATGTTTCATCCCATCTTATGCCTTGAGTCCGGTCTCACTTCTACTCAACTTAAGTGTCTAACTTAAAGAAGCGCAAATATGTCCATGTAAGGTCCGACTTTACATAGAGATTTACTGTCCATCACAATCTCGCCAAATCTTGTCATGGCGTAAATTGCAACTTCAAGTGTTCCTTTTAATTAGATGGCACATAACTTAATTTATAAGGGTACTAGGTTTGATTTTATGTGGTCGAATCAAATATGTACAAAGATGTCATGCATTCATCTTGTAGCATAAATTTAATAAAAACTTTTATTACCAATTCATAAAGATCAAATTATCAAAGTTTTGATTGAGGTATTGGGTTCACCAATCAAGGAATTTAAGCGTTAATTATCGTCCATTATACCGTACTTTTGCATAAGTGTAAACACTTAGTGTTTCGGTAATTACCACCAGTAGCGCATGGAATTAAAACTAATTCTCCATTAAGACGAGTTTGTACATTTATGGCTTACTAAGTAGCTCAATCGAACTCACAGGCGAGAGGACCATGTAAGCGCAAAAGCAAAACCTTAGACATCCTTTCGGTGTGTTGTGCGCACTTCTTTATTAACCCTTTATAGTTTGTTCTAGTGGGTGAGCCATTCTAACCATTTAGTACAGAATCATCAATCAATTAAACTATTGAAAACTTAACTCTTTAAAAACAAATCAAATTTCACCATTGTTTAGTCCGTATTATTTTTCTATTCAAAATTACCATTTGCTTAAAACTGTCTAACATAATAAACAAATAAGTAAAAAATAAAATAAAAAATAAACAACTAAAAACAATGCGCACATAATAAACAATTTGTACGTGTAAACAAGTAACCACATGCAAATAATTCGATAAAACCCTATTAATAATCAATATCTAGGTTAAATTAATGTATATATTAATTAGGGCTTTCACTCTCCCAATTGAAAGTGAGCCACATACATCGATGAATCGATTGCGTAAACCCATAATTAATAATATACCAAATTGCACATAATTGATTCATTAATATATATAATTGGAGTCTTCCCCAATTCAAGATTTATCGTAAATAACCATGTGATAAATATATCTTAACAATTAAACAATATCAAAGCAACTATCCATGACAAACATGCATGTATTATCATGGATATATCATAACAATTATACAAATAGTCACAAGTTCGCATATCAAAAATCCCATGTCACATAACAATTATTCATGAATTAATCACGTAACATATATATTAATTTTAGGTTTCGATAAGGTTAGCAAACAATTTTCAAAACCCTAAAAAAAATTTATGTGTCGACTTTAAAAAAAATAATGGGGTACGCCCCAATTAAAATAAAATCGACCCAAAAAAAAAAAAACATAAACCCTAGATTAATTATATCAAACAACATACACTTATTTGTTTTATTACGCGTTTATGTAATTAATTACTCATTAAAAATCAATGACTCGTGATGCCACTGTTGAAATTATATAACATGACAAATCATAAATATAAACACTAAACATCAAAGTATACATGCGGAAGCGTATAGGAAAGATTAACGAATAATTAATTAACATAAACAAGAATATGCGTACATTTCTTGATTCTAGCCGAACAAGAATCAATTCCACAAAACTAGCAATTAGGAAGAACCCTAATTAGGGTTTATAGGATTATATGAATTACCCCTTACCGTTTTGTAATTCAATCCAAGAATACTAACAATAATGTGTTAGTACCACTTTCTTGTACACACGTACTATACCGAATTAAAGGAATGCTAGTTTTAATTAAACAAAATAATTTTGTTTTGGAAAAGATGTAGGTCGACACCTTTGGGAGGTGGTCGAATGATTTAAGCAAAAAAAAACACACAAACACTTTTGGTTTTTAGCTTATGAGTACAAGAGATAAATTACAAATACCATTGGTTTTGTATTTATACCCAAATTAAACAAACTTGGTGAACAAGTTTGAGTTGTAGATGGATTGGGTTTCCTTTTCTTGTGGCTGATCGGATGAGGTATCCCACAAGGAATTCCGGAATCTTCCCATTATTTACAACTTAGTCCTTTTCCAATTACATTTAACGACCGTTAGTCCATTACAAATAATTACTTTACGTCCGTTATGTTATTTCGTTTAATTAATAAATAAATATAACTATTACATTTAATTATTAACTTTAATTCTCATACGCAAAGTGTGCAATCCCGTGGTCTCGAGTTCGATCCTAACACACGTCTATTAATTTATTGTCCATTAAACCAACAATTGGTAGCCTTAGAAACCTTTCGAACATGAGCAATGATGGATACAAGTTATTAAACTGACTAGCTGCATTTAAGAAAAACTAGAAATGACTATGAACACAACTTTTTTAAACCGATTTCATTTAAAACAATCAAGTTTTTTTTACAAAAACTAACACAACCGCGCAAAAATTTATGACTGAGACCAACCCAAGTTCCGTCCCTGAACAAAAGTTTCCTCTTATTGATGATACTCAGGTTACTTACATATTGAGCTTTTCAGGATACCCTTGTGACCAAATGGACAAAAGGTACAGGCCAAGGTCTTATGGCCTTAAACGAGTAGGTAAAATGGATAAAGAGTACAAAGGTGACCTTAGACCAATTTTATATTCTAATACCCATATCAAATCAATGATCATTGGCAAACATACATAGATGTAAAAAATCATAGATTAAAAGAACACAATAAAAATACAATATAACAGGTTAAACCAATCCATATAGGACTTTTATATTTGTCAATCCATAAAAATACAATATGACATAGTAATGAAGTCGATCTATCATCAGCCTGAGGAACAAACAGAATCCTACATCACATAAACCATGTTAAATTACAAAAAAAAAAAAAAAAAAAAAAAAAAAAAAAAAAAAAGATATGCATAGTAGCATAGAGCGAACTTAATATCGTCACAAAAAAAGTAATGTACCCATGAGTGATGCCTAGAGGATATGATTTGCCAAAAGAACTTGATCATCGGTTGGATTAGTAGATCCAGTTTCTATCATTCGTTTTTGAGTTTTGACGATACTGTGTAAATTGAACACAAATACTACTAATATCGTCGCTGCAATGGTCCTTGAAGTCACAAGCTAGACCTCTACCTTGCTTTAATTTATCCAACCCCATCATTATTAAGTTCCTTAAAGGCGAGTGAAACAAGAGGATTATGATCACTCTCATTTCGATTGCTAGAACCATAAACAAAAAAGGTGTCATCTTTTCCTTTTTACTTGAACGATTTCAAGCAAACGAGGTTATAATGACCGAAAGAAGAGAGAATGGTGACAACCAGTTATGGTTTTCTTGCATTTCTAGCTTATTTTCACCTTTTGGAGCTGCAATTGTCATTCTAAACTTGTGTTTCAATTAAAGAATCACATTCTCCATCAAAATTTGGTTTAGTGGATTACTTTACGAATTGTTCAATTTTCCTCGAAAAGAGAATTAGTATCTTCTATAATTAACGTCATATGTTCTAATCATTTGTGTGTGTTTTACTTTTCGTAACTTTATCCTAATACAATTGAATGTATCACTGATTTGGTTTGGATGGTGAAAGATTGCAAAACATCAAACAATCGAAACTAAACAACGGACACCTAGAAACATCACGGTTAACCACACCAAACAACTTTCCAAATAAAATACAAAACCGTAGACGTACTTACAGAGAGACACCAACTATTAAAGACACCGAATTAAACAACTTGAAGCCACTTCCAAATAACTAGGAAAGGCCTCTTAAACTGTGTGCCGTCTGGAATGGGTCGTCATTGGAAGGCTGCTTGGTGAATAACACCTTACTTGTATGCCTAATAACGTTTGAAGACATGAGAGACTATAACATGAAATGTATATTTGTTGTTTGTGCTAAGATGTGATGATACAATACAGATAACTAATCTACGTTGTAATGCAAATAAGAAAACACAAGTAGAATTAGTAATAACTGTTCCTAACAACATCACATTTCCTATAATGTTTACATGACACCGGTGTCAAAGCTTTAATATATAAAGACCCATCACATACCATGACATATTTACATGAACAAACGTCAAACAGGAAGAGTACAGATTAATAAATGAAAAGATGCGACATACTTATCCTATAACGTTGTTCCAGACCAATTTGGTTCAATCCATGCATGAGAGGAGAAATGAAATGTATTTCCAAAAAAACCACTTATGTGTTCTTGAATATTTTCGCCATCAAATGTGTGATATGTGCATGTACCGAGTGAATAGAACACTATCTTCCTATTCTTGGCATGCAATTGCGGAAAGAAGATCTTGTTCTCCATTAGCGGCATTTTGGCTTCAATGCACAGACATGTTGCATCACATATATAAATCATATGCTTTCCTACACCATCAACTTTCTCCCATTCTTGTTTAGATGCATTGTGCTTGAATACCTCAACATGTTCTCCATACTCGCCCACACTAACTAGTAAAAGTTTTTGATCACATTTTGTCAAATATTTTTGTGTCGAAGATGAACAACTTTTGGGAGCTTTGACTTCAACAGGATTCAGCAAGTGATTTGGTTGGCCCAAGTTGTTAAAAACAATAAGCTCTCCAGCTTTACCCAAGGCATAAATATCTCGGCCATCAAATATCGAAGAACATATCGTATGTGGATCTGGTCCGAGATTAAGTTTATGCCAAACTGGTTCCCGATTTACAAAGTGAAGGTGAGCATGCCAATGCTCTGCCGTTTTAAATCCAACCACGATACATTTAGTGGAAGTAGGTGGCGCTGAAAAAGATAAGCTTTTGAAGCGATCTCGTGATTCTGCTGGAAGCTTTCGAAGATCATTTGTGAAAGGGTTATATAAGACATAGCACGACAAGTCATTCTCAAACAACAACCAACCAAACCTTGAACAAAATATTTTGTTTTGAACAATCGATATCTGGGATTTTTTCTTAAAGTAGTTGTCACCAAACATCGGATCTATGAAGGTGATCATATCTCGTTTTTTATCTACCACCATGAGCCAGGGTGAAACTAGTGAGTACATTTGCAATCTTTTTATTGATCTTTTGTTGCTCCATTTTATCGAAGGTGCTGCTAAATGGCATCGTTTGCATGTAGCACGAAAGTTCATGTATTCAACACCAACACAATGCTCCATAATCATCTCCAAAAGATCAGACGAGATATTGAGGAGGTGTGATTCATTAAAGTCAACCCCATCATCCGTAGCTAACCTTAACAATATTTCATCGTTGTTATTCATCTCTGATTTAGAACCATCTATGCATTTGGCTTCTCCATGATCATCTTCTAGCCTACATAAATAGGATTTGAAGAAACTAATTCCCAACAAACTTCAAAATACCAATATACTCGTTTTAGTCATTGAAAAATGGCTTTGCGTCTAAATTTGGTCAATTTGAATGAAAAAAACAGTCCTTAAAAGTTAAAACACAACAGACTTTCATAAACAAAAATTAATAAAAGCCCCTAGTAAAACATACCTGCATTCCCACATTGATGCATCACTTGTTGGCAGCATTCGAGATGGTATAGACCATGGGGAGATGGTATTATCTTTGACATGGTAAGAGTATATTGTTTCACCCATTTTGCATCGAATGTGTATATAACCTCCTAGCTCGGAGTCACTTACACGGCTATAAGATACCGAGTGATCACGGGCAAGATCCAAACAGAATATGCCGTCTTTGAGGTCGTCCATTTCTTCCCATAGATCACCACTCTTGAGCATATCTTCTAAATCCAGTTCTTCAAAATTGTCATTTATTATCTTCCAGTATTTGAGGCCTTCTAATTCGTCCCACTTTATACTAGTCATGTCTATTTTAAAAAGATACACATCAGCAGGTGTTTTCTTAGTTTCCTCTTCGAAATATATAAAAATGCAGAACAATTCTGTACAATATCCTTTCAAATACTGAACTAAGGCTCCACAACAACGATATGAAGGTTTGCCAGGACATTGGGAAGGAAAAGGGCATGGCCCAAACATCATTAGTGTTATTGCAACTTCTTTATCCGTAACCACAATGTCAATATGTATGACTAATAACATAAAAGAACCATCGGTACTCAAGGCATATACTTTACCATTGCAACAAGTTAGGCTATGTAGTAATTCACCATCGAAAGTTAATTTCTTGAGTTGTTTGGCGTATGACATTTCTGTCCATCTAAACTGGTTTCTTGTACTATCTGGCCTACAATACACAAAGGTAGATTTATTGGATCTCGTTAACAAAAGAATTGAATTCGGATCATCGGGAGGAGCAGACAAACAACCTTGTCTAATAGATCCATAGTCTCCATCTTTCAAAATCAAGGTGGGAAGCCATATGATCTTAGAAGTCACAGGGTTCCAAAGAGACCACTTAATGTTGTGCGGATGATCAGAGAGTATCACCCATCCATGAAAACTCCCGTGGATACATTTACCGCGCAACTCTGGGATTTGAGGTAACTCGTCATGTATGGTGTTGAAAAACTGGTCATTAATGACGCGTTCTATGTCTTCTAGACTTTGGGAAAGCAACCATGGATAGTTTGCCGATAATAGAGGCAATCGATCACAAACCGAACTATTATAAATGCACTCCATCCTAAACATGTTCATAGCAATATTTTAAAGATAGCTTAATAAGCATTATACTAAGCTGATAAGCCAACACAACAATCCAAACACTCTAAAAGCTTGTTGCTTTTATAAAAGAGACGGAAGAAGGTGTCTTTTTGAGCATTTAATAAGCAAATATGAAATATCCCAATAAAAAAGAATAAAAGCAAACACTCAGAATAGCACAAAACAGTGGTTAAAGTATAAAAGTAAGCTAGCAAGCCAATCAAGTGTCCAATGTTGAGTGGTTAATGCTTTGATGAATAAATATAAGAAAATGTCATTATTAGGCACTAAAATATGCGAATATGATGTTTTAAAAACCGGTTGACCAGTTTAACCAGAACCGGTTGGGTTACCCGAAACCGGTTGGACAAAAACCTGGTTGAACCTTGAACCGAGCTCAAGGGGTCGATTAAAAAACCGGTTTTAAAGAAGTGTTTGTTTATGCTTATATATCGGGCTCGGCTAATTCACTTTTTCTGGCTTATATAAAGCTTAGTCTTAATAAGCTTATATAAAGCTGGAAAAGTTTCAAAGTATAAGCCATAAAATGTGAGCTTATGAAAACATCAGCCGAAAATCACATAAGCCATAAACATGCTATATTAGCTTAAACATAGACCCCCTAAAACATTAGGCTAAAAAAAAAATAATAAAAAAATAAAATAAATAAATAAAATAAAAAACATTTCAAGCCAATAGGGAACCCAAATACTTATAAAGCTTATTGCTTTCACAAAAGGGGCTTAGTTAACAAAACAATGTAACATGAACTTAAGTTTCAAATACAGAATTCATACCTCAGAAAACTTTCAGATTGGACTTAAATTTCAAAGTTGATGGCTTTAAATGTTGAATTCATACTTGAGAAAACTTTAATGTCTTAGAAATTTGTATTTAATGATTATGGGATGGGAATTGGGAGAGTTTGGGGTCAAAAGGTTTAAAGAACTAATACCTTATTTCTTTTTGGAAAAGCTAAAGAACTTATACCTTAACATACAATATTTGCATTTGTACTTTATTTTGGATTGGGAGATTTTTTTTTTTTTTTTTAATTTCTACAGTAGTCTCACTACAAAAAAATTTGTTCTTTGTAACACATTGAAAAGTGTCATTAAAAAAAATGTCGCGAAAAGTATAGAAATATCGACAAAGTTAGAAAAAGATGTTACTTGATTTTTTGGGTATTTTTCCTACACTTAAAAAAGTGTAAGTAAAAGTGAAATCGATAAAAGTATACTTATAATGACTCAAAAAAGTGTTATTTTATTTATTTATTTCATGACACATAAATTTTAAAAAAAAGTGTCATTAAATCTTAAAATTTTAACTTTTTACTCACACTTTTTAAAAGGTGTCATTAAAAAGTTAAATTTATTGACACTTTTTTGTTTCATTAGAAAAACAGTGACTAAAAATCAATTTTCTTGTAGTGTCTATTTAATTTAATGTTGAATAAATATATTAGTGTCTACATGGGCAACAGGGCAAGCATGGGGCGGTTAGATGCGATTTGCAGTAAAAACCAAACCGATATCAAAATTGCGGTTTTTATAATATGAGAATCCGAAACCACACAGTTTTTTGGGTTTCGGTTTGGTTAGTTTCAGGTTTTCTTTTGTTTTTGAGGTTTTTCGGTTTTGAAATTATTATGTTTTCAAATTACCTTTTTAGTATATATTTATTATAGAATAAATGTATCACAAAATTAAATGATGAGTTGAAACATATATAAATGTATCACAAAATTATAAATCAAGACAATTGTAAAAGTAAAAGAAATATAGAATTTTAAACGTTGCTTCTCATATGGTACTTGAAGAATTGTTTAACTTTTACACCATTTCACACACGTTTGATCACTAATACTATTACGTAACCAATAACTTACTCGTATAAGTCAAATAGCTACTGTAACTGTTACTGATAAGCGGGACAGAACCAGGTCTACAAAGAACTGGGTGCAAAACTAAGGCCGCAAACAAGTCAAGCTTTATCAAGCAACTCGAACTAGAGCTTAAGCTTGACTAGATCAAGTCGAGCTTTTATCGAGTTCAAGCCCGAGCCCAATAAACCGGCTCGAAACACATAAAGAGTTGAGCTCGATCTTATATCGAGCCTTCGTATACATATATTTTGTTGTATGTGTCCTCCTTTACCATCAATTATCAAAAAATCTTGAAATGAATAAATTTGTGATGTTGGTGCAGTGGTAAAGTCCCTCGTTATTAATTAAGCCATCCTATTTTCAACTTACTTAACTACTAGTTATAATACTCATGTACGCACGAGATTCAGACATAAATCAAATTTAGTTAGATTATTATATACCCATTTTTTTGCATGTTGTGTATTTTAATTGATAAAGTGTTCTTTTTTAACTTTTTGTTTTAATTTTATATACTTATATTATAAAAGTGTTCTACATAGAACGTATGTATTAGGGGTGGCAATTTTCGACACGACACGATAAACGACACGAACCCGACACGAAGTTAAACAGGTTTGGGTTGAGGATAAATAAGTTTGGTCAAAATCGGGTCAACCCGTCTAACCCGTTTAATAAACGGGTCGTGTTTGGGTTGAGTAAGTATTAAACATGTCAACCCGTGAACCCGTTTAAGTATATATGATCTTAAAAACAAAATATATAACCTGGTTTTTATGTTGGATGTACATTAAATGTATTTTGTTATTTACTTAGTATGAGTGAATTATAATTTTGTACCTTAGATATCATGAAAATTGACTCAGAAAATTGTCGCATGGTTATTTGTATGTTATTTTTATCATATTTTAGATCTTTATATAATTTTTTGTGTTTAAACTAGTTAAATCGACAATCCACCAACTTTATTCACTGCTTGACCTATTTACTTAAATGGGTTAGCGGGTCACAAATGGGTTACACGTGTTATATGCGGTGCAGGTTAGGGTTGTATGTATATGCACTAAACTGATCAAACCATACAAAAATCGATTTAAGTTTGCACATCATCAAATATATTACAAAATGAGATTAAGTAACATTGATACATTTGTTACTCTGTACTAAACAATTTCTTTGGTATCAAACAACAAATTAATAGTTCCACATATGGTTACTAAGGCATATACAAAGGACAAAATGCTAAGAATATTGTTTAAAATATATACCCAGTAAAGGAAATGGCATGTATTCATCTTTAGCACAACCACCGGACATGAAAACTTGTCGAAATAATCACCCATTGAAGCCTTTATGAGCACTATAATACTTTTAACTCATGTTTGCATGAAATCTTTACATGCACCCTCTCTAAATGTAGCTCGTGTTTCTTTTAATAGAAAGAACTCAATTACAGAAGCATTGTTTGCTTTCATCAATTTAATGAATAAGCCAAAAAGTTAAAAATATGACTACTGGCTGAACATCTTATTATTCGTCCAGAATTCTCGATGATGAACTCAACTCTCTTATAGTTTATACTAGTTATAATATCCATTCACGCACAAAGTTTTATCTAGAACTAAATTATATATCCTCACTTGTGTAAATTTGATTATCTATTAAAAGCATAATTTTTTTAGTGGACGTTATTAAATTAGGTTTAAAGTATATGTCTCGCTAAATTATAGCCTCACTTGTGCAAATTTGATTCTCTATCAAAAGCATAATTTATTTAGCGGTTGTTATTAAATTAAGTTTAAACTCTATGTCTCACTTCAATCATTTTTAACCCAAAAAGGGATAATTACATTGGATTATGTTAAACAAACCAAAAAGAATACTCGGTGCCATTATTTGTAGCTTCAATCTGAACGCTAATAGGAAAGGCTCTTGAAATTTTGGTGTTGCACGAATCTCGAAGTTGTAAATTTTTTAAACACATAAGTAAGTGCATGTTATTTTGTATAAACACGCTAATTTTGAATGCGGTGTCATAGTTTAAGCAAGGTGAACCAAAACTAGCAAGGAGTTAGAGATTGCAAAACATCAAACAATCGAAACTAAACACCCTTCATAAACAACGGACACCTAATAACATCACGGTTAACCACACCAAACAACTTTCCAAATAAAATACAAAATAGTAGACATACTCACCCAGAGACACCAACTATTACAGAGACCGAACTAAACAAGTTAAAGCCACTTCCAAATAACCAGGAAAGGCCTCTTAAACTGTGTATGCCCTAAAAATTATACAGAACATCTTCTCCACCTAAACCATATAGAGATCAAGAATACCCATGGCCATTGCACTTTGGCATGCTGCCGCCTAAATTGTTGCTTGTTTTGGTTCACCTTGCCTAATAACGTTTAAAGACATGAGACTATAACATGAAATGTATATTTGCTGTTTGTGCTAAGATGTGATGATACAATACAGATAACTAATCGATGTTGTAATGCAAATAAGAAAACACTATTAAGAATTAATAACAACTCTCCAAGTTCTTAACAGCATCACATTTCCTATAATGTTTACATGATACCGGTGTCAAAGCTTTAATAAAGACCCATCACATAGCATGACATATTTACACGAACAAACGTCAAACAGGAAGAGTACGGATTAATAAATGAAAAGTTGCGACATACTTAACACGTCCTATAACGTTATAAAACATGCATAGTATTAGTCAACAACTAACGAAGTCGTCTAAGACCAATTTGGTTCAATCCATGCATGAGAGGAGAAATGAAATGTATTTCCGAAAAAACCACTTACCTGTTCTTGAATATTTTCGCCCTCAAATGTGTGATACATGCATGTATCGAGTGAATAGAACACTATCTTCCTATTCTTGTCATGCAATTGCGGAAAGAAGATCTTGTTCTCCATTTGTGGCATTTTGGCTTCAATGCATAGACTTGTTGCGTCACATATATAAATCATATGCTTTCCTACACCATCAACTTTCTCCCATTCTTGTTTAGATGCATTGTGCTTGAATACCTCAACATGTTCACCATACTTGCCCACACTAACTAGTAAAAGTTGTTGATCACGTTTTGTCAAATATCTTTTTGTCGAAGATGAACAACTTTTAGGAGCTTCGGCTTCAACAAGTTTCCACAAGTGATCTGGTTGGCCCAAGTTGTTAAAAACAATAAGCTCTCCCTCTTTACCCAAGGCATAAAGATATCGGCCATCAAAGATTGAAGAACATATCGTATGTGGGTCCGGGCCGAGATTAAGTGTATGCCAAGTTGGTTCCCGATTTACAAAGTGGATGTGAGCTTGCCAATGCTCTCTAGTAGTAAATCCAACCACAATACAATTAGCAGAAGTAGGTGGTGCTGAAAAAGATATGCTTCCCAAAAGATCTCGTGATTCTGGAAGCTTTCGACGCTCACTTGTGAAAGGGTTAAATAATACATAGCACATGATCTCATTCTCAAACAACAACCAACCAAAGCTTGAACAAAATATTTTGTTTTGAACAATTGATATCTGTGACTTCTTCTTAAAGTAGTTGTCACCAAACATCGGATCCATGAAGGTGATGATGTCTCGTTTTTTATCTACCACCATGAGCCAGGGTGAAACTACTGAGTATGTTTGCAATCTCCTTATTGATCTTTTGTTGCTCCATTTTATCAAAGGTGCTGCTAAATGACATCGTTTGCATGTGTACGAAAGTTCATGTATTCAACACCAACACAATGCTCCATAATCGACTCCAAGAGATCACACGGGATATTGAGGAGGTGTGATTCATTAAAGTCAAACCCATCATCTGTACCTATCCTTAACAATATCTCATCGTTGTTATTCATCTCTGATTTAGAATCATCTTTGCATTTGGCTTCTCCATGATCATCTTCTAGCCTACATAAATAGGATTTTAAGAAACAAATTCCCAACAAACAGGGTTTCGGTGTAAAATACCAATATGCAATTTCAATTATCTTGTTTTAGTCATTGAAACATGGCTTTGCGTCCCATTTGTGTCATTTAGAAAGAAAAATAATACAGTAAGTCCTTAAAAAACAAAAGACGTTTATATACAAAAGTTATTAAAACCCATAGTAAAATATACCTGCATTCCCACATTGATGCTTCACTTGCAGGCAGCAATCGAGATGGTATAGACCACGGGGAGATGGTATTATCTTTGGCATGGTACGAGTATATTGTTTCGCCCATTTTGCAACGAATGTGTATATATCCTCCTAGTTCAGAGGCAGTTACACGGCTATAAGATACCGAGTGATCACGGGCAAGATCCAAACCGAATATGCTGTCTTTGAGGTCGTCCATTTCTTCCCATAAATCTTGAATCTTGAAAATGTCTTCTAAATCCAGTTCTTCAAAATTGTCATTGATTATCTCCCAGTTTCTGAGGCCTTCTAATTCTTCCCACTTTATACTAGTCATGTCTATTTTATAGAGATACACATCAGCAGGTGTTTTCTTAGTTTCCTCTTCGAAATATATTAAAATGCAGAACAATTCTGTACAATATCCTTTCAAATACTCAACTGACTCTCCACAACAACGGTATGAAGGTTTGCTAGGACATTGAGAAGGAAAGGGGCATGGCCCAAACATCATTAGTGTTATTGCAACTTCTTTATCCGTAACCACAATGTCAATATGAATGACAAATGAAGTATAAGAACCATCCGTACTCAAGCCATATACTTTACCATTGCAACAAGTTAGGCTATGTAGCAATTCACCATCCAAAGTTAATTTCTTGAGTTGCTTGGCGTATGACATTTCGGTCCATCTATACTTCTTTCTTTTACTATCTAGCCTACAAAATACAAGGGTAGACTTATTGGATCTCGTTAACAAAAGAATTGAGCTCGGATCATCGGGAGGAGCAGACAAACAACCCTGTATGATAGATTGATAGTCTCCATCTTTCAAAATCAAGGCGGGGAGGTGTATGATCTTAGAAGTCACTGGGTTCCAAAGAGACCACTTAATGTTGTGCGGAGGATCAGAGAGTATTACCCATCCATGAGAACTCCCGTGGATATGTTTACCGAGCAACTCTGGGATTTGAGGTAACTCGTCGTGTATGGTGTAGAAAAACTGGTCATTAATGCGTTCTGTGTCTTCTAGACTTTGGGTAAGCAGCCATGGATATTTTTCCGATAATAGAGGCAATCGATCCCAAACCGAACCACTAGACTCCATCCTAAACATGTTTATAGCAATATTTTAAAGTTAACTTAATAAGCATTATACTAAGCTGATAAGCCAATACAACAATCAAACATTCAAAAAGCTTATTGATTCTATAAAAGAAACAGAACTAGGTATCTTTAGGAGCATTAATTAAGCAAAAATCCCCATAAAAAGCAAAAAACGCAGAAAAGCACAAAAAAGTGCTTATAGCATTAAAATAAGCTTGTATGCCAATTAGATCCAAGCACTCAAAAAAGCTTAATGCCCCCTGTTGTAGTTTCTTTTGGTGGCTCTACCTTAGAGCCTTCTTTTTGTTGTGTTTGTTTGTTTTGCTGGCTAATAATAGAAAATTTGTTTTTTTTTCTTTCTTTTTTTACATTAAAAGGGTAATAAGCCAATAAAACAGCCCAAATAGTAATAAAGCTTATTGCAAGTGGTTATTAAGCATTAGCATAAATTGACACAAAACAATGTAACATGCATTTAAGTTTGAATTCATACTCAGAAGACTTTGGGGCTGATACTTTCAGATCGGACTCAAATAGCAAATTTCATACTTGAGAAAACTTGAATGTCTTAAAATTTTGTAGAAATTTCGTGTTTAGTGATTATGGGATGGGAATTGCGTAGAGTTTGGGGTTTAGAAGGTTTAAAAAACTTATACAATATTTCCATTTTTTTTTTTATTTTAATTTTTTAATTTTTTTATTTTTGAAGTAGTCAATCTAATGAGTAAGGGTGTGTTTTGTTTGGGTGATTCAAAAAGCCAATTAACAGGAAAAGGGATATCTACAACTATTATGTTTTGAGCTAAGCATAAAAGCGGAAGAAAAATGAGAAATTTGTAAAATTAAGTAAAGTTTGCAATATTTAAATTAAAAAAAAAAAAAAAACACTCATATTTTACTATATTTCTTAAAAATCGCAAACTTTACGGATGGTATTTTGTTTTTTTAAAAATTTGGATATTTTGTGAAGTATGTTTACGAAAATGGTTATTTTGTCATTTTCCTTATTATTAAGGTACAATATGATAATGCATATATGTATACTTTAACCACATCAAATTCAAACAATTTTACAAAATAGAACAATTTTGATATTTTGTTGTTTTTATGGTTGACATAAAGTTTGAGTGACAAAATTGGAGCTCATGAAATTTGATTACTATTAGATGGCATATTCCTTGTTTAGATGTTTTTGTCTTATGTTACGACCGAGCCAGATGACAAGTGTTACCCAAGAGGGTCGTGTCTAGTCCCGTATGGTGATAAGTGCCAAAGTAGGTGTCTAGATAAGTGCCAAAGTAGGTCAAGTGAGTCATTGTTTAGGATAAGTGTCATTGTTTAAGATAAGTATTAATGTTATATGAGATTATCTCCTTAGGCTAAACACAATGGGGAGGTGAACCGAAGAGGTTGAGTGCCGGTCGACCTAGGTTGCCTTGTGGGGTGTTCGGTTGGCTTCGGTCGAGAGGGAAGAGAAGACAAACTAGTTCGAGCAAGCAACCGAGTTCTCTTCCCATTTTGTGTACCGTTTGGTAATTAAAACAAAAAAAAAAACTTTTTTTTAAAAAAGCTTTACCACTTTACATCCTATAAATAAAAAATATTTGAATTTAAAAAATTAAAAATTAAAAAAAAAAAATAACTATGTCACCACTGTGGCAACTAGGTCGTCGGAGAGAGAAAACTAATGTGGCACAGGTGACCTAGGTCACCACTGTGTTCAGCCTTAAAGTCTATTTAAATTTTGTAAATTAATGAAATCAATTGGTGCTTTCATTGAGAGTCCTCGTTGAGAGGGCTACCAAATTAGGGTTCCAATGTATATAAAAAAAATGTTCATCGGCACTGTTCACAAGTACTGTTCATCCGGAGTACTGTTCATAAGTATGGACGAACAAGCCTTACGATTACCTTTGAAAGAACATTATGATGCTCTCTTGACTCAAATCACAACCTCCTTCATTGATTTGAGGCTTATATACGCTGCGAAATTCAACGGTGTGTATGAGAAAAGGAAGGTTGCGGAGGAAACCACGTCTCCTACGAGGAAAATTGTTGATGGAGTTAATGAGACAAAAAGGATTAGTTTAGCAGAAAATATAAAGGAGAGTAATGCATTCGATGCTACTTCCAGTGATGAGTCGGCGATGGAATTGGAAGCTAACGAGGTTGTTAATGATGGTAATGGCGACATAAATGTGCTTAATTTAGTGCATCAGACAATTCATGTAGAAAGTACCTCTGATAATGATGCACGAGATCAAGCTAGTGAGTTTGAAACCAAGGTGTTAACGGATGGTAAACAAGATGATTTGAAAGTCGTGGGTGTGACCGACAAGCAAAATGGTGACGAGCCAGACGTGCTGGAAGGTATTAGGGTTATACGTGTTGGGGTAAATGAAAATAATGAAGGGGTTCATCAAGAAGTCCAATACCCTATTTATTCCCTACATGTTCTTATTCCATTCTTGAAGCTTCTTAATGACGAGTGCCTAAAACAGAAAAAGATAGAGGCTAAAATTCAAAGTAGAATATGGGATCCTTGAGTTACATGAGGCGAGATTTTAAAGCAGCACCTTGAGGACAAGGTGACTTTGAAGGAGTGGGGAATGTTACGACCGAGCCAGATGACAAGTGTTACCCAAGAGGGTCGTGTCTAGTCCCGTATGGTGATAAGTGCCAAAGTAGGTGTCTAGATAAGTGCCAAAGTTGGTCAAGTGAGTCATTGTTTAGGATAAGTGTCATTGTTTAGGATAAGTATTAGTGTTATATGAGATTATCTCTGTTAAATCCAAGATCCGGACTCAACTAGGGTATTGGTAACATTGATTGAATAGATGCACAGTGGAATAGAAACGACACAATCAACATCACTAATAAGGTTTTCTTTATTAAAACATAAATAAACTAATACTACTACTACTACTAAACGCTCTATGCGTTAATTAGACTCTCATTAGGAGAAGTCTACTATGAAATGAAATGAAAGGATGAGTGAGTAACCCTAGCCGCCATCCCTCTTTATATAATAGAGGGAGGTTACAAACCCTAGCTTACTAGAAAAGCTAACTATTACATATTAGGTCCTCATTGTTTCTTCTTTCTTCATTCTTGCCCGTGGTTTTGTAATCATCAAATCTATAATTCCCAACAATCTTCCCTATTTTATATTACAAAACAACTTTGTATAAGAAACAATGCTAAAACATGTCATCACAAATAATAAGTCGCACATCATGAATCTTCTTCCCTTTTTGTAATCATCTAATAGGGTCTTGTGCAACTCGTGAGCGCTTCCTCTCAAGTGATGCATGTAGATAGTAAGTATATAAACCATAAGCTTCCCCTTAAAATTATACTAACCATCTCATTTTTTTTTAACTAAACAAACTAAATAAAGCATAACAGCAGAGAAATCAAATCAGCAGCAAAATCCAATAGTCTACCAGTAGGAACAGAGAACCAGTAGAAACATCAATGTATGCGTCTTATATCTTGCACTATCCATGTGACTCCAAACTCAGATGAGATACTAGCAAATATGAGCATTAAGCACCTGTAATCTGTAGATCACACCCCTTCACTAACACTGAGCACTACAACGTAACTCCTTAAAGTGTTAGTAAATGTGCGCATTAAGTACTTTTAATCTATAGATCTCACCCCTTCACTAGAATCATCAAGTCTTTGTCACATCATTAACGTACAAACAAGTTATCTCAAAAGTGTAACACCCACTTTGAGATATGATAAGACACGCACCTGATCAACTAGTAGGAACTCCAAAACAACTAGTAAAAGCGATCGGCGATAACAATCGACTTCCACTCTTGATGAAACCAATACCTTCAGCAGAAACCGATCAGTAGAAACAAATCAAAATATGCAGCCAGAAGGAACACCAAATCAAGCCGAAAAAAATGTTAATTACTAGGGTTCATTGTTGAATAAAAATTCAACTCACCAAGACTAGTAAAACATTAGAAGCACAAACTTTAGCAAACCCATGTGATCTTTTACTGGAAGCCATCAGCAGAAACAATAAAAATCGAATCACTTGACCAATTTATTGCCATCTCCTAAGCTCACGTACCAACAAGAGGAGACCATCGATTGAATATAATAAATATCAACCCATGCGTATCCAACCTCAAACATGGGACCTATTTTCCACCGTCCCACTTAGCCAATTAAAACACTCGAATAGTACAGTGGGGACCATGATGAGAGTAAAAACACGTGATATCCGCCTCCCTTGTGACCAATAAAATTACGTGAATATCTCATACCATCAAATGAATTGGACCAATTGATGTGAAATATCACGTGAGATGAAAATGGTGGACCAATTAAAATGCAAGACCAGCGAAGAGTCATAGACCGCATCACATCAAATATTCGAACATAATGAAACCAATAAAGAATAATAGTGAAGACCAGCATGAACAAACGAGTGGGACCAGATTACACAAGTCATATTCAAAACAAATGATAGTAAACGAGAAACTACTCACTGGTCTGCCGCCTCCTTTGTTTTTCAGATCTGCTGCAAAAATCAAATCGGGTATAAACCCTAAATAGAGGAAAACCTTATAAACCCTAGATCGAGAGCCACGAGGCTCTGAAACCAATTGTTAAATCCAAGATCCGGACTCAACTAGGGTATTGGTAACATTGATTGAATAGATGCACAGTGGAATAGAAACGACACAATCAACATCACTAATAAGGTTTTCTTTATTAAAACATAAATAAACTAATACTACTACTACTACTACTAAACGCTCTATGCGTTAATTAGACTCTCATTAGGAGAAGTCTACTATGAAATGAAATGAAAGGATGAGTGAGTAACCCTAGCCGCCATCCCTCTTTATATAATAGAGGGAGGTTACAAACCCTAGCTTACTAGAAAAGCTAACTATTACATATTAGGTCCTAATTGTTTCTTCTTTCTTCATTCTTGCTCGTGGTTTTGTAATCATCAAATCTATAATTCCCAACAATCTCTTTAGAGTGTATTTAAGATTTGTCAATTAATGAAATCAATCAAGCGTTGTCAAATAAATATATATCTCGCATTCTTCTTCTCTTCTTAAGGAGCTCGCATCATGCTTGAAGGGGATCGATACAACCTTAACGGGTCGTATCGTCTTATCAACAATATTATATGCGGAGGAAAATGTGGATTTGAAATCGTCATGAAATAATAAGTAGTGATCTGAGAAAAAAAAATCTAATAAACAAAGTGAAAAAGTTATGTTTGTTTGAAAAGAAACAAACAATTTATTTTATTTCCACTTCGCTTGCGACTAGGGTGTCAAAAACTCGATCCGACCCGAACCCGAATAAGCCAATTCTGGTCAGGTTACTGGGGTCAATAATTGTATACGGATTATTCGGGTCAACCTAAGTAACCTGAATAATAAATAAGGTCTGGTATCGGGTAGAAGATGTTTGGCTAACTCGGGTTCAGGTCGACCCAATTGACCCGAATAAGGGTTTTTTCTATTTTTCTAATAAAGTTTTTATAAATTATCTATTTAAATGAGTTCAAAAAGGCAATTTTTTTTACATTTTTAACATATTCGGGTTGACCTGAACCGAATGGACCGACCCGAGTTGACGCGACCCAATTTGACCCGAAACAATTAACCCGAATTCAAATAAGATCGGGTTTGGGTATGATATTTTTAGCCTTGACCTGAATTTGACCCGGCCCGAATTAACCTGAACCCGACCAACCTGACTCAATTAACTCCCCTACTTGCGGTTATAAGAGGAAAAAAGCAAAATCACTTGCATAAGAAAAAGAAAAAAAAAAACATACTTCTTTTGTTTCCACTTTCCTCTTGCAGACAAAAGGGAAAATAAGTGTTTTTTTAAGAAAAACAAACACCACCTAAAGCCTTTCACTTACCTGGACAGGGTCAATGAGAGATCAAGAATACCCATGGCCATTGCACTTTGGAGTGCTGCCGTCTAAGGTCAGCCCAAGTGGTTGAACGGTTGAACCCATGTCTGTTAATATGTAGTTATCAAACGTTTTAAGGTTAACTTGAGTTGTGGTTTGTTTTGGTTTACCTTAGTTGCTGTCTGCTAGTGCCTAAAACCAAAGAGCAAATTAAGTAAAGGCCCAATAAAGCTTCTGAACATGAAATGTTTAATATCTGCGGCTTGTGCTAAGATTTAATGATCCAATACAGACAACTAATCACTGTTGTAATTAATGAAATAGGAAAAAGCAATTAAAAGTTATAACAACTCTCCAAGTTCCTAATACCATCACATTTCCTGTAATGTATACCTATATAGTTAAAACCAAACGTTTATAACAAACAATAAAACCCATCACACGACATGGAATGCTTACATGAACACGTCAAACAGTAAGAGTAACATACGAATAGATGACAAGATATGCCATGTTTAACGAGTCTTATAACGTTATAAAACATAATCTTAACCAACAACTAACGAAGTCTTCTAAGACCAATTTGGTTCAATCCACGCATGAGAGGAGAAATGAAATGTATTTCCAAAAAAACCACTTACGCGTTCTTGAATATCTTCACCATCAAATGTGTGATACATGCATGTATCGAGTGAATAGAACACTATCTTCCTATTCTTGGCATGCAATTGCGGAAAGAAGATCTTGTTCTCCATTTGTGGCATTTTGGCTTCAATGCAGAAACTTGTTGCGTCACATATATAAATCATATGCTTTCCTACACCATCAACTTTCTCCCATTCTTGTTTAGATGCATTGTGCTTGAATACCTCGACATGTTCCCCGTACTCGCCCACGCTAACTAGTAAAAGTTGTTGATCACGTTTTGTCAAATATTTTTGTGTCGAAGATGAACAAATTTTAGGAGCTTCGGCTTCAACAAGCTTCCACAAGTAATCTGGCTGGCCCAAGTTGTTAAGAACAATAAGCTCTCCCTGTTTACCCAAGGCATAAAGGTCTCGGCCATCAAAGATCGAAGAACATATCGTATGTGGGTCCGGGCCGAGATTAAGTGTATGCCAAACTGGTTCCCGATTTACAAAGTGCATGTGAGCATGCCAATGCTCTGCAGTTTTAAATTTAAATCCAACCACAATACAATTAGAAGAAGTAGGTGGCGCTGAAAATGATAAGCTTTCGAAGCGATCTCGTGATTCTGCTGGAAGCTTTCGAAGATCATTTGTGAAAGGGTTATATAATACATAACGCGACAAGTCATTCTCAAACAGCAACCAACCAAAGCTTGAACAAAATATTTTGTTTTGAACAATTGATATCTGGGACTTCTTCTTAAAGTAATTATCACCAAACAAGGGATCCATGAAGGTGATAGTGTCTCGTTTTTTATCTACCACCATGAGCCAAGGTGAAACTACTGAGTACGTTTGCAATCTCTTTATTGATCTTTTGTTGCTCCATTTTATCAAAGGTGCTGCTAAATGACATCGTTTGCTTGTAGCACGAAAGTTCATGTATTCAACACCAAAACAATGCTCCATAATCGTCTCCAATAGATCAGACGGCATATTGAGGAGGTGTGGTTCATTTAAGTCAACCCCATCATCTGAACCTAACTTTAACAATATTTCATTGTTGTTATTCATCTCTGATTTAGAATCATCTATGCATTTGGCTTCTCCATGATCATCTTCTAGCCTATATAAATAAGATTTTAAGAAATAAATTACCAACAAAATAGGGTTTCGGCATAAAATACCAATATACAATTTCAATTATCGCGTTTTAGTCATTGAAACATGGCTTTGCGTCTAATTTTGGCCATTTTGAAAGAAAAAACAAAAGAATGCTTAATTCCAATAGTTATTAAAACAGGCGTAAAAAAATTATTAAAAGCCCGTAGTAAAACATACCTGCATTCCCACACTGATGCATCACTCGTAGGCTGCATTCGAGATGGAATAGACCATGGGGAGATGGTATTATCTTTGACATGGTAAGAGTATATTGTTTCACCCATTTTGCATCGAATGTGTATATAACCTCCTAGCTCGGAGTCAATTACACGGCTATAGGATACCGAGTGATCACGGGCAAGATTCAAACAGAATATGCCGTCTTTGAGGTCGTCCATTTCTTTCCATAAATCTTCAATCTTGAAAATGTCTTCTAAATCCAGTTCTTCAAAATTGTCATTGATTATCTTTCTGAGGCCTTCTAATTCTTCCCACTTTATACTAGTCATGTCTAATTTAAACACATGCACATCAACAGGTGTATCATGTGTTTTCTTAGTTTCCTCTCCAAGAAATATTGTAATGCTGAACAATTCTGTACAAGATCCGATCAAATACAAAATAATATCCCCACCAATCCGATAGGAAGGATCAAGAGAAAGAGGGTATGGCGCAAACATCTTCAGCGTTATTGCAACTTCTTTATCCGTAACCATAATATCAATATGTATAACAAATGAAGTAAAAGAACCATCCGTACTCAAGCCATATACTTTACCAGTGCAACAAGTTAGGCTATGTAGTAATTCACCATCTAAAGTTAATTTCTTAAGTTGTTTGGCGTATGACATTTCTGTCCATCTAAACTTCTTTCTTTTACTATCTAGCCTACAATATACAAATGTAGATTTACTGGATCTCGTTAACAAAAAAATAGAACTCGGATCATCCGGAGGAGCAGACAAACAACCCTGTCTGATAGATTCATAGTCTCCGTCTTTCAAAATCAAGGTGGGGAGGTGTATGATTTTAGTAGTCAAAGGGTTCCAAAGAGACCACTTAATGTTGTGCGGATGATCAGAGAGTATCACCCATCCATGAAAACTCCCGCGGATACGTTTCCCAAGCAACTCTAGGATTTGACCCTGATAATGAGGTAACTCGTCGTGTATGGGGTAGAAAAACTGGTCAGTAATGACACGTTCTGTGCCTTCTAGACTTTGGGAAGCCAACCAGGGATATTTTGCAGATAATAGAGGCAATCGATCACAAACCGAAGCACTAGAAATATACTCCATCCTAAACAAGTTCAAAACAATATTTAATAAGCATTATACTAAGCTGATAAGACAATACAACAATCCAAACTCTCTAAAAGCTTATTGATTTTACAAAAGAAACAGAAGAAGGTGTCTTTTGAGCATTTAATAAGCAAATATCCCAAAAAGAAAAGCACTGAAAAGCACAAAACAGTGCTTATAGCATTAAAATAAGCTAGCAAGCCAATTAACTGATCCAAGCACTCAAAATAGAAATTTCGTAGTTAATGATTATTCGATGGGAATTTTGTAGAGTCTGGGCTTAGAAGGTTTAAAGAACTCATACAATATTTGCATTTTTCTACTTTTTTAGTTTAATTTTTCATTTTTTCTATTCTTTTATTTTTGAAGTAGCCAATTTAATGAGTAGGGTGTGGTTTGTTTTTGGTTGAAAACTATGGGTGATAATCGAATCGTGTTCGTGTTTATTTATTTGGGTTCGCATGTTGGCGGGTTAGTATAATCTTTACCCAAACACGACCCATAAATTGTATCGAGAAACTCAATCCTAACCCAGAGTTCGGTAACACGTGTAAGCCGTTTGTGACCCGTTTAACCTGTTTAAGTAAATAGGTCAAGTAGTGAATAAGGTTTGTGGTTTGTTGATTTAACTAGCATAAATGCAAAAATGATATAAGAATTTCAAATATGATAAAAGTAACATACAAATAATTATACAACAACTTTTTGAGTTATAAGAGTCAATTTCAATGAGATCTGAGGTATAATCGTAATTCACTCATATTAAGTAAATAACAAAATACATTTAATCCACATCTTACATAAAAACCAGGTTATATACTTTATTTTTAGAGTCTTATATACTTAAACGGATTCACAGGTTGACATGTTTAATACTTACTAAACCCAAATATAACTCGTTTATTAAAAGGGTTAGACGAATTGATCTGTTTATAACCCAAACCTGTTTAACTTCGTATCGGGTTCGTGTTGCTTGTCGTGTCGAGAATTGTCACCCCTAGTGAAAACATCAAATAATAATTAAGTTTGACAATTATTTTAGTTTAGTAACTCTAATAACTTTATTTTGACTAAAAAAAACTACTCAAAGTTTCAACAATGTCTTATTCTTGTGAAATTATTATGTTAGAGTGATATAAGCATAACACTTCTTAAACTTGGTTATTATCCGTGGTTATACTTTATGTATAGTCATACACTAATTTTTTTTCTTTTTTTTAAGAATGACATTTTTTTAACACATATCTCAATATACACAAATGCCTCAGGCGAGGCTTAAACCTACAACCTCTAGATTGGTGGTCAACTCATATACCACCAAACCAAAAGCATTGCTATAAATTCATTGTACATAAGTTGGTTGGAAATAGTTATATTTAGCGGGTTGAGGGTGAGTATTTATTATTTAAGAAAATAATAAAAAAAAACCATTTTCACAAATAAACTACACAAAATACCCAATTTTTCCCAAAAAAAAATAAAGTACCATAAAATTCGCAAAGTTTTGTTTAATGAATATTCCAAACTTTGTGAACTTTTGCAAGTTTCACCATTTTCCTTTAGTTTTCACGCTTAGCTCGAAACATAAAAGTTGTAGATATCATTTTCTTGTTTAGTGGCTTTTTGAATCACCCAGAAAGGAGTTCGAATGAGAAAGGTATGGCCAAAACACCACAACAACTTTCTCGTTTAGTTGATGTGGTATTTTTGGCATAACTTCCTCATATGAACTTCTTTTTGCGTGATTCAAAAAGCCACCTAAAAAAGGATCTAATACATTCATATTTTGAGCTAAGCATGAAAATCGAATAAAAATGAGCAATTTTCAAATATTTAATATTTATTAAAAAATTCGCAAGGTTTGACTTTGCGAGGTTAAACCTTGCGCTCTTTTTTCTTCATAAAATCTGAATTTATGAAAGTTGCTCCATTTTTTTTCGGTTTTCAAACTTAACTCAAAATGTGAAAGTTGTACATACTTTTTTTCTTGTCAAGTGGCTTTTTGAATCACGCAAAAATAAATTAGTATGTGGAAGTTATGGCCAAAATAACACATCAACTAAACGAGAAAGAGTTGTTGTATTTTGGCCATAAATTTCTCACACAAAATCCTTTTTTTGCGTAATTTATAAAACCTCTAAACAAGAAAAGGAATATCTACAACTTCCATGTTTTGAGCTAAACGTAAAAACTGCATAAAAGGGATAATTTGTCAAAAATTCGTAAAGTTAGCGATATTTTAGAAAAATTCGCAAACTTTGCGAAATATCTTAAATAAATTGCAAGCTTTGTGGATTTTATAGTTATTTGGCTTTTGAAAAAAATAGGTATTTTGTGAAGTATGTTTATGAAAATGGTTATTTTTGTCATTTTCCTTTATTAATATTTGAAGAACTTTGAACCTAAAGATACAAAAATAGTACAACAACATACCCAATCCCGCCAGGGCGAGGTATGAGTGAGGTAGAATGTAAACAGATCATACCCCTACCCTAGGACAAACACGAGAGTAATGAGACTACTTTCAGGAAAATCTCCGGCAAGTGTGTGTGATGAGAGTGCTAAAAAATAAGTAGAATAAGATACAAAAAAAAGTACAATAACATCAGTGAACAGTCGAGGTGTCAAAATGGGTGGGTTGACTCAGTTAACCTAAATAAAGGTTTTTCTATTGTTTTAAGAGTAGTGCTATATCCACAAAAAGCTTCCATAAAAATGAGTTGACGTTGTTTGATTGGCTTAATAAAAAGAAGAAAGATAACTTATAGCGAAATACACTAATCAAACAATACCAACTCATTTTGTGGATGTCTTTTGTCAAAGTATTTTTGTGGCTCTAGCACTACTCTTATTTTTAATAGAATTTTTGTAAATTATCTCTTTAAATGAGTTCAAATAGGAAATTTTGTTACATTTTACACATATTTGGGTTGACCCGATCCCGAAAGACCGACCCGATTTGACTCGAACCAATTAACCCGAATTCAAATAGGGTCGTATTCATATATGTTATTTTTTGCCTTAACCTGAATTTGACTCGACCCAAAGTGGCCTGAACCTGACCAACCCGACCCGATTAACTCTCCTACTAGCGGTTAAAGGAGAAAAAAAGCAAAATCACTTAAATAAGCGAAAAAAACAAACAAGCTTCTTTTGTTTCCACTTTCCTCATGCAGACAAATGTGAAAAGAAGTCATTCTTAAGAAAAACAAACACTACCTAAGCATATCATTTACCTGAGCAGGGTCAATGAGAGTTCAAGAATACCTATGGCCATTGCACTTTGGCGTGCTGCTGGCTGCTGCCTAAGGTATGTGTGATACATGCATGTATCGAGTGAATAGAACACTATCTTCCTATTCTTAGCATGCAATTGCGGAAAGAAGATCTTGTTCTCCATTTGTGGCATTTTGGCTTCAATGCAGAGACATGTTGCGTCACATATATAAATCATATGCTTTCCTACACCATCAACTTTCTCCCATTCTTGTTTGGATGCATTGTGCTTGAATACCTCAACATGTTCTCCATACTCACCCACACTAACTAGTAAAAAATGTTGATCACATTTTGTTAAATATTTTAGTGTCGAAGATGAACAACTTTTAGGGGGTTTGGCTTCAACAAGCTTCGACAAGTAATCCGGTTGGCCCAAGTTGTTAAGAACAATAAGCTCTCCCTCTTTACCCAAGGCATAAAGATCTCGGCCATCAAAGATCGAAGAACATATCGTATGTGGGTCCGGGCCGAGATTAAGTGTATGCCAAACTGGTTCCCGATTTACAAAGTGGATGTGAGCATGCCAATGCTCTCTAGTTTTAAATCCAACCACAATACAATTAGCGGAAGTAGGTGGCGCTGAAAAGATAAGCTTTTGAAAAGATCTCGTGATTCTGGAAGCTTTCGTAGATCATTTGTGAAAGGGTTATATAATACATAGCACATGAAGTCATTCTCAAACAACAACCAACCAAAGCTTGAACAAAATATTTTGTTTTGAACAATTGATATCTGGGATTTCTTCTTAAAGTAGTTGTCACCAAACAGCGGATCCATGAAGGTGATGATGTCTCGTTTTTATCTACCACCATGAGCCAAGGTGAAACTACCGAGTATGTTTGCAATCTCTTTATTGATCTTTTGTTGCTCCATTTTATCAAAGGTGCTGCTAAATGACATCGTTTGCATGTAGCACGAAAGTTCATGTATTCAACACCAACACAATGCTCCATAATCGACTCCAAGAGATCACACGGGATATTGAGGAGGTGTGATTCATTAAAGTCAACCCCATCATCTGTACCTATCCTTAACAATATCTCATCATTGTTATTCATCTCTGATTTAGAATCATCTATGCATTTGGCTTCTCCATGATCATCTTCTAGCCTACATAAATAGGATTTTAAGAAACAAATTCCCAACAAACAGGGTTTCGGTGTAAAATACCAATATGCAATTTCAATTATCTTGTTTTAGTCATTGAAACATGGCTTTGCGTCCCATTTGTGTCATTTAGAAAGAAAAATAAAAGTCCTACAGTAAGTCCTTAAAAAACAAAAGACGTTTATATACAAAAATTATTAAAAACCCATAGTAAAATATACCTGCATTCCCACATTGATGCTTCACTTGCAGGCAGCATTCGAGATGGTATAGACCACGGGGAGATGGTATTATCTTTGACATGGTACGAGTATATTGTTTCGCCCATTTTGCATCGAATGTGTATATATCCTCCTAGCTCGGAGGCAGTTACACGGCTATAAGATACCGAGTGATCACGGGCAAGATCCAAACCGAATATGCTGTCTTTGAGGTCGTCCATTTCTTCCCATAAATCTTGAACCTTGAAAATGTCTTCTAAATCAAGTTCTTCAAAATTGTCATTAATTATCTTCCAGTCTTTGAGGCCTTCTAATTCTTCCCACTTTATAGTAGTCATGTCTATTTTATAGAGATACACATCAGCAGGTGTTTTCTTAGTTTCCTCTACGAAAAATATTAAAATGCAGAACAATTCTGTACAATATCCTTTCAAATACTCAACTGACTCTCCACAACAACGATATGAAGGTATGCTAGGACATTGAGCAGGAAAGGGGCATGGCCCAAACATCATTAGTGTTATTGCAACTTCTTTATCCGTAACCACAATGTCAATATGAATGACAAATGAAGTATAAGAACCATCCGTGCTCAAGCCATATACTTTACCATTGCAACAAGTTAGGCTATGTAGCAATTCACCATCCAAAGTTAATTTCTTGAGTTGCTTGGCGTATGACATTTCGGTCCATCTATACTTCTTTCTTTTACTATCTAGCCTACAAAATACAAAGGTAGACGTATTCGATCTCGTTAACAAAAAAATTGAGCTCGGATCATCGGGAGGAGCAGACAAACAACCCTGTACGATAGATTGATAGTCTCCGTCTTTCAAAATCAAGGTGGGGAGGCGTATGATCTTAGAAGTCACAGGGTTCCAAAGAGACCACTTAATGTTATGCGGATGATCAGAGAGTATTACCCATCCATGAAAAGTCTCGTGGATACGTTTCCCGAGCAACTCTGGGTTTTGACACCTATAATGAGGTAACTCCTCAAGTATGGTGTAGAAAAACTGGTCATTAGTGATGCGTTCTGTGTCCTCTAGACTTTGGGAAACTGACCATGGATATTTTGCCGATAATTGAGGCATTCGATCACAAACCGAACCACTAGAAATACACTCCATCCTAAACATGTTCATAACAAAATTTAAAAGATAACTAAATAAGCATTATACTAAGCTGAGCCAATGCAACAATGCAAACACTCAAAAGCATATTGAGTCTATAAAAGAAACAGAAAAAGGTTTTTTTTTTTTTTTTTTTTTTTTTTTTTTTGAGCATTTAATAAGCAAATATCCCAGTAAAAAAAATCAAACACTCAGAAGAGCACAAAACAGTGCTTATATCAATAAAATAAGCTCGCAGGCCAATTAAGCATAAAGTGAATATTTAGCACTAATATAGGCTAATAAGTAAGGGTGCACAAGAAAATTGAAACACAAAACCAACAACCAGATAAAAGCATAGAACCAAACCACTTCAAAACCGAAAGATGGTTTAACAATCCAAACACGTAAAAAGGGTTGTTCCTATTTACTTCAAAACTGTTTCAGTCGAATCAATGAATTAAATATTTCGCACTAATTGAATTCTAAACAATTATGCTAGCAAACCAAGCTGAATCAGAATTTTCATCCCAATAAACTTAAGCTATAAATATTGAATTCATACCTCAGAAAACTTCACGGCTAATGCTTTCAAATCCGACTCAAAACTTATTTTTAAAGGAAGACCAGAGACATTAGTTTTGACTGAATGAATGAATGAAGGTAGTTGATGCATGTGTTTACTGTTTAGTACTTTACTATATACTAGTACATTTAAATATTTGATTCAAATTATTTATTAGTTTTCACCTGTTTTATACAGTCACAAAATAATTATTTGGTGTGAGACCCATATAAATTGTTTCAATTATCGTTGATTAAAATATCGTACTAATCGATTTGTATATGATCATGGTTAGAATCATACCTCAACTATCTTCAAGACCAAGCCACCCAAATATCGAACTTTAATAGAAGAATCAGTCATTTTTAGTATTTGAACGTATGGTTAGGGATATAATCGAGTGTCTATTTATAAGACATATTCCAAACAAAAAGGAAAGTGCAAACAGATATTTAGGGAATCTTGACATAATTCAAGTGACTAAAATAAGTGTACCACAATAGAATGAATATTGACATGATGGCTGGTAACTCAACCGTTTGCAAGCGAGTTAGGCTTCGCTTCGGTCAAACGATCAGTGTCTCGTTAACATAGTTAGAAGATAAATATATAAAAAAGATAAATTTAATCAATGTTTTAAAACCCTATTTTCTTATCGACCCAATTTAGCCATCGGTTTGACTTACACATTTTCTTTTTTATTTATTTTTTTTCTTTATTTAATATGTATTAAATATAGTGTTTCATTATTCAATAATTTATCCAACTTTATTCTTAAATTCTATTGAATCGATGAAAAAAATTGAGAGTCTATCGATAAACTTTGTTTTTTAAGCTCTATATCAATACTAATATAGCCTTTGTTGCAAAAATCGGTCTAGGCGGCCGATTAATCATGGATTAATCGCTAGACGGGGGTTAGCCGCCCTGATTTTCACTAATCGGCTTTATTAATCGGTTTGGTCAAAAATCGGCCAAATTGGGCATAAATCATCCAAATCAAGCATAAATCGACCAAATAAGATAAATCAACCAATTTGGTTACGGATAGAAATCGGCCAAATCAGATATAAATCGGCCAAATCACGCATAAATCGGTTAAATCAGAAAAAATCGGCTAGATCGGCCAAATCGAGCATATAGTTTCAAAATTTTATAAATAAAAAATCCAAGCCGATTGATCTTCGCCTAGCCGATTAATCGCTAGGCGGTATCCGACCGCCCAGCTATCGTCTAGCGATTTTTGCAACCTTGCTTAAACCATGTTGTCACTCACAAACAATACAGATTTAGAAGTTTAGAGAGGGAAAGTAGAGATAAGAGAGATGGTGGTGAATGTTTACTTCACACTATGAAAGATACACTCACACACCCTCGCAAATGAGAGGGTTTCGTTTACTTATACATAAAGACAGCCACTAATGGGCCTTGGTGGGCATGGATTTGGTTTGGACTTGGTTTGGGTATTTTACATAAATTATACTACCCTTACATATAACATATTAGCTTAAAGAAGTCCCGAAACCCACTAAATATCTATAACTATCTATTACAAGCAAACAAGGTTCGTGTCATATAAATGACCATCACTTCATGTAGATTATAAATGTTAACAATTTCCCCTACGAGGTAGTCATTTATAAATGATGCTTCTTTAGTCTTTGAACTTGAATCTTGAATCTTTAACACTTGCATCTTGAGTCTTTGAACTCGGATCTTTGATCTTTAGCACTTGTCTTGATCTTGAACCTTGTTTGTGATAGACTTGATAGACTTCTTTGTCCCGTTCATGCATGTGATCTTTCATCTTTCCTTCGATCAACAACTTCACTTGATATGTTGCTGGGTTCTTTCCAACATACTCATGCGTCTTGCAAATTATGCTATTCAAATCTTTACTCTTATGATTTTACTCGTATCTTTTCTTGACTCTGACTTGTTCTTGACTTTGAATTTGATATAACTCTTTGTCTTGATAATCTTTGTCTTGAACTTGTTGAGGATTGATCACTTGAGTATTGGTGATATCAAATAAGTACATATTTATAGCATCATTTATTTTATATATATTGCCCGTTTTATATCATTTATTATAAGATTTGATACTTAATTGTTTAAATGTTTCAATCTCAGTTATTATCGAGCAATTAGTGAAGATTAGCAATAATGGACGTGTTTTGATGCATAATGGATCAAGTTCGAGAAAGTTCACTTCACAGACAAGAATACGCCATATCATTCTAGATAGACACACCGTATACCGGACTTGGACAATTATAAAGACCATTGCTTGACTTTGAAGAATACGCAATATCCATTACTTGGATATGCCATATATGAAACCTTGGTCAACATGAAGAACGAGCTTGTTTTAGTCCATATACGCCATATCACGTTACTAAGATACGCCGTATCCATCTCAAAGACTTCACTAGATTTCCAAGATACAGAAGACCAGATACGCAGTATTCATCTATCACATACACTGTTTCATGATGGCGGTCAACTAATATTCCAGAATATATTAATCTTGGACCACATGCGAAGTTACCTTGATAAGCCGTATCGGAGGAGCCCGATATGCCGTATTGACAATATTCGAAAAACTATAAATAGAAAACCCTAATGCCGATTTTAAAGAGAGGAGAAACCACCAAGTATGATTCTAGAAGACTAAAAAAGACCAAGAAGGTCCTACTAGTGCTATAATTTCATAAGAAAACTCTTGTAATCATTATACTCGGCTACAATCGTTCGGCTAGCGTGTTTATCCTTTATCGATTTCTTACATTAATCATATGACTATGGTTTTGTGTATGATTTCAGTGACTATAATCGTTCAACTAGCATGTTTATCCTTTATCGATTCTTACATTAATCATTTGGCTAGCGTGTTTATCCTTTATCGATTCTTACCTATAGGTATTAGCCATGTTTATGATAATACAATATTTTGATTTGTTTACATTGATTGTTTACTTTTTCTTTGCTTGCTGAAATTATTTATCACTTCATGCACGTTTATGTATATGTAGACTATTCATTCAACTAGTTCTTGTATCATCAATAAGTCCCCCGTTAGGAGTGGACCCGAGGTCGTAGCCCCGGGTCCACCTCCGACGGTCAAGTTAGTATGCGATGTAGCATCACATAAGTTGTTAGGGTTAGAGATAACCCGTCATGTATATATAGGTATGGATTAGGGTTTAGGTGAAGAGTGGGCATTGCCGATGCCGGGCCCGACCCATTCTCGCCCGGGCCCGACCATACGTCCACAAGCCCCCAAGTCTAGTATGAGATAGTGCATGGCTATGTTATGCTAGACTTAAGTTCGATGGCCGCGTGGGTGAAAGTGGAACCCGTATGCCGCATCCTCGGGAGGCGCACTTTTGTACCGATGAGACACAACATGGTGCGACGTAAGACGCGTCAGTAGCGGCGCGCCACCGTCCGCGACAAAGAGGTGCGACGAAGACGTGCTTCAGCAGGCGTGCGCGGCGCTATGCGACGCGACACGAGGTGCGATGAAGACGCGCTTCGCAGATAAATGTGCCTTGGCGCGACAAAGAGATGCGACGAAGACGTGCTTCTTGCAGAGGTGCGTACCGTCTGGCGACAAAGAGGTGCGATGGAAGACGTGTTCAGAAGGTGCGTGCGCTACCTGGCGCGACAAAGAGGTGCGACAGAAGACGCGTCACAGATAAATGCGCTGTGCCGTGGCGACAAAGAGATGCGACGAAGACGCTTCTTAGCAGGTCTGCGCTGCCTTGGCGACAAAGAGTGCGACGAAGACGTGCTTCGCAGATTACATCCGTCTTTACAACCGGCGGAGGACGCCCATTGCGGCACGATGGTGCGAATATTTAAATTCGCCCTCGATCCGCTTCCAAATATACCGCGCACGGAAACGGAGTAGTAGTATATACCGGTAGCCCCCAAGTTTGATGGTGCTACTCGTAGAGCATTAAACTTATTTAAGCCGCGAAAACACCGAATGCAAAATTAAAAGTATATGCCGCGAATCGCAAAGATATAAAACTTAATAAAATTAAGCAATATATAGCACATAGCATATATAATAAATAGCGCATAGCATGTAAAGCAATATAAAACCTATCGTGAGGTTGTACAAACTACATAAAAATTGTTTTGTTTTTATTGTTTTGTCATACTGTGTATGTTATGATATGCGCAGATCAGAATATCATTTAAGGAATCAAGTGTCTTGGTTCCAAAGTTGTTAAACGTCACCATATGCGATGTTGCGCACCCGTCGGGATGCGCACAAACTTATTCCAACGCCTCGAGAATAAGGTGTTTAACAAGGATACGTGATCCGGTGTTGATGGGTTTGCAACCTCTTACTCAACAAGTTGTTTAGTAGGTTAACTTATCCTTTTACTATCGCGGGTTTATTGTAGTGCATGCACGCCATGTAGGCAAGAGAGAAAATAGGTCCGATCGTGCGGATATATTTTTTAGGTCCGATCGTGCGGACTAAAAGATAAAATAGGTCCGTTCATGCGAACTAAAAGATAAAAAATATGTCTGATCGTGCGGACTTTTCTACCAAAGCTGTAAGCATCTAAATTGTAGCAATATATGCAATATATAACATATGATTCAATTTAATAAAGTTTTAAACGTGTACGCATCTAACTTGATATGAAACAGTGGATTCAGATGCGTCCGATTTAATAAAGTTTTACGCATAACAGAATGTAAAGTTTTAGGGTTACCGATTTTAGGAATTTATCTCTGCTTTTCGGTAATATGAGAACACGAAACATAGTTTATTCGTGTCCACGGATGGCGCCAACTTGTTGAAGCATAATCTGCGCGATGGATTCAACGACTCTCCTTGGCCGTTAGTCGCCTTCTCGAGCCCTAGTAGACCTGTCAACAAAGAGAACTCGTTAGGAGTGGACCCGAGCCGAGCCCCGGGTCCACCTCCGACGGTCAAGTTAGTATCGGCGTAATGTAGCCAATATATATTAGGGTTAGAGATAACCGTCATGTATATATAGGCATGGATTAGGGTTTAGGTGAAGAGTGGTCACGATGCCGGGTCCGACCCATTTAATCTCGTGTTTACTAGTAAAACAAACATACCTTTTTGTTTCCACTTTTCTCATTCAGACGAATGTGAAAAGAAGTGATTTTTAAGAAAAACAAACACCACCTGAGCATATCATTTACCTGTGCTCATTTACCTGGACAGGGTCAATGAGAGATCAAGAATACCTATGGCCAATTGCACTTTGGCATAATGCCGGCTGCCGCCAAAGGTCAGCCCAAGTGGTTGAACCCATGTCGTAGTTTGTTGTTGGGGTATGTGTTTGCGTGACCCTGTTAATGTGTAGTCACAAAACGTTTAAGGTTAAGTTAAGTTGTTGCTTGTTTTGGTTTACCTTAGTTGCCGTCTTCTAAGGCCTAACACCAAAGTGCAAAGTAAATGCCTAATAACGCTTCTGAACATGAGAGACTATAACATGAAATAGGAAAAAGCAATTAGAATGTATAACAAATCTCCAAGTTCCTAACAACATTACATTTCCAATAATGTATACCTACACGACACCGATGCCAAAGATTTGAATGAAACCCATCACACGACATGGAATGCTTACATGAATACGCGTCAAACAGTAAGAGTAACATACGAATAGATGACAAGATGTGCCATGTTTAACGAGTCTTATAACGCTATAAAACCTAACCTTAACCAACAACTAACGAAGTCTTCTAAGACCAATTTGGTTCAATCCACGCATGAGAGGAGAAATGAAATGTATTTCCAAAAAAACCACTTACGCGTTCTTGAATATCTTCGCCATCAAATGTGTGATACATGCATGTATCGAGTGAATAGAACACTATCTTCTTATTCTTGGCATGCAATTGCGGAAAGAAGATCTTGTTCTCCATTTGTGGCATTTTGGCTTCAATGCAGAGACATGTTGCGTCACATATATAAATCATATGCTTTCCTACACCATCAACTTTCTCCCATTCTTGTTTGGATGCATTGAGCTTGAATACCTCAACATGTTCTACATACTCACCCACACTAACTAGTAAAAAATGTTGATCACATTTTGTTAAATATTTTTGTGTCAAGATGAACAACATTTAGGAGCTTCGCTTCAACAAGCTTCCACAAGTAATCTGGTTGGCCCAAGTTGTTAAGAACAATAAGCTCTCCCTGTTTACCCATTGCATAAAGATCTCGGCCATCAAAGATCGAAGAACATATCGTATGTGGGTCCGGGCCGAGATTAAGTGTATGCCAAACTGGTTCCCGATTTACAAAGTGAATTTGAGCATGCCAATGCTCTGTAGTTTTAAATCCAACCACGATACAATTAGCGGAAGTAGGTGGCGCTGAAAAAGATAAGCTTTTGAAGCGATCTTGTGATTCTGCTGGAAGCCTTCGAAGATCATTTGTGAAAGGGTTATATAATACATAGGACCAGAATTCAATCTCAAACAACAACCAACCAAAGCGTGAACAAAATATTTTGTTTTGAACAATCGATATCTGGGATTTTTTCTTAAAGTAGTTGTCACCAAACAGCGGATCTATGAAGGTGATCATATCTTGTTTTTTACCTACGACCATGAGCCAAGGTGAAACTACCGAGTATGTTTGCAATCTCTTTATTGATCTTTTGTTGCTCCATTTTATCAAAGGTGATGCTAAATGACATCGTTTGCATGTAGCACGAAAGTTCATGTATTCAACACCAACACAATGCTCCATAATCGTCTCCAAAAGATCAGACATGATATTGAGGAGGTGTGATTCATTAAGGTCAACCCCATCATCCGTACCTAACCTCAACAATATTGCATCGTTGTTTTTCATCTCTGATTTAGAATCATCTATGCATTTGGCTTCTCCATGATCATCTTCTAGCCTACATAAATAGGATTTTAAGAGATAAATTCCCAACAAAACAGGGTTTGCGTCATTGAAAAATGGCTTTGCGTCCCATTTGGGTCACTTAGAAAGAAAAACTAAAAGTCCTTTTAAAAAACAAAAGATGTTTATATACAAAAAATTATTAAAAACCCATAGTAAAACATACCTGCATTCCCACATTGATGCTTCACTTGCAGGCAGCATTCGAGATGGTATAGACCAAGGGGAGATGGTATTATCTTTGACATGGTACGAGTACATTGTTTCGCCCATTTTGCAATGAATGTGTATATATCCTCCTAGCTCGGAGGCAGTTACACGGCTATAAGATACCGAGTGATCATGGGCAAGATCCAAACAGAATATGCCCTCTTTGAGGTCGTCCATTTCTTCCCATAAAACATTAATCTTGAGCATGTCTTCTAAATCCAGTTCTGGAAAATTGTCATTAATTATCTCCCAGTCTTTGAGGCGTTCTAATTCTTCTGACTTTATACTAGTCATGTCTAATTTAAACACATGCACATCAACAGGTGTATTATGTTCCTCTTCAAGAAATATTATAATTCCGAACAATTCTGTACAAGATCCGATCAAATGTTCAATAATGTCTCCACCAATCCGATAGGAAGGATTAAGAGAAAGAGGGTATGGCCCAAACATCATTAGTGTTATTGCAACTTCTTTATCCGTAACCACAATGTCAATATGTATGACTAATAACATAAAAGAACTATCAGTACTCAAGCCATATACTTTACCATTGCAACAAGTTAGGCTATGTAGTAATTCACCATCGAAACTTAATTTCTTGAGTTGTTTGGCGTATGACATTTCTGTCCATCTAAACTTCTTTCCTTTACTATCTAGCCTACAAAATACAAAGGTTGATTTATTGGATCTCGTTAACAAAAAAGTTGAACTCGGATCATCGGGTGGAGCAGACAAACAACCCTGTCTGATAGATTCATAGTCTCCGTCTTTCAAAATCAAGGTGGGGAGGCGTATGATCTTAGAAGTCACTGGGTTCCAAAGAGACCACTTAATGTTGTGCGGATGATCAGAGAGTATTACCCATCCATGAAAACTCCCGTGGATACGTTTACCGAGCAACTCTGGGATTTGAGGTAACTCATCGTGTATGGTGTAGAAAAACTGGTCATTAATGACGCGTTCTATGTCTTCTAGACTTTGGGAAAGCAGCCATGGATATTTTTCCGATAATAGAGGCAATCGATCACAAACCGAAACACTAGACTCCATCCTAAACATGTTCATAGCAATTATTTAAAGTTAACTTAATAAGCATTATACTAAGCTGATAAGCCAATACAACAATCCAAACATTCAAAAAGCTTATTGATTCTATAAGAGAAACAGAAGAAGGTGTCTTTTTGAGCATTTAATAAGCAAATATCCCAAAAAAGAAAAGCACTGAACTGCACAAAACAGTGCTTAAAGTATAAAAGCAAGCTAGCAAGCCAATTAAATGATCCAATGTTTTGAGTGGTTAATGTTAAAAACAAGAAAAAGCCATTATTAGGCACTAAAATAGTCTAATACAATATTTTAAAACCCCGGGTTAACCCGAATGGTTTAACGGGAACTGTTGGGTCACTGGAAGCTGAAACCTGGTTGAACCGGTAGCTCGGGAGGGTTGATTAAAAACCTTTTTAAAGGAATGTTTGTTTAAGCTTATATATTGGGCTTATAGCTAATATGGTTTTTGGCTTATATGTATCATAAGCTGAAAAGTTTCAAATTACAAGCCATAAAAATGAAAACCACATTAGGGGGTGTTTGTTTAAGCTTATATGTGGCTTATGAGCTTATTTGTTTTTCGGCTTCTATATCATAAGCCTCAATTTTACGGCTTATTTGGAAACATGTGGGCTTATATAAGCTCACAAGTCTCCAAATAAGCAGGAAAATTGAGGCTTATGAAATATAAGCTGAAATCAAATTTAAACTCATAAGCCCATATATAATCTTAAACAAACACCCCCTTATTCATAACTTATATAAGCTTAAAACAAACACCCTCTAAGACATTAGGCTAATAAGCCAATTTTAACAATCCAGTAACTTAAAAATCTTACTGGTTATATATGAAAGTAATTCAAAAAAAAAAAAAAAAAAAAAAAAAAGGCTAATAGACAACCCAAATCCCCATAAAGCTTATTGCTTTCACAAAAAGAGTGCTTATTTATCAAACCAATGCAACATGAATTTAAGCTTGAAATACAGAAATCCATACCTCAGATCGGACTCAAATTTCAAAGTTGAGAAAACTTGAATGTCTTAAAATTTTGTAGAAATACTTGAGAAAACTTGAATTTCTTAAAATTTTGTAGAAATTTCGTAGTTAATGATTATTGGATGGGAATTTTGTAGAGTTTCGGGTTAGAACTTAGAAGGTTTAAAGTAGGGGCAGTTTATACGGACAGGGTTTCAATATGGAGGGTTGTACTGTGCGCGTTGAGGTGGCAAAATGGGCGGGCCGGGCGGCACCGACTAGAGGCTAAACGGACTATGGGCTAAATAGGGATGGGCTAAATGGCTCATGTTATACGAATTGCTTTAGAAAAGACCCAAAATAACGAAATAAAATTTTCAAACATAACACCTCATTTATATTAAAAAAAATAAATATATTACATCTGTAAGTTTTTTAAAAAAAAAAACAATTGTAATATTCTTCAATTGATAGAAAATATGTGTCCGTTTGTGCTCATTAACTTTTAAATAAGCAATATATGTCCTTTTAAAAAAAATGGGCTCAATATGTCCGCATCTTTTAAAAATTTGCTCAAATTAACTCATTTTTTTTTTTAATTTTGGACATAAATTGCCACCTCTAAATGCGCATTACGTAGAGGCGGACCTAGCGTATAACTAAATCGAGATCTTCATAAGTTTTGTATAGGAAATAAATAAGACCTACCTTAGATTTAGATAAGGAACCACTTTAGATTCGAAAAGAACTGAGAAAAGGCAAAGAATCCATGGGAAGAACACTTAAAAAGGCTATATGAGTATTGCTTTAATGGAGTTTTTTTGGGCGGCTACGTTTTTTATGAAGAAGAAGACCCACTTATCAACATATTTAATTTATTTAATGGGCAAATTGTCTGAAAAGGCATCGAACTTGCCACCTTTTCCTTTTCTGAGCATCGAACTTTTTTTTTTTCCTATTAGATTTAACTTGCCTAATTTTCCTATTGTAGCACAAAATCACACTTAAAGTGTAATTAACCTTCTTAAACCCGCTTTTAAGTATGATTTTGTGTCACAAAAGGAAAATTAGGCAAGTTTAGTGCTACTATAGAAAATTAGGCAAGTTTAGTGCTACCCGCTTTAAGTGTGATTTCGACCGTTAATTTTTTATTGCACCGCTAGTCCTTTTCATCCGCTTTTAACGACCGTTATTATATTATTGCACCGTTAGTCCTTTTCGCCCGCTTTTTACATCGCCGTCCGCTTTGTTCGCTTTTACGGTTTTGTCCATTTTACATGGTTTCGTCCGCTTTTACACGCCGTCCGCTTTTGCACGGTTTCGTCCGCTTTTACGTTTTCGTCCGCTTTTGCACGCCGTCCGCTTTTACACGCCGTCCGCTTTTGCACGCTTTCATCCGCTTTTGCACAATTCGCCCGCTTTTACATGTTTCGTCCGCTTTGTTCGTTTTACGGTTTTATCCGTTTTACACGTTTCGTCCGTTTACGGTTTCGTCCGTTTTGCACGTTGCGTCGGTTTTTACGCAGCGCTTGTCCGCTTTTGCACGCCGCCCGCTTTTGCAGTTCGCCCATTTCGCTCGTTTTTGCACGCTTTTACACGATCTTTTTGTTTTTGCGTTTTCGTCGGTTTTACGTTTTCGTTCGTTTTGCAGTTTCGCCGTTTTGCGTTTTCGCCGCACGCTTACACGCATAACGAATGAAAGCGCAAAAGCGAACGAAACCAAGAAAACTAAAAAATCGGACGAAAACGTAAAATCAGACGAAACTGGTAAAACGGATTTAAACGTAAAACGGACGAAACCGCGCAAAACTAAAAAGTGCAAAACGGACGAAAACGTAAAACGGACGAAACGTAAAACGGACGAAACCGCAAAACTAAAAACCGTAAACGTGCAAAACGAACGAAAACGGCGTAAAACGGACGAAACGTAAAACGGACGAAACTTGTAAAACGGACAAAACCGCCGCAAACGTAAAAACGGGCTAAAAGGACTAACGGTGCAATAATATAATAACGGTCGTTAAAAATGCATTTAAAAGGACTAACGGTGCAATAAACAAATTAACGGTCAAATCACACTTAAACGGTAGCACTAAACTTGTTTAATTTTCCTATAGTAGATTAAACTTGCTTAATTTT
The DNA here is from genome assembly GCA_022545495.1 of Chrysanthemum lavandulifolium. Classification (NCBI taxonomy): domain Eukaryota; kingdom Viridiplantae; phylum Streptophyta; class Magnoliopsida; order Asterales; family Asteraceae; genus Chrysanthemum; species Chrysanthemum lavandulifolium. Next base: position 31,665,827 of record CM040239.1, on the reverse strand, counting down.
CCTTTTGTGACACAAAATCACACTTAAAACGGGTTTAAGAAGGTTCATTACACTTTAAGTGTGATTTTGTGTCACAAAAGGAAAATTAGGCAAGTTGATTGCTACAATAGGAAAATTAGGCAAGTTCAGTGCTACAATAGGAAAAAAAAAAAGTTCGATGCCCAGAAAAGAAAAAGGTGGCAAGTTCGATGCCTTTTCAGACAATTTGCCCTTATTTAATCTTCATCTTTGTAAAATTTATTTTTGGCCCTTCCGTTTTATTTTCTATTCAATTCACTGATACAAAAATTTTGTACACTTTCACAAAAGCCGGTAAAAATATTTAACTATACATAAGGTATTTTGATCAACAAATAAATGTTGTAGCTATATAAGTATGGTACAGAGCCTAAATAGTTGTTCTATAAGTAGAAAAGTAATAGAAGATTTATTCAATTTAACGCGAAAATTAAATCAGTGCTTGTATGTTTATATATGATTTTAGAGGTTACCATAATTTTTTTATCTTGTCGAATAATTCGTGATGTATGAGCCCACCGTCATAAAGACACAAATTAAGTAAATCTAAATATAACTTTTTTTTAATCGGAATTTATGATTGGCTATGAAAAGAAAACCCAAATCTTTCGCTATTATTTGATTTATGTTTAATGGTCTTTTTTTATGCAGTCAAGTTAAATTAATCCGACCTATTGATTAAGTTTTTCTAAATTATGTCAGGAACCACTTTAGATTTTAGGCTAAGTCCACCATTGGCATTAGGGTATTGTATTATGTGTTTCGCGGTTTGTGCGGTTGACCTAGAAGGTATAACATATCCCTTTAAAGAACTCATACCCCTATAGGGGTTCCAATCATTGCATGTATCGGAGGGTTGTACTGTGTGCATCGCGATGTTGTACTATGTATTTCATGGTTTAGACGGTTGGCCCATAGGGGTCCCTACAAGATATCCACATACAATATGGGTCATTTATATGGACCTCCTATAGGGGGTTTCAATCATTGCACGCATTAGAAGTTTGTATTGTGTGCATCTTGTATGTACTTCACGGTTTGTACGGTTGACTCATAGGGGGTCCCTTTAGTATATCCCTATACAGTATGGGGAAGTTTATACGTACCCCCTATAGAGGGTTTTCAATCATTGCACGCATCGGAGGGTTGTACTGTGTGCATCGCAGTGTTATACTATATGCTTCGCAGTTTGTACGATTGACCCATGGGAAGGTCCCTATAGTATATATCCCATACAATATTTGCATTTGTACTTTTTCAGTTTAGTTTTTTTTCTTTTTTTACTTACCTTTTTTGTTCATTTTTTTATTCTTTTATTTTTGAAAGTAGTCGATTCAAGGAGTAGGATGTCGTTTGTTTTTAGATCTTTTGTCCAGTCGCAATATTATATGCAAAAAAAAATGTGGATTTAAAATCGTTAAGATATAATAAGTGGCAATCGACTAAAAAGAATTTAAAATATAAAATGGAAAATATTTATTTGTGTCTTTATGTCCGAAAAGGGATTTTTTTCAAGTGTGGTCCGTTTTAAGACTTTTTCTAGGCTCTTTCCCAAAGAGCCACGCCAACTCGCTTCAACCGCCGAATTCATACATTTTTCGACACGTGGCAATTCCGTCTGTTCAATAGTAGACTAAGTGTCAAATCAAATCTTAAAGAAATCTCTTGTTTTGTTTTCTTGCATAATGTCAACGCCAACCGCTTCGGCTCAACCGACGGTGCTCAATCGACCCCACAACTTTTCACCTAGGAAATTGAAAAAGCAAACCAAAAGATTTCCCAAATCCAAGTGATATGACCATTTTTATTTCTTTTTAATTTTCTTTTGCCACTTTAACCATTGAATATCATAAAAAAATACACACACTCAACACACAAAGAATATTGCGGTGTAGAAAGAAAAAAAAAAGTCCGAAACTTTGATCACACAACACCGCTTTGTTGTTTAGATCATTTCCGCACTGATCCATTGATGTTCGATTCGATTATATGATAATGGCTTCTAGACAAGTAAGTAAAAGTGCGATTTTCACAAGAATACATACATCCTGCTTTATACCCTTTGATTTTTAATCGGTTTTTTCGATTTGTACAAGAACTTTGATTATATATTTGTTTTAGGTTTTAAAATATTTTAGGATTATTTGATGTTTAGTGTGGTTATTGTTACTATTATTGTTAGAAAACCGACTACGTTAGTATACATGTTAGGGTATGCTTATTTCCTCGCACAATAACCCTCGTTTTTGTGCTTAACATATATGAAATATATTGATTATCCGAAAATTGGACACCGTGATACGTGAGATGTTTAGGTTATTAAGATATTGGTCAATGACTCTATTTTTTATTGGTCATAAGTTTATAACATATGCTAATATGTGTATGCATCTAATGTTTATTTTATTTTTTTGTGTATAGGTGTATTCTCAAGCTCGCTGCTAGATCAAAGTTGCACTATATCAAAACTATAAGACAAAGGCTGAGTTTCAAGCCTGATCGTCTTGAACTTTTTAAAACCACAGTTTTCGGGAAATGGTTAGACATAAAAACATACGAGCTTGATAACCATTTGCTTCATTATTTGCTCCAACATCAACGCTTTGTTGAAAACCCTGATATAAACACTCCATTGTATTTTGATATCTGGGGAAACAACTTAGAGTTTGGTCGTGAAGATATGTGTCTAGTATTAGGTCTTCGCTTTGGTGATGTTTCTTTAGAGCATTTTAAAAAACGGGAATCTGGATTTGGTAAACGTATGCTAAGTTTTCTTAGAGAGAGGCGTAACGAGAGAATCAACAATATAAAAGTCAACAACTAGTTAGGGTTCTTCTTGATCAAGTTGAGTTTAATGAACTTTCAATGATGATGATGTTCGCCTTTGTCTGGTTCTGATGTTAGAGAACGTTTTTATCGGCAAACAGGAAAGAAATGTGGTGTCCCCTGAGATATTGGTTTTAATAGATGACATTTATGCATGGAATGCATTTCCATGGGGCGAGTACATTTGGGTTGAGTTTCACAATAAGATTTGTAATGCTATCTCAAAGGTTAGAGATAGACATTTGACTGAAAAGGCTACTAAGGGCGATGGTTACATTGCAACTTATACATTGAATGGATTTATGTTTGCTTTGAAGGTGCATAACTATTGTTTAAATACTACGAATTTAAATCAGTATTGTAGTAATTTTTTATGCTAATAGTAATAATAATTCCTTCAGATTTTGCTTTTGGAAACCTGCCGCAATTCACTAAATTGGTGGGTTAAAGAAGATAATGTGATCCCTGGTGTTGCGTGGGAGGATGCACACAGTTTGAAAAGACGGATTATGAACTTCTTTTCGTAATGCGTAAATGGTTCGCCTTTGCCGACTGTGTTATACTCTACTCTTTTTAAAAATTGTTTATGATTTTTAAGGTATTTGCGTTAGTATAAAACACTAGTACAAAATGGATTTGGTCACGCATGGTCGAAATGGAACAACCACACATTCGCATATTTGTGTGGTCAAGGTACGAAAATTGACAACATGTACTAATTAGTCACACATGAAAATTTTAATTGTGTGACCATTAGAACCTGACGCCACACAATTGAACGTTGTGTGGCTAAAGGTATCTGTGATTTTGTTTCGCATCATTTAGCCACATATGAATTTGGAACGCGTGACAAATACAAGTAACCTTGATGCGTTAGTCACATGAAGTAATTTTTGTGTGTCTAAATCATAGAGTCAAGTTTTGTCACACATTATTTAAGGGTGACCTGATATGTTTTGCCAACTCTTTAGCCACATCCGAAATTGGAACAAGTGACAAATGAAAAGTAAGGTTGAAGCATTAGTCACGATATACATATAAACAAAGGACAAATATATGTCACACACTTGAACACCGTGACCAAAAGCCATATATGGTCACACTAAATGTTTTGTCACACATTCGTTAAGTGTAGCCAAAATCCAAGACATATGTTCACGTAAGTTAATATATGTGTTTAAAGTTTAGTTTGTGTTAGCTTGCCGAAAGCTAATCTATAAAGTCACATTTGCTACTAACACCGTGACCAAATGCCATATATGGTCACACTAAACGCTTTGTCACACATATTATTCAAGTGTAGCCAAAATCCAAGACATATGGTCACGTAACTTAATATGTGGCCATTGGATGATGAATAGTCACCAAAATACACCTTTACTCACTTTAAACATCATATGGTCACACTTATTAACACTTTTAGCCACTTTATGGTTAATTGTATGTGACTAAATACCCAAAAAAAACATGCTTTGTGTGACTAAATGTTAGAAAAGGCCACACAAACATAAAATTCATGTGGCCATTGGATGATCAATAGTCACACAAAATACACCTTTCTTCACTTGAAACACCATATGGTCACACTTATTAACACTTTTAGCCACTTTATGAGTAATTGTATGTGACTAAATACCCAAAACAAACATGCTTTATGTGACTAAATGTTACAAAAGGCCACACAAACATAAAATTCAAGTGGCCATTGGATGATCAATAGTCACACAAAACACACATTTCTTCACTTGAAACACCATATGGTCACACTTATTAACACTTTTAACCACTTTATGATAAATTGTATGTGACTAAATACCCAAAACAAACATTCTTTGTGTGACTAAATGTTAGAAAAGGCCACACAAACATAGATTTGATGTGGCCATTGGATAATCAATAGTCACAAAAAATACACGTTTCTTCACATTAAACACCATATGGTCAAGTTTGTTGCATTTATTGTGCTGTTAATGAAAATGTGGGTTTGTAGGTGATGGCTTTTATAGTCACATTGATATGCACACACATTAACACTTGTGCAACACCACAATATACTAAACTTGGATAAATCCAAACTAATTATATATATGAAGAACTCTTTAACAACGAGTACTTGATTGTTAATGCGAATCTTAACAACAAGCAAGAAGAACACAAATACTATTTCACTAATAAACTTATTTTGTTAATATTTCTATTCGCCTAAATACAAGTTCATTTCACTATACTTTAGGGTTCCTTTATACACTTAGGAAAACCTAGTATACAAAACGTGTAGAAGGAAATAGATATCTCTTCCTAAGATATCTCTACGCGCACATATGCCTTCCCTAAACTCTAATAAACTACTATGTTTTCATAAATGTAACTAACTACGAATACTACCGGACTTAATCATTATATCGCCAAGATATTATTGCTTGAGCTTTTGATTCAATTAACCTCAAAAGCTAATAGCATGCATCATCCTTTCTTTCACCAAAAGCTTCTTCTCAAGCATAGCCCCAAATATTGTTTGGAAGTGGATACTCCACTCAGAAGCATATAAAGAATTGCGCTTTCTAATTCCAAACAAAGGCACCGACAAGTGTGGAAATATCTCCATCCGATCACTTGTTCTTGATAGGCCGGCCCACATTTCATCATCAAGATCCGGTGTCTCAAACATGGTCTTCAAGTCACCCCAGGACTCTTTCATATTCCTCTTCGTCTCTCGTCACCATGCTTCTCCATCATCACCGGTACATGGTCTTCAAATCATCCCCGACAAATCACTCAATAAACCAGAAAGTTCACATATATAGTGTCTGTGTGATTTTCCCTTACTATCGTGTAAACTACCTTTTCCCATTTTGATGATCTCGAACCTTTGCAATCTTAGCAGAAGTGTTGAACTCAGAGGAATGGAGCCCATGGTAAACTCTTCGATGACGATTCATCAACCTTATCCTTCATGTACTCTTCCACTTCCTTCTTAACATTTGTCTTATCATTTTCACTCCTTTCTTTCCAAAGGATTTCTTCCTTGTCATATTCAAACCGGTTGCTTAACCTCGCCTTCCTCCTCTTTCTTTACGCTTTTGGCTTATCACCAAGTTTTTCACTTGAAGAACCTTTTCGCCTCTCGCAATCTTGTGCTTCTTAGCATCCTTTGGTTGAAGATTGTAACCCTTCCTTTAAGCGTTAAAGCTTCCAACTCGAATCCATTGGAAAAAATTTTATTTTGGTACATTACTTTTTCAAATTTCGCTTTTAGTTCATCATTCTTCAATTTCCTTAACGGCTCAACTTCCGTGTAGGATTCCTTGACTTTTGACATAGTGGATCATATAATCCCTTTGCTCGCTTTGGTCAAGGATCCGCTCATCCTTTCTCTTTGTCTCGCTCTCCGAGAAGCCTCTTCTTCTCATTAATAATCTCAACCAATTTACTTGCATAGTCTTCTCCGCCAATATCGTGAAGGATATCTCTGCTTACTAATAATCTTGCATTTATAGTATCCCGCCTTCATCGATGTAGAATTTGGCGATTCCGAACTTGACTTTCCTTTTCATTTGTTCTTCGCTAATTATGATTCCTCCTGCAGTTTTGGCAATCACTCATCATCCCTTGTTTGTTCTCGCACGCTTAGCTTCTTCACCGCATCCTCCGCTTGAATCCTAGCAATCTCAAAAAGCTAGCTTCCTCTCTGCGAGTTGCTTTTTGGTCTTCACCGGCTCGTAAGATTCTTGCACTATTCCTTTGCCTTCCTATGCACAAACTCCTCACCATTACTACCGGATCACTACCGGATTAATATGTTCAAGATTTGTATTAACTTCAAATCAAAGCCAGATTAAAATCTTCATCAAAAGCAGATTTAATTTCAAGACCACCGGACTTATCGTTAGTAAAGTCACCGACTTATCCACTCCACTAGAACTTGCGACTTCTTTATCCGGTCTCTTCTTAAAGGATTTCTTGTGATCAAATTCTTAACCAAGATTTCACCGCTTCCAATCCTTGAGGACTAATTTGAGTTTCCTCGAGGATTCCTCACCTTCCGAGTCCGTAATGTCTATCCCCGTCTGCTTGAATTTCCTCCAATTTCTTAACTCTTTTGCGAGTAGTCCCTAGTGACTTCTTGGTCTTCTTCAATTTTTCTCCAACTCATCAACCCTTGAAATCGGTTGTGGAACCGGTTGAAGTAGATCTTCCATAGATAAGGAACCGGATTCTGCGTAGTAGTGGGTGTTGGAGGTTGTGGTTGAGGAATCACCGGTGGTTCTTCCTTATGGACCGAAGGTGAAGGTGGTGGGGTTGTTGGTGTCCTCTGTTGAAACTCGCTTTTTCGTGTTCGGATGTAGGTTGAGCTCGAGCTTCGATGTAGCAGAGGGAGATGGAACATATATAGATGTACCTTCGTGGTCGGTAGCAACGTAAGGCAACATAGCGCATAAAAGTGGCTTGTGCCCCTTCAAAACCCCTTTTCATATTACCAAATATCTTTTTAGTGAAAGGGAGAGCAATGTAAGGATGTTTGCTTGTCGTTTCAACATTTAAGATCATTTGCAAAAATCTTGGGTACATCAAAACTTTTTCTTATTCTTGGAATTAGCAACCATGGCATCAAAAATCATTTTGAAAAATTGAAGAGTCTCGCCAAGGAGAGACAGACCAATGCGTAAGCAATATTGCTTCCAAATTGATCCCATCCACCACTTTTAGAGCTCATACAATGTAAAATATGATGCACAAGGAAACGCCATTGTGGCGTAAAATGACTCTTCCAAAAGTGAATGTTCCATCGCTTGGATATCCAATCTTTTCCAATCCCCGAAAGAGGTCATGATTTGCCAACATTGAAATCCTCGAGGCATCGACCAATTGAAGCTTGCTTCGATCGATTCCTCGGTGATTGAATACTCTAACGTATCAATAGTTGCATTTAACTCTAGTGTCCCATCGCCAATAGTTCTAGCAAGAGCGATGCGCGAACTGTTTGACTAGGGAATCATAGATAGTTGGATTATGAGTAAGGCATACCGATATGACTACCCTTTAGAAAGTCCACTATCCGCTCAAGCTCGTGCTTTTAGCGAGCTTTTGAGAAATCCCACTTGATTGTGCTTGTCTACAAACTTTAATTGTGCCATCTTTTATGTTAATTGAATTACTGGTAGTGCAGGGCAATTAGGGTTTAGTCTTGGTGAGGAGACTTAATCGAAATAAAATAATTAAACTTTTAAAGATTAGGATAAAGTAATTAAAGGATAAATATGATTTCTAAAATAAAATTATCCATATAAATACTTGACCATCTAAAATTAGGTAACGGTACTATTTAAACAAGAAAATCGTTTTTATTTTTTGCACTACCGGACTAAAGAATGGTCAAACAGACTTAAAAATGACATCACCGTAATTAACTCGTACTATAGCACATCAACTAGCACAACTTCCATACATCTCCAATCTGTGAGAATTCTTTCTTTTCAACATATCCTTAAACAAAAAATATACCTAATGATTTAACTAATATTAAGTCTTGTATTATAAACATAAATTCTTAAAAAGTACAAAAATCGAATGTCTATATGCTTTAAAAGAGTGAAATATGATAAAGGTAGAGTGGGACAACTTGACCATAACATGGTTCACTTGGACTTTAGATAACAACACCTCCACAATCGGTTCGATAGTAGTCGGCTCGTGATTCGTTACCCAAGTCACGCCGATCCACACGCGGCAATATGTTATCATTGTCTTTGGTGAATGACGGTACTAAATTCCTCATCGGCTTCGTCATACTTATCTTTGTAATTCTTGGGAGGTGTCTTAAACACAATAGACAATTTTTATCTACCGGTCTTTCACATAAAACACTTGTCGTGCTTATGCGGCTAATATGAACGGATCAACCTTGTAGCCTAAACTATTCAGTCAACCAATGTATACCCAAGAGTAGTATCGCTTTCACACCACCACTTTGTGATTAACCCACCACATTTGAAAAGAGGAATTTGCATGTAACGGTAATCTAGTTCCCATATCTCCGTAAAACCCCATAATAATATGCTTTTCTTGTGGTTGCAACTTCTTTAGATATGTGGATATCTAATGCCTCAACACTAACCCCACTGCTCGTAAACTTTGCCTTCATGATCTTTCGCACGAAAAGTATACCCATTGATGTGATATGCATCGATTTCACTACGGTGGCGCGTGGTCCATAGGATATCCACCTTACGCTTCGATACACTTTCTTTGTCGATTTGTAACTCTCTCAACCCGAATTTCATTAGAAGTATATATTAGCTCAAAACAATAAGTACACCAATTTTCGATCAAAATGAGTGAGAAATAAGGTTTAGAAAGGGTATGTTGAGTAACATAAGATTAATTACTTTTTGCGTAACCACTTGGCAAAAGATTTGTTGTGCTCATTCTCCGAAATGCTATTCGCTTACCCGGTTTTCCGCTTTCAAAACTTGCTTGTGTCGCTCAAACAACGTGTTTGATTATTATATTTGATACATCATTTAATTTTCAAGAATGAAATAGACATGTGTTAGTAAGACTTACTCGATATACGGTACAATTTCATCTCAGATTATTTATTACATACAAATGTGCTTTCCGAAAGAGTTCCGAAACTTCAGCTTGATTTGCCGGCCGACAATGGCATTCCTTCCTCATTTTCATATGTTTCATGTTTATCGTGGGATACCAACAGCTTTCATGGATTTATGATATTCGCTAAAAACTCTATTGTTTCTTCCGCAATAGTCTCCTCAAGAATGCATCCTTCTCGTCTATTTATGTTCCGCACATGTCCTTTAATAACCTTCATACATCTTTCGAATGGATACATCCACCGAAAGCATATGGGACCGCATAATTTTACCTCCCTAGTTAGGTGCACAACAAATGTATCATAATATCAAAGAATGATGGAGGAAAGAACTTCTCGAGTAGGCATAGTGTCACTACTAGCTTCGCTTGCATATTATCTAGTTCTTGCAATATTATTTCTTTGCAACATATTGATTTAAAGAAAAGCAAAACCGATAATAGCATATCGTGTGGGTGGGTGCATGATTGAACGTATTGCAATTGGCGTAAACTCTTGCATTAGCATGTGATAGTCATGCGATTTTAGGCCAATGAGCTTCCTATCCTTTAGGTCGACCAAAGAAGAGAAATTTGAACAATAGCCTTGTGGTACCTCGATGTTGTGTAAAGTTTCACAAAAATATCTTTTCAAGATTCGTTAATGTGTAACCTCTTTGGAGGTAGTGTTGTTTTGTCTTGTTCTTGCATAGCAAACAACTCTTGTTTTACCCCAACTCACCCGATCCAATCGAGCATTCATCCATCTTTCGTCTTTCCCGGAACATGTAGCAAAGTTTCGACGAGACTCTCAAAGAACATTCTTTTCTACATGCATAAAATCAATACAATGTGGAATGTAATTATGCCTCCAATACCTAAGTTTTCGATACCAAATGTTGAATTTCTTCCAATACGCACCGCTTTGTCCGCTTACTTGGCTTGAACTACCCTCTACTGTTATGTTTCTTTTCTCGCTTTTGAATCTTCCCACCTCTACCTCTCGTATCTTCTTGGTTTTCGATGCATTATTGTTTGTTCGCTTTCCTTTTCCCCACTTATTTTCAATATGTTGTACCTCGTTGTATATTTGTTCCCCGGTCATTGGGTTTGGAGCCGGAGAAATTCTTGTTGTCCATTAAATGCCTTCCTTTGCCTTCCGAACGGATGGTCATATGGTAGATATCGTCTGTGACCAACATAACTTTGCTTGGATGAGGCGAAAGTCTAACACAGCTTTGTATCTTTCCCACATACTACACAACCTTTGAATCCACTCAGACGGGCAGCCACATAATGTACCAAGTGCGGGTAATCATTTATTGTCCATAACACAACGGCACGTAGATTAAAGTTATCTTTTGTGGATGCATCATATGTATCAACCATCAGATCGAATAAGGTTTGCAGATCATCAACAAACGGTTCTAAAAACATCGATATCATTTCCGGGTATCCCGATATTAATACCGAAAGCATGATAAACTTTCTTTTCATACACAACCATGGAGGAAGGTTGTATATGACCGTTAAACCGGCCATACACCGTGATGCCTATTTCCGAGTTGACGCCAACCCCATCACCGATATTCCTAGTCAGAGATTTCTTGGATCTTCAAGAATTTCGGGAATTTTTCATCTATGGTACGCCATGCCTTTGAATCATGGGGTGACGAACACACCATCGGTTATCCTCCGTGTCGCGTGCCATCTTAAATCCTCTCGAAATACTTTCTAGCTTAAATAGTCGCTTGCGCCTTGGTATAATTGGAAAGTACCACATTACTTTCTTTGGAATGTTTTCGTACACTTTCTTAGTCTTATTATCCACCTTCCATCTTGATATCCCACAAGTTCGACACGCAACAAATCCTTGTCACCCTTCCAAGAAGAAGGCGCTTGTTGATACATACATGTATCTTTTGTATCCCGATCCCATCAATTTCAAATATTTTTGGCTTGATAAGTTTTTCCACCATTTCGTTACAAGCAAAAGATCTTCTTTAACAATCCTAGTAATTCAAGAAAGAACTTATCGAACATCCGTACTTACCCTTCAAGTTGAGTAGTTTAACTATTGCGGACATCTTTGTGAAGTCGGGACATCCTGCGAAAGAGGCTTCTCTCGCCTAATAATAATTGTTGAAACTTGACAAGATCATCCTCATCAAAATTATCTTTGTAGCATTAACCATTTCTACGTTGTCGGGCATCCGTTGGAATATCTGAAGCAAAATCCGTGTCGTCAACAAACTCATTGTAGCGCTAACAGTGTTTTCGTACTTATTGATGACTCATCCTTCTCCATGTTTAGTCCAGTTTAGGTAGCTTAGATCAAACCCATTGTTGAATAAATGGAACTGCACTTTCTCCACTTGATGCTCTATGTGGTTTAAACAATGCAGACACGGACATGGCATTGAAAGATCATTTTCTTAACTCGTGGGTCGATGTTCCCCATCTTCCGCAAGTTGTGTATTGCATAATCAATAAACGCGCTACTCCATCAACATAAGATTTGTTGGTCCTATTAGTTCCTATCCAAGACTTGTCCATGTTTATAAATGTGTCCCACTTATCCGAGCAAAATGAATGTTTATAAATGTAGTCCCTGCAGTATGTTAAAAAGACACCCAAGTTATTGAAGATTATACAAGACAACATCAAACTTCAATTGATGATCTTAAAAGTTAAAAAGACATTCCAAGTAATGAGGATAGCTCAAAGATTGAATGTCGTATTGAATTATGCTAAGAATTGAATAAAGTCTAATGAAACAGCTCCTAAAGGGATGTTTGGGTCAAGGAAAATAAGAAATTAACTAGCTAAATTATGGTTCCATGTTCATGTGGTAACAGCTTAATGTGGTTTCTTAAATTTTTAACCAATTAACTATCTAAATTTAACAAGAAACCGACATAATTTACAAGAGGATATCTCAAACAAATGTTCAATTATAATAGGCTTAATGGGTTATTTTATGTGTTAGAACGATGTGTACAAAAGGAAGATAACAATACTTACCAGTGGTGACGGACCGGTGGGTCTATGACGGAGAGTTGTGGTGGTGACGGATTTGTAGTGAGATGAGAGGAGGTGTGGCAGTGCAGAGGAGGAGGAGGAGGAGTTAATTTTGCAATTAGTTTGAAATGCCTTGATGCAAACTTTGGGGAATAAATTTAATTTGTGGGGAATTTTAAATTTGCTTAAATTTTGAAAATTTTTCATATTAGTTTAAAATGTTTTTCTCTTATGATTTAATGATTTTTTCATTTAATTAGTTTAAAAGGTTTTTATTCATAATAAATAAAATAAAATTCGTAAAAGTATAATTTAAATATATATATATATATATATATATATATATATATATATATATATATATATATATATATATATATATATATATATATATATATATATATATATATATATATATATATATATATATTTTATAATGTGTGTGTGTGTGTGTGTGTGTGTGTGTGTGTTTAAGTATTTAGGACTTTTAAAAAATAATTTTAAATTTTATGCTTAAATTTACAATATTTGGTATTTTTAGGATTAAGTGCATTTTACGTTATTTCGACTTTTGTTAGTTGATTTATTTGCTTATTTAGTTGTTTTAGTTTAAAAAAAAAAATAAACTAACTCCCGACCGCCTTCCACGGGTTATGGGTCCCAATATCGCCTTCCACGGTGTATGTGGGAGGTTGAGACGAGATGCCCTTACCCCTACCTAAGGTAGAGAGGCGCCCTGCTCTACCAAAGGTTGAAAAGGACCTCCGCCTTGCAAGGGTGAGGATCGAACCCTGAGAGGTCGCTCTTTTCTACCAATGGTAGAAAAGAACCTCCGCCTTGCAAGGGTAAGGATCGAACCTTGACCTCTTTCTCCGTGAGGCAAGAGTGTTAACCACTTGATCTAACCTTGCTCTTTTTGTTTTTAGTTTATGTTTCATCAATTTATTCACAAAATCCAAATATCTTTCATTATTCTTTATCACCCGATCACGAACCGAACACGAATTTCCAAAACCGTAACATGTGACTATAATTTTATATATACTATTGATTGAATGTTTGAATTTCCTAAACCGAACGCCAATTTCCAAAACCGTAACATGTTTGAATTTCCAAAACCGTAACATGGTTTCGTATATAATTTTATATATACTATTGATTGAATCATGTCGTAAATGAAACTCTAAGCAACTATAACCCAATGCTTTTGACCCATATTATAGTGTGAAGGTTATATGAATTGTATTAAAGTTATTAAAGGTGGGCACGTTAATTTTGACATTTCGTGATGACATAAAATCATTAACTCATGTGTCTTACTCAAAACATTTTACACTTTTACACATTTTCATACGCTTACACGTTATGCATAGCTTTCATACTTTTTCCACCGTTTCGCTTTCTGACTTTGTCCTTTTTTAATAAGTTTTTATACGCTTTTGTTTTGTTTACACGCCGTCCGCTTTCATACTTTTTCCACCGTTTCGCATTTACTTTGTCCTTTTAATAAGTTTTATACGCTTTTGTTTTTGTTTACACGTTTCGTCCGTGTTTAAACTTTGTCACCGGTTTTCATGTTTTAGTCCGTTTGTATAAGTTTTGACCGATTTCGTCCGTTTCTAGCCGTTTCATCTATTTTAGACGCTTTTGTCTGTTTCATATGTTTTACATATTAACATACATTTTATTACGTTCTTATACGTTTCGTCCGCTTTAGTTCGCTTTTTGTCCGTTTTAGCCATTTTCATATGTTTTGAAGACTTTTCGCCGCTTTTGCATACGCTTACACTTTTACACATTTTCATACGGTTTTACACGCTTTTCTGCTTTCATACTTTTTCCACCGCTTTCGCACGACTTTGTCCTTTTTAATCGTTTTTATACGCTTTTGTTTTTGTTTACACGTCGTCCGTGTGTTTAAACTTTGTCGCTGGTTTTTCATGTTTTAGTCCGTTTGTATAAGTTTTGACCGTCGTCCGCTTTCTAGCCGCTTTCATCTATTTTAGACGTTTTCGTCTGCTTTCATATGTTTTACATATTAACATACATTTTATTACGCTCTTATACGTCATTCGCTTTAGTTCGCTTTTTTGTCCGTTTTAGCCATTTTCATATGTTTTGAAGACTTTTCGCCGCTTTCATACGCTTTCTTACACTTTTACACATTTTCATACGGTTTTACACGCTTATGCGTCTGCTTTCATGCTTTTTCAACCGTTTTCATTTACTTTGTCCTTTTAATCGCTTTTTATATCGCTTTTGTTTTTGTTTACACGTCATCCGTGTTTAAACTTTGTCGCCGGTTTTTCATGTTTTAGTCCGTTTGTATAAGTTTTTGACCGCTTTCGTCCGCTTTTAGCCGCTTTCATCTATTTTAGACGCTTTGCGTCTGCTTTCATATGTTTTACATATTAACATACATTTTATTACGTTCTTATACGCTTTCGTCCGCTTTAGTTCGCTTTTTGTCCGTTTTAGCCATTTTCATATGTTTTGAAGACTTTTTCGCTTTTTTCATACGCTTTCTTACACTCGTTACACATTTTCATACGGTTTTACACGCTTGCGCCTGCTTTCATACTTTTCAACCGCTTTCATTTACTTTGTCCTTTTAATCGCTTTTATATGCTACGCTTTTGTTTACACGTTTTCGTCCGTGTTTACACTTTGTCACCGGGTTTTTCATGTTTTAGTCCGTTTGTATAAGTTTTTGACCGTCGTCTGCTTTCTACCCGCTTTCATCTATTTTAGACATCTTCGTCCGCTTTCACGCTTTCATATGTTTTACATATTAATGTACATTTTCTTAAGTTCCATACGCTTTTTACGCTCTTACACGCTTCCGTCTGCGTTAGTCCGCTTTTTTCCGCTTTATCCGCTTTTAAGACTTTTCGGTCAACCCAAGAAGCGAAGTGAATTCATATTCGGTTTTCGGCTCGCTTGGTTTAATTCTAGTTCGGTTCGGTTCGGTTTTCGTGTTGAACCGAATAAAAGATTACCGATTTAACAAAACCAAACAACCCGATAACCAAACGGATAAACACCCTAATTAATTTATAGTGATAGTTTAAAAGGAGGACTTGTTTTGCGGTTTTAAAGTTTAGGTCTTTATAGTTTGAATTCATAAGGAGTTACAAGTATCTTCTCTATCACACTATCCCCACAACTCTTCTTCAACCTTTCTTTGCAATCTTTCAATAATATCATATTTTACCCAATTTCATTATCAATGGCAGCACCATCACCACAAAACCATTTGGCTAAGCGTGTTATTGATGACCTAATTGAGTTTAGCGGGAGACATCCGCTGATGGTTACATGAGTTTCTTCAAGGCTCAAGAAATTTCCGGTCTCCGTGGCTTTATAAACCGGATCGCAAGAGGCCACCACAAGAAAGAATGAGATTGCGCAGTTTAATGCTTTAATTGCCGAGATGGTAGCTATTGGAGATGGGGATGAATATTTTGACACATTGATGGATCTTAGGCATGACATGGAGGCTACGAGGACTAAGTCGCAGGGTTGAATGATCTCATTACTCAAGTCGAGGAGGATATCGAGACCAAGGAAGAACAAATTAAGTCGATGAATGGTTGAAGGGTTGCTCGCTATGTAAAGGGATGGTTTCTTTTGCTATAGTGTCATCTGCTTATAATGTCTAATGTCTTGGTTTAATATTATGGTTTGTAGATATATTAACAATGAAACATGTATGGATCTTTTGATGGTTTATCCAATGGAATGGAATGGGTTGCGCCGCTAGTTTGTTTCATCTTTTTAATGTTGTTTTGCATTTAGGAATTGGTTGTGGTGTTTAAGTTCATATCTCGTAGAATGTATTATTGTAGGTTTGAGGTTGATCCAAACTCGCTCAATGTTGAGCCATGGATATGCGGTTCATAAGTGCTTTGCTTAGGTTGTTCATTTTTAGGTTGTTGTCAATTTTAGGGTGTTTTGTTGTTGTTTTGCTTTAAGTTAATTGCATTTACATGATTTCTTGATTTTTTTTACCGTTGGAGGATGTTAGAGCTTATTTAAGTGCTTATAAATAGGTTATTTATAGGCTTAAAGTAAGGTATCGTGGTCGCTTGTTGTGTCGCCATCCCTTGGTTGGATTTGATTATTTTGTGCTTACTTGTTTATATGGGACCGCTTATTAGTTATAGTTGCTTAATTAGTTGCTTTAATTCCATTTTTTTATTTTGTTTCTTCATTTGTATGCGCCATGTGGTGAGATTTTAGTGTAGCTGCAGCTTATATGTGCTTTGATACAAATGGTTTGAAGTTATATGGGTGTTTGGGACCTGGTAAGAACCATTTCATCATGGGTGTGTTGGTTTCAAAATGCACCAAAATGAAATATTTAAATTCTATATTATCAATTTGGAGCCACATTTTAAAATTATGAAATTTGAGCCAAATTTCACCAAAATTTTAAAAGTACTTAGGAAATTATGGTTTCCTTATTTGAAAATCGCCCATAATGAGCCCTAATTTTACTCCAATAAATCGAGATTCAAGCAAAACAACCGAACTTCAATTTTACACCATTATTTACCAATTAAGTTTACTAATTTTCTTTAACACATTACTTCGACGAATCATGGCAACTCAAACCAATTGTCGGGATGATTTGGTTTATTCGATCGTGAAAATGATAACCCATTTGGATATGAATCGAGGCGATTCGATGAGGGTGAGGATGTCGAAAACAACCATTCAAATGCGAATGTTGTTAAGAGGGCATAACTAGGTTAGCTAAGTTTCGCAGGATTATGGAAAAACCGACGGAATAAAGGTCGGTGTAACCTTCGATGCAATCGAATAGGATATCGTGAAAAACAGGCATTGTTTTCGAGTTTTTGGGTGATTTGGTTCGTGAGCATATAGGTGTCGGATTCTATCCCGGAGGAAGGTTGATTCGAAGCAAGAGATAAAATGTGGGACGAAATCACGGACACATATACTTTTTTAACTAGTAGTGGCTTGGTCGTCGAGGGTACAAGGTGTTAATAAGTTTATCTCTGCATTTACATTATGTGCAACTAATTAACAACATTGTGTTAATCTTTGCAACGATATTTTGATGTTGGCTTGACCGTCCGAAAGTCGATAATGAATCGTCTTGGTCAACTTCTAAGGAATTTCGTAAGGAAATTGACCGAAAACTACATATTGCCCAACCAAAATACCCTTTCAAAACTTAATGAAGTCCCGCAAGTATAGTGCAATTATAAAAGTCAAGATTGGGTAAATTTTGTAAACTACACGCCACCGAGGAATACAAGGTGTTAATTATTCATTTTATTCAAGTTCAAATATCTCATCACATTTGATGTTTCCATATATATTAGTTGTATACTATCAAGATTACTACATCTAAACACCTTTTTATTTTGTGTTGCAAGGTGAAATCACCGATCTAAAGTGGCGCGCTCCAAGTCTGCTTATCAAGATAGAATGGGACGAGGTGGATACGCCTGTGATGGATAAAATGGTAACATTAAACATTAAACATTTGCATTTAATAGCATCATACTTTCGCTTATATTGGTTTATCTTACAAGTGTATGTATTTGATGTTTATAAGATCGAGAATAAAGAAATTGAACCAGATGAAGAACCACCGCGTGGTACGCGTGTGGTTGAAAGGAAG
The DNA here is from genome assembly GCA_022545495.1 of Chrysanthemum lavandulifolium. Classification (NCBI taxonomy): domain Eukaryota; kingdom Viridiplantae; phylum Streptophyta; class Magnoliopsida; order Asterales; family Asteraceae; genus Chrysanthemum; species Chrysanthemum lavandulifolium. The sequence goes on along the minus strand of CM040239.1, from coordinate 31,647,715 downwards.
GGTGAATAAAGACGGAGAATTTCACGATGATGATATCGTAATGTTGGACAAAAATTGTAAGTTTGACTCATTTTATGATTATGTTTATTGTTAGTTATAAGTTAATACCGATAGTGTATTAGTTAAACCGATAGTGTATTAGTTAAAGCTGTTAGTTATTAATTAATTACATTAGTTATAAGTTAATATTGTTATTTATAATTTGATACCGGTAGAATTAAATAACCTATTTCCCATATTGTGTGTGCGTAAAGAGACGGAGGAGAAGATCAAACAAGGAACCTTGAAGCTTGATCATGGCACCGATGCCATGACATTTGTATTAGGTAAGGAAAAGGAGGATATGCGAGAGGAGTGGGAGGTGGAGTAACCTACAAGAGGTATTTTGATCGCCTCGAATCGACAAGCATCCGATGAAAGAGTGGTGTTACTTCAAAGTGAACTTGATAATGAGAGGCGCCAACGTCAAGAAAAAGAGGCGGTAATACAGATTTGATGAAACAATTGGTCGCACAAAGGGGCGGTTGTAGTCAACTTCAACTCCATTGACACAAACGAAGTAAGACATAAGAAAGTAACATTCCATCTTTTTTACCCTTTTAAATATCATCGCAGTCTTCTTAAACAATTTATATTTCGTGTGTCTCCGGTGAACATTAATCTTTTAAATAGCGGTCTTGATGAGGATGCCGAACACGTGTTGTCGGACGTGAGAAAGTTTGCGAGCATTGAGAAGTCTAATGGACTTGCAACTTTGGAAAAGGAAATTCAAATAAGTGTAAGTAATAAATCACCCCACAGGATTTTGAATTCTACATACATTATTTATTTACCGTGTATTATACATATAGGAAATGTTAAATGTCGCATCTAAGAAATCGACTAGATCAAAACGAAAGGATTCTTCACGCCAACTTTCCGGATCACAAGAACAGAGTCTCCATTAACAAGACTACCACAAGTATGTATTTAAACATTTTCATATGTTCTTTAGTTTAATTAATTACTCGATACATATATACATGCAACAAATTATCTTTTAGGTAATTAAGTGCATCGTGGCACTTAAAGAAATCAACTATTATTGCGGAGGGTACCATGTACAAAACCGATGGAAAACAAATGCTTCATAACAAACCACTCCCAAAGGATTGCTACAGAGTGTCTATTGAAAAATCTTTAGTGGATGCAACGTGCATACGGATGTAGGAAGTAACGGTCTCAAAACAATTAAGGATGCAGAGGTGGTTTTATGCATGGCCAAAGGATCAAGTGGTTTTCGATGAAAAGGTACATAGATGCATGTGTTTTATAAACCTACATATATCATTCTTCATATTTAATTCAAGTGTTTGATACCCGGCTTTTGTTTCCTACATGTAACACCACCAAGTACCATAAAAGCGATTGGTGAGAACAGAATCGCACCTAAATTACATACGAAGCGCTACGCTCTAGTCATACCATGCAAAAGGAAGCTAAGAAGATCAAGAGTCGAAGTCGTTAAATTATTGAGAATTTTATTATGTACGACATTACAATTTTATATACATTCCAATTTTATTGTATTTGAATATATTTTGAATATATTTTATATATTAGAATTTGTTTTGATATATATTGATTTCTTATATGTGACTAAAAGATTCATATAGTCACAATTATTAACACTTTTTGGTCACGGTTTGCTTAATTCGATGCGTGACTAAATGTTAGAAAGCGCCACACAAACATAAAATTAATGTGGCCATTGGATGAGCAATAGTCACACAAAACACACATTTCTTCACTTAAAACATCATATGGTCACACTTATTAACACTTTTGGCCACTTTATGCTTAATTTGTATGTGACTAAATACCCAAAAGAAACATGCTTTGTGTGACTAAATGTTAGAAAAGGCCACACAAACATAAAATTCATGTGGCCATTGGATGATAAATAGTCTCACAAAACACACATTTCTTCACTTAAAACACCATATGGTCACACTTATTAACACTTTTAGCCACTTTATGGTTAATTGCATGTGACTAAATACCCAAAAGAAACATGCTTTGTGTGACTAAATGTTAGAAAATGCCACACAAACATAAAATTCATGTGGCCATTGGATGAGCAATAGTCACACAAAACACACATTTCTTCACTTAAAACACCATATGGTCACACTTATTAACACTTTTGGCCATTTTATGATTAATTGGATGTGACTAAATACCCAAAAGAAACGTGCTTTGTGTGACTAAATGTTAGAAAAGGCCACACAAACATAAAATTCATGTGGCCATTGGATGATCAATAGTCACACAAAACACACATTTCTTCACTTGAAACACCATATGGTCACACTTATTAACACTTTTGTCCACTTTATGATTAATTGAATGTGACTAAATACCCAAAAGAAACATGCTTTGTGTGACTAAATGTTAGAAAAGGCCACACAAACATAAAATTCAAGTGGCCATTGGATGATCAATAGTCACACAAAACACACATTTCTTCACTTAAAACACCATATGGTCACACTTATTAACACTTTTAGCCACTTTATGGTTAATTGCATGTGACTAAATACCCAAAAGAAACATGCTTTGTGTGACTAAATGTTAGAAAAGGCCACACAAACATAAAATTCATGTGGCCATTGGATGAGCAATAGTCACACAAAACACACATTTCTTCACTTAAAACACCATATGGTCACACTTATTAACACTTTTGGCCACTTTATGATTAATTGGATGTGACTAAATACCCAAAAGAAACGTGCTTTGTGTGACTAAATGTTAGAAAAGGCCACACAAACATAAAATTCAAGTGGCCATTGGATGATCAATAGTCACACAAAACACACATTTCTTCACTTAAAACACCATATGGTCACACTTATTAACACTTTTAGCCACTTTATGGTTAATTGTATGTGACTAAATACCCAAAACAAACATGATTTGTGTGACTAAATGTTAGAAAAGGCCACACAAACATAAAATTCATGTGGCCATTGGATGATCAATAGTCACACAAAAGACACCTTTCTTCACTTGAAACACCATATGGTCACACTTATTAACACTTTTAGCCACTTTATGATTAATTGTATGTGACTAAATACCCAAAACAAACATGCTTTGTGTGACTAAATGTTAGAAAAGGCCACACAAACATAAAATTCAAGTGGCCATTAGATGATCAATAGTCACACAAAAGACATATTTCTTCACCTTAAACAACATATGGTCACACTTATTAACACTTTTAGCCACTTTATGCTTAATTGTATGTGACTAAATACCCAAAACAAACATGCTTTGTGTGACTATACGTTGTTTATGGTCACTAATACGGATTAATCCAACAAAATTTGTACCTAATTAGTCACACATGTTACGGTTTTGGTTACTCTTTTGCAATAGAGACTGAAAAAAGTCAAACACGTGACCATAGGATACCTATGGTCGCGCGACCTTTTGTCACACACGGCCGAAAAAACATGTGTGACTATATGTATATCGTCACACATATTCGGTGTGGCCAAATCCACTTTTTGTTCTAGTGTAATAATTTTTTTATATGCAGTGACTGAGATGAAAGAACTTTGGTGGACATCTAGTTTAGAGTTTTTCAAGAAGTATAACGCAGACACACCAGCAGTCAATAGATCCCGGCGACCGGAGAAGTTGAGACCACGGAGAAGGTGTTCAGTCTCAAATGCAGATACATCACCGGTCATTAGGAAGGCGTAGCAAGGCATGCCGTATATGGGGGATTTGATGCCATCTACAGCAACAGTTGTTTCTCAGATGGCTAAAATGCAACAACAAATTAATCAATTACATAAATTTGTCAAGCATTTGAGGCTTGATTGGGATAGACTGATTCCGGGTATGGATGGAGAATTGCCACCTAGTGCAACAGTTTTAGATCAGATGGCTAATATGCAAAGGCAAATTGATGAACTTGAAATTTATCCATACAATTTGAAGCTTGATGGGGTTAGTGAGAAGAATGGGGTGAATCGATCTTGAGCAGTGTCTGCTGAAAAGGTTATATTTCTTGCAATCGTTTTAATCTTTTTTCTATATTTTGTTTTGCTTCTATGCCGACTCATTTGATGTATTACTTATTCATACGTGTTTTATTTGGTATGATGGCTGTTTTGAATATGCATTTTAAAAACTTCACGTAAACTACTATAGTTTATGTTGTTAAAATCTGTAGCGTTTAAGTAATAAAAATTAAACTGTAAATTATAAATTTTTAGTTTTTGTAAAAGTTAATAACAACTTCACCTAAACTAGTAGTTCATTAACTTCACCTACACTATTAGTTCTCTCACCTACACTAGTAGTTCATTTATGACACTAGTGCATTGTGTTTAATAACTTCACCTACACTATTAGTTCATTAACTTCACCTAAACTACTTACTCTATAAATAAGGCTTCTACACTTCTACACATTCATAATGCTACACATTGATCTTTATTTTTCACTTGTTTCAAAAATGTCCGACAACATTCCTTTGAAATTCAAGCGAAAATCATTTCTAAACTTCACATACATGCTTTACTTGATTTAGAACTGTTTCAAAGACATGGAAGTCGTTCATCGACGACTCAAATTCCTTGTTGGTTTCGGTGTTCGCGCGTACATGCCTTGTATTTTCCTTATTCACTATCGCCAAGGATTTGTTGAGTCACGCTTTTAGCTTTTGTTGATGATAATGTCAATTTGTTCCAACGACGTCTGCTTTTTCCAAGTTTTCCTAACGTCATCTCTAATACAAGTCTCATGTTTTGAATATTTTGCCTATTGGAACCTCTCATGGTTTGTGGTGTTTTATGATTCTTATAAGATGGTCGTTCTTTGGAACCCGTCAATAAGAAAATCGATTGCTATAGTTCTCCTTGTTGGTTAAGTCAATCAAATCGATAAAGTAGTTATCGGTTTTGGTGTTAATCCGGTCGGTTTGACCCTACCATTTTAATGATTTCATATCCGCTTGATGGACACGGACCATGGAATGTTTCAGTGTTTACATTGAGCTCAAAGCTGGAAGAAGTTAGAAAGTCGGATATGCATTGTCTTTCATTCGAGCTTAAGCGGTTAAGTCAGTGTATTAGGTAGTTTTATTTCTTGGGTGGCTTCTCAACGGACTTTAGGCTCATCCGAAAAATCTTATATGATCGTCTCTTTGATTTGGTTAACCACAACTTTTCGGTATTAGATATACCTTCGACTTACTTAATCGGATTGCAAGACCTTTCTATATTTCAAAACTAAGAGACTCTCTTGTCATTTTTGCAACATGATTGGAGATCGGTGGCACACGGCTTTGTATATGGGAGATATTGTTGGATGGTAACAATATAAAATCCTTTAAAACACTATTTAACATTTTCACTCCTCACTTACTAAAATTAATTGGATTCTGAAGTTCGGGGATCCAGTTTTGAATCGATCGACCTTACCAAATGGATCACACTCTTGAAGTCTTCCAAGTTCGGTCACAAGGATTAATTAATCTTCGTGTTGAAGGAGACCCGGTCCTTCTTCATGAGTCGTTTCAACGAATCGCTACTACCTTACGCATCCAGTTATTCGGTTTATTAAGTTGTTTGTATGTTATAGTTTGTATGTTTTTATCTAGTTGGTTGTATTTTAGTTTCTAAGGTTTTACGTACTTGTTATGTATAATAAAACCATATTATTTATGTAGACGATAATAAATCTCGATCCTAATTAACAAATGTATTCGGTACTTTTAATTTTTTGAGAGCGGTACTCAAAATGATGATAGTATGGATGTAGATGATGATTCAAAGGTTTGTTATAACAACGGTTTTCCGATTCGGTACACATCAATTAGTTGACCAAGTACGTAACATAAGTATATATTTATTTTTCGACGGGTGGTCAAAATGGCGGTGATATGGATGTAGATGATGTTGTGAAGGATGTTAATGTTAATGCAAATCTGAATGTGCAAGATGATATATTTAGTTCTAAGAACGATTTATCTTCACAACAAGTGCAAGAAGTAATAAATGAGTTTTTGACTCACCGCAAGATCATCTGAGATGTTCGGGTAATGTATGATAGGAATTACATATGAATCTTATGAGTTAATACATACCCAAAATTTCGAGAAATTTACATGTATGATTAGGATGGGAATCTTTGTGGCGTTGATGAAGATGTGCCAAAAAGCAAGAAATGAGCGAGCCCCAGCAGATGGATTCACTCTTGATCCGGTAAGTATGTGTTGTGCCTTAATATAATGATAGATTCACCTTTTAATCGATAACACGCACATTCAAAAATATTTATGTTTTTATAGGTCGAGACTTCATTGTGAAGTTGAACATGTTGAACATGTGGATCGATGAGTGAGGACAAAACTTACATTCTCCTTTATGCAAGGTAAATATACTTTGAACATGTTAAATATGTTATCTTACATTTAAAAAACGAACATGACATTAACACAAAGTAAACTTCTTTTCGGGATGATAATGTTCTTAAAGTTGATGAAGATGTGGAAATGAAGGCCGTTATGGTGACGACAAAAACTTACTGATCTCACACGCATGGTGAGTATACTCGTAACATTATAATATAATAAAAATAAAAAAACGAACATGACATTCACTCATACATGATATTGACACAAAGTTTTTGTTTTTCGGGTTGAGAATAGTGTAAAGTTGATGAAGATGTGCAAATGAAGGGTGCGACGGTGAGGCACAAAACTCACGATCTCCTGTTCTTCAGGATGAGAATGTCGTGATGGTGAGGCACAAATATCGGACTCTCCTTTTAATCCGGTAAATATTCGTTGTAGATGTAAATCTAATAAAAATTTAACCGATACTCACTCAAGATAAACTGCTTTTCGGGATGTTCTTCTTTTGACGAGGACCAACATGTTCAAGAGGCGAAAGTCTGTCTCTAGCCACAGAATTAGCACTCTGTTGATGTGAAGTATGTTGAGGCGTTTGTTGTGATGAAAAGAAGGTAAAAGCATGCTGCGTTCCTTTTGAGCGGGAGAGAGGCGAGGCAAGCTCCTTGAATCCCCATATCTGCAACAACCTTCGACCACACCAAGAAGGTCTCTAAGGCGACATTCGAAACTGTATTTCCATTGTCATTGGACCGGATGGGAAAGAAATCAAACTCAAACCGTTCAAAGAGGTATTTTAGTGATAAATTTTTTATAATGTTAATAACAATGATATAGCTTCTATAATTTTATTATAATCCTTATTTCCATTGCCCAAATCACGAGAATCTATGTCGTCTTGGTCTAGGCACAATGTTCAAACCTTTAGTGCATCCGAAATAAAATTGTTTTGGATAAACAAAAAGAATAAAACAGGAGTTGTTTATGTTCCCATGGGGCGGTGGAGGGACGACCGCAAATCCGAAGTTTTGGCTTGGATTATTGGGCGAGCGAGGGACAGGGGGTTGGCTAAGTGATGTGGTGCGTATTTATTACAAGTATATAGTTCAAAGCTTTATTGCGGGTGGTTCGTACCTAATAGATGATCTGTTTCAATTTTTAAATCACAACATGTTGGATTGTTTGTGGATTTAATGATGCATTTTCGACTGATCTTGATTGGGTCATGGTTAGCCCATTTTGGGCAACAATGATCCTTGACAAGCAAATGCCGCTCTATTATGCGAGACGGGTGACGAGCGGCATCCCGTGGTTTCGTGAAGGCGTCAATAAGGTGTCTCTTTCTTTAATTATCACATATTATGATATATATTATTACGCCTTAAGAGTAGCGATAATTTAGTTAGTGAGCGATGATGAAAGTTTTTGCAAATGGTTTGTCGGACTATAATTCAATGACACCCGTATCTTGGCGGGTAGCCACGATCTTAGGGCATGTGGTTGCGGCCATGGCGGGTGTTTTGTACCGATAATACATTTTAAGATCTCGAGCCTTACTTTCCAATGACACCGTATCTTGGCGGGTAGCCACACTTAGGGCATGTGGTTTGCGACCATGGCGGGTGTGTTGTCCGTTAATTTTCTCTTCGGAGAAAATTACCAAAAGGGACTTTTTCCAAGTGTGGTCCGTTTTAAGACTTTTTCTCATCTCTTTCCCAAAGAGCCACACTCAACCGCTCATTGCTCGACCCATAAATATTACTACATGCGGCATTTCCGTCTTGTACCAATTGTACACTAAGTGTCACATCAAATCTCGATGTCACATAAATGGCAAGCAGTTTACTTTTATTACTTTAAAAAACTATGTGAGAACATAAATGACAAACAGTTTACTTCTAAATAAGCATCGGTATTTAACAATTAATGTACAAAAGATTTGAAGAACATAAATGGCAAAGCAGTTTACGTCCGTAGATGAAATGATCCTGACAACTATGGCCCTTATAGTCGGATCCTTGTTGGTTTTGGTACATCTTTATAGGTGAATTGACTTTCTCGCTATGTGGTACCTTGATGTTAGTAGTACCACGTGGTTTACCACCTTGTACTTGTTGATCCATGTAAACTTGTTGTCTTAGCTCTTCTAGAATTTTAGCGGTAATCGGTCCCTTGGTTCGACATTTGGGCCATATCTCTCTTCAATCTCAAGAAATATGACCTCTCTTGGTGCCTTGATTGACCATTCCATATCATCGACATCGAGCTTGAATGTAACTTTTTATTTTTACGTTTGACATATTTAGAATAAAGTGAAGTAGGGTTAATCTTTGAATTAAGTGTGTCCACTCTTAAATAGGAAAAACCACACCTACCAAAGGCCATATCAATCTTGTTTGGTTTTGAATGACAGTTGATTCGACCTATATTATTGTCAAAAAGTGGCGATTGAATATCCGAAATCACATGCAAATATTCACGATCAACAATACGATATATACTCTATATTATTGTCAAATCTTGTATCATTTCAAATAGACTAAAAACAAAAAAACATTTTGGTAATGATGATGCGAGAATTAAGAGGCTGTGATGACGATGAATCAAATGATGCGATGTACCATATCTTGGCGTGGCAATTTAATAGCATTATTTTTGCGACCATGGGTGGTTACGTCACGATGTTGTTTTTGATCCGAGCCTTGTTGTTTTGTGTTTTTTATGATATTCAATCGTTAAAGTTGCAAAAGAAAAGAAAAAGTGTCGGATCACTTGGATTTTGGAAATCTTTTGGTTTGCTTTTTCTTGGAAACAGTGATGCGAAATTAAGAGGTGTGATGACGATGAATCAAATGATGCGATGTACCATATCTTGGGATGGAAATTTTATATCATTATTTTTGCGACCATGGGTGGTTACGTCCGATGTTGTTTTCTTGATCCGAGCCTTGTTTTGGTTCAACCACGGGTGTGTTGTGTGCGTGTTTTTGGTTCACATGGATTTGGGAAATCTTTTGATTTGCTTTATCAATTTTGTAAGTGAAAAATAAGCCTCTGAATGTGCATAAATTGTATATGGTTTAGTCAGGCGATGATGACTATTTTCTTCAAATGGTTTATTGGACTACAATTTCATAACCGTATCTTGGCGGGGTAGCCACAGTCTTAGGGAATGTGGATGCAGCCATGGCGTGTGTTTTGTACCGTTCATACATTTCTAGATCTGAGCCTTGTTAACGTCAAACATTACTTACGTAATGCTTACAGATGCTAACCTTGGATTTTGGGCCTCTTTTGGTAAGTTTCTCTTGTTTTATGCATGTTGCTAGATTCGGTCCACAAAAGGCCACGATCGGTGAGTGCATTTCACCAAAGAAAGATGGGACATTGAAGAGAATGTTGTGGCAAGTAATTTGGTGCAGTTACTTTTCGCAATATCCTCTTTTGTTTCCCATCTTTCTTTGAGAATACATTGTATTATTGATCGGGGCCTTTTGTGGAACTGAACCGAAAACATGCAAGAACGTATAATTATCACGGCCTTTTCGATGAATCAAGAGATGAGAAAAGATTCTTAAAAATGGCACACACTTGGAAAATTGGGCTCTTTTGGTAATATGAATGTAGTTTGAGCGGTTGGCGTTGTCGGACTATAATTCAATGACACCTTCATATTTATGCTTAAGGCAATGATGAACCTTTTCTACAAATGGTTTATCGGACTATAATTCAATGACACCCGTATCTTGGCGGGGTAGCCACGATCTTAGGGCATGTGGTTGCGACCATGGCGGGTTTTTTACCGATAATACATTTTAAGATCTGAGCCTTACTTTTAGCGGTCGGTGATATAAAATTGACATTTATGGCGGGGCTTACTTTTTCGAACCCATCAAGCAGTTTTAGTTTTAGAAAGCGATGATGAACCTTTTACGCAAATGGTTAATCGGACTATAATTCAATGAGCACCAGTGTGGTTGCGACCATGGGCATTTCATGATAGCCTTACTTTTAGATCTTAGAGATTTGTAACATGGGTTTTGTGTTTTATTACGATAATACATTTTAAGACACCGAGCTTTACTTTTGGGCATGTCAAAATTCCGTTTAATTCATATGATCACATTTTCATATGTAATTTTGTAATAAACATTATATAATCATTTGGCTTTCCAATGAATCGATGCAACTATTTACATGTTTAGGTGTTCTTTCCCATCAATGAACACGAAACACCTTTGGTGCTGGGCGAACTATCTATCAAAACAGGTGTTATAACTTTATATGATAGCCTTGGGGCCGAAAGTTGAAACACGTGGTGGTGGCTAACTTTGAGGAAGTTTTGCTTGTCAACTACCCACATATCTTGTTGAGAGTGAGGTGATGAAAAGAAGAAAATCGATGCCAATAAGTATCGTGTTTCCTTCGGTTATGCACTGATGTCCCTAAACAAGGTGGTCTTTATGGGGATTGTGGTGTTTGGGTGCATATACTTTTGTACATGTTGTCTCATAAGCTATCATTGAAGGTGAAGAATCATGTCCAAGCTGCTTTGGCTTCCGTGTAGTATTTGGTGAATATTTACGGAAATACAAGATTCGATTCGAGTGACATTTGACATTTATGTTACGTAAACAATCTAACTTATGTAAACAATATAACTTCATTGTTGGTATGCTATGCTTTTGTGTGGTCGGTTGCCATTCTGAATGGCTTATTTTGAACATGTTATGTAAACATTAATATGCTAGACTATGGTCGTTTTATGTAGACAGGTTATGCAAACATTAATATGTATATATTTATATATTTAACTTATCTTGCTAATGTATCATGTTGCTAGTGTATGGTCGTTTAATCTACTTGGTTAAATGTGATGTGGTATTCAACAATATAAGATATAAATTGGATGGTGGTTGGGGAGATGGTAGTTTGGGAGATGGTGCATTTAATGTTTCTTGTGTGATTGTCGATATAAATATAAGTTAACAACATATGGAATTTCCACACAAACAATTATATACCTTCTAGTCTTCTAGAAAGTAAACAACAAAATGAATTCACCCCCAAACTGGGAAGAATTACTTGATATAGATGACTCGATCTCCAAATGTCGACCACCTCCCAACTACCATTTTCATATGGAAACACTACATCTCAAAATAATGCTAAAATGCCGGTTCACGATAATCGAGGTCCTGCGGTATTGTTCAAGCGGCGAATGATGTGGGTGTGGATGATGGTATAATGGCGACACGAGTACATTAGAAAAGTAGTGTATGATGTGGGAGAGGATTCCGATTTTAATAGTGGGCCATGGGTTAGTGCGGTTGAGTATATCAAACGATGGCGGTATCATGATTGGTTGTTTCGCGATATCGAAAAATTTACCAAGAAAGGAAACTTGACAACGTTGTTGCTATAATTAAGTCTTGTACCCCAAACGTCTTGGGTGATGTCACGATGTCGTTGAAAGATGTTTGGGTTTTATATCGGGTTCAATACATCACAAAGTGGTTAATGACGAGAGGTATGAAAAGTTGCTTCTTGTCGGACCGTTTGATCCTTCGTAACGTTTACGTGTTTTCTCCGAAACAATCAAAATCACTATCTTAATATTACTTTAAAAATGTTGTTAAGGTTTTCTCCAAGGATAGTGTTGCTAACAATGAAAGTGGAGTTGGAAGTAGTGGAAGTGTAATCTGAATTTTAATTAATGTAATTTTCTACATGTTTATCCATGTAATTTTCTATAAATTCAATAATTTAATCGACTTGGTTAAATGTGATGTGGTATTCAACAATATAAGATATAAAATAACTAGATGGGCGCATTTGATTTTTTATTGTGATAACGTAGAACATAAGTCAACACATTAAACATAGGTTTGTTACTACCCCACACTAAGATTTCCTACCGAATCTAACAGCTCATTTAGCAATGCACCTGACATACATGCGTGGTTTTCTGGATTCGTTGCCAATTCGAGTTTGGTCTCCAACATCTTTATTCTTGTCTCTAGCATGCTTATTTGCAAATCTTTGAACTTGCAGTTGTAACATTCTGTTAGTTCATATGTACAACCTGGTGGAGTTGAAGGTCCCGGATAATTAAAATTTGGCCGTTGTGAAGGATTATAACCGGGATTGTTATCAAATTCTTCCTTCCACATAAAAAATCTACACCCGTATTCTTTTTTTGCTGGCTATTAAATATTAAAATAAGAGATGGTTATGAAATAACATTTTAACTATACGGAAACATAAGATATCTAACCTTTGAGCGAGGACATGAATAGAAAAGTTGACTATAACTATGCTCCTTGTATGATTTTCGTAGCACTATGTTTCCACTCACATCGACACATATATCGATCCATGCAATTTCTTTGGGATACAATTCTTTGAGATTCAATATAAGCGTGCTCATCGCTCAACGGTGGTTGGGAGATGGATATATTTAATGTAATGTAAATGTGGTGAGGTAGATGAAATATTTAATGTGGTTGCGGTTATATTAAATGTGGCATTAAATATCCATCTCTCCCTCACTCCTTTACCCAAAATAAATATCCATCCCCCAACTACCGGTTGAGCGAAAATTGAGCGGTTGATTAAATGCGGTTGGCGGTCTCCCCAGCGATTGAGCATGTGTTGCATTAAATGACCCCAACTACCGGTTAATATAAATGTGGTGAGGTGTAGTGGGGAAAATTTAATGTGGTTGCAGGTTATATTAAATGTGGCGGTAAATATCCATCTCCCCAACTACCAGTTGAGCGGTTGAGCAGTTGAGCATGTGTTGCATTAAATGACCCCAACTACCAGTTAATATAAATGTGGTGAGGTAGCTGAAAATTTTAATGTGGTTGCCGGTTATATTAAATGTGGCATTAAATATCCATCTCCCCAACAATCAGTTGAGCAGTTGAGCGGTTGACTAGTTGTTGCATTAAATATCCCCATCTCCCCAACCATCAGTTAATATAAGAGATAGGTGGTTTTAATAAATGTGGAATTAAAGATCGACTGCTCAACTGATCGATTCGATCGATGATCGATTGCTCGACTTTTACCAAATTTTTCAATAGATATATATTAGTACGGAAAATTATTGAAACTTATTCTCACACGTCCATAACATTCATATGGAAAAATTTCGTGTGTTTCTTGTCTTTGAAGTCGGCAATAGTTATGGTGTTTCGCTAAAAGAGATATTAGATATCTTTGGGTTAGTTTCATTTGTGAAGAAAAAGTTGAAGATTAGCAAAGGATGCGAGTTAGGTTTTCATACAAAATGCCACACGGTCCGGTCCGCATAGGTGATGACAATGATGTTGAATTTTTGTTAACGAAGTTTGTAAACCAAACGCTGCATTGCCTAAACTTTTAATCAAAATGATTGTCAACAGTTCAAAGGTAAATCCAGCTTCTTCTAATGATTTTGATCTTAATGATCCCTTATTTCGTAATGATTTTGATCCCCAATGTGTGGATAATCATTCGGAAATACCACAAAACGAACCTTTTGACAATTTCAACCAATCTAACAATGAATGTTCCAATAAGTATATAAACCAGCAAAAAAATGATCAAATTATGCTTAAATGGCAAACAACAAATAATTTCAAAATATGCCTCCTCACGATCCACCAAGTCTTGAAACTAAGATACGAATACATTGAAATACAACAATGACTATAATCCTCAAAGAGGTGATGAATTTGATAGTAAAGAATTATGCATGTTTGCAATTGCTAAAAAAGCTATCAAAGATGGATTTGAATTTAAGGCTAGGAAAACAGATAAGTCTAGGTACGATGTAATTTGTGTGCAAGATGGGTGCAAAGGGAAGATACTGTCTGGTATGAATAAATCAGGTGTAAAATGGAGGTTAGGAAGAGTATACGATGTTCACACTTGTTCAAGAACACAACTTCACCCTAATCACCGTAATGCTATCAAAAAACTTTTGGGACATTTACTCGAACCCAAAATGAAAGATAGCAGTCGAATTTATACCCCAAAGGACATAATGGAAGATATTAGTCAAGAGTATAAAATTGACATTTCGTATAAGAAAGCATGGGTGGAAGAAACCGATCTTTGGAATTGGTAAATGGTTGCCCTAACGACTCGTTTGAAGAGATTGCCATTTTATTGTCATAATTTAAAGATGAAGAACGAGGATACGGTAACACATATTGATACCGATGATGAAGGACACTTTAAAATATGTTTTATAGCATTTGGTGTTGCGGTATGCATTTGTATTTTTTTTACATTTTTTTCTTTTATGTTTTTATTTATTTTCTAATATATTATATGTTGTGTCACTAATAATTTCTACATAAAACAGATTCGGAGTTTCTTACGGTATATACGACCGTTGCTTATAATTGATGCAGCACATCTTAAAGGGAAGTACCTTGGGACAAATTTGCTTGTCGTTGGAATGGATGGTAACAATCAAGTTATACCTAATGCTACCGGTGTTTGTCAAGGTGAGACTGGGGAGGCATGGACATGGTTCTTGTTCAAATTGAAAGAATGCATAGGGGAACGACCAGGTTTGGCTATTATATCGGATAGACATTATTCTATTGGACAAGCGTGTAACACGGTCTTCCCAAATTCATTTCATGGTTACTGTTGTAGACATTTGATGATGAACTGCAGTTTGAGCGGTAGTACAAAGTTAAAGGCAAAATATTGGAAAACATGCAAAGCTTACACGCGGAAGAATTTGATAGAGCGATTTCGGATATTAGGGTATATAGAAATGGTACGACTTACAACAAACTTCTTGAAGCTGGGTTTGATAAATGGTCTAGGGCACATTGCCTTTGGTAATCGGTACAACTACATGACTTCAAACAAAGGCAGAGTCAATAAATGCATTAACAAGGGATGTGAGAAAAGTACCAATAACAATGCTTATGGGTGGTGCGAAAGCTTTTACAACGGTGGTTTTGTGACCGTCGACACAAATATCAACGTAATGTACTTTTAAAATATGTTTTCATTTTCCTTATTAGTCAATATAAGTTGAAGAGAACATTATGTTATTTTATCTTGTAAAATTATTTCGTATGCAGGGAGAACTTAGTGATTGAAATTTGAAAGTACTGAGACGTAATGTTGAAGAGCGTTAACGGGTTGTGTATGGGATTGAACAGTTTAAACTCTACATGGTAGATGATCATCGAAAACAACATACCGTCGATCTAGTTAGTAATTCATGTACTTGTCGTAAATGGCAACTTTCCGGCATACCATGTGGTCATGCGATAGCGGTAACTAGACTTCTTAGATTGTCGATTGTAATCATTTGGCTTTTGATTGGTTCAAGAAAACAACACGGAAGGTGCGTACAAGGATTGGTTTATCTCAGGGAGAAATGTCGAGTTGGGAACTTCCTGATGGCTTGCAAGTTGTGAAGCCACCAATACTGGTAGTGCGTCAATCTGGAAGACCCAAAAACAAAGATCGTATAAGATCTCAAGGAGAGGAACTAACCCCGGTAAGGTGCTCAAGGTGCCAATCCGTTGGACACAGGCGAACAGCATGCAGGGAACCATTGCCAAAGAAAAAGCATGTAAGTGAATAAAATTTGTATTCAAAAAACACAATTTTGCTTGGTAACTAACGAAGAAAGAAATCTCACAAATGTTGAAACTTTGTAGGGAAATGTATCTAACAGAGGAAGCTCAAGTAGGGAACTACCATCGTTGGAGATTGATATGGTGCAAAGCTTTGATCCTATTAACTTGGCTGACCCGTAAGATCAACTAGCGGAAACATTTGATGGGTTGTTAGTTTCCTTTTTTTCGTTGAGCTGGAATCATGTAAGACGCTTTTGTTTTTTGTTTAGTTTGAATATGTACTAGTCGTAAAACAATCTCTGGGTCTGTTGGATTATAACCGGGATGTAACACGCTTAATGTACTTGTTTAGTTTGACTATGTTAGACGCTTAATGTTGAACCTTGTTTGCTACTGCTTATGTTGCACCTACTCAATCTAACAATCCAAGAGGAATAAGAAACAATTTAGAAACATACAAACAGCAAAATATATACAGAAAATTAGGTGCCAAAGTTAGCTAGGAGGGATACATACATTCATACAATATTCAGCCAATAAACCATACAAGTTATCCAAAGAAGAAAACACAAAGTGACCATACCATGCGGGACGTGTTTTAGACCCATAAACCATACAATTGTTTACAAATTCGACACCTAAATGTTTAACAAAACAAGCACATAAAACATTCACCAACATGGATCTTGTGCTTGTAATAAAACCTAACCATTCTTTCACGCCACGCCAATGCGACTGAATCGGATCATCCACATCCAGTTTGGTTCCCCAACACGTACATTTATACGCTTGGTTAAGAGTGTGATTTTGAGTGGACACCTACTATAGCAACATTAACCTAATGTAGTCGCTAAACTAGTAAACATGTTTTACGTTTCACATTACGATTATATCAATCGAATTCGACACCCTAGAAATCCACTACTACACCTATTTTACGCTCAAGATTACATTCATACTAACATCACAAATAGTACATTAAAAGAAGATGCAGACTGAATAAGAAGATGCAGAGCCACACACCACAATCATCATACAATCCACCTCGCTGGGAACATTCATAGCATTGTTAAAAGTAATCCTATAGGTCATAGGATCAATTCCTTCTTCTCGAAAACACCGCCTCTTGCAACACTTCGAAGCCTAGTCTCTAGACATTTCCTCACACTCAAATAGAATGGACGAGTCTCAAGATCATATCAGTCCACCGCTAAAATGTAACTCGACCGTCCGGATATGATACACGCCTAGGGAACAATGTGTTTGGCTCCTTTACGGGAATGAAAACTCTTTCAACATCACCCCAACCCGTAGGGTAAGTTTCTTTGGTTGCGTAGCGAGCAGGCATCCGTCCGTTCATCGAGAATGGTAGGAAAAAGCGACTTACCATAGACCACTCCATATCCGATGGTCCGGTATGCCACATGTAGCTTATCCAACATCAATGTCTTGTAGGTAAAACAAATTGACATATATATTCATCATTTATAAAAAAATTGTGCTTTTCATTTTCTCACTGTACTAGATATCAAGTAAGATAGTGTTACGAGACAAGCATCATTGCCACACCTTCCTACTTTTAGCCTCGCTCAAAAACCCATCCCGTACGACGACGTAATATGTACAATGGTTTACACCAACACCCATTGCTACGTCGTCATGGCAATGGATTTTCGAGGGAAACTCAAAATAGAGTTGGATCAAAATACTTCAAGTAAATTAGGCATCTTAGCATAACATCCACCAAATTCACAAAATCATTTCTCAAATGATATCACTCATCGTTCAAAATATTGTTGAGTACAAGAAAAAAAATGAAGTGAATCAAGACTTGTAAAATCATCGCTAAAAGCATCAAAGTTTTGAAGTCATGAATAATATACTCTTCTCTCGTGGCTACACTACAATTTTTAACAAATAATAATGTCATTTGAGAAAGAATTTAATGGATTTGGTGGATGCTATACTAAAATACCTAAAGTGGTTAAAGTAAATGATGGATTAATGATACTTATATCTAGTATCTCATGTAACACTAAAATGTAAAATTACTTATAATCAAATGGCGGTGAGAGACAACCAAAAGCATGTTTTATAAAAAGCGAGTAAAGTAAATAAAATTTACTTTACCTCGCCACGTAGCCATCCTTTACGATTATCGTCAAAACCGGTTAAACCATCCCAGAAACGACGATCAACAACGATATCAGACCAAGGGAACACACATTTACGCCACCCGTCCTTAACCAAGAATTGATCAACTTCAAAGTTAACATAAACTTTATCTAGGTTTTGGTATGGCCGTTTGATATGTGTCTAAAAACACATATATTTTACCTTGTTTAAACCCACAAAATGATACCCAAAACACACAAATGACTATATAAATGTTACAAATATCATGAAAATGTGTTTTATGTGTTACAAATGAAAAGGATTGAAAATTGATGAAAACAACAAAGTTTACAAAATTGGCGCTTTAGTCCTCGAACTTTCACTGATTGTCGAAATGGTCCCGGATAAAATATTTTGAAGAAAATCAACAATAGTCCCCAGGAATCATGAAATGACAAATTTTACCTTGAAGTTCAAATTTGCAAAATGGCGTAAAAGGTCCCAACTTTGAAAAAATGTCAAAATAGTCATTGGTTAATTTAAAAGTGAAAATAATCAAAAGTAACCTTGTACTATTTAAGTTGGCAAGTTTGGTCCTTGTATTAAACTTTGGAATATTTGCAGGTTTAATCCCTAATTTTGAAGTTACATAAATGGTCCTTGTATTAATACAAAACCAAACGGACACCCTTTGTTATTAACAAACCCAAAGCCCAATCCAGTAACTAGCCCAACCCAATCCCATTTGACCCTTGGACCTTGAACCTTAACCCCCAGTCCAAATACTTTTTGAACCCGTCCAAAATCCCAAGTTGAACCCCTTACCCCGTTATTAATAATACGGTCAACACAAGTCAAAATCCAGGTACTTTTCACCTTTCTTATGAATACCGCGCCAAATCCACCATGGTTTCCACATCTCTGGTTTTCTTACTGCCACCTTTCCAGCTCCTTACCCACTTCACACCTTGTCCCCTCCACCTCCACACCTCCCAAATTGCATTAAATGCAATAAACACACTCTTATGACTTTTCCCGCCAAAAATTCCACATGGACGGTTTTGATGAATTTGAATGATCCAAGGATGAAATGAAGTGGGAATTAATCGAGGTCGACAATGATTCTAAAGAGGTCAATAAATAAGAACAAGAAGAGAAGAAGAAGTAACTAGTGTAATTTTATTTTCTTATGTCGTTTTTAATAAGTTAAGTTTTCTAGTGCAATTTAAAGCTTTCAAGTATTTTGTAATCAAACCTCAGTGTAATAAAAACATAATTTCAGTTTCAATTTCAGTTCTTATGTACGAATTCAGTTTATGTCAATTTCCATGGTTAAATTCTCATAATTTGCAAAAGTTGTTAATAGTTGTTGTTATTGCTTCTTAAGCTCATATAAGCTTTTGACAAAGCTTATAAGCTGTTAGAAACCTTTCAAATCCAGTTTTATTCAACAAAACAGAAAAACAAGAAAAATACCAAAAAAAATAGATTAAAAATCAAAAATCAAGTGAAGATGGTGCAAAAGACTGAAGTAGGGTGATATATGGATTGCTTTTTGGGTTAGAGCTTCTTGGGAAGTTATAGGGTGTGATCTCAGACCTTGGTTCTCTGTCTTGTGCATGAACTCATCTTGTAAGCATTTCTTTAAAACTTGCAATTCCTAGTATAAGTGTTTAACTATTGTTAATTCTGGTTTAATCCTATCTTATTATAGTTAATCAAAGATAATTAATAGATTTCTTAGCTTAAAACTTGTTTTAATGTTTAAAACTTCAAATCACCCATCATAAGGGTGTCTGGATTTGTTGTTATCACCGTGTTTAAGGTTGTTTGTAACATTGTTCTTGTTTGATGCATGCTATATTAGTTCTAAATAGCCAAGATAAACTATAAAACATAGTCCTTATTTGTCAAAAGTCAAAATAGCTTCTAATCCTAATTAGCAGTTCATCGTTAAGATTTTGAAATGCAAATCTCATCAAATTAGCTTGTAACTTTGTAATCTAGCTTAAATCAATCTTATTATAGTCTAATACAACATATTCAGTCATTTAGAAGTGATCAAAATTCATTAAAGTCAAATTCTTAGTGTAATTAAAAAAGTCAAAATTTCCTAGTAGCAGTTTTTGAATAAACTTTGTAATTTTATTGTGATCTTACCATTAGGATTTAGGATTTAAGCTTTTGGGATATTAAATTTTAGCTGCTCATCTTAATTAGAAAAATATTAGTTTATCTCTACTTAGCTTATTAACTGCTATTCATTAGCTTCTTTTAAGCCGTTTTTCACAAAACTCCGCTTTGCTTATTCCTTATTCTCGCTTGTTCCGTGTGTTTTTCTTGTTTTTTTGCTTATTCTAAGTTCCCATAACTTGTTTATAGCTTATTCAACCTTTGGTTCAAGAGTGGTAGCTTATTGAGGCTTTTAGCTTAATTTGAAGTCTTTATTCATATTAGTTGTGTGCCCAAATCATAGTTCCCGATCTTCAAAGTAGTTTCGTCATTTTCCTTGATTCTCAGTATTATTTTAGACTTATCTAGAAGTTTTCATATTTTCATTGTTCATTTTCTATTTTTCGCATTTTATGTCATTTTCTAGCATTTTAATTAGCATTTAATTCAAATAAATCGAAAAAGTTTTAAAAATATGTTTTCAATTTTACTAGATTAAGATAAATATAAAAGCCAAAAAATATTTTCCCATAATTTTCTTAGTTTAAATAGTATTTTCTAGCATTTTAATTAGTTTTAAATAGTATTAAATTCATAATAAATAGATAAAAAGTGTAATAAATATATTTTCGGTTTTAAAATAAGTTTTATAATATTTTAGATTTTTCTAAGTCATAATTTCACTTTTCTAGCTTTATTTCATATTTTCTTATATTTTAGGGTATTATTAAATAGTTAAAATAGTTTTTAATCAATAATAATTAATTAAATAGTTATAAAAATAATTTTAATTTTTCAATAATTTTATTTTATTATTAGGATTATAAAAATATCATTTCATATTTATAGGTCTTTTATTTCTTAAAACTCACATTTTATTTAGTACGTTCATGTAATTTTATTTAAACGTACGTTTTAGGTTTTAAACGTTAATCGATTTTAAAAATAGTGATAGCGTTTATTTAATATATTTTAACTTTTATTTTTCTTTAGTTTGCATTTAAGCCCTGTAATTTACAAACTTTTTCTTTAGGTATAATTATTCCAAAATCACAACCCTTTCCCTGCTCAATCTTCACCGATCACGATTCGTCTTTACTACGATGTTCACACCTCGTTGGGACTTAACGACCTGGGGATACACTATACTCCTCTGGACTTAATTGCATTGGTTTTAGACTGTTTGAATTTTATTACGGTTGACCATTCACAAGTGGTTGACTTGTGTAATAAATTTGACCGTTTGGGACAGATCAAATTTTGGCGCCACTGCCGGGGAGGTGTGCTGCGTACTACGAATTTGAAGAATCATTGATTGTTGAATATACACCCATTGTATATTTACCATCTTTGTCCATATTTCCTTGTTTTCATATAAAACCAAAATTATCGTGAAGTTAATTCGTTTGACGGATCGATTACCAAAACATTTTTATTCAAGTTTTCAACAAACACAAAACCCAAAAGATTTTCTTTCTTATTTTTACAAAATGTTTTCAAAATCCAAAATATTCATCTTTACCTCTTACCCTTTTGATTCTTTATCCCTTACCCTCTATCCATTTGATTCTAACTTCTTCTATTCTCATGGAATCTCTCGACTACGACGAATTACGAACGAGTTGAAAAACTTCATACTTTATCACAAATGTCAAGAATTGTGTTGTTCGTAATGATCCATTAATTACGCATAGGGAAATGGAGCGAAAACCGGGTGACAAAGGACGGTACTTCCCTCAATAATGGAGGTGCTAACACGTCCAACCTACGGTTATCCAAAGATCTAACCTCAATTGCTCTGGCCGCCTAAAATTGATCCTAAACTTTCACAATTTACTTAAAAGCAATCATGCGAAATTTAGACCATTGACTAGCAAGAATGACTTGCCTAATCTTCACGTTTCAAGAACCGAACTGAGACCATAATGAAGTGGTGGAAATTGCTAGCTCTCGAGCACACCACTTGTCCCACCTCCGGATTTTTCAAAATGTTCTTCGAGACTTAATAGTCATTCGGATCACCATGTTGGTTTTGTTGATTCTTTGAATGAGCCAATTTCTTCTCATAACTCTCAAATGGAATCGTTTATTCCTTGTGTCGGTTGTGGTGAGCCTCTTTTGGTTCACCACATCACGGTGTGCGTGTGTGCAGTGTGGTAATGATATTCGTAGCGGGAGTTGTTTGTTTTGTGGTTCGAGGAATTCATTTGATTATGATCCTAATCCGAACTCATTTAACGACCCTCAAACTTTTCCAATTACCCACCACACCCCGACTTATCTTCATATAATCAACATAGCTTCTGTGAATTTTGTGGAGGTCCTCACCAGGATTTGAGTGTCAATCCGAAACACGTTATTCTATGAACAGTTTTCGGTGATGCTCGAACTTTGGTCATGACCAATATCTATATAATTCACGGTCGGACTCAATCAGCTTTATCATGTTGAGAACTGTGGAGGTCCCCATTTCACTCGATTGTCAAACAGGAATCCATTTACTTGTAACAATTACGACTATCCATATCACAACCAACCTCCACGAGGCCAAACGACTCAAACTCCTCAAAGAAACCCAACAAGACACTTATCTAGAGTTTCGGAGTTAGTAAAAGAACGAGGAGTTGAGTAAAATAGCATTTAAATGCTCCAGTTTTCTTGTGTATATTGTGGGGTCCTCATGATGATTATCAATGTCAACCTTCCGGTTTGACAAATCTCCACTCCCACAATGTCCCGTCATTCAAAATTCACATGAGAAATCCATGGAAGAATTGCTAGTCAAGAGCGGTCGCTAAAATAAATTCCCAAATTGCTTTTGAAAAATCTATTAGGGAATCAATTGCAAAAGAAAAAGCAACGATCTAACTCTCAATTCGCTTTTATTCCCGATGACGGTGATGATGAAGATGCACTTGGTATCCTACAATTTTATAAAGATTCATCAAGTTCATCGGTTGATATCCCAAAGTTGAGATTCATTCTCAAACAATCGCTATCACACCAAGCTCCCACTCACTCTCACGAACATGGAGGACGAGCATCTTGATCTTGTTCACGAAAGGAATCGGACGAATTCATAAAGTCTAGTGTTGAGGACCTTGTCCCAATCCCGAGAGAGTCACAGGGAACTTTTGACCATATGTGTGATATCCTTCCCTCTTGAGTGTTCAAAAGATCATTTGAGACTTTCTCCGATTTTAGCGATGATTGTAAATCTTATGGAAACATTGAGTATGTTGAGGCATCACTCCACGGTCTAATCCTCTTGAGGAGTTCACCGATGAACTCACTCACATCATCCACTTTCATCGAAGTGGCGATGATCTCTTTGATTTCGAAGCCGATCTTGGAGAAATTGAAAGTCTCCTATATAATGATAATTCACTCATTTCTTGTCCCATTTCCGACTCTTCCATTCCTTCTCTCACCCGGATGAGGAAGATGACAACTTTGGAAGGAGGTCGATGCTTTTCTTAGTGATGAGTCAATTCCAACAGGGATTGACAATACTTACTTTGATTCGGAGGAGACATCCTCTTTCTTGAAAATCATTGATTGAAGAACCGTTTCAGACTCTCCCTCCCGGAAATTTTGTTGCCAATCACCATACTAACTTCAAGTCTAAGCTTAAAATCTAACAAATGGTGATTTGCTCCTCACTAATGAAGAATGGGATTGCATTGTGATGCACATCTTTATTCTATTTTTCACGAGATGGTGTGGTTTCTCGTTCCCTTTTCTCCTTGAGAATGAGGACACTATTTTTGATCCCGGCATTTTCATTTATCATTTTGAGCCGGTTCTATGTATATCTCATCGGTGTGGAACTTTCACGTACTTCAATGTTTTACAAACATCTTGAATGAAAGTCCGATGGAGATTGTCTCTTCCACTTACTTCCCATGAACAAATTAATTGGTCGAGTCAAGCTAGCGACTCGGTAATCAAAAACAATAGTTAAGCATGGGTTTTCACCGTGTGTACCACCCAGTGTGGGAGATGCCCGCATGTTGTATATAGATCTAAAAATGAATGAAAATTGTAAATATTAAAAAGAGAATAATTGTTGTGTTTCTACACTTAGCTAGTAATGTTATCTTTTATGTTCAAGGATTCGGCATAATAGCGGGACTTTGAATATTTAGGACAATATTCATTTCTAAGTGTGGGGAAATTCTAGCTAATTTGATCATAAATGTACCCTTTAGTCCCTTTTTCCCCAAAATGGCAAAATTTAAAATTTTTTTAGTGAAAGTACTATGTACTAAACACAACAAATGGTAATCAGTCACTATGTCTAACCCACATAAGGATTGGCTAATCCAGAGCAAACGGCTCTTGGTAAAGATATCTCAAACCGTTTATGGCTTGCAATTTGCCCAAAATTGTATGGTGTTCACTCACCATATCTTTAATTAGTAAAGAGTTGGCTAGCCCAAGTTTATGGCTTGTGGTAAAGGTAGTTGGAAATCCATAATTGGTAATCGACTCACCAAAGATATTTTATCTAAGAGTTGGCTAGTCCGAAGCAAACGACACGGTAAAGACAAATCAAACCGCTGAAAGTCGGGTGATTTGCTCAAAATCATATGGTTATCGATGTACCATAGTTCTTACTTGAACTAACACATTTGGCTACTCCAAGAGTGATGGATTTTGGTAAAGAGATGAAATCCATTAAATTTTCATAAAAGATTGCTAGGGACTAGCAATAGTTTAGTGTGGGGATTTGATATGTGTCTAAAACACATATATTTTACCTTGTTTAAACCATAAAAAGCACCAAAAACACACAAATGACTATATAAATGTTACAAATATCATGAAAATGTGTTTTATGTGTTACAAATGAAAAGGATTGAAAACGATGAAAACAACAAAGTTTACAAAATTGGCGCTTTAGTCCCGAACTTTCACAGATTGTCGAAATGGTCCTGGATAAAATATTTTGAAGAAAATCAACAATAGTCCCCCAGGAATCATGAAATTACAAATTTTACCCTTGAAGTTCAAATTTGCAAAAATGGCAGAAAAGGTCCCTCAACTTTGAAAAAATGTCAAAAATAGTCCTTGGTTAATTTAAAAAGTGAAAATAATCAAAAGTAACCTTGTACTATTTAAGTTGGCAAGTTTGGTCCTTGTATTAAACTTTGGAATATTTGCAGGTTTAATCCCTAATTTTCAGAAGTTACATAAATGGTCCTTGTATTAATACAAAACCAAACGGACACCCTTTGTTATTAACAAACCCAAAGCCCAATCCAGTAACTAGCCCAACCCAATCCCATTTGACCCTTGGACCTTGAACCTTAACCCCCAGTCCAAATACTTTTTGAACCCGTCCAAAATCCCAAGTTGAACCCCTTACCCCGTTATTAATAATACGGTCAACACAAGTCAAAATCGGTACTTTTCACCTTTCTTATGAATACCGCGCCAAATCCACCATGGTTTCCACATCTCTCGGTTTTCTTATGCCACCTTTCCAGCCTCCTTACCCACTTCACACCTTGTCCCCCTCCACCTCCACATCCTCCCAAATTGCATTAAATGCAATAAACCTGCTACTATGACTTTTCCCGCCAAAAATTCCACATGGACGGTTTTGATGAATTTGAATGATCCAAGGGATGAAATGAAGTGGGAATTAATAAGAGGTTGACAAGGATTCTAAAGAGGTCAATAAATAAGAACAAGAAGCAGAGAAGAAGAAGTAACTAGTGTAATTTTATTTTCTTATGTCGTTTTTAATAAGTTAAGTTTTCTAGTGCAATTTAAAGCTTTCAAGTATTTTGTAATCAAACCTCAGTGTAATAAAAACATAATTTCGGTTTCAATTTCGGTTCTTATGTACGAATTCGCTTTATGTCAATTTCCATGGTTAAATTCTCATAATTTGCAAAAGTTGTTAATAGTTGTTGTTATTGTTTTAGCTCATATAAGCTTTGACAAAGCTTATAAGTCGTTAGAAACCTTTCAAATCCAGTTTTATTCAACAAAGCAGAAAAACAAGAAAATACCAAAAAATAGATTAAAATCAAAATCAAAATCAAGTGAAGATGGTGCAAAAGATCAAGTAGGGTGATATATGGATTGCTTTTGGGTTAGAGCTTTGGGAAGTTATAGGGTGTGATCTCGGACCTTGGTTCTCTGCCTTGTGCATGAACTCATCTTGTAAGCATTTCTTTGAAACTTGCAATTCCTAGTATAAGTGTTTAACTATTGTTAATTCTGGTTTAATCCTATCTTATTATAGTTAATCAAAGATAATTAATAGATTTCTTAGCTTAAAACTTGTTTTAATGTTTAAAACTTCAAATCACCCATCATAAGGGTGTTTGGATTTGTTGTTATCACCGTGTTTAAGGTTGTTTGTAACATTGTTCTTGTTTGATGCATGCTATATTAGTTCTAAATAGCCAAGATAAACTATAAAACATAGTCCTTATTTGTCAAAAGTCAAAATAGCTTCTAATCCTAATTAGCCAGCTTCTTGTTAAGATTTTGAAATGCAAATCTCATCAAATTAGCTTGTAACTTTGTAATCTTGCTTAAATCAATCTTACTATAGTCTAATACAACATATTCAGTCATTTAGAAATGATCAAAATTCATTAAAGTCAAATTCTTAGTGTAATTAAAAAAGTCAAAATTTCCTAGTAGCAGTTTTTGAATAAACTTTGTAATTTTATTGTGATCTTACCATTAGGATTTAGGATTTAAGCTTTTGGGATATTAAAGTTTAGTTGCTCATCTTAATTAGAAAAATATTAGTTTATCTCTACTTAGCTTATTAACTGCTTATTCATTAGCTTCTTTTAAGCCATTTTTCACAAAACTCCCGTTTTGCTTATTCCTTATTTCTGCTTGTTCCGTGTGTTTTTCTTGTTGTTGTTGCTTATTCTAAGTTCCCATAACTTTTTTATAGCTTATTCAACCTTTGGTTCAAGAGTGGTAGCTTATTGAGGCTTTTAGCTTAATTTCGTCTTATTCATATTAGTTGTGTGCCCAAATCATAGTTCCCGATCTTCAAAGTAGTTTCGTCATTTTCCTTGATTCTCAGTATTATTTTAGACTTATCGGAAGTTTTCATATTTTTCACTTGTTCATTTTCTATTTTTCTCGCATTTTATGTCATTTTCTAGCATTTTAATTAGCATTTAATCCAAATAAATCGAGAAAAGTTTTAAAAATATGTTTTCAATTTTCCTAGATTAAGATAAATATAAAAAGCCAAAAAATATTTTTCCATAATTTTCTTAGTTTAAATAGTATTTTCTAGCATTTTAATTAATTTTAAATAGTATTAAATTCATAATAAATAGATAAAAGTGTAATAAATATATTTTCAGTTTTAAAATAAGTTTTATAATATTTTAGATTTTCTAAGTCATAATTTCACTTTTCTAGCTTTATTTCATATTTTCTTATATTTTAAAGGTATTATGAAATAGTTAAAATTAGTTTTAATCAATAATAATTAATTAAATAGTTATAAAAATAATTTTAATTTTCAATAATTTTCTTTTATTATTAGGATTATAAAATATCATTTCATATTTATAGGTCTTTTATTTCTTAAAACTCACATTTTATTTAGTACGTTCACGTAATTTTATTTAAACGTCGCTTTAGGTTTTAAACGTTAATTGATTTTAAAAATAGTGATAGCGTTTATTTAATATATTTTAACTTTTTAATTTTCTTTAATTTGCATTTAAGCCCTGTAATTTACAAACTTTTCTTTAGGTATAATTATTCCAAAATCACAACCCTTTTCTGTTCAATCTTCACTCGATCACAGATTCGTCTTACTACAGTGTTCACACCTCGTTGGGACTTAACGACCTGGGGATACACTATACTCCTCTGGACTTAATTGCATTGGTTTTCGACTGTTTGAATTTTATTACGGTTGACCATTCACAAGTGGTTGACTTGTGTAATAAACTTGACCGTTTGGGACCGATCACCGTTCTAGAACCTAAAAATAAAGACAATGTAAATCATGCATGTAATAATACGTTTACACGTTGACGGTTAACTATCGACCGATATATCAAAGCAAAGGAATCATTTCTCATACCTCTACCCATGGTTTGACTTGTACTAACATCTCACCATAAGTGGAGTATGAACAGTAAATACTTTTGACCTTCAACATATCTTCTAAGCTAGTAACATCGAAGTTTTACTCCTCTTCTCCACATAGGGTGACCTAGGAACATGTTCAAGTCTCCTCTTCTTTGTTTCAGATCGCTCCAAAGCCCTTTTGAAGGCGTTGAATTCGATTCGAATAACCTTCAACTGCTTTCACCAACACTCAACTTCTTACTCGCTCCCTACGTTCCTCCTCTTCCTCGTGTTTTTCACTTCAACACTCAACTTCTTACTCGCTCCCTCCGCTCCCCATCCACGCCAACATGTGGCGTGTCAAACAACTTGAAAAAATCATTGACTTGACTGCAATACTCATTAGCAAGATCTACAGTCGGATGATATGAAAAGGTTAACAAAATTTTATTATCGCAAGTTATTAATTATATCACAAATGAAATAAGAACAAAACAAAATATCATTAAATTACCTTCTCCGTCACCGTGTGTAACTATGTCTCCATAAACCGCATAACATAGTGGTAGACACTTATTAGTATAAAATTATAATGAAAGGTATAATCACATAAATACCATTTAATTACATTTTCATATGCATCATTCTTCATTTTGACTCCATCAACTCGTGTTAACTTTGTTTCCATAAACCTACATACAAAAGTTTATAACACCTATTAGTAGAACATTAGAATTAAAGGTTTAGTCACATTAATACAATTTATACTTACCTTTTCATAGGTTTCTTGGTTCATTTTGTCTCGTCACTCATTATGACCTGCGAGAATAAAGTTTTTAGAAACAAAATTCGCGTATTAGCATACTACATGGTAATTGTTTGATATCAATGTAACTTGGTCAGAATTGATAAAGGTAAAAACTAACTCGAATAATAGTCTCAAGTTTCAAAGTGCGGGCTTCCAAAGCCTTAACCTGCTCATCAACTCGAAACAAATTCTACCTCTTTACCCATGCTCTCCATATCATAACCCTCGGGTATACCACTTTCGACTAGCTTTATTCGCGACCACTTTACGAAAATGTTCATCCTGTGGTCCCCTTTGCAAGAGGCGGCGCTCTTGGTATACCACTTGAAAAATCAATGCTTCGTGTGAACCATTCAACTTCACCTCAAAGCATGTTGGCATAATCACGTTGGGTTTCGAGTCCTTACAAAAGATTTATAAGTTATATGGTATCTAAAATTGTCTATATGTTTAAAGTTAACCAATCAATAAAATACTATATATAATTACCTTGTCAAGCAGTTGGTCAAAATAATCGCTTTCTAAATGGTGTGTGTTTCGACCATGCAAGTGCTCTTGGGATCACCCACGGAGCCTTGTTCCACCACATTTACTTTTACTCAGACAAGACACTCTATCATCCATATCTACAAAAGTTAACACAACAAATATAAGTTACGAGGATGAGAAACATATGAAGATAATTTTCAAGCCCTACAAGAAACTAACGATAGCAAATTTTTTGGTGTTAACCTTGAAAGCAACAACGAATCCCTTCAAGCTATAGGTAGGAACATCGTTTGATTCTTTATCACCAATTCTTTGACAAGAAACCGGATGATATGAAGAGACATTTCTAATAGACTCATAAAGCGCCTCCAAAGGAGTTCCCCATGGAAATGCATTCCATTCATCAAGATCCTCGACCATCCTCGGAAAATATCATCAATGATAGACCCCAAGTCTTTACCCATTAATATCACCTCAGCGTTATCAACAGACAAACCCGTGTCGCATCCTCATCGATGATTTAGAAACAAATTTCTTCATCTTCAATAACAGATAATAGATCAATTGATTTAACATGTTGACCTACATGGTTTGGAAAAACTCGGTGACGGAAAGGATATCACCACTCGCCATTTCCTAAACCGACCATACCAAATCTAAAACCAAGAACAAGTGCGTAATTCATTTCGACCAAAATAGAGAATGTCCATTCAAATAGTATACAAGTGGAAGATCATAGTTATCATTGTTTTGATGGAATTGTTTCAAGCATGTAATGAACAAGGCATTCTTGTTATCGACATAGGTAAGATCGAGCCATGGTCCAAAACATGTGGCTTTAAACATGGAATGGCGCGGTGGTCTAATCGATCCTTCATAAGTAAGTAATGCACTTTGCTTTTAACAATAACTCTAGCATCATACGCCTACAAGAAATAACATATTAAAAAGTTAAAACAAACAAGAAGTGTCTACAAGCACACTCATCAAGTCGAGCATACAACACATGCAGAAAACCCGAAGTGTCTACAAGCACACTCAACAAGTGTCTACAAACAAACAAGAAGTGTCTACAAACAAACAAGAAGTGTCTACAAGCACACTCAACAAGTATCTACAAGTAAAAGCATATCCATGAAAACCCGATGTATTCAGGACTAAGATCAAGTGTCAATACACGTTAATTACACCTATTTGACAACTAACCCTAAAACTCTTATTAAAAACAACAAATACAGTTTTGAACCCTCTCATTTAACGCATGAAACAAAACATGATGTAAAGGGATCCAACAAAACCTTAAGTTGTAGGAAGAAACGAAATTAATCAAGTGTGAATACTTACCATTTTTATCTTTGTGCGTCTACTTTGTCACTGGAAATGATCTAAACAACAAAACGGGTGATGTAAAGGGATCCATGCACTGTTACTGTGTGTTTGTGTGTGTTGAGTGTGTGTTTTTTTTTGAAGATATTCAATTGTTAAAGTGGAAAAAGAAAAATAAAAAAGAAATAAAAAATGGTCATATCACTTGGATTTGGGAAATCTTTTGATTTGCTTTTTCAATTTCCTAGGTGAAAAGTTGTGGTGTCAGTTGAGCACCGTCGGTTGAGCGCCGCGGTTGAGCGTTGACATTATGCTAGAAAACAAAACAAGAGATTTCTTTAAGATTTGATTTGACACTTAGTGTACTATTGAACAAGACGGAATTGCCATGCGTCGAAAATGTATGGGGTCGAGCAATTGAGCGATCGGCGTGGCTCTTTTGGGAAAGAGCCTAGAAAAAGTCTTAAAACGGACCATGCTTAAAAAAGTCCCTTATTGCTTCTTATCGTTTGCGGTTATAAAAGGAAAAAGCAAAAACACTTTTGTATTCCTCCTTCACCTTTTAGATAAAAGAGCAAAACAAATATACTTCTTTATTAGAAAGAAGTGATTCTAAGAAAAACAAACACCACCTAAGCATATCGATTATACGATCTTTTTCTTTGTAACTTGTTCTAAAATTTGATATCGTTATTGTAGTTAATACTGTAAAAAGTTGAGGTAAATCTACATGTCACTTTTCGTTAAAACACATTATATATCTAACATTTCTGAGAGTGGAATTTACGTACTATTCATTTAATCTTACATTCAGTAAATGACAAACATAGTCCATCTAGTTTAGTTGCGACTCATAAACAGTCCTTAACGAATTGCAGATTTTGTCTTTGTCGTTAAATGCGATTGCAAAAACAGTCCTTATAATATATTATGAAAAAATTACACGTTTGGTCCTTGTGGTTTGCTCAGATTTCATGTTTAGTCCATAAGTCGTTTTAATTATACCAGAGATACCTATTTTTGAAACCTTGCACTAAGTTAGTCCCTATTTGGGATGGGCCGTTAGTTTCTCCGCTAAGTGTTTGCACCGTTAGTCCCTCTGTTAATAATTTTTGCACCGTTAGTCCTATTTTTTCAAATAATAGTTTTCGACAGTTAATAATAGTTTTCGGCAGTTAGTCCCTCCATTAATAATACTTTTCACCCGCTTTTTTTTTTTTTGTGTTTTGTCCGTTTATATCCGTTACCCTCGTATTATTCGTTTTTCGTCCTTTGCGTTTTATCCGTTTAAATCTGTTTTATATGTTTTCGTCCGTTTTACGTTTTGTCCGTTTTATCCGTTTCGTCCATTATTTTTATCTGCTTTTGACCTTTTCGTCCATTTTATGCGTTTCCATTCGTTTTTATCCGTTTCGCGCATTTTTACGCTTTGACCATTTTATTCCTTTTTATCCGTTTCGCATGTTTTACGTTTTTATATGTTTTCGTCCAATTTTTTACGTTTTTGTCTAATTTTTTATCAGTTTTCGACCGTTTTTTTACGTTTTTATCCGTTTTCATTCGTTTTCATTCGTTTTTATCCGTTTTCGCCCTATTTTGCGTTTTTGTTCGTTTTTATCCGTTTTCATTCGTTTTTTATCCGTTCTCGCACGCTTTTTACGTTTTTAAATGCTTTTGTCATTTATTTTACCTTTTTGTTTGTTTTTTATCCGTTTATGTTCGTTTTTATATGTTTTCAAACTTTTTACATTTTGTCTGCTTTATACTTTTCATCATTCTTTACGTTTTTATACTTTATGTGCTTTCGTCCGTTTAAGGTAGTTTTCGTCCGTTTTAGGTAGTTTACCATATTTTATGTTTTTGTCCGGATAAAAGCGCGAAAATGAAAAACAGACGAAAACAAGCGAAACATATAAAAGCAGACAAAAACGTAAAATGGACGAAAAGATAAAATGAGCAAAACGTAATAAACAGATGAAAACATATAAAACAAACGAAACGGATAAAATGGAATCAAAACGTAAAAATATGCAAAACGGATAAAATGGACAAAACATTTATAAAAAAAGAAGGTGCGCAAGCGGATAAAACGGACGAAATGGATAAAAGCAGACAAAACGTAAAAAGCAGATGAAAACGGATAAGCGGACAAAATGTACGAAAACAAATAAAAAGTTAAAACAAAGCGGATAAAAGCGAATGAAAACGATAAAAACGAACTAAAACGGATAAAATAGACAAAATCGTAAAAACGCGGTGGCGTAAAAACGTAAAAAACAAATTAAAACGCGCGAAAACGGATAAAAAACGAATGAAAATGGATAAAAACGGACGAAAACGTAAAAAAATTGACGAAAACATACAAAAACGTAACAAACATGCGAAAACGGATAAAAACCGAATGAAAACGGATAAAACATAAAAAGAATGGGCGCAAATGGATAAAAAGCGAGCGAAAGAGATAAGAAAGCAGAAAAAGCGTAAAAGACGGGCGAACGTTAAAACGGACGAAAGACAAAATGTAAAAACGGCGAAACGTAAAAAGCGGACAAAACATATAAAAGCGTAAAATGTGCGGCACGAATGAAAGCGGATAAAACCTAAAAACGCGCGAAACGGATAAAAGAAACAAAGATGGATCAAAGCGGACAAAAACATAAAAAAGCGGTCGAAAACGGATAAAAAGCGAACATAAGCGGATAAGAACGGACAAAAACGTAAAAAAGCGCCGAAAACATGTAAAAGGACGAAAACAAATAGAAACGTAAAAGCGGATTTAAAACGTAAAAAAGGGCGAAATTTTGTTTAACCGAGGGACCAACAAGCGGACGAAAACGTAAAACGGATAAAAAGCGACAAATTAGTAGCTCCTTTTCTTAGGTTCACTAGTTGTCGCCTTTGGAACATATCGAAATTTTGTTTAACCGAGGGACCAACAAACTGACTTCCATTAGTTGACTTGGCTTTACCTTTATTCTTCTTATTCTTACCCACCGTTTGGAAACCTTTATTATTCTCGCACGGAGTAGGAGTAACAACATGTGTATAGTTTATTGTTTATGTTGTTGTTTAAATTTTGTCACAATCGTATTGAGTTTTTGTTGGACTCTTGTAGTTAGAAAACATATATACGGAATAGTGGTACTTTGAAAATTAATTACAGTATCATAATATCCTTTTCCTTCTTCTTCACAATCACAGTATCTCATCTAATCTTTTACAGTTCTTAGCTATAATATAATCCACAATACAAAAGCCTTTTCTTTTCATTTCTTTTGACGATATTACATTCTACAATTAGAAGCCTCAAGCAAAATCATAGGACCAACTATAGTGATTAGCTATAAGCCACAATAACCAAACATTAAGTTTCAAACTGCAAAGAGCATCACAAATAAAATGTATATGCAGATAAAAAGATAAAGTTTTAAAGAATGTTGGATGTTCACTTTTAGTATTCGAATTACGAGTCACCAATTCTCACATTCTTATGGTAGTCAACATAGAAATCTAAAACTTAAAAACATGATTGAAGATAAATTCAACATGAGGGCGTAAACTTATTTGGTTTAACTAAGCTTTAATTTGTTCCTAGAATTGGTAAAAGATCTTGACAGCCGTAAACTTATTTGTGGATGTGTGAAATTGTAAAATTACATGAAATAGAAAGTAAACAGTTTTATATGGCATGCGTCTCTTGATCGCTTTTGCATATGATCAGGTGTTGTTATTAGGTGTTGGACCCGGGCTGATTAGGTGTTGTTATTAGATTGTGGCCAGGTGTTGTGTTTGTGTTTTGTTGGTGCCTGTTTCTCCATCCTGGAGAACCTGTGTTTTTCTTGTTATTCTCTTCTAGCTAATGATATTACAGCTTTCTAAAAAAATAAACGTGAAAGGGAGAAAAGTACTTTATTTTGTATTTTTTTCTAAACCTACTAGACTTATGTATTATTGTTTTCAAACTACAAGAGTAAAACAAAAAACTCCAATCGTATTTGATGTTTGTATTTTTTTTTTTTTGAATTTGTTTGCAAATTTTGTTTATAAAGTGTAAGTAAATTTGGTAATGTTTAAAAGTTTTGAAATTTGAAATATTTTAAAATTTTAAAGATGGTTTTGTGGATTTTCTTTTGGGTGTAGCATGTGGCTATATTTATAGTTCTTGTGTTAGTTATTCGTACGTAAAAAAACTAACTTTAATTGATTTTAAGAGTAAATTGCATTTTGGTCCTTAAGGTTTAGCCAAATTGCGGTTCGATCTCTAAGGTTTCGAAGTTGTAAATATCGCTCGGGTCCCTCTGTGGTCGACCACCGCCAAGCGCCATAGCGGTTATGGCGGCGATATATCGATGATATAACGGAGACCCTAAATTATAAAGAAATTAATTTTTTATAGGTATTTATATATTTTATATACATATTTATAAATATTTATTAGTTTTATTGTTATATTTAATATTTTTAATTATATATTTTATATAAATATTACAAATTTTACATTGTATATGCATTTAGTTATGTATTTCCCACTCTTAACCGATATTTGACCGATATTCCGATATTTGACCGATATTTGACCGATATGACCGATATAACCGATATTGACCGATATTTGACCGATATTTGACCGATATTTGACCGATATTGACCAACCGATAAATTTGACCGATAAGTGGAATATCGTATCGGTGGACCGCCGATAAGCGATATATCACTGATATATCGGCCGCCAAGACCGATATTTACAACACTGGGTGTAGCATGTGGCTATATTTATAGTTCTTGTGTTAGTTATTCGTACGTAAAAAAAACTAACTTTAATTGATTTTAAGAGTAAATTGCATTTTTGGTCCTTAAGGTTTAGCCAAATTGCAGGTTCAGTCCTTAAGGTTTCGAAAGTGCAACGGTGGTCCTCATTTAGAAACGTTTGCTGCATGTTTGGTCCCTGATCACCATCAAATGACAAAAATACCCCTGTCTTCTTTTGTTTCTATTTTCTTTTCATATTTCTTACATAAATGGTCCATGTCTTGTGCTAGGTTTTACAAAATTCGTCCCGATTTTTATTTTATTTATTTATTTTTTAAATTAACTATTACAATTAGTATTATTTTTTTAATTCAAAAATATTCGAAAAATATTCAAAAAATGTTAAAGATATTACAAAAAAAATTTATTTTTTTTACATAATTTTTTTTTTTAAATTCGAAGAGAAAAGTCCAAAATATATTCGTTTCTTTACGTTTTTGTTCGGATTTTTACGTGTTCGGATTTTTACGTGTTCGTCCGTTAAAAAAAAACGGTTGAAAACGTAAAAAAAGTAAAAAATAAACGAAAACATAAAAAAATGGACGAAAACGTAAAAAATAGACTAAAACATTAAAAAATAATAATAAAATAAAAAAAGCGAAAAAAAAAAGACGAAAACGGGAAAAATGTAAAAAAAAGGGTCAAAAACGTAAAAAAATGGACGAAAACGGGAAAAAACAAACGAAAACGTAAAAAACTGTTGAAAACTTAAAAAACTGGTTGAAAACGTAAATAAACGGTTGAAAAAAACTGTAAAAAGCTAAAGAAAACGTAAATAAACGAGTGAAAACAACGGACGAAACGTAAAACCGAATAAAAACATAAAAATGGACGAAACGTAAAAGCAAATGGCGTAATAAAGCGGTTGAATATATGAGAAAACGGATGAAAACGTATAAATCCGAACAAAAGCGTGAAGAAACGAATATATTTTGGACTTTTCTCTTGAATTTAAAAAATTATGTAAAAAAAATGATTTTTTGGAATATGTCACACCCAAATTACACATTTTGCGGCGGAATGGAATTCGTGGATTGACCGTCATAGCATCACAATCACGGTTATATTGAGCGACCTAAAGTGTCGTTTGAAAAATACATCGCTTGATTTAATAAAAACATTCGAGTTACAAAGATAGGTCCCAAAAGAAAATTTCTATGTGCGGAAAGTAAGTTTAGTACAAGTCAAGCGATGTTTTTAACGTATATAAATCTTATGTGAGACGCGTCGTCACGCGACTCTATGATATGTCCACATGCATGCCATGATGTGTATGCCTTAGATACACGAGATAAAACATGCTAAAAGTGTCAACACAAAGGTTGAGTGAGTTCATAGGGTTTGTGTTGAAATGTAAAGCCTTTCAAAATCGTTTATGCAACAAAGCCATTGTAAATCCACTCGCCCAAGTTCCGCCCATACAAAACTTGCAACTGTGTGTTCACAACCCACCACGAAATGTGTATAGTTTATGATCAAGCGCATGATGTCAAATGAATTCCCAAAATAGTGCATAACTTAATGTATCCATAGTTACTTAATATAATACATAATTAAACGGTTTCAAATTGTTCCATGACCATTAGTTCATAATTGTACCAAGACCATTAGTCCAATGATTCTACCAAGACCATTAGTTCACCGATTCTACCAAGACCATTAGTTCACCGATTCTACCAAGACCATTAGTTCACCGATTATACCAAGACCATTAGCTCAATGAATATACTAAGACAATTCTAAGCATGCAAACGCTGCCATTATGACTAAACATTCGATTCGGATAAACATATAGTTTGCAAATATTCATGAATGTCATGAAAATAGTTGAGCATGTATCTCCCCAAAGAGTTTAATAAAACAATTAAAAGAGTAGGGGCTATGACTCACTTGGTAAAATGAGGCGATGACAAAAGTGAGTACACTGAAATGAGGCGAAATCTCTAACTGCGACCTATTATGAATGATATGATACGTAATGAGTTATGATGTAATGTTATGCATGCAATTCGTATGTTATTTATACCACTTGTGAGTTTTGAAAATAATACTCTTCGTCGAAATATACTCTTTTGACGTCTTGACCAACCTTAAATTACTTTACAAGTATTTACGTCAAATGTCATCCTACAATAGTTTCTTAATGATTTATTGTGAAATTATAACTTTTAAATCAGAAATAATGTCGTTGGAAATTTCATGAAAGTGACAAAAATGGCCTCGAAAAGCTAGTCGTAAATTGGTGTCGTCGAACGTTGGGAAACGAACTCAACGGTTTTGGAAAGCTTGTATCAAAATCTCAAGTTTTGGCATTTAAGTTTTATCCTAGAGGTCTCGTTCATAAAGAAAAATATAGGTTAAGTAGGGTGATTTTGTCTAAAATGTGGTTTAAAAAGTGAGTTTCGGCAAAGTTTAAGCAACCGTAAATAATTTATTACAACTCCGCTATACAAACGGTTGGTCATTTTGGAAAATATGCTTGATGATCTCACTTTTATTAGAAGACATCTCGTTACAAAAAGTTCTACGTCAACGTTGAAAATAGCCTTCAATATGGTCGTTTTGTTTACCGTAACACTTGTCAACTAAAAATAATATAGTTTTCTTAACTAATAAAGTTACGGCAATGTTGTGAAAACGTGTATATTTTAGTCGTTACAAATCCGTTTCACGTATTATCGTCCTTAGCCGTATCAAAGTATACTAATATATTTTTGATAAGTCGAAATAATTTATAAAGCTTAAGACCTGTTTTTGACTCGTACAAAACAAAAATAGTGTGCTGAAATTTTCGGAAATATATATTTCGTCGTCAAACTTGAAAAATTCATAACTTCTTCGTTATAACTCCGTTTTAATCCGTTCAAGCGCCATGATTCGTTTTAAAGTATATTTTCTAAATATCTAGGTCAAAATTTATGTCTACAATGGATTTTCCAGAATTACAAAATAAGATCAGACCACTTTTTAGACTTGTCGAAAGAGTTTTCTCGTACTAAACCTATTCCAATCCCTTCAAAACAACTCCAAAGCTATTCTAATCCTACCATACACCTTCTTAGGGTGTCATGGGTTCCTAAACATCATCAAGACTAATATATAACAAGGGATAAATTATAGGATGACTTATATATATATAACTCTAAAAACAATGTAAAAATGGTATAAATATCCATAAGTCTTGCATGCTTTGCTCAAAAATGATGAAATAGACATGAAATGATAATGAAAGATGAAAAATGAAAATGATATGCTTACTAGTTTACTTGATGAGGTGACTAGAACAAAGGATTAAACCTAAACACCTTAGGTTTTTATTTCAAAACCTAAACAAAAGTGTATCTAGATTGTGGATAACTTGATTTGAAAATTTTTGATGAACTCTCCTTTGATCCATATGGATGGCCGGTTGTAGGAAGAAGAGAGGAAGAAAGAGTGCTTGACTTTACACCTTTGAAATTATTGTAGTATGTATAAGTGTTGAGTGTAAAAATATATAAAGGAAAGATCTAGCAAATCTTAGGTGAATCACCCAGGGGTATGTATCTAATAATATATATATATATATATATATATATATATATATATATATATATATATATATATATATATATATATATATATATATTCTTTATTTATTATGTATGTAAATGTATAAGTGTAAGTAAATGTAAAATTACTTGAAGGTAAGTAGTAACTTGTATATACATTTGAGCATTTAGGGTAGCGTTAGCTAAAATAAATTTTAACGAGTCAAAGTAAAATATATTGAGATCATAAAATTATAAAAATACATTTCTTGCAAAATTTGAGTGAAATAATAATTATCGTGTAGTTTTTAAGAAAAGCGTCGTAATAATATAAATTCAACGATTTATATACAAAATAAATTTAAAACACTAGGTAAACTCAAAATATTATTTTATAAACTAAATGTAAGTATAAAAATATGTCGGGATAGTTTTTGAAGTATCGGATTAAATGTTCAAAATAATAACTACGCGATAGCGTTTATTTAATATGAAATTTACGCGTTTAAGGTGAAATGCAAAATCATGAATGAACTAACATGATGAAAATGATGCTAATGAAATGTAGACTAAACTTAGTCTATATGAAATGTCCGTGATGATATGATCATGAATTCGCCGCTAAACCATTAAGGTTCGCGAATTTGGAACACGTAAATCGAGTTTACGATAAATGATGAAATTGTGAAGCATGAATTGTTTTGAGAAATGACCGAAATTGCGAGTTGTCACGAGAATATCTTTAACATTTTTGAATATTTTTCGAATATTTTGAATTAAAAAATAATACTAATTGTAATAGTTAATTAAAAAAAAAAAATCGGACGAACTTTGTAAAACTTAGCACAAGACAGGGACCATTTATGTAAGAAATATGAAAAGAAAATAGAAACAAAAGAAGGGTATTTTGTCATTTGATGGTGTTCGGGGACCAAACATGCAAGAAACGTTTCAAAATGAGGACCACCGTTGCACTTTCAAAACCTCGGGGACTGAACACGCAATTGGCTAAACCTTAGGGACCAAAATGCAATTTACTCTAATTTTAATAAAGCTTTTATATTATAGATAAAACATTATGTGGACCACTGTCTTTTTGGTAGTAGTTACGCCAAAGTCAACATGTAAGATCTAAAGGAGGGAGGAAGTCGTTGCGATTTGGGATCGGGGCGAAAAAAAAATTTGCATCGCTGGAAGCACCACCCTCTCCCTTGCGGTACCGCAAAATTCATACCAATTCCATTCTAAATCGGGCTATTCTCCCCGCTCCTCACCACGCCTCCAACGGTCAGGAAAAAAAAATGTAACGGCTAGAAACGGCTAGGAGAAAAAATGAAAAAGAAAAAATATTTCTCACCTCTATATATACACATTCATATACACATTCAAATACAATTCAAAAAACAAATACATCCCAAAAAATCTATATAGATCAAAGGAAAAACCGATGCCAACCTAAGCCAACCCGTGGCAAAAACCGCGCCCCCGGCTCATCTTCGTCCCAACCAAACCCTGAATCGTGGCCAACCGAATTCTCAATTTCGACCCACTCAACCGAATTCACAATTCCTCTAAATGGGAAGGGTTTGAAAGATGCTCATTCCTCTAAAGATGGGTTTAAAAGATGGGTGAAAAATGATGATGTGCAAGAGAGATCGAAAGATGGGGAAGAGAAGGAGACCACTCCTCCCCCAAATTGCCATCGCCCAATATATTGAGCTCAGAAAAATGTTGGGCAAAACCAAATAAATAATGAACACACCACCAATAAGTTAGTTACTCAAATTCAGTAGTGAAAACATAAAACAAAAATACAAACTGGTTATTCACATAATTAGTAAAGTGTAAAATATGTGTCTCACAAGAACCACAAACCATGAACAACAAATTATACACGCGGTTTAAGCGATGTAAAATCAAAACCATTAACAACGAGTTATTCAAGGATAAAATAGTCACTTACCTGGACAGGGTCAAGGGAGATCAAGAATATCCATGGCCCGGGTTGGTAAAACCATTGCACTTTGTGCGGTGCCGCTAAGGTCACCCCGTTGTTGAACCTATGTCATAATTTATTGTTGAGTCAGCGTCACGCCGTTCTGTTAATATATATCTAGTTATCAAGCGGTTTTAAGGTTAACTTTAGTTGTTGTCTTGTGCCTAACACCAAAGTGCAAATGGTTCTCACCCCTATTCAATATTCATGCCGTTTTAGACATAAGAGACCATAACATATGAAAGGTTCAGGGCGTTTAGTTGGAGAAATATTTCATTTTTCGGAAAATTTTTCATATGAAAAAGAAAACTGAAAACCCGTTTAGTCGCATTCTTTTCCAATAATTTTCCAAAAATATGAATTTCTCATTTTCCAATTTTAATAGAAAAATAAAAATACCATTACACCCTTCTCACTTTTTTCATTTCTAAAATAATTACCCCATTTCCTCTCACCCCACTCTTATCACGCCCACCTCCGTCCACCTTCCATCGCCGCCCACCTCTCCGTCCACCGTCTCCGTTTTAAAAAAAGAAAAAATACAACTCCAACTAAACGGATTTTCAAACTTCACAACTCTTTTCTAGAGAAGAAAAACCATTCCCTTCTCTACGAATTTAGAAACGGAAAAACAGGAAATTTTTTCACCAACTAGACGACCCCTTATATTTTCTGTTTGTGCTAAGATGTGATGATACAAGATCAAATAAATCGCTATACGTGGTGTTTTTGGTTTTTTTTTTTCAGAATATAACAAAACCTAGTTGCATTGCAAATAAGAAACCGCAATTAGAATATCAACTCTCCAAGTTCCTAACACCATCACATTTCCTATAATGTTTACATGACAGTATGTATCTGGCGCATAAGATGCCAATGCATAGGCAAAACCAAATGATATAACAAACAATAAAACCCATCACATAAAATGAAATTTTTACATGAACAAACGTCAAACAGTAAGAGTAATAGATGAATAAATGAAAAGATGCGACATGTTTAACGTGTCCTATAATGTCAAACATAATCTTAATCAACATCTAACGAAGTCGTCTAAGACCAATTTGGTTCAATCCATGCATGAGGGGAGAAAAGAAATGTATTCTCCAAAAAACCACTGACATATTCTAGAATATTTTCGCCATCAAATGTGTGATATATGCATGTATCAAGTGAATAGAACATTATCTTCTTATTCTTGACATGCAATTGCGGAAAGAAGATCTTGTTCTCCATTTGTGGCATTTTGGCTTCAATGCAGAGACATGTTGCGTCACATATATAAATCATATGCTTTCCTACACCATCAACTTTCTCCCATTCTTGTTTAGATGCATTGTGCTTGAATACCTCAACATGTTCTCCGTACTCACCCACACTAACTAGTAAAAAATGTTGATCACATTTTGTTAAATATTTTTGTGTCAAAGATGAACAACATTTAGGAGCTTCAGCTTCAACAAGCTTCCACAAGTAATCTGGTTGGCCCAAGTTGTTCAAAACAATAAGCTCTCCCTCTTTACCCAAGGCATAAAGATCTCGACCATCAAAGATTGAAGAACATATCGTATGTGGGTCCGGGCCGAGATTAAGTGTATGCCAAGTTGGTTCC
Source organism: Chrysanthemum lavandulifolium (assembly GCA_022545495.1). Taxonomy (NCBI): domain Eukaryota; kingdom Viridiplantae; phylum Streptophyta; class Magnoliopsida; order Asterales; family Asteraceae; genus Chrysanthemum; species Chrysanthemum lavandulifolium. The sequence goes on along the minus strand of CM040239.1, from coordinate 31,604,765 downwards.
TGATTTACAAAGTGAATGAGAGCATGCCAATGATCTGCAGTTTTAAATCCAACCACGATACAATTAGCGGAAGTAGGTGATGCTGAAAAAGATAAGTCTTCCAAACGATCATGATATGGTGATTCCGGAAGCTTCTGAAGATCATTTGTAAAAGGATTGAATAATACAAAACGTTGCAATTCGTCGCTCTTAAATAACAACCAACCAAAGCTTGAACATAATATTTCACCACGGAAAATTGATATCTTGGGTATTTTCTTAAAGTAGTTGTCCCCAAACACCGGATCAATAAACTTGATAATGTCTAGTTTTTTGTCTACCACCATGAGCCAAGGTGAAACAAGGGAGTACGTTTGCAGTCGTTTGTTACTCCATTCTATGAAAGGTGCTGCTAAATGACTTCGTTTGCATGTAACACGAAAGTTCATGTATTCAACACCAACACATTGCTCCATAATTAACTCCAAAAGATCAAACGGTATATTCAGGAGGTGTGATTTATGCAAGTCAACCCCATCATCCGTACCTAACCTTAACAATATTTCATTGTTTTTTTTTGTCTCTAGTGTAGAATCATCTAGACGTTGGGCTTCTCCATGACCATCTTCTAACCTACATAAATAAGGTTTTAAGAAACAATTTCCCAATAAGAATTGAAAGGGTTTTGGTATAAAATACGTACCAACATACTTTTCAACTTTCTCGTTTTAGTCATTCTATTTTTCTAGAGTAGGTATTAGTCTTTGAAAAATCGCTTTGTGTCCCAAAAAAGATATAAAAAATTATTAAGATATGCATAGCGTGTATCGAGGTGTGCGAATTGTGCTTTACGCACAGCCTCAAAATTTTACATGATATATATATATATATATATATATATATATATACTAGCCGAATACCAGCGCTAGCGGCGATATCTAGTTTTCGACAAAATGATGACAAATGTTTTTCTTTCGAATGATTGTATAGGTAGTGCTCAGGAATCCTTTTTAAGGAATTGTTTTTTCTGATGGCATGGTTAAATAGTGGTGTCCATATATAGAGTGGTATTGTATGGTGGCGGCAACAAATATTTATTGATAAATAGCTTCTTCAAGACATTATGTTTTCTTGTTTTGTTTTTTGGATGAAAATAAAAACCCTTTCTCAGGGCTTGTGGTGTGTGCCCTTTTTTGCGTGGTTGCATAAAATCATTTAGCCGAGTATTCGCGTCTAGTAGCGATGATGACTAATTTTTGACAAAATTTAAGCGGCGACTAATTTTTTTTCGATAAACTGCATTCGTAGCATTAGGAAAGCCTTTCCAAAAAACTTTTTTTGATAGCATGGTTCTAACTTGTTGTATTAGATTAGAGTTTGAATAATGAATATTGAATGCTATAATAGTCACTTGTGTGTGAGCTTTTTTTATTTGTCGGTGGTTAAGCAATAATTTAAAGACAATAGTCGTTTTTGGGTGTGCCTAAATTATTCGCAAAATATCTTTTCATCCAATGAATTTGCAATTTGTGTTTTACGATACACAGTCACAAACAATAATACTATACAAAATAGTTGATAGGTTTTTAGTTAATGGGCGTCAAATAACAAAAAAAAATCATGTCGTTTTCTTATTTGACATAATATTTGTTAAAAATAACTCAAGTAATATACAATCAAGCCAATTTAATTGTGTTTTGAGATCACCTTGATTGTGTTTGGCTTGTGTTTCGGGAAAGATTTTGTTTTGGGAAGAACTTAAGCATACATCTTTATCAAATTTATCTATGCATTCGATAATCAAAGTTAAATGAGTTATCATTTTAACATCAAAATTTTAACTATTCAATTTTATCATCCCATTCTTTAAGTTTAATGTTTAAAATTTTAAATTTCAACTTCAAAATATTTGATTTTCCAAGATTTGAGGTATCAACTTTTCAAATTCAAATTCCAAAATTTGATATGTTTAAAAGTTTAATTTTTCAAAAATTTAAAATTTAAAACGAAATTTCTTCAACAGTTCAAGTTTTCAAAATTCTAATTTTTCAAATGTTCAAATTTCAAAAGGTTAAATTTTCAACTTTTAAAAAGTTGGCTCATATTTTGTCATTAGTGCAAGAAACGGTTGCAATCTCGAATACAACTCCGTTTCTTGCCATGTTTAAGACTCATCAAATCATCATAGCCGTATTCATCATAACCAAACACAGCAGACCAAAATAGCATCTTTTCTAAACACACAACCAGATTTCGGTGTCACTAACGGCTATCATGGATCGCGCAACAGATTCTGACCAAGCTCGGCTATGGATTTTTACATAATTAGAAGGGTCATGAAACAAAAGGCCCAAGACCTTATTGATTTACAAAAATTATAAAAGACACCATAGCCACCCAATCTCAAAAACCACCAAACAACACAGTCGTCAACAAAAAAGCACCACCAACAAAATTTTAAAAATCCCAAAACTACAAAGTTTATAAATAACGAGAGGTTGCCAAGAGGTATCTCAAACTTAACCGTCCTTTCATTTCTGGGGTCAATTCAAATATATTAATTTTCATAGTCTGAATTCAAAGAGCAACAAGCTGGCACAAAAGTTCATGAGTTTTGACCACAAGTGATGTCGCCATCCATAAAAGATTAAACATACTTGGTTTTCATGAATCTAAACTTTTGAGCAAAAAAATGTTTAGAAACACAACTGATAGAGCAATATCGATAAACCAATCACAATACTACACAAGACCAAAAATCTAGTTCCGGTGCCTTTCAACCAAACACACCAACCAACGATACACAAGCATAACATACCGTCGGTGTCATGACCCAACACACCAATGAAAAAAACAATTATAACAACCAACGAAAACCCCAACCGAAACAAATATCTCACAACCACCAACCAATCACACCAACCGCAAATCTACAAAAGAAAATGTTCAAAAATGTTATAATAACTCAAATTATCAAAACAAAAAAAAAAATAGATCTAAACAAAAAGAGCTTTAATACGTAAGGGATACATATGTTTATATATAAAAGAACCTTCAAAACTTATATAATACATAGATCTATAAAAAAAACCTAAAAACTTACCACAAAACTTGAAAAAAAAAAAAAAAAATAGTGTTTTCGGTGGTTGGTTTAGAAGGCGGTAAGAGGCTCGGCGTTGGCGCTTTGTTGATGGTGGTTATGGACAAGCGAAACCCAGCAACAACCAAAAACCAAAACGGACTACGAAACCACCTAAACCATCGTATGATGGTGGCAATTCAGCGAGATGGTGGTTAATGGCGGCGGTTGTCATCCGATTAGAGAGTTGTAGGTTAGATAAAATGAGTGCGAGAGAAGATAGAAATAAATATGTGGTGTGGTGAGTAGTGTGTTTATTTTGTGTTTATATAAAGTAGGTTTGGTGGTTTAATTTTATAACAGGTTCGGGATTTGGGTTGGTTTTGGAAGGGATGTGCGTAGTATATATTTGAGGATTGGGTGGTGAATCTTAAATTTGGGTTTGGAGTGAGATTCGGGTTTAGGTTGTGTTTATTGCTCCTTTATAAGGGAGTATAGATATATTCTATAAAAGTGACTACAAGTATTTGATTTGAGAAGTTGAATTGAAAATGATAGCGAAGCACTTTGAAAGCGATTATTTCTCATTTATCTTTTAGAAAATGATTTACTTTACATTTTAGGCCCGTTTTTGTTATTAAACTAAATATGGGGCCTTAATAAACTTCGGAGGCGGCACTCAAGATATGCATACAAATATTTTAGATCTATTAATACTATGAAATACTAAGATATGGGTTACTAATGATTGAGACTCTGACGGGACACAAAATCATATGATAAATTTACATATGGTAAATGAAAAAGCTACTCATCCTAAGTAATTTGAGATAATTAAAAATAAACACGAATGAATTTGTAACATACCGCATTCCCACAATGATATCTGACTTGTTAGCGACATTTGAGATGGTATACAAAATGGGAGATGGTATTATCTTTGACATCGTCAGAGTATATTGTTTCACCGTTTTGCCACGAATGTGTATATAACCACCTAGCTCGAGGCAATTACGGCTATAAGATACCAAATCATCACTAGCAAGATCCAAAAACAATATGGCATCTTTGAGGTCGTCCATTCCTTCCCATAGTGCAAACTCTTGTCAAGTATTGGAAATCCAGTTCTCCAAAATTGTCATCAGTTATCTCCCACTCTTTGAGGCCTTCTAATTCTTCCCACTTTATACTAGTCATGTCTATTTTAAACACATGCACATCAACTGGTTTATTATGTGTTTTGTTAGTTTCTTCTTCAAGATATATAATAATGCGGTACAATTACATGAAGATCCTTCAAATACTCAATTTCGTCTCCTCAATATGATAGCGATAGGAAGGAGTACAGGAAAGAAAGGGCATGGCCCAAACATCATCGATTTATCACAACTTCTTTATCGGTAACCACAATGTCGACATGTATGACCAATGGATTAAAAGACCCATCCGTATTCAAGCCATATACTTTACCATTGCAACAAGTTAGGCAATGTAGTAATTCACCATCGAAGATAATTTCTTGAGTTGTTTGGCATATGACATCTCGGTCCATTTATACTTCTTTCTTTTACTAACTAGCCTACAAAATACAAAGGTAGATTTATTGGATCTTGTTAACAAAAGAATTGAACTCGGATCATCGGGAGGAGGACAAACCATGTTAAATAATGTGAAGGACCAAGAGTGTCAAGTTTCAAAGTCTAATTAAAGTTTGTGTTGAAAGTAAAGAAAAGAAAGTTCGGGGCTAAAGTGGAACATAGCAGTATATAATATCTCTTTCGTTTAGGGTTTCATAATCGTTTTACATTTTAGTCTCTTTCTCTCTCAAATCTTCACACAATGGTTGTCTTTCTCTTGTGATATCAATCTTGATATCAGTCTGGGTATTTGTTTGTTTCTTTGTATAAGATCAATCTGGTTTGATCTTGTTAAGTCTGAGTGTTGAGTGAAACTTGTGGTGAGATCACTGGTGTCTACCTAGTAGAGATCAGTTATTGTTTCTTTGTATTTGTATTGGTAAGCACCTATTTGAGGACTTATCTTCTTGATATTCATATAATAAAATACACCGTGGGGTGGTTGGCTGGGTGTAATAGTTGATTGTTGTGTGCTCTTGATCATTTTACATGGTATCGAGCCGCAGTTCGATCTGGTGGTTTTGAGATTCTAGGGTTTCTAGGGTTTCGAAGTTATTTTTGGGGATTCTTGCAATTGGTGGTTGAATTGGTTAATTGAGGTTGTTTTCTTAACGGCCGTGGTTGGTTTGTTCTGTTTGGGATTGGATCTGGTGATTTTGTGGGTATCTTGATTAGGGTTTCTTGAAACCCTAATTTGGTATTTTGGGGGTTTTTCATCCTTGGTGGTTTCTTGTTGGTTCTTGGGCCTGTTCTTGATACAATTTTACTAGACTCGTTGAATCTAGTGGTTTTGTATCTTTTTCCGCTGATATATCTCTGTAAGTTCTTCTTTCTCTTAAGATAACACAAAATTGGTTTAGAAGGTGCAAACGGGACAGTTAACTTCTTGATCTGCCAACCTAGATTGGTACGAATACACTCTCTGCTGTCCCAGTCTTACGGCTGTTTTGTGGTTATTCTTGGGTGTGAGTTATAGGATTTATAGTTTGTTATTTCTGTTCTTTAGTTTCTTGTTGTGTCTAAGTCGAAGGAGGATAGGATTTGGGCGGTCTTGGAAGTTGATTGAGTTGTTTAGTTACGGTTATTTGTTATTGTTGTTTCTTGTTATTGCTTGTTGTGATTGTTTCTGTTTTTCTTCTTGATTGTTCTTGTTTTTGTTTAATATGGCTATTGAAGATGAACCTAGTGGTAGTAATACTCAAGTGTTAATTAGTAATCTTGACCTTGGTAATCCTCTTCATATTCAAACTAATGATAATAGTGGGCCGCTCTTATTCCATTTAAATTGCTTGGGCCGAGAATTATAGAATTTGGTTTGGTGCTATGAAATTGGCTTTGCAAGCTAGAAATAAGTATAGCTTTGTTGATGGTACTTGTCTTAAAGAATCATTTGTTACTAGTAATGTCTTGTCGCTCAATGGGATAGATGTAATGCTATTGTCTTAACTCGGATTATGAATTACGTATCTCATGATGTTTATATGGGGTTAGTTTATTACGAAAATCTTGCATACATTTGGCAAGAATTAAAAGAAACATATGATAAAGTTGATGGTTACATTATATACAATCTGCTGCAAAAGATTAATTACGTAAAACAAGGTGGTAGTTACATTCTTGATTACTATCATAGGCTAAATTCTTTATGGAAGAATTTGATTCTCTAACTAAATTGCCTAAATGTGTTTGTGAACATAAATGTGCTTGTGAAGCTAGTCTTGAGTTGGTATTGCATCGTGATTAATGAAACGATGCAATTCCTTATGGGTCTTGATGATTGTTATCAACTGTTAGGGCTGCTTTATTAACTAGAGATCCTTTACGAGGTTAAGGATGCTTATCTTTGTTGTGTCTAGGGAGGAGTCCCATAGAGGATTCTGAGTCTTCTAGTGTTTACGAATCTAAAGCGAATGCATCTTCTTTTCTTTGCTAAGTCATTTAATAACAATAGAAGATTGTATAATAACGATAATAACACTAGAGGAACCGGTTCTAATACTAATCACGCTAATAGAGGTCCTAATCCTAATTTGAATTGTAAAAGCGTGGTAAGATTGGACATACTATTGAAAGATGCTATGAACTTATTGGTTTTCCACCGGATTTGTCAAGAATAATAATCCACCTAAACAAAATGCTTTCGAGACAAAACTATAATGCTAATGTTGAAAAAATGTCGAAAAATCTTCTACTACTTCATCTGCAAATACATCTTGGTTTTACTTACGGCGGATGAAGAAACTCTTGTCTTTGATCAATGATAGTTCTTGAAAGCATACATGCCAATATGGCGGTAGGGCTTCATTCTTTAATGGAAATGTTTGGTTTAATATTAATTTTCTAAGTATTTCTTTGGGAATTCTAGTCTTTATGTTAAAACTATATCCTTGGGATGGATCATTGATTGGGTGCTAATCGACACTTGATTTGTTTCTCTTGTTGGTATGTTTAATGTTGTGGATATTTCTAGTCTTAAGATTCTTGTTGGACATCCCAATGGTACTCTTGCTACTATAAGTCATGTTGGAAATTTAAGATTAACTAATAATGTGACTCTTTATGATGTCTTAGTTGTTCACAGTTCTTGTGTGAGTTTGTTGTCATTAATAAACGATTAGAGATAGCAAAATGTTTGTTGGTTTTGATGAAGATACTTGTTATATTCGAGTTTGAAAAGGAGAATGTTACGGGGTGGTAGTCGATCGATGGATTGTATTTGTTTGATATGCACCTAATAATACTTTGGGTAAGTGCAATATGGTTATGTCTTATAATGTGTCTAAACTTGTCGGCATAATAGATTGGGTCATCCTGCTGATCCGGTCTTATACATTCTTCAAAAGGATCTTGGTATTTCCAAGAATTCTTCTATTCATTTGTGAAATCATCACGGGGCTAAGCAGACAAGGAACCTTTTCCTTTGTCGATCATAAGTCTAAGAATCTTGGTGAACTTGTTCATCTTGACTTATGGGGTCCTTACAGAGTAACAAGTAGAGAAGGATATAAGTATTTTCTCACTATTGTTGATGATTATTCTAGAGTGTGTGGACTTATATGATTAAAACTAAAGATGAGGTGTTTGATGTATTACGCTCTTTTATTCACTTAATTTCTAATCAATTTGGTATTAAAATTAAAGCTGTTAGATCGATAATGGTCTTGAATTTGTAAATAAGAAAATGAGTGGAATGTTTTCGATCTTGGTATAATACATCAAACATCTTGTACTCATACACCTCGACAAAATGGGATTCTTTGAAAGGAAACATAGACACCTACTCAATGTAGCTAGGGTCTTATGTTTCAAGGGGATTCCTTTAAGGTTTTGGTGCGATTGTGTTCTAACTGCATGTATCTTATAAACAGTTGCCATCTTGATTCTAAATGGTAAATGTCCCTATGAGTTGTTATACAAAACTAAACCTAATCTTTCCCATTTGAGGTCTTTTGGATGTCGTGTTTTGCTACCATTTTAAATAATCATGATAAGTTGTCATATAGGTCCGAAAATGTGTTCTAATTGGTTTTCTTCTACTAAGAAAGCATATAAACTTTTAAGTTTGGATACTAGAAATGTGTTTTTGCCGGAGATGTAAGGTTTTATGAAAATGTTTTCCTTTGAAAATGAAAACACGTGAGTCAACCTGATACAAACTATGTAAATGAGGTTGAACACTTGAAGTTTTTGATAGTTCAAAGTCTCAAAGACCCAATGATGAAGGGAAGATACACCGGTTGAGGATGGTAGTATGCTATCTTCACATGATGCTAGTGATAATGAAATAGATACTACTCATATGCATCATGAAGATGGGCAATCGCAACCTACTTTGGTGACCAACAACGGTGCGAGGGCAATTCTAGTCTTGAAAATCTTGGTTTAGTTTTTAATCGATCGAAAATGTTAATGAAGATGTGCAGACACCTGTATTAAGAAGGTCTAGTAGAGAGTCTAAAACTCCTATTAGGTTCAATGATTATGTGATGCACTCTAAAGTGAGATATGGTATTGAGAAATATGTGAGTTATGCTAGTTTAAGTAGGACTAATATGTGCTTTGCTTCTACTTTGAATAAGTCTGTTGAACCTAAAAATTATGAAGAAGCTGTTAATAATTCTAATTGGTCTGAAGCTATGAACAATGAAATTGAAGCTCTTAATAGAAACAATACAGGATGAATGTGAGTTACACATTGGTAGACATGCTATTGGATATAAATGGATATGGAAAATCAAGTATAAATCTACAGGAGAAATAGATAGATATAAAGCGGATTAGTTGCTAAAGGTTTTAATCAAAGAGAAGGTTTTGATTATGATGAAACCTTTAGTCTGTTAAAAATAGTTCTTGTTAGATGTCGATAAGCATTCTTTGTTTGCAAAATTGGCCTTTATATCGGTTAGATGTTAATAATGCTTTTTATATGGTGATCTTGATGAAGATGTCTATATGCAATTACCTAAAGGCTTCAATGGTGGTGATGATACTAAAGTATGTAAGCTTAATAAATCTTTATATGGACTTAAACAAGCTCTAGGCAATGGAATGCTAAGCTTACTAATGCTTTAGTTGAACATGGTTTTGAACAAAGTAAACTGGATTATTCTTTGTATGTTAAACAAAAAGGTTACGTATTTGTTGCTCGCTTGTGTATGTTGATGATATTGTTATCACTTGGTAATGATGAAGAAGAAATCAATAACTTTAAAAGTTTTGAGTTCTAAATTTATGATCAAAGATTTAGGAGAGTTAAAATATTTTCTTGGAATTGAAGTATTGAAAAATGATTATGGTATTTGTATGACGCAAAGAAAATATTGTTTGGAATTGTTATATGAGTATGGTGCGCTAGCGACTAAGCTGTTGATACACCCTTGCACGAAAATTCTGTTTTGAGTTGTGTTGAAACTAGTAAAGATAAAGTGTTGAGCAATATAAATAACTATCAAAATTGGTTGGTAAATTGATTTACTTAACTAATACCGGACGATATTAGTTATCTTTGTTCCTTTATTTAAGTCAACACATGCACAAACCTTTACAATCTCATCTTAAGGCTGCTCTAAGGGTTTTAAAATATCTAAAAAGTCTCTGGTTTAGGTCTGCGGTTTAATAAAGAGTCGATCTCAAGCTAAAAGCTTATCAGATTCGATTGGGCTAAATGTCCTCTAACTAGGAAATCATGCTCGGTTTTGTGTATTCTTGGGTAATTCTCGATTTCTTGGAAAAGTAAAAACAAGCTACTTTGTCTAGAAGTTCTGCGGTGAGTATAGAAGCATGGCTTCTACTACATGTGAAGTGATTTGGTTGAGTAACATGTTACAGTTTTGGTCTTAAAGAGTTGTTACCTATTAACATATTTTGTGATAATAGTCTTTGCAATTGATTGCGACTAATCCTGTGTTCATGAAAAACTAAACATTTTGAGTTGGATGTGCATTTGGTCGAGAGAAGGTTTCTGTTTGGAGTGATTAAAGCTGTTAAGATTCATACGGATATGCAAGTTGCGAGATATTTTTACTAAATGTCTTGGGCAAAGACAACATTCTTTGTTTTGCAAAAGTCTTGGAATGTTTGATCTGTTTGCGGTATTAACAATTGTGATAAGAATAGTTGTCTTGGAAAAGATGGGCAGTTTACATGATGCGGACTTATCAACTTGTGGAGGGTGTTAAATAATGTGAAGGACCAAGAGTGTCAAGTTTCAAAGTCTAATTAAAGTTTGTGTTGAAAGTAAAGAAAAGAAAGTTCGGGGCTAAAGTGGAACATAGCGAGTATATAATATCTCTTTCATTTAGGGTTTCATAATCGTTTTTACTTTTTAGTCTCTTTCTCTCAAATCTTCACACGGTGGTTGTCTTTCTCTTGTGATATCAATCTTGATATCAGTCTGAGTATTTGGTTGTTTCTTTGTATAAGATCAATCTGGTTTGATCTTGTTAAGTCTGAGTGTTGAGTGAAACTTGTGGTGAGATCACTGGTGTCTACCTAGTAGAGATCGATTATTGTTTCTTTGTATTTGTATTGGTAAGCACCTATTTGGGGACTTATCTTCTTGATATTCATATAATAAAATACACCGTGGGGTGGTTGGTGGGTGTAATAGTTGATTGTTGTGTGCTCTTGATCATTTT
>CM040239.1:31240471-31593833 GCA_022545495.1 Chrysanthemum lavandulifolium | reverse complement strand
AATGGACACATTATCTATCTCGGTGCAACAACTAATTACACAAACACATGCACGACACAAACAAGATAATAAGCAATAAAGAAGAATGTAATTGTAAAGCAAAGAGTAAAATACAAGCATGATCACGATACAAGTAACAAGCTACACGAACCTAAATTCAATGCAAGTATGAATGTAAAGCGATAAATGCAAGAATGAAATGTAAAGATATAAGTAAAAGAAAACGAACCGTGACATGATGATTTATAGTGGTTGGTCACGCATCACCTCTTCGCCTCTACTCCACCCTCGAGTACCAACTCGAGAGTTACTTCAATCAACAAGCTCCCTTTAAGCAAAGCAAACCATGCATAAACTTACACCAATAAACGACTCTAAGCGGAATGTCAAATTCTATCTTGGCTAGAACTAATCCACACACGATCTACCCGATCCACACGATCAACACGATCCCCTCGATCTACACGATCCACTCGATCTACACGATCTACTTGATCCACTCGATCTACACGATCAACAAGATCTACCCGATCTTCTCATGTTAGGTCACCATATTAGTAACACAAGCATCAATATGTAGAAATAGAGAAGAGAAATCGGATGAACACCTTAGCCAAGCACACGAATATAATGAAGAAAGGTTTATGTTTAGAGTGAATGAGTAAAGTGAACAACCAACCCTCAAGTGAGGGTTATTACAAGGTATTTATAGGAGAGGGAGCTAAGGAAACACTCCTAGTCCCTTCCTTTCCTTATTGGACTTGGGCCAAGGCTCATGGGCTTTCTACATAAGCCTTGGCATAATTACTAACATAAAAGCCATATTAAGCTAACTATTACATATGAATCCCTAACACTTGAATTAAGGTTTAGGAGTGATTCCAACAATCTCCCCAAGTGTTGGTGATGAATAAAAGAGTGATATCGTTGTAGGTCTTGATGTAATAGTAGTAGTTTGACGTCTTCGACATTCTTCTTCTCTTGTGAGAAGAAGTGTCTTGATTCGAACAATCTCCCGAGGTAGAAATTGTTTTCTTTGAGCAGTTACTGCTTTGACGTCATCTTTGTTCTTTGCTCTTTGTTCTTTGTGATGGTAGTGATAGTATGTTGTTGTTGTTCCGCATCGAATTGCCTTCGTTGCTCCGAGTGTCTCCACGTCATTCTTCAACATGCTCACACGCTCTTTGACGTTGGATTTCGAGACTGATGAAGTTCTCTTAGTATTTAAACTTTGTAGATTCTTTGACTTGACGAAGAATCATTTCGACTTTGTGTTGCCTTTGAGAGAACTTCCATTAGTGATTGATGTTGGTATGAGCATGTGAAGAACTGCATCGATCGATCCGCTCCAGCTTCCATAAGAAGAAAACATAAGAAAGGTTAGTAATAAGCGGATTCCCAGCCTTACAAGTTTGAACTTGAGAGTGTTATAAGCATAGTGTGAGAACACAACTCTAATTCTCACGAAGGCCGTTCTGAACTGAGTCCCACAAGTGAGATAACGCGATGTACAGGTACACCTACAGTTCGGATGAGTCATTTGAGGTACATCAAGCATCACCTCACGATGTAGACCATTTGAGACACACTAAGCGTAATCCACGGGAGTTATCAGTGACCCGTTTGTCGTGCTTGTTTGATGTTGACCTTGGCGGAGTTTTCATTCAATCTTGAAGATCACAATTGTGAACCTCTCATAAATGTTCTCGGCGATTCCTAGGATCATGTGGTAGACTCGATAATGTACCACCGACGTTTTATTGTTGAGCGACAAGTGGTACTCAAGGAATGGTTTCTTTGCGGTGTGTATTGTGGATGGTTGATGTCGGGAAGTTCTGGCCGAGGTCGGGTGAAGTTGACACGAGGTGCGATATGATTCAACGACAAGTTGTAAATCTTCTACACGTTCCTAGATCACTATGCTTCGATGAAGATAAGTAAGGACTTGATGTATTCACGTTGAACTTGAGTCGAGAATTATCTCATGCATCCCTGTACTTTGGCAAGATACAGATCTTCAATGTCGTTGAGAGACAAGTTCTGAAAATCCACTTCACAGAATGCATAGTCTCTTTCATCTTGTCTTTTGACTACGATATTCTTGAGGAAGGTGTAATCCCATTTAGACGAAAGAGCTACATGCTTAATAGCAACGATCCCTTTTGTACTGTACACTTCATGTTGAGACTTACGAACCTGGTAGCTTTTGTAGTAGATTCGTCGGCGTTCCGGCCAATGGTGAATCCCATACATTGCATCGATCTCATACTGTTTCACACTGTTGGAAAACATGTGAGTAGCCTTTTCGATATGGCTATGCGGTTGGAGTATATGGTCACGGGAATGGAAGTGTAAGTGAAGTAGCGTATTCTTAGAACCATCGCTACTCGTGTAGAAGAAATTCAAATCGTTGTTGAAGAAGTAGCGAAATGGAATCTTAGGTTGATCGGTCACAATCGTTGGTAGAGGTTTAGAGCCGATCGGTGTAGTATGGGCGTTGTCTCTTACGGTGAAGTCGATGTTTGCTTGAGGGTTGAGCCAATCAATGTTGTTAGACATGGCTCGTGCTATATTTTCAAGGTGATACTCAACTTCAATAGCGCTTTCCGAGCTGTCTTTAAGTAGTTGAAAGGTTTCATTCTTGATTCGTCTCAACTCTGATTTTGTCATCTTCTTCACCCAAAACTTGTCTTGAAGTATTTCAGCATGCTCCAAAGTTCGACCTTCTATTGCATCTTGACCTTCAGGTGGGTAGGGAGTAGAATCAACAAGCTTAGAGAACCGGTCATATTCGATGTCATCCTCGTCTAGCCATGATCACGTCGGTCTTTAGCGTCTTTTTCTTTGGCCTAGAGGAGGATTACGGTTTCTTAACTTGTGTCGGGAGAGGTGGGTTGTTGTTGGGGCTCATGGACTTCCTCATCGTCACCACCAAGATACTCAAGTGATCACCGGTTTCTCGATGCAGGGTGGTAACTTTCAGAGTCCCGAGGTTTGTCGATGAGAAGCGAGGAGGAGATCGTGGTTGTGCCGGAGTCCTTTGGGGTGGAGGTTGCATGGAGGATGATTCACGGTTTTCTTGGCGTTTAGGCTCGTCATTCTTATCCTTATCCTTATCTTCATCGTCTCTTGGACGTTTAGGCTCCTTTGAGCTTCTTCTCGCGTATCTTTGATTTAAATTGGTATTCCAAAGAATGCTTCAAACAATTTACCTTCGGAAGAAGTAAATGTTGGCATCGTTTAGACATTTGAGCTACGAGCACTGTTAACCAATTGAAGATCGAGAATATTATGGGATCAACTCGGGTTGATGTTTACTTGCATTGGTGTTGATCTCATAGTTTGCTTGGCCAAATGCAATAGATTCGGATAGAGTTGTTTGGTAAACATCTCCTTTGTAACATCAGGAACGATGTCAAGAAGGAACTTGTGAGTGTAACCTTTGATCATTTTGTTCATTTCCCCTTGAAGATCACGTTTCCTGAACTTCTGGACATACTCCCTTTAAACTTTCATCTTGTCATTCTCGTCATGAAGGTCTTGTGCACAGTGTTGAAAATTGACTTTTGTAAAGCACGTCTTTCTTCCCGACAACTGACTGACTTTAACGATATCTGTATCTTAGCTTGAGAGATCCAAGAGGCCGTTGGCTTCTTAACCGATTTGGATGTGGATCTGGTTGATCTTACGGATGGTGGTGGTGAAGAGTGAGAGGCGAGTCCGATGATGATGAGACGTGAGGAGGCTCGGGGTCCTTAGGTGGTTCGAGAGTTTCCTCCTTAGAACGTCTGGACCTGTCTAGAAGAAAATGATCATATCGCGATTTCTTCTTCATTTCGGACTTAGCCGTTTCATGACCTTAGTATCATCGCAGGGAGTTTTCTCGGTCTTTTCCGTTTCGGTTCCTCAATATCAAAGTTGATCGAATCCTCAACCCGCTTGCCTTTGTTGTTGTTCGTGGGTGATGGTAGTACCAGCCCCTTATCGGGTTGATTTACCGCATCAAGAACGGTGTGGCTTGAGTACCACCACTTGAACTTCCGAGGCCACAGTTTGATCTTTTACAATTCTTGACAAAGTATTTTTGTCTGAGGTCCTTCAACTTCTTTTGATATTATTGTTCTTCGTTAATCGGTTCTTCTTCCGAACTCTCCTTATCATGTTCAAGCACGGGGTTTTCCCTTCCCTTTATCGGTGATGGACCGGGAGGTTTAGCTCTTGATAGAGTAACATCGGTTCTTGATTTGAGTAGAAAACCTCATCGTACGATTTAGTATCTTCGAGCTTTCATCCACTAGCTTTTTCGGTTCGGACTTAGGAATGGGAATAGGAACAACTTCCTTAGAGGAACAGTCCTTTTGAGTGGAGGTTTCCTCTTGGGAACTTTGTTGACTCTCGATTGCTAAAGACTTCACCTGACCGCCTCTTCCGGTTCTCCTTGTAGGTGTGCGTAAGACTTGTCATCGAGAAAACCAACTTTGTGTTCGATGCTTCGCTACGGATCGTTTTGTATGAGTAAAGCTATTTGATTGCATCCGAGAGAAGGTGATCCGACAACACAAAGACCTTGTTTCTTTTTGTTGATTCCTTAAATCTAATGTTAGAGTAGGTTAGCACAACATGTCGTGATTGTTGGGGTCATTGATTCTCTTGGGGATATCGAGGTTATACCCAAGTGCTCTTTGGATCAGAGTTTTGTATATCGATATAAGGATCTTTGAGCCAAGCTTTTGAGGAATGTCATCATATCGTCCCATATCGAGCTTCGACTCGATGTGCTTCATGTTGACCAAAGCCCAAAGATTTGCAGTTCCATGAGCTTGGGATGCTCCATAGCCATCGTCACGATGATAACGCCACACGCGTCGTTCGGGGTCAAAGGAACTTCCTTTCTTGAGAAAGTTTTATAACACCTAGGCGATGAACCTAATCGTTGTGAGTGTAGTAATTAGGGTAATACGGGTATTAATATCGTTCTCAGGGGAATAGTGTCGTTAGGGTGGATTGTATGTCGATTTAAGTCTAAAGGTGAGGATGATTATTTTTGTATTTTATATTTTATGGAATGGAAAGGTACGAATCTCGGGGTTTGGATTTGGGGTGGAATTAGTTGCTAGTCAACTATTCCAAAAGATACTAACTAACTTAGGGATCTACCGATAACGTGAAGCGTATCTACTTATGATGTATTACCCTTGCTAGCTATCCAATTCTACCTACTTGAATTGTCACGTCCTATTGATGGTTGAATTGTCACGTCCTTATTCTTAACGTTGTGTGTCTAAGGTTGTAGGGTATGTGTTTCTCTCACAACTCTTTGAATTTACCAAAGGGTCTTGTCTACAAACTCACAAGGATTATAAACTCCTACTCTAAGGCGATCTTTGGATGGTTTAGCCTACAACTACTCGAGATAATTATATTCTAAGGTTCACAAAGATGAATCAAGCATGAAGTACACAACGAATGACCTATAGCATTACTAGATCATTAACAATTAAGATAAGAGACAACTAATCAAACAAGAGACGAGAGGATGCAAGAATTATAAACTAAACCAATTAGACTCATTGAAGTTGTCACACCCTAATGATGAAGATAGACACAAGCATCACTAAGAAATCAATAAGATCTAATTAATTGTATACAAGTTTCACACAATCATAAGCGGACACTAGATGAATTAGCCAAGCATAATTGATGAAGAGCAAGCAACAATTGTGATAATTGAAGACATACCATAGGATTGGATTAACAAACAAATCATTACACGATGTTTATGGAGTGTTTGAAACCCTTTAAGTTCTTTGAAAAACACCTACCTAAACCACGGAATCGGACTTGGGTTTAGGGCTTACAAAAGTGAAGTTATAATGTTATATTTATAATGATTTTCTTTCGGCAAAGGGACACGTCACACTTATAGAGTAATGGCGCCACCGATATTTTTCACCAAATTGTAGATTTTCGCGTTCGGTCGCGTGGGCTTTTGAACCACCTTAATCCGAGTTCGTATGCAAAAGTTATGGCCAAAACAATATCAACTACTTGGCATCTTGTGATAGTCTTGATCACCTTGTGACGGCGTCACCTATTGTTTAGTGACACCGTCGTGTCGCCGTCATTAGGTTTCGTCTTGGCCACGTTAACCTTACTGACGGCGTCCGCTTATGTCCGTGGCGTCCTCTTCACTCGGCGTCGTCTGGATTGCATCTGGTCCATTCGAGTAGCGACGGCCTACTCTTTCACCCAGGCGCCGTCTCTTGAAAATCTGATTTTGAGTTACTGTCCGTCACAATAATTTGGGACCGTGTCATTAATAGCTTTCGACGTCAGTCCTTCTAACTTCAAAGTTTCGTGAGTGCCTTGATTTCGACTTTGGCCATTTTCTTCATATATTCGCCTTTCCGTTCAAATAAGTGCCATTCCAACATTTTGCCTTCACGAGACCTAAAAAGTGAAAAGGAACGATATTAAGCAATAACGGATACAAAGTGATCAAATAAGGACTTAAACGACCCTCAAAATGGTACCTTTTAAAACCTTATCAAATATCCCTACACTTGTTATTTGCTTGTCCTCAAGCAAATGTGCTTCTAGCCAATTAATTTATAAGTTAGGGGTCATTCAAGATTAATTCAAAAGCGGTCCACAACACATATAAGCCCAGAAAGTCATAACAAGCACGGAATTACATACTAGCACCTCACATGGGGTGTTTGGATACTCACATCTCTCTCGGTGTATAAATGAAATATAACAATATAGGAAATGGAAGATAAACACTCATTAACTTGGTCCTAGTACATAGATTACCATAGGCTTGAGAATAGATCAAACCTCCATCGCTTTGGCGTAAGCACCTAGGAAAGACTATCAAAGAGGTCTTTAAAGGGTTGTAACGTTAGGCTACGGTAGAAATAAGGGTTTGGTGGGATAGGCTATTTAGTGGTGGTAAGTCAAAATCTTTATGTTAAATGCATATGAAGAATGGCGTTGCTAAGCCAAGACTCGACCTCTAAACTCTAGATAACGAAATAAACAAACATAAATTTAAAGGATAGATGTAGGATGGTAGCAGTATATATATTTTTTTTTTTTTTTTTCCTCTATTTTTTTTTCTTCTTTTTCTATTTTTTTTGATTTTTTTTTTTTTTTTTTTTTTTTTTAATCATACACTTTTACTCTACCATCCTCTAAGATAACATCAAAATACTAGGGATTTATAGGCACATCCCTACACTTGAGTTTTATTACTCTAACACTAATTTGACCCGAATTGAAAAGATCAAAACACTTGGGGTACATTATTACACAAACAAAGGGAATTTGAATTTAACGTTCCCTTCCGGTCATTTCATAAACTTTAACTTTCCCATGAATCCCAATCATCCCAAAACTGTATACAAAGGATATGACTCGACTTAGCAACTTATGCAAGCAACTAGATAATTGAACTAAGGGTTTGGGGTGATAACAAAATTTGCACTAAAAGTGAGTGCATAAGGGGTAGGCTAAGGCGATTTGGGTGTATATTTGGGGTGGGGTGTAAACAATGCTCTTCATTGATATTCGGAAAAACGAAACATCACGAGAACCGCGAAAAGGATAGGCTCGAGGGTTAACTAGGGGTATCGTGTACTAAAGATGAGTACAACGCAAAGGGTGGGGAATTACTCAACCGGTGTGGAAGAAGTAATTATATTACGGGTATCAAACAAGGGTTTATCCTAATGCCTCTTATCATTTAGTTATTCCTAACTACACAAGTGTAGCCTCACTGCGATCTCGGAATGCATCACAAAACAAGTTCTAGAATCTAATATACTACCGGTTCACTCTAAGCATTAAAGATGAATGCTTTAATTCCTACTAATCTAAGGCGATCCTCGCATTTTGGGTAGAATTTGGGTGGTAAGGGTTTTGTGCTAGTCATGCAACTTCCTATCAATGAGGCGCTTTTGTTAAGACTAATGGCCCACTCCTATATGTCATGAAAATTTTAAATTTGGTGCCAAAATTACCCTAACCAACATTTTCTCATGGTTTATTACATAATCACAATTGACAAAGCAAATAATCAAGGATAAGCATAGTTTCAAAGTTCCGTTTATTTTCCTCCCTACACTTAAACCGAACATTGTCCCCAATGTTCCCAAAAAATATCAAAGTTATGATAATGGAAGGTAATAAAAAAAGCGAAAGAAACTAATACTCCCGATTAGCTCGGTAGGATCCGTGTAAAGTGGTGGTTAAATCCTTTTCAAGAAGAATTTTTGCGTGAAAAGCTCCTTCCAATCTTATGTAACTTCTTCTTGATAAATTAAACACACATTGAAGAAAACAAACAACCCAACGCATCAAACCGAACAAAGAAAAATCACAACAAGATGTAATTCGGACTTAAATAAGATATAATGCTTGTGGAATGGGTGTTTGCGAGATTTTCTAGAAAATTAAGACACGGAAAATTCCAAAATTTATAAGTTGCCTGAAAAGCGAAAAAAGTAATCGATGTTTTACTCCTTCCGACGCGCGTCAGTTGCAATCTGACGCCGTCGGTTATCTGACAAAAAGCGGTCTCGCGATTTTTACGAAAAAAATTACGGAAAATTTACATCTTTAGAATGCGGAAAAATTTCGCAAAACACCCATTATGACTCGATACAAGCATTTGACTCGAACAAACAAACATAAATATCTTTTAGTTAATTGTTATTCTCATGTTTACGTTTCTTTTGAAAGCGTGTGTAATCCTCCCTACACTTATCCCTTATGTAAAATACCTTTATATGCAATTAAGACGAAGTTAAAAACAAAATAAAGCATTTTACAAATTCAAACATGAGAATAAACAATCAATAAAAGATACGACGACACACAAATAAAATGAAAACAAATACATGGGTTGCCTCCCAAGAAGCGCTTGTTTTGTTGAGTCACGAGCCGACTCTACCCTTATTTAACGGATAAAGGGAGGTTTTCCTACTTAAGTTTAAGTCTTGGTGATAGTAGCGATACACACCCTTAGGTGGAAATATATGCCACGTGAGGTGAAGGGGTGTGTGAATGGCTTCCTTCATCCTAAAACTACCCGGACTAAATTGGTTGATGGGTGGGTGGTTCCTCGTTTATTTAAGGATGGAAGTAAAGATTGAGGTTCGGTTCATCAACACTAGGAAATTCCTAGAACTAAGAGTAAGACGGACTACAAGTATTCAAACCTATATTTTCCGATTGCGTTTGGTTCAAATGTTCAACCTCCATTGGGATTCCTAAAGTCTCTTCTACTACTTAGGGTAAGTCACGTGCGGTGTGTATGCCTTAAATGATGGTGGGACTTTTGGGTACCTTGTGGGTCTAGACTTTTCACCTTATCCTCAATTACATCTACATCATCTATATGCTCATCATGTTGCTATTTCCTTAGGTCGTGATGAAACCAAACTTAGTAATTGATCCAACTTATGGTTTAAAGCTTGGTTGCTTTCCATAATATTTTCACAAATTTGGTCGAGTTCTCCTAAGGGCCTTACTAACAATAGTTTCTAAACATGGAGGTTGTTGAAAGTCTATCCTAGGTAAAGGCTCGAAGCGAAGCATCGGTTGCACTAGATGAGGTACTTTGTGGGCTTGATGGAATAGTGAAACCCTCAAAAGGTTTATGGAGTTGGTTACTTTCTTCCCACCATCTTGAATAATCCGCTTTAGTAATATCATAATTTCTTATGAAAAACCTAATCGCGAATATAGTGGATTCGCGTTCTCCATAATGGTGAGCGGAAGAGTCAATGGACAAGTTTTACGAACAAAGGCACAAAAGGGGATAGACTACAAGGAAGCTAATAAAAAGAAAAAATCTCACTTGATATGAATCTTGTGAGTAGACCTAACGAGATAGAAATCAAGCCTAAACAATAACTATTCCCGTGATGCGCCAAAACTCGATAACTTACGCGTCGTTCGAGGTCAAAGGAACTTCCTTTTCTTGAGAAGTTTTATAACACCCTAGGCGATGAACCTAATCGTTGTAGTGTAGTAATTAGGGTAAGCCACGGTATTAATATCGTTCTCTAGGGAATAGTGTCGTTAGGCTGAATTGTATGTCGATTTAAGTCTAAAGGTGAGGATGATTATTTTTGTATTTTTATATTTTATGGAATGGAAAGATGCGAATCTCGGGGTTTGGATTTGGGGGTGGAATTAGTTGCTAGTCAACTATTCCAGAGATACTAACTAACTTAGATCTACCGATAGCGTGAAGCGTATCTACTTATGATGTATTACTCCTGCTAGCTATCCAATTCTACCTCTTGAATTGTCACGTCCTATTGATGGTTGAATTGTCGCGTCCTTATTCTTAACGCAGTTGTGTGTCTAAGGTTGTAGGGTATCGTTTCTCCCTAACTCTTTGAATTTACCAAAGGGTCTTGTCTACAAACTCACAAAGGATTATAAACTCCTACTCTAAGGCGATCTTTGGATGGTTTAGCCTACAACTACTCGAGATAATTATATTCTAAGGTTCACAAAGATGAATCAAGCATAGAAGTACACAACGAATGACCTATCGCATTACTAGATCATTAACAATTAAGATAAGAGACAACCAATCAAACAAGAGGCAGTAGGATGCAGAATTATAAACTAAACCAATTAGACTCATTGAAGTTGTCACACCCTAATGATGAAGATAGACCTGAAGCATCACTGAAATCAATAAGATCTAATTAATTGTATACAAGTTTCACACAATCATAAGCGGACACTAGATGAATTAGCCAAGCATAATTAATGAAGAGCAAGCAACAATTGTGATAATTGAAGACATACCATAGGATTGGATTAACAAACAAATCATTACACGATGTTTATGGAGTGTTTGAAACCCTTTAAGTTCTTTGGAAAAACACCTACCTAAACCACAGAATCGGACTTAGGGTTTAGGGCTTACAAAAGTGAAGTTATAATGTTATATTTATGGCGATTTTAAGTCGGAAAAAGAGCGACGTCACACTTATAGAGGAACGGCGGCGTCGAACCATTTTCACCAAATTGTAGATTTTCTCGTTCGGTCGCGTGGGCTTTTGAACCACCTTAATCCAGGATTCGTATGCAAAGTTATGGCCAAACAATATCAACTACTTGGCGGCATCTTTGTGATAGTCTTGATCACCTTGTTGGCGTCACCTATTGTTTAGTGACACCGTCGTGTCGGCGTCATTAGGGTTTCGTCTTGCGCGTTAACCTTGCGACGGCGTCACCTTATGTCGTGGCCGTCCTCTTCCGACTTTCGGCGTCGTCTCGGATTGCATCTAGGCCGTGCGAGTAGCGACGACCTACTCTTTACACCACTAGACGTCTCTTTGAATCTGAGTTTTGAGTTACTCGTCACAATAATAATTTTGGGACGGCATCATTAATACTTTTGGCCGTCGCCTTCTAACTTCAAAGAATCATGTGTCTTTGATTTCGACTTTGGCCATTTCTTCATATATTCGCGCCTTTCGCTCCAAATAAGTGCCATTCCGGCATTTGCCTTCACGAGACCTAAAAAGTGAAAAGGCGATATTAAGCAATAACGGATACAAAAGTGATCAAATAAGGACTTAATGACCCTCAAAATGGTTTTTAAAACCTTATCATACCCACTGTAAAGCAGTTTGGTGATGATGATGTAGAGAGTTCTCGAGGTTGAGGAATATTCTTAAGATCCACATGTGAATGTTTAGTGATTACTCACCGAAGCTTCGTGCCGTAACCAATGTCGAATCATTGAATTGTAGAAACGATCTCTGATTGGTGTGGCATTGAGTTGGTTGGCTCGATGACGAATGAGGAGAAACAGCCCACCGTCTGCGGGTGATGGTGACTTGGTTTTAGAGTCCGTCGGACATTTTGTCCTGGATCTTTTGCATTGTGTTCAGTAATGAATATAGATCGCATGGCGGTGGAAGCATGTCTGATAAGGATGATTCTTGAATATCCTGACAGATTAAGCGAAGACTACAGGCGGTGGTGTTTCCAAAGTCAACACGAAGGTTGTTCTTTCAATCTTCATCGGATAACCATTCGGGAAGATATCGGCAATGGTGAGAACATTGGTGCATCCACATTCTCGCGATTGAGCTTCCATGTCGTGATCGAAGATATTTAGCCAAAAGAACCAACATATCGAAAGACATTATGTTAGTCAATGATGGTTTTATTGTCTAATTATTGAATGTGATATGTCGATGATTGTAACGAGTCCAAAGTCACTTGTTTGTCCAATAGTCCAATGACGTCGTGATAAGTTTCATGAGTTAATTAACTTTAAGTTTTAAAGTCCATGTTATCACTTATTTTCACAACATATTAAGCGTTTAAGCTTATTAGTGACATTATTGGTTTCGTGGCGTTATGATTTATTTATTTACAAGTTTGCACGCGTAACAATTCATAATTAAGGTTAAACAAGGCTTATGCGTGAAATGGCAAGCTTATGCGTAAACAGGAGTGATATCGCGTAAAGCGCAAGCTTATGCGTGGGTTCTTGACTTACGCGTAAGAAATATTCAGCGTGGGAAAAGGGGACCTTATGCGTAGAGCTTCGCGTGAGTGTATATAAACCTTACGCGAAGAGTCAACCTTATGCGTAGAGGTCATTGTTCGCATATCCTTCACGGATACGCGTAGTCCCTTATGTAGAACCCACGCGTAAGATTTCTCTTACGCATAACATGCTACGCGTAAGGTGATCCTTATGCGTAGATGACAAACAACCTTGATTACGAATTTTCATGTGTAATAAACCTAAAATAAGATCATCATAGCACCAATATTAACACATACATTCATTCTCTAACGCTTTAATCACAAACACTCAATCAAGCGGTTAGGCGTAGAACATGTGTTACGCGTAAACCTAAACCCTAAAGTTCAAGAATTACGCTAAGTAATTTATCCATGGAAAATGAATCAAAGTTTTTACGGGATGTCTTAGATGCCTAATGAGATGTTTTGTTCAAGTTTTAACATCAAACATGTCATGAATCAAAAATACCCAAACCGTATGAACATAAACCCTAAAATTTAATACTATCACAATTGATGTTCTTGGGTGAGTTACGAGTATGGATATGATCAATTCAACGTGTATACAACATCTTCTAACCATCTAATTAACCGTAAACACTCATACGAAAATACCCAAATTCACGATAAACCCTAGTTTTAGAAATCATTCAATTCATGTTTACGTGTGAGTTTTGAGGATAAAATGGTATCATTGATGTTATAGAAGCGTTTTGACACTATAATTTTAACCACAAACACACAAACATGATTATGTGTTCATACGCTTATCGTAGAACACAAAATAAATCCCTAGGTTAAAATCTAACCGTTGTTTTTCAAAACGATTCAAAACCATTGTTTATAATCATGTTAAGAACACAAAAACACTTACAAGATGATGATCCAAAACACAGATTAGTGGAACGAATATTAGGCGTAGGATTTGGTTTGGTAAAGTATTAAATGTGAAGAGTAAATGTTAGGTGGGATGTTTTATTAAAAATAACTTTAACCTTTTGATAGTTTTAGTCCCTCCACCTTTGCCATTTACAACCAATGCTTTTAACTTCCATTTTGGTTACCAAACGAGTGATATTTGGAAAGAAATTTGACAACACTCCGTCTTGACTTAAGAAATAATGAAAATTTATAAATATTTTAGTCCGAGGAGTGTCAGAAAACCATAAATGTGACCACCATTTATAAAAGAAACAACTGTGATAAGGTAACATGCAAGTACAATGTATTATGAAACTGAAAAATATTTATTTTCTCCCCCTCAACACTTGATCGAAAAAATACTGAATTTTGAAACATTTGAGTGTTGACGGAAGAATTGTACTTGCCATGTGAAAAGAAATATAGATAGAAGAATATTTTTGTTGTTTTTATCGGGTTTTATATTTTGTATTTTGTTTTGAAAATATTTATAAAAGAGGTTTTGGTGTTTGTTGGTTTTAAGAATGTTTTAAGAGTTCATCCAGTTCCTCTTGAGTCAAACACCGCATACCAATCCGGTGGACCAACTCGGTAAACCTAGCAGGAGCTAAGGCTTTTGTGAGAAGATCATCAATTGGTATTCATGCCCACAAAGTATAATTCAACGATTACCATGTTCCACGTGGTCCTTGATGAAATGATAGCGAAGATCGATGTGCTTTGATTTGAGTGTTGAGCGAGTTGCGAGATCGCAATAGCACTCCGATTGTCGCATGATACATCGGATTCTATCAAATACATAACCATAGTCTTTGAGTTGTGTTCTCATCCAAATGACTTGAGCACAACACCGACATGGCTACATATTCTCGCTCGCTGAGGACGATGTACAATCCTGCTTCTTCGATTGCCATGACACGGTTTATCACCAAGAAATTGTAGAGCTCTCAAGTACTTTTCGTGAATCTAAGCATCCTGCGTGGTCGGCGTCTGGCGATTAGTTCAAAACCGAATCCTTCGGATACGGATCCCCAAATTAATGGTTCCCTTGATGTATCGAGGATTCTTTTAGCCTCGAGAGTGGGTTTCGATTGGTTTCGACCGATAGCAGGAGCAAAGATAAGCGGCAAAGACAATATCGGTCTGCTATAGTTAGATACATGAGAGACCCAATAATACTTGATGTTGGTAGGGTCCACTAATTTCCCATGTAAATCGTCTAGCTTCTAGGTATGAGTCATTGGTGTGGCATATGTGTCACGGGTTTGCATTCAAATTTGTTAAGAATTTCAAGGGAATATTTGGGTGACTCAAGAAAATACCACGGGGTGATTGATGAACTTGCGGTCCTAGAAAGAACGTAAGTTCACCCATCATGGACATTTCAAAATGTTTCTTCATTAGTTTTGCAAAAGCGATTGAGTACTTTTTATGTGTTGACCCAAAAATGATGTCATCCACGTAAATTTGAACAATTAAGATATGTGCCCGTGATATTGTATGAAAAGAGTTGGGTCGACCGAACCTTTGGTGAAATTATTGGCAATGAGGAAAGATGATAGCTTATCGTACCACGCCCGGGGAGCTTGTTTGAGACCATCTGAGCTTTGTTTAGTTTGTAGACATGGTTCGGGAACTTGTGATCAACGAATCCTTCGGTTGGTCGACATAAACCGTTTCTTTAAGTTGCCCATTCGAAAGCGGTTTTGGCGATCCATCGAAAGACCGTTATATTCATATGAGCCGCGAATGCTAGAAATATCCGAGCGACCTCAAGGCGAAACAGCGAGCAAATGATTCTTCAAAGTCAATACCTCTTCCCCGCCGATAACCCTTAGCCACCGGACGTGACTTGTTTGATTCGTTCCTTTCAAAGCATCAATTTGTTCTTCCAATCCATTTGAGACCAATGACGTAGACCCATTGGTCTTTCAACCGATTCCCATACTTCAAGGCGTTTGAATTGGTTGAGTTCTTCTTGCATGGATTCAATCCGGTTGTCTTTTGTCATTGCGTCTTTAATGTTTTAGGTTCGATTAGCGGACAATGAGTGCATAAATGCAATGTTCACCATCTCGTGAAGACGTTGTCTCGTAACGACAAAGTTGATTCGGGTTGCCAATAATATTCTCTAGAGGATGGTCTTTTGTCCAACGATGTGTAGAGGTTGATGTTGGTATACATTGTGCGATTCGAGGATTCAAATGGTTTGTGGATGATTCGCGACATCGGTCTGCAGCTTCATTGGCAAGCGGGTTAAAGAACGCATTTGGATCAAAATCTGCGGTGGGGGTACTTCATTAAGAACATCATCACCGGTTCGGCGTCGTTGGATGCGATTTGTTCAACTGTTGTTGTAGAGTCAATTGGTGGTGTAGCAGCGGTAGTTGTTGTAGCGAGTGTATCGGTATAAGAGTAGTATCGAGGTTGAGCGGTGAAACAATGGATACACCTTGAGCACGTTCATCAATATCGTCCACCGAACGGAGGAGCAAATAGTCTTTCCATTTGTTGGCGTGTAAGCTAAGGGCTTGGTTCGGTGATGATGGGGTTTGAGGAAGTTTAAGCGGTTATGACCGGGTTCCAAGTTGTTATGCTCGAAGCCATTATGAAGAAGTTTGAATCGACTTCCCCAACCGACAACTATCTTTAGCATTTGAAACTTTGATGAAGTCTACATTTCCTCTAACTTTTGAAGGTTTCGGTGTGCGTGAAATTAGTAGATGAGCGATAAACCACACAAAGAAAATCGACTAATGCGGAAGATCCGTTCGAGGGTAAAATGCCGAAATCAACAAGATCTTCTCACGTATGTAGGCGATCACACCAAACAAACCACGAAAGACGAAATGATCGACTTTCCCACAGATGTTGTGGTCTTTCGAATACTAATCACTGTGAATATGCAATAACTTGATACCAAGACCGTGTGTGAGGCATCATAACATCATATTTGGGTAACTTCACACAAGATCACCCGTGAAATTAAGACGATAACACCAAAGTGAGACGTTTGAGCCACGGATCGTCTTATTTCTTCCCCTAATTGAAGAAATTCAAGAAGGCATTGGGTTTCGCAAAGAAGCATGTAGAAGAACAAGGAAGCAATGACCACCTACACCTCTCTCCCCTCGATGTTTTCAATGATTCGAATCATACACCACGTATGTTGATGTTGAATTGAAGACAACGAAACCATGTATAAGGAGACAATGAAACCATGTATGTTCAATTAATCGAACAAGTGTGAAGTACCATAAATATCTCGTGAGAATCAACTAGCGATAAAAGCGCTTTGTTTAATCATTTTGTTGATCATCGGTTGTGTCATTGTTGTTGGAAAAGTTTGATCTTATGTTATCGAAGATTCGATTGGAGGTGCATTACAACAACGGTTGTTGTTGTAGATTGGTGTATCGAAATTAGAGTATTATCGGGTTGTGCGGTGAAACATTCGATACATCGAGCACGACTTTTGAGAATCTTTAACCGGAGGAGCAAGCAATGTTCCCAATTTTGACGATTAAGTATAATGATGGTGCGGTGATGGATCATTAAGTTTTGGACGGTGAGAAAGCGGGTCCCTCTGTTGTATTGCGGAGAAGCCATTCTTTGTAGTACTGCATAGAAAAATAGGAGGGACAAGAAAGAAGAAATATGGATCCCCAAGTGTAACGGGTTCCGGATGTTAGAGGCATAAAGATGTAGTGTCAATTATCTTCTTGACACCGAACATGCTACTTTGATAAGTTCCTTTCCTACCTCGGGGATGGATGTTGTGGGTTTCGCACTTGTGTTGATGCAACTACTTAGTATCGTGCTGTGGAATCCACCTAAGACCAGCGATGTTGAAAACTCTACCCGTTGGAATCCATCTAAGGTTAGATCTAGGGGATGTTGAAACTTCTTTTAGGAAGAGTCTGCGTCCTATATTGATCCACCTATTAGGTTTCGACAGTTTACTTTTAGATCAGCGGGTTTATTTCTAGCATTTGTTGAGTTAACTTAGGTTTTGGTTTGCTACTACGGTGGTGTTCGAGAATACACTCGAAGGTGATACACTAGGTCGTGAACCTAAGATTCCATCCTTTTGAAGAAGTGCCTTTTCCTAGCCTTTTCTAGATCATAGTTCTTGTATTCGTCATTTGAATCATATGAATTTTTAATTTTAATGCTCGGTTTAGACACGGTGTTTGAACTAATCCTAGATTTGCTTGGAGTAGCCACATGTTGAGGTATAACGAAACATGTATAATGTAAATAGGTTTAACGAAACATGTTTAATGAAAAGAAGCATTATTCGTAGGCCGTGAATGTGGAGTGGTGGTTTTATCAAATGATTATTCTCGACAACTTGGGAGGAAACCGTGGTTTGAAGATTTTGAGCGTTGATTTAAATGCGGTTGGTTGTTTAACTCACCGATTGTTTTCCGAAAGGTTGTAGAGACGATTTCCCCAAGATTGTTGGTTTTGTAAAATTAGTATCCACACTCTTGTCAATTAATCTTCTCAGTTTGTTTTGTAAAGCAACATGTGCAAGCCCCTTTGCTTGAATTTGGGCCTTTAAATGCTCATTTTCTTTTACTAATGTATCCACACGATTACTTTGTTCATTTGAATACTGACCATTGTGTTATGAAGAAAAAGATTTGTTTTGTAATTTAAGTTCAAGAGAGATGCAATGTGCCTCTAGTTTTGAAAATCTTTATGAAACCGAGCAATGGTCTTTTGAGAAGAATGTTTCGGTTTCAAGAGTTTGATTTGACGTTTGATTGAATTGTTAACAAGTAAGGGCTCGAGACATGAGATAGTTATCTCGACATTGTGCAACACATCGGTCAACCTCTCCTTCATTCTTGAATTCGTGTTGCTTAGTTTGTTGTATCGCATTTTGAGAGAATATGATCAACGATGATTGTACCTCGACCATCTCTTACGTATCGGTGTCATAGGTGGGTAAGATATCTTCCTCAACCATTTGTTCTTTGTCAAAGTTGGGCTCTGTGTCATAGATGGGTATGATATCTTCCCAGTGCATTGTTGTCATCCCGCTTTTGTCTAATCTTTGTAACCTCATTATGCATTACGACGATTGAAGTAATCACAACACTCTCAACATCCTTGGAGCATTCCTTCCTTGTACATCGACTCTTTCACCTTGCACGATTGCGATTTCGGAATTTGATAATGTCGACTCTTTGAATTGTTAATTTTGAACACATCTTAGCGAGCCATGTATCCTTCTTTCAATGCCACAAATGCACTTCATGTTCGTAATCCATTTCACTCCCTATAAGAATCAAAGAGAAGAAAAGTGCGAAGTCGATATAGCACACAAAGGGTCGATATAGTGAATTTCAATTTCCTCAAAATTAATTTTGAAAAATTTTGACTTCAAAATTTGAAATTCACTATAAAATTCAATACTAAGGTTGTAAGAAAATTTTGAGTTTTGACAATTTTGAAGCCAAATTTGACCGAAAAATTAATTTGGGCCCAAAATTTTGAATTTTGACCAAAATTTTCACAGTTAAACCAAAATTTGAATCTCGCGTAAAAATTGAGCGTTTAGTCTCCCTAAAATTAAATTTTACTCAAATTAATTTTTTTTTTTTTTTTGGATAACTTGTGTTGATGGATCTTTGTAGTCGAATGAAACTTGTTGTTTGTTGAAGAAGTGCTTGGCGTGAAAACCGACTTATGCGTAGAGGAAACCTACGCGTAGAACACCTTATGCGTGAAAGAAACTTACGTAAAAAACACCACCTACGGCGTAACAATGAGAATTACGCGAAGAATAGCTTCTGTAAGAAATGAGAAACACTAAGATTAGGCGTGGCGAAAGTTAGGCGTGAAAACTTATCGTGGGATTAGCTTATGCGTAAGACAAGGCTTAGGCGTAAGAGTTCTACGATAAGTTTGAGCTTATGCGTAAAATTAGGTTTTGCCCAAAATCCTTTACACTATCACGGTAAAGCGATATCCAAAGTCGAAGTGCTTTCGGGCTTATCCAAGCAAGAAAACACCGAGTAAACCACTGGCGAAGATCAAACCGAGGAAATCTTATGCGTAAGTTTAGGGTTTCCTTACAGTGAAAATACCAAAACCGATTTTATGCCCAAAAGTGTTTAGAAACACGATTTTATGATGAAATAGCTTCAATATCACCAAAATAACACAAAAGTATGAAACTTGATGATCCAAAACACTTATTCACCTTACGAGTAGAAAGAGGTACACGAATGAAATCAAGCTCAAAAATACTTCTACACACGTAAAGTTTCAAACTTTTTGCCAAAAACTGATATTTTAACACCTAAAAAAGTTGAAAGTACAAGAGTCTTGGATTGAAAAGTGTAAAAAATGAGTTTTTAAGCGTATGAAAAGTGAAAAACGTGAGACCTTACGAGTAGAACAAAAACAAACCGTTTCACCCAACTAGATGGCGAATGATACCACTGTTAGGTCACCATATTAGTAACACAAGCATCAATATGTAGATAAAGAGAAGAAAAATCGGATGAACACCTTAGCCAAACACACGAATATAATGAAGAAAGGTTTATGTTTAGAGTGAATGAGTAAAGTGAACAACCAACCCTCAGTGAGGGTTATTACAAAATATTTTAGGAGAGGGAGCTAGGCAACACTCTAGTCCTTCCTTTCCTTATTGGGCTTGGGCCAAGGCTCATGGGCTTTCTACATAAGCCTTGGCATAATTACTAACATAAAATCCATATTAAGCTAACTATTACATATGAATCACTAACACTTGAATTAAGGTTTAGGAGTGATTCCAACATCTCATAACATCACACGCACTTACACATTATCCGGATCAACACACTACAATTTCGAACTTACACACAAGTCGAATCTACCCAACTACACATGATTGAAGGATATAGACTCGATCTATATGTAACCAATGTAACCGTGGACTAACTCAACTACATAACTTTGTATCTAGATGATAGCGAAAGTTCTTCGCTTTGCACTTGAGGGAAGAAAGAATCACATTTAAACAAAATTCAAACAAGTTAATGTGATCAAGTGCACTTTAATAGAATAAACTTTTAATTTAAAAACTGTTGTTGGAAACAAAATTTTGACTTATTAACACCTACAATTTTTTAACTTTTAGTGAAAATAGCATTTCTTATAAAAGATATATCTATATATACTTACTTGCCATTGATAGGCTTTGAGCAATGCGGGAGTGACCCAATCCGTAAATACTTGACCATTCACAAGACTAGATAACAATGATACCTATATAAATAACACATTATAATAGTCTATCAATCTTATATATAGATAATAAAAAAATAAAAAAATAAAAAAAAAAATTGTATCCCAACTCGTCCAGTTTAGTTGTTTTATATAGCCTTCTTTTTCTATTAAAACACCTTTATATTTCAATTATGACCTATAGCTAATTAGTTGTTCATGTGTAATGATCATTTTACTTTCGATATTAGCAAGGTGGTTAGGAGCGTAAAGTAGAATGGTCACAAAATACACACGAATATCAAAATTTAAAAAGTTTGTGTCTTAATTTTAAAAATGTAATTTGCTCATTTTGTTATCCCTGTTAGATCATAGATATAACTAAATATACAAAGCAGGAGAGTAGTTTATATTTTGTTAAAAATCTTGATTCTTCGATACTAAGTTGTGTTACATGTCTTGTTTAGTTAGATAATAGATATAACTAAATATAAAAACTAGGAGTAGGAGCAGTAGTAAATATTTTGTTAAAATCGATACTTTATGTTACATGTCTTGTTTGGTTAGATAACATATACTGTAACTAAATATAAAACCTAGAGCAGTATTGTATATTTTGTCAAAATCTTTTGATTTCATTATTCGATACTTTGTGTTACATGTCTTGTTTATTTAGTTCATTACGCCAAACTTATAAGTCATAACACACGTACCTTAGAGAATGGTTCACCATCGATGATCATATCCATGAGCTGCAAAGCTGTGATGGCACCAGTGACTGCACCCACACAAGCTCCACGAACCAATCCAGTTTCCATACTTGGTCCTTTGATCGCACCCGTTATTGTTCCCACTATTGCTCCACCTAAAATCCGTAAAAAAGTTAAAAATAGTTTAGCAGAAATTTTATATGCTTTGCTGGTTTGCTCATTTAATTTGGTTGAATTTAAAACTATCCATATTGCATGCAAACTGTATATATATATTAGATTAATCATCGATTAGGAGATGGCTCTGCAGTGTTAAAAAAAGCTATCTCGAGCGATGATTCTGACAAACAACAAATTAACACAATATTTACAAGACTAAGAAAGAAGCATGCATACCAAGAGAAACCATGCAAGTAAGAATAGCCATGCAAACCCTACTGAAACCATTAACAAAACCCTAAATTGAAAATCTGCCATTGATGTAGTTGAGCTAGCTTATACCCAAATGGATTTAATATGTAAGAAAGACGAAAGTGAATAGAGTACTTATAAATGTTTTGAAAACACAAAAATTGAAGAATGCATTTATAGATGAGAAAAAAGGAGAGTGCATTAATGGAAAGACTCAGAAAGCTACGTAGCTCAACACTTGCCTTACATGCACGATTGCATCAACACTATTATTTATCTAATCTAATCTATTTATCTATTCTTATAAGACTGCTTCCAGCAAGGAGCAGCAAGCTCCGTGAGGTGCATGGCTCACGCGCCACCCTTGCTGGTGGCTTGTTATGTCAAGTGTGAGGCGGCAAGCTCCTTGAGGTGCATGGCTCACGCGCCACTACTAATGGTGGCTTGTTGTGTCGCGATGTGAGGCAGAGAAAAAAGGACGAAGGTGAGATGCTCACACTTACGAAAATGTGTGTAGCGGGTCTTTTTAGTGTTTTATTATTTGTTTGTATTTAGTTTGTGAGTATGTGTAGATTATCTAGTGGGTTATATTTATATATGAGTATGTATTTCAAATAAATGTGAGAGAGTGGTGGTATTGAGGTGAAGCGAGAAGGGTGAGGAAAGAGATCTTGATGTGGCCCGGATAAAGGTAAAATAATATGATTGTTCGAGAGTTGTCTAACTAATAAAGTAATTTTACTCTCATTTAATGTTCGTGTCGACACTGTTGATAATTTACAAGTCTCACTAAGATCGAGAAACGCAATGTTTACTCTAACGAAATATTTGTTTGCTAGATGAAAATTTCATCTTTGCCTATTTGAAAAGAGTAAACAAGCGTATATGTGACTTTTTAGGTAACAATGATTCATTACATTTTGGCCGACTAATCAACGAAATGTAGTCTACCACACAAACCAAAGGCATATAGCATTTTTTTTTCACGGTATTATGTTAAACCATATGTTACAGATGTAAACACACTCTTAAAAACCTTAATATCAGTTTAATATCATATCAAGAAACCATATATACCTTAAATCTTGGGCGCTACTAAAATCATTGTATTTCCCCGTTTGTTCAATCTAACAAGACCAATACAAATCAAATGATCAACCCTGTGTATGAAAAAAGCTGTAGACCGATGATATTTCATGTTGTGTGAAATTGCTTCCAATACTCCTGTCATTGATATCAACATTAGGTTTTGGTTCATTAGTCATGAAAATATGCATTAAAGTTGAATTAGATTTGTGTCCTGCCTGATGATGATTGATGGTCAATGTACCAAATCAACTTTTTGTCATGTTGGATTGTTAGTTGCCATCATATTATTACTTGTAACAAGCTTTACGTAAGCTATTGCTTAATCTTATCAAAATAGCCAAAACTTTAATGATATTACAACTATTGCAAAACAAATAAGTTTAACATGTATATTGTTGCTTTACTATACACCTTTTTATGTAATGTCCTGTGTCAAAGTTGCTCATTTTTCTTTAAAGCTAAAATTATATACAAATCTTTCTGATATGCCTCTTGACAGCCGGATCCAGAAACAAGTCATATGATATGCACTTAATGTTAAATTTTGAATATAAATCTTGTGCTATAATCTAATATTATAAATTTTAGAATAAAATTTCACTATGTTGCCATATGTATAAACTTTAGAGATAATAACAAAAAATGTTTCTAACTAGTTCATTTGTGTTGTTTTGTGTAGTCTTTTTTTGCTAGTAAAACACAAAACTTTTAAATTTGGACATTTGTGTATACGTTTTCATGTACAATAATAATTTTACCTTTGATGTTGACATGGTGGTTAAAAATATGACATAGTAAAATAATCACAACCTACACATAAAATCGAAATTTAAGATGTTTGTGTTTTAACAAGAAGAAAAAATGATATACAAAACAACAAAATAAACAAATTACATATATTTTTGTTATTATCCCAAAACTTTTATTATTGAAAGTTTAAAACAAGTGCAAACAAAACAAAAGAAAAGAGGGCTAATGAAATTTTATGGAGCGAGTGTCACGACTCCACCTATCTTTTACCCCTCCGTCCCAATTTAAGTGTCCACAATGGAATCTCTAAATGTCCCAAATTAAGTCATCCATAGAATATTCCAACCAATGAGATGAGACTTTGTGGGTGAAAATGATATTTGATTGGTGGAGAGTGTTGTTAGTGGAATTTTCTAAAACTTTGTGCATATGAATAGGGACACTTAATATGGGACTGGAGGTAGTACAAGTATGTTCGGATTTCGGATTATTCCACACTTCTCTGGAAGGTCTTGGATAAGCTTGGAAGAGTTTAGAAGACCATGGAAGATTATGGATAATCTTGGAAGCTTTTGGAATATGTTAGAATAAGTTGAAGCTCTAGAAACATACTAGAAGCTTATGGAAAGCTTCCAGGTGAAGCTTCCATGAACCTTGAGAATGATGTACATAGTAGTATAAATAGGTGTTGCCTCATTTGTAGATGGCATCTAAGAAATTCTCTTGTAAGCTAAACTTGTAAAGCTCTCTAGTAATACAATGTGTCTATTATATTCCACTTGTTCCTCTCTTTGAAGTTTACTGCTGCCTACATCGTTGAGTATTCGAGCAACGCGAGCTTAGTCGAGACTATGCCGCACGGGAGACCTTGTAGACACAAGTCCGTGACAAATGGTATCGTGAGCCAGTTGATTCAAGGCGATGGCAAGCGAGACCGATAAGATTGAGCTAGTGAAAAGGCGGTCATCGACGAGAGGCAAGGTCGCTATGACAAGCAACAAGACCCAAAGAAGAGGGGCGCCTCAAGACGTTATGTCGAGCTATGATAAGAGATTGACGGTGTTGAGACATCCGGTGTCGGAGTTGAAGACCCAAGTTGAGGGCTTGGATGGTCTAGACACCGAGTTTATGACCATGAAGGATGACTTTCTGGAGGTCATCAATACTTTAGTGGTGAATTTGCGCGTGAAATCAATGGCCTAAAGAGTTGTTCATAGGCAAAATCTCCAACATTGAAAAGACCATCAAGACCTGGTGTCGATGTAGTGTTATGCAAGCGATCCATGGCGAATGGAGGGTAACGCTTGGTAATAATGCTCAAGATCGATGTTCCAAAACCATCACCGCTCAGAGGAAAGCGGTAGGTTGTGGCGGTTGATGATTACTGTGGAGATGGAGCAATACTGAGGGCGCCAACATTACTGATGACTAATCTAAGATCAAGATGGCGACTGACACTTGAAGGATACCGCAAGTTATGGTGGAGACGCCGGTATGGAGATATCGAGCGAGGCACGCGGTACTATCAATACTGGGCTGATTTTGTCATGAACTTGCAGCTAATTTTATCCCGAGAATGCTAAGAACGAAGCAAAGAGTCGGGCCAGAAACTTAAGCATTCCGAACGATACGGATTATGTTAAGGAATATACTACACTAACCTTGAGATTCCGGATCTTCCCGAACAAGACTCTCTCTTTATTTCCTCGATGGTTTGCAAGGATGGGCTAAGACGGAGAGTAGAGAGACGTGAAGTTCAAGACTGTTACGGCTATCGCCTTCATGCCGAGGGCTTGATTGAATTTAGTAATGAGAAGGGAAATGTCTAAGCCAAAGGATCGAAAGTGAGCCATGAGAAAGGTGGGAGAGAAAGTCAGCAAAGCTCGATAATACACGTAAACCACCCAACTGAAAGAACAAGGAAGTGAAGACGGCCTTCAAGAGTGGTGGATGCTTTATATGTGATGGACCCCATAGAGCTCGAGATCATTGCAAGAAAGCAAGCCTTAATGGAATGATGGCTCATGAAGATGAAGGCCCAAGGATGGTGGATGCATGAGCTCGATGAGGATTTTGAATGCAATTTGTGGAAGCAACCATCAATGGGATCAAGGTACGTGCTCTAGTAGATTCTCGTGCCACTCATAATTTCGTTTGTCTGATAAAGCCAAGTTGCCAAGGATTAGCGCTACAAAAGGAAGTGGAATGTTCAAGCCGGTAAACTCAGGCCAAGCCAACAAGGAGTGGCCAAGGATGTTCGAGCTAAGATTGAGAATGGGAGGGCCGATTGATTTGTCGGTGGTCCCGATGGACGATTTTGATGCGGTTCTCGGGTTAGAGTTCCTCGATAAGGTAACAGCTTTCCTATGCCATTTGCTAATTCTTTATGTATCCTAGATGGTTTAGCACGGAGCGGGATTCTCTGTGTGGAGCGAAGACCCTTCGCCATGCAATTCAAGAAAGGCAGACAAGAGCGAGCCTTATATTGCGGTAACAAGGCTAGAGACGGATGGTGAGTCGGGCAGCAGAGGCATCAAGGAGATCGGGCGTATACTTGACGAAAGTTCAAGGACGTGATGCCCAAGGAGTTGCCCAAGAAACTACCACCTAGGAGGGAGGTGGATCATACCATCGAGTTGGAACCGGGTTCCAAGCCACCGCCAAAGCCCCCACCGAATGCCACCACCGAGTCGAGGAGTTGCGTAAACAACTCAAGGATCTTTTTGACGCGGGCTATATTCGACCGAAGCCCTCCTGCATGGTGCTCCTATGTTATTTCAAAGGAAGAAGGACGGATCCTTACGGATGTGCATAGACTACCGGGCACTTAATAAGGTAACGATCAAGAACAAGTACTCGATCCTCTCATTGCGGATTTGTTTGATCAACTTGGAAAGGTGATATACTCTCAAGTTAGACTTGAGATCGGGTACTATCAAGCATGAATAGTGGAGGGAGAACGGTTAAGACGACGCGCCACAAGGTATGGATCTTACGAGTTCTTAGTCATGCCATTTGGCTTAACGAATGCTCCCGCTACTTTTTGCACCCTTATGAATAAGTTATTTCACCCGCTCCTTGATAAATTGCTGGTGGTATACTGGACGATATTGTTGTTTATAGTCATACCTTGAGGAGCATGTCTTGTATTTGAAACAGTGTTCCAAGTGTTGCGAGACAATGAACTTTATGTGAAGTTGGAGAATTATCTTTCGCCCAAGACGAAGTCGAGTTCTTGGGACACAAGATCAAAGACGGTGGATTGATGATGGACGTGCAAAGGTAAAAGTGATCCAAGAACGGGAACCGCCAACCAAGGTGACGAGTTACGATCTTTTCTTGGCTTGGTGAACTATTATCTAAGGTTTATCAAGGGGTACTAAGCAATAGCATCTCCCTGAGCTGGACCTATTGAAGAAGAACAAAGCTTGAGTCGGGACGAAAAGTGCTGCCATGCTCAAGAGTTCAAGAAGGTTATGGAAGAACCGGTGTTGAGACTACCAGATGTAACTATGCCTTCGAGTTACACACTGATGCACTTTGACTTTGCTATTGGAGGAGTTCTAATGCAAGAAGAACACCCGATCGCATTCGAGAGTCGGAAGTTAAATGAGACGGAAAGGAAGTACACCGTGCAAGAGAAAGAAATGACGGCGATTGTGCAGTATCTTATGGATTCGGAGGCATTATTTGTTGGGTTCGAGATTCGTGATCAAGACGGATAACATTGCTACGAGTTACTTTCAAACCCAAAAAGTTAAGTCCCAAGCAAGCTCGGTGGCAAGACTTCCCAGCCGAGTTCGACTATCACTGGAGTACAAGTCCGGGAAGGCTAATGGTAGCAGACGAGATTGAGTCGCATAGGCGGAGTTTGCGCAATCACCTAGCGCAATTCTTCCTCCAAGACCGAATCAAGGAAGGATTGGAACATGATCCTTTGCCAAAAAGCTCGCGCCCTAGCAAGAGACGGAAAGACCTGGAGATTTTGGCTAAAGGAGACATGTTGATCACAAAGTGAGATCGGCTTTACGCATCTAAGTGGGGTGATCTTAGGCGGCAATCTTGAAAGAGTGTCAAGATTCGGCTGGGTCGGTCATCCAGGATCGAGAGGACGCTGGCGCTGGTCAAGGCACTTATTATTGGCCAAGGATGGAGGACTATATGAGACACATTCGGCGAACGCGCTTTATTTGCCAACAAGACAAGATAGAGCAAAAGAAGTCCTGAGGATTGTTAGAGTTTCTAACGACGCCAAGGACCATGGAAAGCTGCTTCAATGGACTTCATCACTTGCTTACCAAGTCGGAAGGAATGGGAGTATTATTGTGTTGGTCGATCGATTCTCGAAGTATGGAACTTTCATTGCAGCACCACCCGATGTTACCGCGACGATACGGAAAAGCTTTTCTTTAAAAAATGTGATGAAGTATCGGGAGGCCACATGTGATCATTAGTGATCGAGATCCAAGATTCACGGGCGCTGGACGGAGTTGTTCAAGATCATGGGAACGGATTTGAACTTCTACAAGTTTCGATCCCCAAACGGACAGCAAACTATAGAGGTGAACGATTATTGAGTCTCATCTTCGCACTATGCGAGTGCCAACCAACATGATTGGGCTAACCTCCTTGACGTGCTGCTCAATTCTCGGACAACATGCAAAGGAGAGTTTAATGGGAAGAGTCCTTTGAGTTGGTCATAGGCGCCAACCATTGACTCAATACATTAGCCGCATCATACGAGGGAGTAGTAACGGCCGCTACAAAACAATGAAGGAATGGCATGAACAAGCGGATTCTCGCCCTGCCTGTTGGATAAAGCGGCTAAGATGAAGAAGTGGGCGGACGGGAAAGAGAGACGCCGAGTTCGAGGTCGGGGATCAGTGATGGTGAAGGTTTGCCTTAACAATTCAAATCACTAAGGAAGGTACACAAGGGTTTAATACGGAGGTACGGGGCCCTTTGCCGGTGATAGGGACGCGGTTGAAAAGTTTTTATCGACCTCAACCACCGCCAGTTGAAGATTCATCCGTCTTTCACGTTAGCCTTCTCAAGCCTTATCATAAGGATCGATGAAGACTCGGAACGAGGGTGTCCAAGCGGGCACCAACAGCTGTTACTTCGCACGATCGAGAGGTTGAGGAGATCTTGTCGGATCGCACGATACTAAGACTAGGTGCCGAGCTATAAGGAGTACTTGATCAAATGGCGAATTTGGGCCAGAAAGGAAGCAAGTTGGGAAGCCAAGACTTGTTGTGGCAATTTATGGACAAGATCAAGAAGTATCATGAGGATGGCACGAGCGACGTCATGAGCTTAGTGGGGAGGATGTCACGACCGCCTATCTTTTACAAGTATGTTCGACACAATGCTCCATAATCATCTCCAGAATCTCAAGCGGAAGATTGAGAAGGTTTGATTCATTAAGTCCAACCTCGTTGTCTGTAACTGGTCTTACAACTATCTCGTTCTCTTCCTGTTTAGAATCATCTTCCATAGAATCATCTTCCAACCTGCACAACACATGGTTTTAAGAAAATCGTGTTCTTGTTTGAAAACTACAAACATATACTATCCTACATACTTAAAAGCTGCTTCAATATTTCAGAATACAAATACCATCTGTATGAACTCTCATGTATGTTTGTCCATCAAAATCTGCGTATATGTTTCATTTGGTCAGATAGGACTTAAGCACACTTAATTCAGAACAAATATATACTTATAAAACAGCTTTTGTCGAATAATGGTGTTAACCCATAACTGATATAGTACAAAAGAAAGTAAGTTGGTTTCTGCAACCAAAGTAGTACTTATGAATTAGATATCACAGTGATCCACCAAGGTGGAGTCTTGAATTAGATATCAAAACTGAATCTATTGCTGACTACTGAAATAACTATAACTCTTGATGATAAAATTAAAAAATGATACCTGCATTCCCATAAGGACCGTTGCTTGTTGGCAGCACTAGTGAAGGCATATAAGATAGGAGATGGTATTTCCTTTCAAATGGTATGAATACAAAATATCGTCCACTCTGTCACGAATGTGTATATAACCGCCTAGCTCCGAGGCAATCCCAGGTCTATGTCACAAGTTATCACGCCCAAGATCTAATAAAATACAGCATCCTTGAGGTCAAACAATTGCTCCCACATGTCCATACTGCTGATATATCATCGAGGTCTTCTTCCTCTTCCATCTCTTACAACTCATGTCTAAGTGTTTAAATCTCTGGATATCTTCTGACTTTACACTAGTCATGTCCAATTTTATAAGGAGAACTGCTTCAAGTGTTTTCTGATGAAAAGCTACCATAATGATGAATAACTCAGTACAATACCCTTTCAGAAAATAGGTCACGTCATCACAATGAACCCACGAAGGAGTAGGATATGTCCCCAAGAGCGATAACTTTATTGTAACTTCTTTGACTTTAACCATGATGTCAAGTTGTATGATAAAACAAGCAAAGGACATTTTCCATTAAGCATACATTTTACCATTGCAACAAGTTAGCTTATGCAAGAAATCATCATCTTCACGGATATTCTCTTGAGTTGGCTAGCGATGACATCTCGATCCATTTTAAGTCCTCTCTTTACCATTTAAGCGGAAAAAAACAAAGGAAGGTTTGTTGGTGCGAGTTAACAGGAGAATTGAACTTGGATCATCAGGAGGGCCGACAAACAACATTCACGGATAGATTCTGAATTTCCATCTTTTAAAATCAAAGGCGGAAATGAATCATCTGAGAAGTGACGGTTTAACAGAGACCACGTTACATTTTGTAGGCGGTCGGAAAGAATAACCCAACCATGATAATATCCTCGAATCGTCTCCCCAGCAACTCAGGGATTTGACATTGATATTTAGTAAGCGGGTCATGTAGTGTGTAGAAGTATTGGTCTCTAGAACTATCTTGTCGGATACTGTGTTCTGAGAAACAAACCACGGATACTTTGCAGATAACGGAGGCAATTGGTGACATACTGAACCACCATATGAACTTTGCTTCTGCTCCATCTACAATGTTCATAACGATATTTACAACGTTAAACTTTTATTTCATTCAAAAGTGCATAAAGATATGCAATCCCAAACACCCATAAACAACCAAAAACGATATAACAGAAACCTAATCATCAAACTATCAAGCAGCGTTTTCTTATCAAATTTTACAGGTAATAATAGCTAAAAATAATAATCTATAAGAAAGCATGAACCCATTTTGTTGCTTAAAATTAGTAACATAGCATCCTAAAAAGCCAACTAAACAATCCGAACAGTTACATAATTTAAATGCTTGTTTAATATCAAAAGAAGCCAATAAAACAAGCTAAACAGTAACAAAAGTGAGTGGTTTCTTAAAACACAATAAGATATGCAATCCCAAACACCCCATACACTTGAAACTATCAAAATAAGCAGATTAAACAACCCAAAATAAAGGTGATTGCTTTTTATTGAAGAAAAGATATGCAATCCCAAACACCCGTAGAATTGGAACTAATACCAAAGGTCTTTCTTACCCGTTTTGACCCATGACTTACTTTTTGACCCGTAACTGGAATCATCCTAAAGGACTCAAAATAAGCAGATAAAAGTGCGTATTTGGCATCAAAACAAGCAGATAAGAATATCCCAAGCAGTATTAAAGGTGACCGGTTATTTAAAACAAAATAAGAAATGCAATCCCAAACACCCCATAATCAATGATAAACGACCCAAAAGACACATATAAGAAAAAGTTAATTATCAAACTAATTAAACAGCATGAACACATTTTATTCCTTATAAAGCAGTAATGTAGCATCCTAATACGCCAACTAACCAATCCGAACACTTCCATTACAAGTTTTTGAAAATGCACAAAAAAGCGCTTATTTGGCATCAAAATAAGCACAGTAAACAACCCAAAAAGGTGATTGGCTTTTTAAAAATATGTAATCCGGAACACCCCCATACACTTGAAACTAATACTAAAAGCAGCTATCATATCTTTCTTACCCGGTTTGACCCATGACCCACTATTTCAAGGCGTTTACCAAAACATTAAAGGCATACAACAAGATAGCTCAAAGGGTGTGCAATCGCTTTACGACATAAGCATACAACAACCTACGCGCCCCACCGGGTCAATCCTATGAGTGTTTCCCTAAACAAACACTAGGCGCCCCAAAACATTTGCACGCGAACTACTTGTAACAAAAAATAAACACAGTCAATGATCTTTTCTACAGATAAAAAAATATCACATCACATAATTGGTAGATGATCATTTTATAGCTACAACAAAACCCCTAAAACTAAAATGCTCCAAAAAGTTAATCCAAAAGCAAAACCACATATGTTCATAAAAAAAAAAAAAAAAAAAAAAAAAAAAAAAAAAAAAAGTGGCGAGTTGTTTGTTGTAAAAATGTAGTTACTAAAATTATACTAGGTAATAAGATAAGATACTTAAAATGAGAGTATAAATAAATAGCCCATTTTGCAAGCAATTAATACAAAAAATTCGGTGTAGATAATAGTTTTGATATAGAAACTTTTTAAAAACTTATGATGAAAAATCTTACAACTAAAATTATCATGACAAGCCTTAAAATAAGTAATATTATTACCACATATAATTCTTTATTAAATAAGCAACTTGCCAAAATTACCTTGTAGGAGGAGCAGCAAATGAGGCAGTTGAGTAACTGAGTTAAAACCCTAGAAGAATAACTTTTAGTCTTTTACATACAATGAGACAGCTGGGCTAGGGTTCATGGGCTTCACTTGTTTCATTGTTTTCAGTTGAGTTAGATATCCATTTTACAAGTTTTTACCACATTCTTACAATTTAAATTATTTTGTGACTTAATGATTTGAAGTTTTGAACAAACTTTTGCCCTTTACAAGACTTGACTAAATGTTGCTAATAACTTATTTAGTTGTGGGAAAAATCTCCATCGTCTTTTTCACAAGATTTGACTGAATTCTCACGATAAATAAAACAAATGATAGTAATGTTACATTCATGTGACTTGAGAAATATATTTGAAAAGTTGAAAGTCAGGAGTGACCCAATCTGTAAATACTTGACCATTCACAAGACTAGATAACAATGATACCTATAAAAATAACACGTCATATTCTATGCTTAGACGAAAATAATTTTAAAAATGCATCTAACTTGTTCGTTTTAGTTGTTTTGTATAGTTTTTTTTTTTTTTTTTTTTTTTAATTAAAACATAAAATGTCAAATTTCAATTCGACCTATGACCTTTGTGTGTATTTTATTCATGTCAATGACAATTTTATCATTCGATGCTAACAAAATATTACCATTCGATGTTAACAAAGCGGTTAAAAACCTAAGAGTGAAATAATCGCAAAATACACAAAAATTTCAAATTTTAAAAGGTTTGTGTCTTAATAAAAAAAAGACTGCCTGAAGCAAACAAAAATAGAGCAGGTTAAATACATTTTCTTTTTTTTTTTTTTTTTTTTTTGTTATTATCTCTGTTAGATAATAGATATAAATATAAAAACTAGAATCAGTAGTGTACATTTTGTTAAAAATCCTGATTCTACGATACTTTGTGTTACATGTCTTGTTTAGTTATTCCTTATTTACGTCAAACTTATAAGTTATAACATACCTACCTTAGAGAATGGTTCACCATCGATTATCATATCTATGAGCTGCAAAGTTATGATGGCACCAGTGACTGCACCCACACAAGCTCCACTTTAATCGCACCCGT
The DNA here is from genome assembly GCA_022545495.1 of Chrysanthemum lavandulifolium. Classification (NCBI taxonomy): domain Eukaryota; kingdom Viridiplantae; phylum Streptophyta; class Magnoliopsida; order Asterales; family Asteraceae; genus Chrysanthemum; species Chrysanthemum lavandulifolium. The sequence goes on along the minus strand of CM040239.1, from coordinate 31,560,394 downwards.
TATTGCTCCCGCTATTGATCCATCGATAAACGTAAAAAATTGAGTAGCTTAGCATATGAAACAAGAGCGCAAAACATATATGCATATATTATTGAACAACTATAACTAACTATCATAATTTGTTGATATTTTTTCTTGAATTGAAAGGAATTAAAGGTACCTTTGCATTTAAAATTATGTATGAAATGGTAGAAACTAAAGTAAACTGAAAATCCGCTTTAATTTGTTGGTTAATTTGCTCATTTTGGTTGAATTTGAAACTATCCATATTGCATGCAAACTTTACATTAGCATGAATCGTCATTCAGACTTCAGAGATAATGCTATCTCATCGTTCGAAGAGGCGGCTCTCGAACGATGATTCATGAAAATCTGGTTACGATGATTCCTGACAAACAACAAATTAACACAATATTTACAAGACTATGAAAAAGCATACCAAGAGAAACCATGCAAGTAAGAATAGCCATGCAAACTCTACTGAAACCACTAACGAAAACCCTAAATTCAAAATCTGCCATTGATGTAGTTGAGCTAACACCCTCAATAAATAATACTATGTACTATGTCGTTAATGATATATTATTAATTTGCTTCTCATGGTTATATGTATATTATTTATTTATTTATATGATGTTGAATGTGTAAAATTAATGACTATTTTAAAACATTACTTTTACTATTCATATAAGACAAATCTTACATCACATCTTTTGATCATCGATGCATCATGATTTGTGCATTCTGTTTGCATAATATACAGATATTGTAATATCTGATTATGATCGTCGTCAAAAGATGTGATACCCCCTTTCATATAATAGTTTATTTATTTTAATGTATACATGTACTTGTATGTCGTTTCACACACTTTAAATACATCTTCTGCTACGTTACAAGACAATTTTTTTAATACAAACAACTACTACTAACTGTCACTGCTTACTATTTCTGATACTGCTACATTTCGCCAATCACACCCTTACACTTCCAAGAACATTACAAACCACCCTTTTAAGTTTTACATTTAAACAATATCTACCCCTAAACATCACTTCTACAAACAGGACAAGAACCACTCCTAATTAGCCACTCATCTATACATTTTAAGTGAAATATATGCCTACATTTTGGCAACTCTCTTACCACTTCTCTGTTCTTGAAGCTTTGCAAACATATTACACAGTTGTTGCTCACATGGTTTCCGTTTCGTTCAATCTCGTTGCAATCCTTGAACATGCATTTCGGTAATTTGCTTATCGAATCTTCACATAGCCCTTTTGTTCCATTGTTCTCGAAAACGTCAAAGATCTCTTCAAAGCTAGTTTCGATTCCACTAATCTGTATATCAAGATAAAAAGTTGTTTTTGATCAGCTTTGAGATCATCCATTTTACAAGTTTTGACCAAATTCTTAATGATTTGAACAAACTTTTACCCATAAATAAAAATCGCCATCGTCTTTTTCACGAGATTTAACTGAATTCTCACGGTAAATAAAAATGATAGAAGGTTTACATTGATGTGACTTGAAAAATATATTTGAAAAGTTAGAAAGTCTAACTTATTATGATTGGTAAATATATAATAGGTTCTAGTTTAGATTTTAGGTGGCAATCAATCTCAATACCTGAACTAATTTATGTCACGATTTTAAATACGTAGGTAACTTAGGTTTTTGAACCTCCAAACCACCAAAAAGTTTGTTGCACAAAGTTAATTTATACTCACATAGTTTTTAAAAAAATAATTTTATACACACATGTCACAAGTGACTTGCACCATTAGAATTGTATTAAGTTTTTTCTCTTTCTTGATGCTACTCCATATGATTAAATGGCACACGTGTGTATGAATTTCTTGTTGTAAATGTGAGTGTATCATATCTCTAACACTTAGAGCATGGGGTGTTGATAATTCGTTCCTCGCCGTTTCCGTCACCCTCGCCGGTTTGCTTCGTGCCTCGCCACCACACCATTGGAGCTCGCCACTTGAGGCTTCGTCGTTGCAACGACGAGAATAAAGACAAAAGCAATTGTTTGAAACATATTACCGTTTATTGGTAAAATGTTTTTGAAGATCTGTCAACGGCTAGTAGAAAGGAAGAAACACAAAACTAAAAGATATACACATAATATTGCAAGCAAGCTGTTTGATGAAATGCCGCAACGAAGAACCCATTATTTTGAGTTTGGTTTTTTAGTTTGGATTGGACATGGTGTTTGACTGGGAAGTGAAGAGCTGTGAATGAAGATGAACATGATGAAGATGGAAACAGTAGGAGTTATAAAGATGAACATGATGAGATTCTTGAATGGGCAAGGTATTTACTTCTGGTCTTGCTCTTGAGCCTTCTTTATTGACTACTAAAAGTGATAAAGATTCTTTGTTCATTCTCCCTCTAAATTACAAAATATATGGAGGCGAATAGTCATGGTTCGTTACAGATAATTATATAATTATTGTATTTTGTATTTTTATTTAAATAAAATAAAATTTATTGTGTTTGAAAAATATGAAAAAGAAATAAAATGAGGGTGGGTGGGTCTCAAATAAAAAGAGGTGAGTTAGTGTGTTGGAGTGATGTGAAGGTGATGTGGCGCGTGAAATAAACGTGAAAATTGAAAATTGAACCCACGACACCCGTCTTTTATTGGTGTCTGTAATTCACACAAAATACCCTGCCAAATATATACTTCACTCTTTCACAGAAAATAATAATAATAATAATAATAATAATAATAATAATAATAAAGAAAAATAACAAATGGCATTAAGTTAATAGAATGGTTGGGGAACAAACGGCGGTGCCATCTGCTGGTTTTTGGAGAATGGCGGACGAACAAAGTGTTGTACCGTGCACTTTAATAGAATAAACTTTTAATTTAAAAAACTGTTGTTGGAAACAAAATTTTGACTTATTAACACCTACAAGTTAATTTTTAACTTTTAGTGAAAATAGCATTTCTTATAAAAGATATATCTATATATACTTACTTGCCATTGATAGGCTTTGAGCAATGCGGGAGTGACCCAATCCGTAAATACTTGACCATTCACAAGACTAGATAACAATGATACCTATATAAATAACACATTATAATAGTCTATCAATCTTATATATATAGAGATAATAAAAAAATAAAAAAAATAAAAAAAAAAAATTGTATCCCAACTCGTCCAGTTTAGTTGTTTTATATAGCCTTCTTTCTTTTTTCTATTAAAACACAAACCTTTTATATTTCAATTATGACCTATAGCTAATTAGTTGTTCATGTGTAATGATCATTTTACTTTCGATATTAGCAAGGTGGTTAGGAACGTAAGGGTAGAATGGTCACAAAATACACACAAATATCAAAATTTAAAAAGTTTGTGTCTTAATTTTAAAAAAATGTAATTTGCTCATTTTTGTTATCCCTGTTAGATCATAGATATAACTAAATATACAAAGCAGGAGAGTAGTTTATATTTTGTTAAAAATCTTGATTCTTCGATACTAAGTTGTGTTACATGTCTTGTTTAGTTAGATAATAGATATAACTAAATATAAAAACTAGGAGTAGGGAGCAGTAGTAAATATTTTGTTAAAAATCGATACTTTATGTTACATGTCTTGTTTGGTTAGATAACATATACTGTAACTAAATATAAAACCTAGGAGCAGTATTGTATATTTTGTCAAAAATCTTTTGATTTCATTATTCGATACTTTGTGTTACATGTCTTGTTTATTTAGTTCATTACGCCAAACTTATAAGTCATAACACACGTACCTTAGAGAATGGTTCACCATCGATGATCATATCCATGAGCTGCAAAGCTGTGATGGCACCAGTGACTGCACCCACACAAGCTCCACGAACCAATCCAGTTTCCATACTTGGTCCTTTGATCGCACCCGTTATTGTTCCCACTATTGCTCCACCTAAAATCCGTAAAAAAAAAGTTAAAAATAGTTTAGCAGGAAATTTTATATGCTTTGCTGGTTTGCTCATTTAATTTGGTTGAATTTAAAACTATCCATATTGCATGCAAACTGTATATATATATTAGCATGAATTAATCATCGTTCAGAGATAGCGCTCTCTGGTCGTTAAAAGAAAGCGCTATCTGAACGATGATTCCTGACAAACAACAAATTAACACAATATTTACAAGACTAAGAAAGAAGCATGCATACCAAGAGAAACCATGCAAGTAAGAATAGCCATGCAAACCCTACTGAAACCATTAACGAAAACCCTAAATTGAAAATCTGCCATTGATGTAGTTGAGCTAGCTTATACCCAAATGGATTTAATATGTAAGAAAGACGAAAGTGAATAGAGTACTTATAAATGTTTTGAAAACACAAAAAATTGAAGAATGCATTTATAGATGAGAAAAAAGAGGAGAGTGTGCATTAATGGAAAGACTCAGAAAGCTACGTAGCTCAACACTTGCCTTACATGCACGATTGCATCAACACTATTATTTATCTAATCTAATCTATTTATCTATTCTTATAAGACTGCTTCCAGCAAGGAGCGGCAAGCTCCGTGAGGTGCATGGCTCACGCGCCACCCTTGCTGGTGGCTTGTTATGTCAAGTGTGAGGCGGCAAGCTCCTTGAGGTGCATGGCTCACGCGCCACCTTTGCTGGTGGCTTGTTGTGTCACGTGTGAGGGCCAGAGAAAAAGGGACGAAAGGTGAGATGCTCACTGCTTACGAAAATGTGTGTAGCGGGTCTTTTTAGTGTTTTTATTATTTGTTTGTATTTAGTTTGTGAGTATGTGTAGGTTATCTAGTGGGTTATATTTATATATGAGTATGTATTTCAAATAAATGTGAGAGAGTGGTATTGAGGTGAAAGCGAGAAGGAGTGAGGAAAGAGATCTTGATGTGGCTACCGAGATAAAGGTAAAATAATATGATTGTTCGAGAGTTGTCTAACTAATAAAGTAATTTTACTCTCATTTAATGTTCGTGTCGACACTGTTGATAATTTACAAGTCTCACTAAGATCGAGAAACGCAATGTTTACTCTAACGAAATATTTGTTTGCTAGATGAAAATTTCATCTTTGCCTATTTGAAAAGAGTAAACAAACGTATATGTGACTTTTTTTAGGTAACAATGATTCATTACATTTTGGCCGACTAATCAACGAAATGTAGTCTACCACACAAACCCAAAGGCATATAGCATTTTTTTTTCACGGTATTATGTTAAACCATATGTTACAGATGTAAACACACTCTTAAAAACCGTTTAATATCAGTTTAGTATCATATCGAAGATAACCATATATATCTTAAATCTTCGGGGCGCTACGACAATCATTGTACTTCCCCGTTTGTTCAATCTAACAAGACTAATACAGATCAAATGATCAATCTTGTGTATGAAAAAGGCTTGTAGGCCGATGATATTTCATGTTGTGTGAAATTGCTTCCAATACTCCTGTCATTGATATCAACATTAGGTTTTGGTTCATTAGTCATGAAAATATGCATTAAAGTTGAATTAGATTTGTGTCCTGCATGCCTGATGATGATTGATGGTCAATGTACCAAATCAACTTTTGTCATATGTTGGATTGTTAGTTGCCATCATATTATTACTTGTAACAAGCTTTACGTAAGCTATTGCTTAATCTTATCAACATAGCCAAAACTTTAATGATATTACAACTATTGCAAAAACAAATAAGTTTAACATGTATATTGTTGCTTTACTATACACCTTTTATATAATGTCCTGTGTCAAAGTTGCTCATTTTTCTTTAAAGCTAAAATTATATACAAATCTTTCTGATATGTCTCTTGACAGCCGGATCCAGAAACAAGTCATATGATATGCACTTAATGTTAAATTTTGAATATAAATCTTGTGCTATAATCTAATATTATAAATTTTAGCATAAAATTTCACTATGCGCTGCCATGTATAAAACTTTAGAGATAATAACAAAAAAAATGTTTCTAACTAGTTCATTTGTGTTGTTTTGTGTAGTCTTTTTTTTTCTAGTAAAACACAAAACTTTTAAATTTGGACATTTGTGTATACTTTTTTCATGTACAATAATAATTTTACCTTTGATGTTGACATGGTGGTTAAAAAATACGTATTAAGGTAAAATAATCACAAACTACACATAAAAATCGAAATTTAAGATGTTTGTGTTTTAATAGAAGAAAAAAAATGATATACAAAACAACAAAAATAAACAAATTACATATATTTTTTGTTATTATCCCAAAACTTTTATTATTGAAAGTTTAAAACAGTGTGCAAACAAACCAAAAGAAAAGAGGGGCTAATGAAATTTTATGGAGCGTAGTGTCACGAACCACCTATCTTTTACAAGTATGTTCGGGATTCCGGATTATTCAACACTTCTCTTGGAAGGTCTTGGATAAGCTTGGAAGAGTTTAGAAGACCATGGAAGATTATGGATAATCTTGGAAGCTTTTGGAATATGTTAGAATAAGTTGGAAGCTCTAGAAACATACTAGAAGCTTATGGAAAGCCTAGAAGCTAGAAGCTTCCATGAACCTTGTAGAATGATGTACATAGTAGTATAAATAGGTGTTGCCTCATTTGTAGATGGCATCTAACAAATTCTCTTGTAAGCTAAACTTGTAAAGCTCTCTAGTAATACAAAGTGTTCGTTATATTCCACTTGTTCTTCTCTTTGAAGTTTACTTTCGTTGCCTACATCGTTGAGTATTCGAGCAAGGCTGAGCTTAGTCGAGACTAAGTGTCGCACATGAGACCTTGTAGAGACAAGTCAGTGACAAGTGGTATCGAGCCGAGGTTGATTCAAGGCGATGGCAAGCGAGGCCGATAAGATTGGAGCTAGTGGAAGTGCGGTCATTGACGAGAGGCAAGGTCGCGATGACAGCGTCAAGACCCAAAGAAGAGGTGCGTCTAAGGGCGTTATGTCGAGCTTTGATAAGAGATTGACGGGTGTTGAGACATCCGTGTCGGAGTTGAAGACCCAAGTTGAGGGCTTGGATGGTCTAGACACCGAGTTTATGACCATGAAGGATGACTTTCGGGAGGTCATCAATACGCTTAGTGGTGAATTTAAGCGTGAAATCAATGGCCTAAAGAGTTGTTCATAGGCAAAATCTCCAACATTGAAAAGACCATCGAAGACTTGCAAGCCGATGTAGTGTTATCAAGCGATCCATGGCGAATGGAGGTGTAACGTTGGTAATAATGCTCAGAGATCGATGTTCCAAAACCATCACCGTTCGTGGAAAGCGAGAAGCTAAGGTGGTTGATGATTACTTGTGGAGATGGAGCAATACTTGGAGGCATCAACATTACGGATGACGAATCTAAGATCAAGATGGTGACCCGATACTTGAAGGATACCGCGGCGTTATGGTGGAGCGTCGGTATGGAGATATCGGCGGTGCGTGTACTATCAATACTTGGGCTGATTTTGTTGCGGAACTTAAGAAGCAATTTTATCCAGAGAATGCTAAGAGCGAAGCAAAGAGTGGCCGTAAACTTAAGCATTAAAGACGATCCGGGATTATGTTAAGGAATTTACTACACTAACCTTGGAGATTCCGGATCTTTCGAACAAGACTCTCTTTTATTTCCTCGATGGTTTGCAAAGATGGGCTAAGGCGGAGTTAGAGGCGTGGAGTTCAATACCTTTTCTGACTATCGCTTATGCCGAGGGCTTGATTGAATTTAGTGCGAGAAGAAACGTCTAAGCCAAAGGATCGAAAGGTGAGCCATGAGAAGGTGGGGAGAGAAAGTCGCTCAAGCAAGCACAGAATACACGTAAACCACCCACCGGAAAGAACAAGGAAGTGAAGCGGCCTTCAAGAGTGGTGGATGCTTCATATGTGATGGACCTCATGGAGCTCGAGATTGCCCAAGAAAGCAAGCCTTAATGGAATGATGGCTCATGAAGGCGAAGGCCCAGTGATGGTGGATACAAGGCGGAGGTGCCAAAGTTGTTGGGAAAAGGATTGCAATTTGTGGAAGCAACCATCAATGGGATCAAGGTACGTGCTCTAGTAGATTCCGGTGCCACTCATAATTTTGTGTCGGTTGATGAAGCCAAGCGGCTAGGATTAGCGCTACAAAAGGAAGTGGACGTTCAAGTCAGTAAACTCGAAGGCCAAGCCGAGTGGAAGGAGTGGCCAAGGATGTTCGAGCTAAGATTGGAGAATGGGAGGGGACGATTGACTTGTCGGTGGTCCCATGGATGATTCGATGTGGTTCTTGGGTTAGAGTTCCTCGATAAGGTACGAGCTTCCTATGCCATTTGCTAATTCTTTATGTATCCTAGATGGTGGAAAGACTTGCATGGTTAGCACGGAGCGGGATTCTAAGTGTGAGCGAAGACCCTTTCGGCCATGCAATTCAAGAAAGGGTACAACAAGGCGAGCCTTGCTATTTGGCGATAACAAGGCTAGAGACGGATGGTGAGTTGGGCAAAGTAGAGTACGAAGGAGATCGAGTGGGTACTTGACGAGTTCGAGGGCGTGATGCCCAAGTTGCCCAAGAAACTACCACCTAGGAGGAGGTGGATCATACCATCGAGTTGGAATCGGGTTCCAAGCCACCCGCCAAAGCCCCCTTACCGAATGCCACCACCGAGTTGGAGGTTGCGTAAACAACTCAAGGATCTTTTGGATGCGGGCTATATTCGACCCTCAAAGCCCGTATGGTGCTGCTGGTGCTATTTCAAAGGAAGAAGGACGGATCCTACGGATGTGCATAGACTACCGGGCACTTAATAAGGTAACGATCAAGAACAAGTACCGATTCCTCTCATTGCGGTTGTTTGATCAACTTGGAAAGGTGAGATACTTCTCAAGTTAGACTTGAGATCGGGTACTATCAAATACGGATAGTGGAGGAGGCGAAGCTAAGGCGACGTCGTCGCAAGGTATGGATCTTCGAGTTCTTAGTCATGCCATTTGGCTTAACGAATGCTCCAGCTACTTTTTGCACCCTTATGAATAAGTTATTTCACCGCCTTGATAAATTTGTGGTGGTATACTTGGGCGATATTGTTGTTTATAGTCATACCTTGGAGGAGCATGTCTTGCATTTGAAACAGTGTTCCAAGTGTTGCGAGACAATGAACTTTATGTGAAGTTGGAGAAATGCTATTTCGCCCGAGGCAAGTCGAGTTCTTGGGACACAAGATCAAAGGCGGTGGATTGATGATGGGCGGTGCAAAGGTAAAAGCGATCCAAGAATGGGAACCGCCAACCAAGGTGACGAGTTACAATCTTTTCTTGGCTTGGTGAACTATTATCAAAGGTTTATCAAGGGGTACTCGGCAATAGCATCTCCCTTGACGGACCTATTGAAGAAGAACAAAGCTTGGAGTTGGGACGAAAAGTGCCAAGTGGCGTTCGAGAGTTTGAAGAAGGCGGTTATGGAAGAACCGGTGTTGAGACTACCGGATGTAACTATGCCTTTCGAGTTACACACGGATGCATCGGACTTTGCTATTGGAGGAGTTATAATGCAAGAAGGACACCCGATCGCATTCGAGAGTCGGAAGCTAAATGAGACGGAAAGGAAGTACACCGTGCAAGAGAAAGAAATGACGGAAATTGTGCATTGCTTGCGGATTTGAAGGCATTATTTGTTGGGTTCGAGATTCGTGATCAAGACGGATAACATTGCTATGAGTTACTTTCCAACCCAAAAGTTAAGTCCCAAGCAAGCTCGGTGACAAGACTTCCTAGCCGAGTTCGACTATCACTTGGTACAAGCGGGAAGGCTAATGTGGTGGCCGACGCATTGAGTCATAGGCGGAGTTTGTGGCAATCACCCAAGCAATTCTTCCTCCAGACCGAATCAAGGAAGGATTGGAACATGATCCTTTGCCAAAAAGCTCGTGGCCCTAGCAAGAGGCGGAAGACTCGGATATTTTGGCTTAAATGAGACATGTTGTTCGAGAAAGGGAGATCGGCTTTCGTACCTAAGTGGGGTGATCTTAGGCGCAATCTTGAAAGAGTGTCATGATTCGGTGGGCGATCATCCGGGATCAAGAGGACGTTGGCGTTGGTCGAAGGCACTTATTATTGGCCAAGGATGGAGGACGATGTAGAGACATTCGTGCGAACGTGCCTTATTTTCCAACAAGACAAGATAGAGCAAATAAAGTCCGGAGGATTGTTAGAGCCTCTACCGACGCCCAATGGACCATGGGAAAGCGTTTCCATGGACTTCATCACTTGTTTACCGAAGTCGGAAGGGAATGGGAGTATTATTGTGGTGGTCGATCGATTCTCGAAGTATGGAACTTTCATTGCCGCACCACCCGATGTTACCGCGGACGATACGGCAAAGCTTTTCTTTAGAAATGTGGTGAAGTATTGGGGAGTGCCACATGTGATCGTTAGTGATCGAGATCCAAGATTCACGGGGCGCTTTTGGACGGAGTTGTTCAAGATCATGGGAATGGATTTGAACTTCTCTACAAGTTTCCATCCCCAAACGGACGGGCAAACGGAGAGGGTGAACGCATTATTGGAGCTCTATCTTCGGCACTATGTGATTGCCAACCAACATGATTGGGCTAACCTCCTTGACGTTGCTCAATTCTCGTACAACATGCAAAGGAGTGAAGCCACGGGGAAGAGTCCTTTTGAGTTGGTCATGGGGCGCCAACCATTGACTCCGAATGCATTAGCCGCATCATATGAGGGGATTAGCACTGCTGCTTACAAAACAATGAAGGAATGGTATGAACAAGCGGACTTGGCCCGGGCTTCGTTGGATAGAGCGGCTAAGAAGATGAAGAAGTGGGCGGACGGAAAAGAGACACGTCGAGTTCGGTCGGGGATCAAGTGATGGTGAAGCTCTTGCCTCAACAATTCAAATCACTAAGGAAGGTGCAAGGGTTTAATACGGAGTATGAAGGCCCTTTCCGGTGATAGGGCGTGTTGGAAAAGTTTCTTATCGACTTCAACTACCGCCCAAGTTGAAGATTCATCCGTCTTCCGTTACCCTTCTCAAGCCTTATCATAAGGACGAGGAAGACTCGGGCGAGGGGTGTCCAAGCGGGCACCAACAGTGGTTGTTACTTAACGATCGAGAGGTTGAGGAGATCTTGTCGGATCATACGATCTGAAGGCGGGGGTGCCGAGCTATAAAGTACTTGATCAAATGGCGTAATTTGCCCGATAGTGAAGCAAGTTGGGAAGCCGAAGACTTGTTGTGGCAATTTGCGGACAAGATCAAGAAGTATCATGAGGATGGCACGACGAGGACGTTGCAAGCTTAGGTGGAGGAGGATGTCACGACCCGCCTATCTTTTACAAGTATGTTCGGGATTCCGGATTGTTCCACACTTCTCTTGGAAGGTCTTGGATAAGCTTGGAAGAGTTTAGAAGACCATGGAAGATTATGGATAATCTTGGAAGCCTTTGGAATATGTTAGAATAAGTTGGAAGCTCTAGAAACATACTAGAAGCTTATGGAAAGCCTATAAGCTAGAAGCTTCCATGAACCTTGTAGAATGATGTACATAGTAGTATAAATAGGCGTTGCCTCATTTGTAGATGGCATCTAAGAAGTTATCTTGTAAGCTAAACTTGTAAAGCTCTCTAGTAATACAAAGTGTTCTTTATATTCCACTTGTTCCTCTCTTTGAAGTTTACTTTCGTTGCCGACATCGTTGAGTATTCGAGCAAGGCTGAGCTTAGTCGAGACTAAGTGCCGCACGGGAGACCTTGTAGAGACAAGTCCGTGACAGTAGGGCCTAAAGCGAAAAATAATGTGGGCTTGGAATGGCCTTCTATTAATGCTTTTAATTCTCCATTTACTTTAATATCAACCCACATTTTTATGTTTATGTCTTGTGAACATTTGTATTTATGGGTGTTTATCGATAGGGGGAATTGCATACATACTCACTAAAACTTGTATATTTGCATATTTCCTTAAAATACAAGTTTTGGGAATATGCAAATATGCAAGTTTTAGTGGGTATATATGCAATTAACCATTATCGATTTGGTTTTCGGGGTTTTTTCAGTCATTTTGTTCGGGTTATTCGGGTTGGATTTTTTTCAACCAAAACAGAAAACCAAATTTGAATTCAAATCAATTATCGGGTTGACTTGAAACCCGGATTATATTAATTTTTTTTTCACTTAATTATATATTTTTAAAATATATATTTTTTATTATTTTTTTAATTATATATTCGATACAAAAGCTAGTTTTTTTATAACTTTTGCAATCAGCTCTCCTAAATCATATAATTATGTTGATTAAAGCTCAAAAACTAACAACTTAAACAATCAAATACAACACTAAAACAAATTTACTTTTCAAAGTATGCTTGTTGAATCATGAGTTGAAAAGAAAAATCATAGATACATCATTGAGCAATTTTCACTATAATTTTTACGTTAATACCATCGCTCAAAAACTAACAACTCATACCGTGCGGCAATACCATTGCCTCGAGTGAGGTATGGTTCGGTTTGAGAGAGATTCGGTTTGGGAGAGGTGAGCAAAATATAGCCGTTGTTTGAGGTATGAAATTGAGTGAGGTATGGAATCATGGTTGCAATAGAAAAGTATGGTGAGGTATGAAATTAGGTGGAATGATATTATTGGTGGGTGGTAAGGTATGGGTGAGGTATGGATGGCATAAATGCCACCACCCTTAGTCCAGGTCCCTTTTTCCTTAATTATTTTTGGGGTGTGTTTGGTATCTTCCAATCGAAATGAAGGAATGATATCATTCCGATTCAAAGTGTTTGATATTCTGGAATGATTATCAAAAGTAAAAATAATATACAAATATATTTCATACTTAATAGGCATCAAAAGGGTAGTATATGCTTATTTCATTTTCGGGCTCACCACTTCTCTAATTTATAATACACTAGCTAAAAGACCCGTGGAATTCACGGGTATCTTAAAGAAACGTTATAAAATAGATAATATTTTGTGTGTTATGTAGTTAGACAATAGCAAGAACCACATTAGTATAAGTAATTGTGAAATATAAATTTGCTATTGATGAAAAATCTTTATATCAACACAACAGATAAATAACTAAAAAGAACATACAGTTCCATAAAGACATATTCTAGCTTTTGTTTCGATGAGCTCATTTATATTTCGCGTTGAATTATTTTATCGTGACTATTTTGATGATCTTTAATAATCATCTAGATGAATATTTATATACATGAATTACCTATTTTATCTCATCTCAACTACTCTAACATCACATTTTTATTCCTATTTAGTCTTAAGAACCCTATCTTATCCCATTTCAACTCCTCCAAGCATCACCACTTCTCCTCCGACTTCCTCCCCACCACATGTATTCATCGCCGCCAAAACATGAAAGATAATAGCAATTCATGCGAAAAGAATTAAGCATTTGGTGTCGGGGTGAACATTTTTTTATGCTATAAGAAGTTGGAATGCCTCATAAACCTTCAACCCGGCGAGTGCAACAAATCCACATTTAGTTTTGTGTTGAATCATCCTGTAATATGCGACAACTAAAGACAATTAAATGACAAAAATGTATCTATTTCAAAAGAACATATAACACATATTACTTCCTCCGTCTCAAAATTATTGTCATGAGAGAGAAATCATAAATTTTAATAAAAGTAGGGTCATTTTATATTCACCCACTTAAATAGAATATTCTCACACTATATTCTATAGTTTTTACTTAAAAAAGAAAATGAACAACTATTTTGAGACATCCCGAAAAGAAAATATGGACTATAATTCTGAGACGGAAGGAGTAATATATATAACTTCAATTATTAATCATAACATAATTCTAATTATAAATTGTATCAAACAACTATAATGTTTTGCAACCAACAAAATACATTTAAAATGCAACAAAGAAAATAAAACACACACACACACATGGACGGAACTATGTATGGCCAGGAGAGGGTCCCCCCCAAACAACATTTGCGGCACCTAGTGTAAATATTATAGGTTTTATGGGTAATTTAGTTGAGGTTACAAACAAATCTCCAAATTGACCCCCCAAAATAAATTCGGCCCTCTCAAAAAAAATAAACACTCATAAACGACGTTACATCGGTATAAAAATAACCCTTAGAGATGGTATTTAGTCGGTGGTCGTAGATGGTGGAAATACTGGGAATGACATAAATTGGTTCCTCATTTGATTCACTATTTTAACAAACGTTTGAAATTTCCAAATTAGAATAGATTGATTAGCTGTAAATTTGGGAAAAAAAATAGGAATAAAACTTACTTTAAAATAGATTGATTAGCTGTAAATTGGTTCCTCATTTGATTCACTATTTTAACAAACGTTTGAAATTTCCAAATTAGAATAGATTGATTAGCTGTAAATTTGGGGAAAAAAAATAGGAATAAAACTTACTTTAAAATATATTGATTAGCTCTAACTTTCAAAATAAAATAGATTGATTAGCTTTAAAAAGTATACTATAGTGACACACATATGTTTTGCCACTAAAAGTATGTGCCACTAAATGGCAATTTTTTTGTAATGTCTTCTAAACCCACCAAGGATGGTGGGTATCAAAACCATTCCCATTCTCATTAAAGAGTTATTCCCTTAGCAACCAAACACCTCTATGATAACTTTGTTACCAAATCTTCGCCTAATCATCGTACCTTGAACATTCATAGCCACGCACAAATACATTTTTATCAAGAACGACACAAAATCAAACCATAACTTACGCAATGAGATAAATGTATCTATTCGAATATAAAATCTAAATCAATCCAAAGCCAAAGGTTGTTCAAAAATACTCACATCGAAATAAACCCTCATAAACGACGTTAACTCGGTATAAGAAATAACCCTTAGAGATGGTATTTAGTCGGGGTCGAAGATGGTGGAAATACTGGCAAACACATAATTTGGTTCCTCATTTGATTCACTATTTTTAATAAACGTTTAAAATTTCAAAATTAGAATAGATTGATTAGCTGTTACTTTGGAAAAAAAATGAATAAAACTTACTTTAGAATAGATTGATTAGTTGTAACTTTCAAAATTAGAATATATTGATTAGCTGTAACTTTGAAAAAAATAAGGATTGATACCTTTATTATCAAACGCTCTTTTCCCGAACAATTTTAAATTTGAAAAAAAATTTACTTCACAAACTTCCAACTTATCAAATACTTTCCTATCCAAACTTTTTGTTGGTAGTATCTTTTATTATAAGTTTAATGTTACTCATAGAAGATTTGTGGAGCTTCACCATATCTATCTACCTATATAAAAAAAGAGACAAATGTAAACTAAGTGAGTGAATAAAACTATGGGTCCGTTTAGTTTAAGGGTTTGAAATATAGGAATGACTTTCATTCCTAATACATTATGTTTACTTAGGGTGCGTTTGGTATCCCACTATGGGAATAAATCTATTACTTTGAAAGTGATTAATGTTGTTTGGTTGGTTATGGGGCCCACCACAATGGAATGAGGATACCCATGATATGTGGGTTTCCTCATAGGAGTATGATTTGGTGGGTATGTGGATACCCATGAAAACTTGAAAAGTGACATCTACATACTCATTTCCATTCCACTTTTTTCTCAAACCTATACCTACAGTGATTCCATTAAGCATACCAAACGCACCCTTAGTGTGTTTATTACTAAAAAGTGGGTATCAAACCCACAAATATAAGTCTCTTCTAAACCCACCAAGCATGGTGGGTATCAAAACCCATTCCCATTCTCATTAAAAGAGTGATTCCCTTTAGCAACCAAACACCCCCTATGATAACTTTGTTACCAAATCTCCAAATCTTCGCCTAATCATCGTACCTTGAACATTCATGATGACGTATAGTCTATATCCTTTATAAACGGGTTACCTCGGTATAAGAAATCACGGATGGTACTAAAGTCAATACTAACTTGGCCCACTATGCGAATAGGGGCTAAGCCAACTAAACGTTTGGGCTCATTAGAATAGGCCCATTATCAAACCGAATCTATTGATGGAATAGATATCCGATATCTTCTAAATAGGAAGATAATCATCCCACGACCGATTAAGGCGGGATCGCGTTTGGGCTCAAGGTTGAGGAACCGATATCTTCTAAATAGGAACCAACAAGGATTCCGTGCGTATATAAAGGAATTACATCCCTCGTTTAAGTGCGATCTAAAACCCTAATTCTCCTTAAACCTAAACCGATTACTTACTCTCGCGGGAGGATAATCGTGGAGACAATCCCACGATAAGCCTAACGGTGTCTTTTGTCTCTTAGTGCGCGGTCTCGAGCAACGATTCTCAATTGGTGCGGGGCAGGAGCTCCAAACAAGGAACGTCCAACTTTTGCATCAACAAGTGGCGCCATCCGTGGGACCATTCACTAAGAACCAAGAACTAGAATGACGAAGCGATCGCAATCGGACTTTCTTTGGAAAGAAGGCGCCAATGATCAACTCCCAAGCGGATCTGCAGGACAACCGGTCTTGCTAAAAATCGGGGATCGAGGCCGAGATTCGGCCTTCCTGCAGTGGAACCGCTCTGGGGACAACCCGGGCAACAACTACCACCACCGGTGCGGAGATCCGCTGCGCTCCTTTTACTCCACTCCAATCGGTGCTAGAAGCTAACTTCACAAAAGCACCCGACGCACCCGATAAGAACAAGGCGTGTTGATAGAAGCGGATACCCCGTCCTGGGGGTCGTTCGAATTAGAGCCAAGTAGTTTTGTCTCTCAAAACTACGAAGCCTAACTATCCTCATGCAAGAGGAAGCAAAGAAAAGACCGGTCGGTGCGCATGCTCGGCTCGACTTTGGCGGAGTTTGAGACATCTCCACCGCGTCGTCGGAAGGAGAAGCGGGAGGGATAATCGCCGACCCCGGTGTTCAATAGAATCGGAAGGAGAGTCGAGGAAGATGACACATCGACTCGCGACCTATGGACGAAAGTGAGGAAGATGAGAGGTGCACCAATGTCCACACTAGACTTGGTAGCCGCAGTACAAGATAGGCGGGGGCGATATTCCCAGTGAGAGTCCCCAAGCACAAATTGCAGAGGCGGTCGGTATGCGCCGAAGGAGAGAAGAACTATCCTCTAGTAATTCCTCGGACAACGAGGATAGTGAGGCTGGACATTGGAAATCGAAGAAAAACCGTGACCAAGAAGAGGAGGATATGTCTCTCCCGTGGCGCCGTCGGAAAGGTAGATCGTTCACTAGGCGCATCGGTGATTTCTCGAGAGAACAAAAGAGGCGCATGCCTACTAATGTTAAAACCTATGATGGAGCGGTGACCACAGCGATCACCTAAAATTTTCGAATCGGCGCAACCATTGAAAACTAGCCACAACCGGTATGGTGCCACATGTTCAATTCCACACTTTGGTGGAAATGCGGGCGGTTCAACAAGCTTCCACGAAGCATCAATGGCTTTGAAGAGTTGAGGAAGGCATTCGCCTAAACTTTACTCAACGAAAAAGTGTGCTAAAACCCCATTGAACTCGCTAGAGTCAAAGCAGTATAAAGGGAATCCACAAGCGCTTTTATGGGCGCTTCAAGGATGAGTGCATGCAAGTCAAAGCATGTCCCGGTACTCAAAATTTCGGGGTTCATGAATGGGATCGGCAACCCGAAACTTATTAAAAGATTGAATGACAGATTCCCCGATCCTTGATGAGGTTATAAACGCGCGGTCCTTTGTACAAGGAGAAGGCTGCTGCGGCGGATAGCAAGAAGCTATTCAAACTACCGGTCACAGGAACAACACAGGAGACAATCCACGAGACGGAATAATAACCGTAACGGGAACTATCGCAACCAAGGGAATGGTCGCGACAATGACAAATACACCCGCTTACAAAATCGCGAAGGAAATACTGCATGAGAGGGTGCTAACTTCCCGAGACCGCCACAAATCGCACTCAGGAGGATCGGCGTGTAGGGAGTGGATCTTGTGATTACCACGCACAAAGGGCCACACTACTAACGAATGTGTCCAATTCGTCGACTCATTGACAAAATGGTTAAAGATGGCGATTAGACCATTTAGTCAAAATATCAAGGAAGGAAAGATAGGTCAAAAGCGGAAACAAGAAGGAGACACCCAAGGAGAAGGCGACACCATCTACATGATACAATCATGGCGGTGGGTCACCGACGGAAGGTCGACCGAGGAGTTTTCTCGAGGAAGTGAAATATCATTCCGGCCTTAGCTGCGGACAACGCGTTGATCGAACCACTCACTATCGAGATTAGTGCGGGGTCGCGACATCCATCGCATGTATGTTGATGGTGGGCGTCGGCGGACATCATGTATGAGCCTTTGCTTCAAGCAGCTGCGGTAGGAAATCTGTGATCGGCTAACCCAGGTCGAGCAGCCTTGCGGTTTCACGAGGAAAAAATATGGCCTATGGGCCGTCGATTACCGATCGACGCCGGAAGCGAAAAGCACTCCATAGCGGCTTGGATGGAGTTCATGGTGATCAAATCTCCTCGCCATACAATGGCATTATCGGAGACCGGGATCTCGACTATCGCGCGATGCCATCAACGGCGCGGGATGCTTAAATTCCCGGTGGAAGGGGTATAGTTACTCTTTACAATGCCACCGTGCGCGAGAGAGAATGTAACACGATTACATGCGAAGCGGAATCAATCCGGGGACGACATGCAACCAAAGTTCCAAATCGAAGGTTGCGATTCACCGAAATACCGAGCGAAATAGCCATCGGATGGTCACTATCGGACAACGGCAAATCGGTGTGTGCGCTCTCTGCAAAGAACTTAGACATTTTGCATGGGGCCAAAACACATGATGGGGTACCGCTCTCAATCACGAACACAAGCTGCGAATCCGACAAGGGTACTCGCCTATCCGCCGGAAGAAGCGGCTAAGCCCAGGCGCGCAAGCGATCTGGCGGTACACAAGGCGGTCGATCACGGGAATTATCGTGAAGTCTACTACCACGGTGGCTTTCTAACCCGATAATGGTCAAAAGAGCGGCGATGGTGGCGAATGTGTGTTGACTTTACTGATCTTAACAAAGCGTGCCCACAAGGCGCTATCCATTACGAGATAGGCGGAAAATAGAGTCTCGTGCGGGTACCCATTGAAGTGTTTCCTAGATGCGTACAAAGGATACCATCAAATTCGGATGGCTAAAGAGGATGAAGAAAAGGCGGCCTTCCACACGGGCCAAGGCGTTCTTGTTACACAAAATGCCCTTTGGCTTGAAGAGCGGGTGCCACTATCGGCGGTTGGTGGATAGCGCTTTCGAAAAGCAGGTGGGCGCAACCTAGAAGTCTATGTCGATGATCTAGTCATCAAGAGCCATCTTGAAGATGAGCTAATCGCGACATTGAGGAGGCGTTTAAAACTCTACGAGATCAACATGGTGAATCCCAAAAGTGCACATTCGGCGCTCTTGAAGGCATGTTCCTTGGATACTGATTGAACCCGACGGTATAAAACCGTGTCGAGAAAAGACAAAAGCGGTCATCGAACTTCCTTCACGCGCGTTGAAGGAAGTCCAATCTCTAAGCGGAAAGTTGGCGGCTAAGCGAGTTCCTATCCAATCGGCGAAAAATCATTACCACTTTTCAAAACACTCGAAGTGTATAAGAAGGGTGATTTCAAGTGGACTACGGAGGCGTAAAGCCTTCACTCGGCTTAAACGACATCGGCAATGCTCCCAACACTCGTCGCACCCGACCGGGGAAGAACGATCATGTACTTGTCCGCGGCGATGGAGCAATCGGTAGCGATGCTACTAACGAATAGGGATTCATACAAACCCTATCTACTTTGTAAGCAAAGCGCTAAAGAAGACGGAGATGAACTACACCGCCATGGAAAAATTAGTTCTTGCATTGGTGTTTCTTTGCTAAGCGGCTCTGCGCAGTATTTCGAGCGCGCAGGTGCGGTAATCACCGATCAACCAATCAGCGATTATCTCTAAACACGATGCATCGGGCCGACTCGAAGTGGAGTGTATTCTTGGCGAACACAACATCTCTTACGAGACCACGCCACGGCAATCAAAGGGCGATTACAGCGAGACTTCATCATCGAAAAGCCGAACAAGGCGAGTACCCACACCAAATAAGGCGGGCGACATGATCCATGGATCTTGTTTACTGATGGATCCTCATGCATTGATGGTTCGGGGCGAGCCTTATCCTTACAAATCCGGAGGAATGGAATTCACTTACGCCTTTGCGCTTTGAATTCTGACGACAAACAATGAGGCGATCTGAAGCTCTACTCATTTGGACTACGCATTGCGGCTCGAATGGGTGTACATAACCTAGAAACAAGCGTGGATTCCGGCTGGTGGCCAACCACGTGTTGGGCGAATCGTGGCTAAGGAAGATAATATGATCGATATCTCGACAAGACCAAGACACGATCAAAGGTTTTGTGAGTTCACCATCAAGCGGGTTCCTAGAGGAAAACCGCAAGGCGGATGCACTAAGCAAGATTGCCTCGACAAGCTTTGCACACCTATCAAAGCAAGTTCTAGTGGAAACACTAAAAGCAAGTCAATCTCGAGATGGAAGTCTCCACGATCATAGAGGAGGAAGGTCCTACATGGATGACACCAATAACGGACTTCTAAACAAAGGAATGTTACCCGGGAGGCGAAGGAAGCTCGCGGGATACGGCGCCTGTGTGAGATTTGAAATCGAGACAACATCTTTGTCTGGCGCTCCTTCCTGCAACCATGGCTCCATTGTGTAGGCCACTTCAGGCGAATTATGTCTGCGAGAGATCCATGAAGGTTCATGCGGTATGCACTCGGGACCACGATCCGTTGTGGCGCGCCATGAGATCGAGATACTCTTGGCCTACCATGCACCGTGATCGCGGGACTTAATAAGGAAGTGTAACGATTGCCAAGTGCATAGGCCCATCCAGCGCCAACCACGGCATGAGCTAACACCAATAACATCACCATGGCCATTCTACAAGTGGGGTATTGACATCGCGAGCCCTTTTCACATCGCGGTGGGGATTAAAATTCCTCATAGTTGCCATAGACTACTTCACCAAGTGGATCGAAGCAAAGGCGGTGGTAACAATCACTTGGCAACCGGTGAAGCGCTTCGTATGGGATAACATTGTATGCCGTTTGGTCTTCTGGGAAATCATCTCGGATAACGGAAACAATTATGTGACAACCCTTCAGGGCCGGTGCGAAGCTAAGCATCGCCTGACACTTGGCGTCGGTTAAACACCCACAAACCAGCGGCCTAGTGGAGCAGGCGAATCGAAGCTTAGGTGAAGGAATTAAAACACGCTGGACAAGCACAAAGGAGATGGGTGGAAGAGCTATCACATGTTTTGTGGGCGCATCGCACCTCAATCAAAACCGGCCACGGAGATACTCCCTTTTCTACAGTCTGGGACGAAGCCGTCATACCGGTAGAGATCGGTATGCCAACCATCCGCCTTCTTTGAAATAAATGTAGCAACTAATGACGACGATCGGCGTATTGACCTAGATCTGCTTTGGAAGAAAGGCGTGAGCAGCGACTATCGTGAAGAAAATCGAAGTCAAGAATGAAGGGATACTATGGCGCTAAGGTGAGAGGTGTCTCATTCGGACCGGTGACTTCGTCTATCGCGCTAATGATGCAAGCCACGAAGACACAAGTAAGCTTGGACCGAAGTGGGAGGGACCCTATGAGGTTCTTGAAGCACTAGGAGCAGTAGCGTACAAGCTACGGGGCTTGGATGGTCGTGGTGCCACGCATGGAACATCTGCAACCTCGAGATGCTACCTATAGGAATGGCTACGGCCAAGCGCACAGACGCTCAGGCATTTTACTAGAGTACTCAATAGACAACTATGTATTTCTTTTTTATTTCCTTAGTATTATGTCTTATTTTCTCAAAAACACTTGCAAGTATTAATAAAGCGTTGCGGTTTCTAGCTAACTCCGTGACACATTTCAATTTGTTACTTCCATATACTGTATGTCTTAACAACTTTTTTATTTTTGCCTACATGGCGTGCATGCAATATATAAACCCACGATGGTAAAAGGATAAGTTAACCTAATAAACAACTTGTTGAGTAAGAGGGTTGCAAACCCATCAACGCCGGATCACGTATCCTTGTTAAACACCTTGTTCTCAAGACGTTGGAATAAGCTTTGTGCGCACCCCACGACGGATGCGCAACAACGCATATGTCGCGTTTAACAACTTTGGAACCAAGACACTTGATTCCTTAATTTGGTATTCTGATCTGCGCATATCATTAACATACGATTATGATGATACTTGACAATTATTTTTTTAGTATCTTAGGATCTTCATACATGATTATGGATTTCTTGTATTATTCACACTTGCATATACAGGTAACAACGAATACTTCTTTTACGCAAAGACAAGCGAGAAAGTGTGCACATCACGAATTGAAAAATATATTCACAAACACTTAACAAAGGAGATTTATTTCATAACTACGAGTTATTTCTCAAAGATAGTTCTGACACAAGAGACAATCTAAAAACTATGACTACGCTTCAGGATGAACTACCAGCGACTAGTAGCATTCCCAACCCTATTCGACTCCTGCAACAAATCCGCGTCTCGGCGAGCCACGGTGGCAACACTCACGGGCACCCGTCGGGGCCAGGGAGGTCTTGCGCGCACGACACCACACATATGACCTTGCCCTTAAGACCTTTCTTTTGAGCAAGCCTCGTCGCATGCGCTTCCAAAACTTGCTTCAAGGGGACCTCCCTTTCCAGGACAAAAGGATTCAGGATATCCCTGGCGCGAATATAGGAACGTGCAGTTGGGATGCATCAGGTCTAAGATAATAGTCTGGCTGCGCAACGGCTTCTCCACCGAGATGACGGGCTAGAGTCAGACCTGCAAAAATTACATTTATCGGATAGTCCTGATCACGCTCGGTTCGGCAATCTTGGGAGTTCAAGTCCTCATCTTCTTCATGGCGTGACAGTTATCATAAGCCTTGGCGTCATAATTAGGTACACCTCAGCGGGTACCTTTAGAAGCTCGACCTCATGCGACTTCTCAATGGCTTCGCTTTCCCACGCTCCGGTAGCGCGCTTAACTACATCCCGAAGGTCAACAACCTCTTGCGACTCTAGGGTACTTAACAACAAGGCGGGACCCATGGCTTATGAGCCATCTGCGCTCGACAATGGTCGATAGAAGTTGAGGATATAACTCCTCGTCATATTCGAGCTTAACTTGCGTAACTTCTCCTCCACGAGTTTCAAGGCGCTTTTCACGATGGCGCCAAAGTCTTCAAGTTTGGGAGGTCGGTAGCGTCTTTACCATTCTCCAAATATTTCATGGCCCAATGACAGGAAGACTTATATCCCGCGGCCTCTGCACGTTCTTGATTTATTTGGCACATCAGTGCCATTTTCTCTTCGGCGAGTTTTTTAGCATACGATCCCATAGTCTCTGCTTCACCCCTAGCACTAGCCAATTGCGCCTCCAGCAGCGCAATTCGTTGGTCTTTTTCAGCACCTTGGCTAGTCTCTCCCGAATACTTTACCTTTAGCCGCGAAGCAAGTAAGACCAGATCATCGACCAGTTGCCCCATGGGCGCATCCCCAGAGGTCCCAGGCTCAGCGCTTTGGCTCTTCAGCCCATATGATTCAGCACGAATTGGACTTGATTGGGGGGGGTGACTCTGCGGATTGTTCAAACCTACAAACATAACGAGAAATTCACAGTTATTCAATAATATCATGAGGCATTTCGGTACATAATCTTGTAAGGATACTTACGCAGGGATAGATGTGTCAGGTGATGGTGGGCGCGACGCCACATCACTAGAGGATGACTCCACACTAAACACCACCGGGCGCTTCTTCCGAGAGGTGGCAGCACCATCGCCACTGCGCTTCCTTTTGCGCTCCAATCCTTGACTTTCTTCTTCCTCTTCCACTTCCTCCATATGCTCCGCCTTCTGGCGCGGGTTGCCTTGGAGATGAAGGGGCTATCGAGCCCAGGCACACTCTGTAAAGGTGTTGCTTGTAGCGCAATGGATGAACTTTCCCCGCCTCGCCTAGGTCCAACACTAGGTGCGCCCTGCCTTTGCAACAAGCACGGGCTCTTCTCCCTCTTTCGGTGGCGGGTTCCCACCTTTACTTGATTGGCCGTCGGTTGCTGTGAGCAGGTCCATCTGCGCAACAACAAAAAATACACACGATTCACGACAAGTCACGAAGAACAAGCGGTGAATAACTTACGATAATGTAATTCAGCGAGAATGCAAGCATGAGCACCCACCACGACCATCGGCGCCTAAGAAGATAGGAACTTCTTACGGTGCCAAAATAGTTCTTGCTCGGGCCAATATGCACCAAGAACTCCTCGGGGTAGGAGCTTATAGGGATGCGGTTCGCATTTATTGTTTCGCATCCTCGCATTATATGATCCGGGGAGGCGCTCATCCTTTGGCGGTGTCCCTTAGCGTAAAAATCAAAATGAGGCGGAAAGCATCGTCGTCAATCCGAAAAAGGTTTCCTCCAATTTACGGCGCGTCTAACTTTTCCGTATAACATTGGGTGACCAGGCGCTTGAGCGAAGAAACCCACCCGTTTGACCACGTGGTGTGGTAAAGCGCCCGAGCAGTGGATTGTGGGGTTAATGGCCAATAAGTGGCGGTTCACCTCGAAATTAATTAGTTTTGCCGCACCTATCTGGTCAATGGGACAAGTGAATCGGTAATAATTCAATACATCACTTAAGAATAACGATAGGGTATCGCGATTTGCGAATTCAAAGAATCGCGTGTATACCCCAATCTTCCCATCGGGAAATCCGCTATCGGCGCATTCGCGGTAGGAACTTCCGGATGTCTTCTTGTTGAGGATATAATAATCGGATGCAAGCTGTTGAAGCTCCTCTTCCATTATATCGGCGTAAAATCCGATAACTCCTTAACCATGGTATTGTTTATAATAAAAACAAAAGCGCGGTAGCGATTACCTAGGGATATTTGGTATGAAGGCTTGGAAGTGTTTGAAGCTATGATAATGGCGGATAGCGTTTTTTTTTACTATGTGTAGAAATGGTGAAAATGAAGTGAAGGGGTTATATAATCTTCTTCCTCCACGCGATGATCGACACGTGGATCCCACTAACCCTAAATATGTGGTTGGGATTGTTTGATGGGACACGGTGCGATAACCTTTCCCGATTCTGAGGTGCCCGTTTTCTTTATTACGGCTAGATACACTGTATCAAGAGGATATTTCTTTAGCTTCTTTGCTACGCTTTGTTTATTTTTCATGGACTACGATAATTAGTCTAGCATCCGTAGTGACGCACTGCGCATACTAGACTGGGGGGACATGATGACGTATAGTCTATATCCGGGTCACGGACGGACTAAAGTCAATACTAACTTGGCCCGTGCGAGCGGGGCTAAGCCAACTAGGCGTTTGGGCTCATGAAGGCCCAAACCGAATCTATTGATGGAATAGATATCCGATATCTTCTAAATAGGAAGATAATCATCCCACCGATTAAGGCGGGATCGCGAAGGTTGAGGAACACGGAACCAACAAGGATTCCGTGCGTATATAAAGGGAATTACATCCCTCGTTTAAGTGCGATCTCGAAACCTAATTCTCCTTAAACCCTAAACCGATTACTTACTCTCACGCGGGAGGATAATCGTGGGAGACAATCCCACGTAAGCCTAACGGTGTCTTTTGTCTCTTAGTCAACGCTTGGTCTCACAGTAACAACAATTGCTATTCTCAATTGGTGCGGGAGTGTATTAAAGGAAAGATGTTTTGCATGGCAGCTCATTAACAATATAACGATTTTCAATAGTCCAACTTTTGCATCAATCAAACAACATTTATGAAATTGATTCCTTAACTTATAGTCATTCCTATATCACCCTTATATCACATTCGGATTATCATTCCGGACAACAAATCAAACGATGTCTTGATTATAGAATAGAGATGACTTTATTTGTAATGTGGTTATGGTTTATTTTATAGGAAAATAATTGGTGTGCTTATAACTTGTTTTTAAAATTATGAATAACAATATGATTGTAACATATGACAAATTGAAATATTGAGATAAAAAAGATAAAATAAGAGTTATATGTGTCAATCTTTATATAAATTAAGCGTGAGTTAGTAAATCTTTCTATTTTATATCGTTGTTGACTTTATAAAAAATCTGCTCCATACCGCTACATCATGTTACTACATCGGTTTTATATGTGGTTGGTTCGATTAACCACGGATATCAAAATATAAAAACTGAAACCGATCCGTGATAAGCGGGTTCTTTTGGTTTCGGTTTTTTCGATTTCAGTTTCTTCAGTTTTGGGTTCTTTTCGTTTTCGAATTGAACGCTTCGACTCGGTTTATCGCTTTCTCAGGTTTTTTGAACACCCTATGGATTAGGCATATGAGTTAAGCATCAACACTATTTTATATACATTGTTTGACTTTTTAAACAAAATTGGCTCCTTTCAGGACACACCATCATGATACTACATCTGGTCTTATAGTTGTCGGATCAAGAGCAATCTTAAACATATTTTAAATTGGCTCCTTTCAGAAAACACAATGTGGATTAGACATATGAGTTAAGCATCAAACACCCAAGAGAACATGATTCTTGTACAATAATAGTAAACAAAGACCACAAAGGTCAACCAACACAACAAGTATTCTTTCCTTCTTCACCATTTCTTCTCATTATAAACTGCTTCACTCCATCTTGATTCTTCACAATTCTATATAAACACATACCCACATTAAAAAGCTCACAAAAATCCAATCTTTCACATACCCATTTTATAAAAATTTATAAATTTTACCAAAATGGGCATGTTACTAAGCAAAGCCAAACACCCCCCAACAGAAGAACCAGCTGAGAAGAAGACCAAAAAGTTAGAAAAAAAAGGGTCCATTTTAGGCCTAGATGTTAAAAGTGTAGATACAGATTACAAAAGAGTCAGAGAAATTGGTAGTGGTAGATTTGCAACAACTTATCTTTATAAAGATAAGTCTGGTAAAAAATATGCTTGCAAGTCGATAAATAAAAAGTTACTTGCAACAGATAGTGAAAAAGAGGATTTAAGGAGGGAAATTAGGATAATGGAACATTTAAAAGGTCAAAAAAATGTTGTTGAGTTAGTTGCTACATATGAAGATACTAAATATGTGCATTTGGTTATGGAGTATTGTGCAGGAGGTGAGCTTTATGAAAAAATGGAGTCAAAGGGGAGGTTTAGTGAAAAAGTTGCTGCACAAATTATTAGTTCTATTATGAAAGTTGTTTATTATCTTCATTTTATGGGAATTATCCATAGAGACTTGAAGCCGGAGAATTTTTTGTTGGCGAAAAAGGCTTTGCTAGGTGCTCCATGTTGTGCGGATTATACCCTTTTGAAAGCTATTGATTTCGGGTTATCTGCGTACATCGATGAAGGTAATTTTTGTTTCGAGTATTTAACTATTCTCAACTAATGAAAAAAGTCAAGTTTTATGCTTTAACATGATGTAGAAATCAAATTTTGTGTTGTTAGTTAGTAATTAAAATGATGATCTTAGGTTAAGGTGGTGTTTGGAATTCTGTGCTGAAAGTGATTTTGCGAAATTCATAAACGGGATTATATAATGAGCTTAGAAAAATATGTCTCGAGATATAGTGTCCGAGCATGCTTTAAGTACTTGAAATTGTAATGATCGATTTGGTGATGTTGAAGCAAAAAAAGGTTTATAAGTAGTTTTTGTATCACCTGATTATTAGTTTTGTTGCTGCTGGTAGAAAATTGATAATTCAGAATTGACTATTTGCTGTATGACTGATCAAATAATCATCAAAAGAAACGCGTTGCATAAATGCTGAACCTGTTATTACAGACATGTAACTGCAGTAATCAAATAATCACTTCCAAAATGCACGTCCAAACAGCCCCCGAGGAGAAATGATGTCTCGATGCAATAAATAGGACTAAATGAAAAAAAAAAAGGAAAAAGAAAAGGTAACATAGTTTGTTTTAGGCTAAGAAAAACCAACCAACTTACAAAAACTTTGATCTGAGGTAAACCTGATAACATGTATAAATGATGACAGAACATATGAAACAATATTCAAACCAAAGTTAGTTACTTTTTCTTATGTAGATCGGCCTAATGAAAAATGCAATCTTTTCCAGGAAAGCCGAACCAGGAGAAAGTTGGAACTGCATTCTATGTTGCTCCCGAGGTTTTACGACGTCAAGCATATGGGAAAGAAGTCGATATATGGAGTGCAGGAGTGATTCTATATATGTTACTCACCGGAGCTCCGCCATTTTATGGAGGTAAGATCAAGATCATGTTATTTTAAAAAAAAATTATTTGTGCCACAAAATCTAACTTTGATTCAACATGCAAATGTATAGACAACGAGACTCAAATATTTGAGAAAGTACTGAAAGCTGAGCCTGATTTTGATAGCTATCCATGGCCATTGATATCCGAAAAGGCCCAAGATTTGGTGAAGAGTATGCTCAAAGTTCGTCCAAATGAGCGCCCAACTGCAGCAGCTGTTCTTAGTACGTTTCTAACATCATTTTTTCAGTGTTTTGGGTGATAAACTTACTTTGGGAGTGTTTGACATTGTGTTTTTAAAGTGATAATATGGTTGTTGCATTTTCAAGTTGTATATAATCATGATTGGGAAGACTAATTATGTGCTTAAAGATGTGACTAAAAACATGTGGCATGATCCTGGTGGTTTATAAAAAAGCGGGTCCCATTGCTGTAGCCATCAGGATGATGCCACATATGATTAGTCATATATTTAGGTCTCCCAATTATGATTTAGGTCTCCCAATCACTACTCGTTGGTGTAATGAAACTGATTAGGGGTCAATTGTGTAGGAGTGGGTATAACCAAATTGATTATCTTATGTAGACCTCATTTTACGTGATCCTTAAAAAATAAGAATGTCTTCTTGGAACAATAGAAGCACATACAAACACCATCTCTTACAGCCTGTTTTGGTACATGAAACTTTCTTCAATTGCTTATTTGTTATCACTTAATCACTTTCAAAACACAATGACAAACACCTACTTATTTGTCACTTTAAGAATTAGAAACACATCCACACTATATATCTTGCACGACACTATACTACAGGTGATTATTTGATTTTAGATTATTAGAACATCCTGAAATCAGTTTGAAAAATGCACTTCCAAAACAATACCTAACTTATCCATTCACTCATGTTCTCTTTTACAAATTTCTCGTGTAGATGATCAATGGTTAAAGGAAAATGGAGTAGCAATAGAAAATCCGATAGAGGACGCGTTTCTTGGTAAATTGAAGCAATTCCGAGCTCTGAGCAAATTCAAGAGACTCGTTCTCAAGGTATCTTTCAAGAAATTAAAACAAACTAAAAATGGTTATAAGGGGTTCGGTAGTCTTGCTAGCTACTAATAAATTTATACTGACATATTTTAGGTAATGATGGAAAGTATCCCACCTGAAGAACTTGAAGGACTAAGAGCAATGTTTAGAAACTTTGACACTGATGGAAACAAAGTTATCTCCCGCGACGAACTGGAGAGATCAGATCTTAAAGAAGAAGATATTGAGATGATTGTCAACACTGTAAGAATTTATACAAAAAATTAGTGCTAAATTACTATTTGACTAAGCATTTAAATGAAATGTTTTGAACAATGTAGGCTGATACAGATGGGGATGGATCAATCAGCTACGATGAGTTCATCACGACCATGATGCACATACGTAAAGAACATAAAGAGAAACACCTTCGTGACGCTTTTGAAAGATTTGATAAAGATAACGATGGGTGAGGTTATGGTCATTTTTACATGTTTAGTGAAAAGTTATTGTTTACTAATTTAGCGTTTATTGATAGATGTATTTCGATAGAGGAACTAAAACAAGCGTTGAAAGAATTTGGCGATGAGGCGACCATCAACGATATAATAAAAGAATTCGACGCACATGATGTAAGTTGATCTGTTGGTGTATGCAATATGCAAGTTATCATATAATCAAATATGGTGTTGTTGACTCTTTATGTTTTACACTTGTAGGCTGGCAAAATCAATTATAAAGAATTCAAAATCGAATATAAAGAATTCTGTGATATGCTAAGAAGCTAAAGTGCAGAAAAGGTCGTGTTCATACCACTGTATCAGAATACTTGTAACACCAATGTGGAGTATTTATATACCAAAGTTTGTTGTAAAAGCTTGTTTTCGTTACATTAGTTCTTTATAGATCCAAATAAATACTAATGTATCTTCAATATGCAAATTCCAGAATGAATATATTCAATCAGAGCTGGTTTTCAGTTTTATCATTTTGAATTTTTTGGTTCTGCTATAAACAGATTGTTTATATCTGTTATTATATTAAAATACACAGAGGTAGAAGCAGAAAGGATAACTCTCATTCACCACACAGAATCTAAATTCATTCATTTGTAATAAAATACATAAAATACAAAATAATAATGAGGTTAAGAAAATCACAGGGTTTATATCAGGAGCTCGGTAAACGGTTGAGATCCATTTCAACTTGTTGAATCGTCCACTGCATATTCTCTAGTTTCTGCAACAATATAGACCCCAACTCTTTTAACATCTTATTAATAGCAGAAGAAATAACATAATCATACATTCATCCCTATGATTTACTGAAAATAATGGAAGTGCCTTCCTATATGCATAAATGGTCCTTACAGCACTGCTTACTTTCAGTGTTGTTCCCTCAAGTATGTAATTAATCTCGCTCTTGGTCCCCCCAAAAGGGCAGTGTTAAAAAATTCGGCGTCAAGGTCAGTGATCGATGCGAGTTGAGACGGATCAATTAAAACAATCGGTATGGTCAAAATTCAATCAAATTTGGTCAAAACTCGGTAAACTTGGTTCGAGTATTTGAACAATTGGGTTAATGTTTCTGAACATATTTCTAGGGTCCTATGAAGGATTATATGGTCCTATGAACATGTACATAATTTCAAAATTTATGTATTAAAAAGGAAATTCAGATTGGAGTACTCCCTCTCTAGGCCAATTATTCGCTATACAAGGTAGCCGACTGCTGCCTAGCAACTTTTACAACCATACTTAAGGGTAACGGATAAGGAACCAAAAGTGAAAGGAAACAGTATAACTGGAGACCATTTATGCAAATAGTATCAGCCATGGACAATCAACGTTGCTTTCATCAAACCAAAGAAAAGATTATGAAGACTAGATCATGGTACTTACCTTAACCATATCCTGGTATTGCCTTGCAATTGTGTCAAAGTGCGGGTCAACCCCTTGATATTCTCTAAGTCGTGTCACCTGCAGACAGATGGTGAAATCGTGTCAATAACCAGAAAAACATGATTAAGGATCAATGATAATATGGAGATGGTGTATAAATTAAGATAAACGTACAGCTTTGTTGTATGCCAAAGAAGCTTCTTCTGTAGCTTCAACTAGATATTTCCTGTAACAAACAATAAATTGGTTAAACATAAATGTTAAATTCAGTATAAGAAAAGAAGGTAAGAGCAATCATCGTCATAACCTTATCTTATGCAGTGCTGGAACTGATTCCTGCGTGTAAGTCTCGAGCAGGAGAATATGCTCTAATACTCTGAATAAAACAATATGAACCGATTCAATTCGGACTTTTTAAGTCACGTTTGTAGCTTTGAAAAAAAAAACATGTTTTTGAGAGTAAAGTGCTGACCTCAACTTGGCACTCATGGTTTCACACCTTTTGCACAGCCAAGTCTTCTGCAGTTCATCCTACAAAAGTTTCAAATAAAATATGTTTATTGTGTACCGGTCTTGTAGGAAATAATCATGTATATTAAAGAAAAAAAGTAACGGCTCCCTCACATATTTATGCTGATGTTGCAACTTCAAATCTTTCACAAGTTTAATAAGAACACCAAGTATCTGCTCCAACACCTATGGAAAAAGACATGATTTCAAGTCAACCAAAAATAGTACATAAAGATATGCAAATGTATATGGTATAGTACTAATTACATACATTGTAATATTCTGCAAACTTTCTGTCAGCTGAATATAGATCTTCACGTAAAGCAGCTTCATCTCTTTCAATCTCCTCAATAATTAGCTTTACCCTATTTTAAAGAGACAAAAAGTTATATTTCAATCTTCTCATAATTACATAATTGGAAAATATATAAGTAGCATATCTGATCTGTCATCAGTTTTAGTGTGGATAGGACATGTATTATCACTGACTAAAAGAGAAAAAAAAATCACATACCTTTCTGGCAGCCGAGCACTTGAATTTTGACCACCTGTTGATTTATCTGTGAAACATGAGAGTTTGAAATTTTCAATGACTTTTAATATTTACTATATATAAACTCGTTAGATGATAATAGAGTACGATGAATAGAACATCAATAAGCATCCACGAGAGAAGGATGTACAACGAATCACATCTACGAAGATGTTTTGGAGTTGCATTTTTGAACTGATTATTGCGACTTAACAGAACATGCTTCTGATAATTTAGGGGTCAAATTATCAGTTTCATACTAGTTGCGAAACGAATGGGACTTATATATCCCTTCTTTAACCTAGCTTAAGAAACTCCTAATTATATTTCACAAACTGTCTCTACTTTTCTCACATACACAAACAGACATTTTTGGTCACTTTATCTATTACGAGTACTTTCTTAAATTTTCAAAAGTTGACAAACATTCAGATTTCAGACATCTGATATTCTGATTCTTATAGGCTACTGTGGCACATCCAATAGCATCGTGATTCGTGAGTACTTTCTACCACCTTTTTATTACACCTGATTATCTTATTAAGATTATTAGATATTAAATCCAAACATCCCTTTAAATCTGACCAAGCAATCCTTAGCACATCACCAAACGGAATACAAATCACGGTATGGGGAACAATGGGGGGAAATCAAAAGGAAGGTGACAGTGAGAGAGACTGACCCAAGTCATCTATAAAAGCGTCAGCTAACTTATCGCATTTTGTCTTTAAGTGAATCTCAATCTCACGAAGAAGTGGCATTTGGTATTCCGCCACATCCTACAACGAATGAGATGTTCAATCAGCATACTATATTAAGGTATGCTTGCGTAAAACACCAATGTAAATTGTTTATTAATACTACTATTACTAAGTAATTATCTATTTATCATCTTACCATAGGCAATGGTGCCTGTTGGACCTGACTTTGCCACAAATAACCAGGCGTTATTCCCAGATACCGATTAGGAACCCCACCAACTGCAGGATCACCCGCGTCTGAAGCACCAGTAGGAAACACATTGTTTGTTGAACCACCCGCATTGATCGAAGTAATGTTTGTGTAGTTGCTTGAGTTCGAGCTTATTGTGATACCAGTACTTGAACTATCGAGGGAACTTCGTGATAATACACTCATTTTCTCAATATCTTCTTCGTGAACCTCACCGTCTTTAGAAATTAGAGGAAGCCTTAGTCTTTGAGCAGCTTCTGCAACGACCAATCGATGCTCAAGCGCTTCATATACCTGTAAAAAACAGAAACAAAAAACATCAAATTCGCGACCAATCAAGGAACAAAGTTACCCATGTTTTTATCCCACAATGTAACTCCGACAACCATTAGCAAATGAAATTTGGCGACATGTATATAAATTTCAGGAACTTTGGTAGAAAACTGTATTAATTGGAAACTATACCTGTGGGGAATTCTTGAGGCCGAGGTTCGAGTGAAAACCCTGCGTATCTCGAATTCCTCCAAGATTAGCCACCGAAACAGCTTGTTGATAATCTTCAACCATGCCAATTGCTTCACAGTATATAGCCTACATTGTACATCACTAAACTAATAAATGACAAACGAAGAAAATAATAATCACCCCAAAGTAACGCCTACAATTTTATGTAAAAATCAAGCCCAAGTACATTTTAGGTCACTAGACTAAAAAGAGTTTTTCAAATTGCTTATTACACTACTCAAGTTTTCAAATAAGCACAAGCAGATATAAACTGTAACAAAAAGCACTGCAATGCAGGAGATTGTCTTTGTATTCACTTTTGCTACAAAGAAACGCAATAATCAGATAAGCACATGTTTCATTGGTTAACAGAGTTTGAATAAGCAGCTCCTGAACCGCTTATTAGCTTGTTTCACCGTCAAATAAAATTGTTAAATCACAAGTACTAGGCCGTTTGCTTCTATCCAAACACTCGAAACTGCTTATTTACATTATCAAAACACAATAAGCAGATGAACGGATTGCTTTTTTTAGTGCTTATCTACTTGAGTAAGCAATCCCAGACACCCCCTCAATAACAACAACAATAATAATATCCAAATAATATCTACTACATATATTTATTGTCAATACAAACAAACTTTCAACCCGAATAACAACTAAATCCCATATATTATCATAGACAGTTTGCTTCTATCCAAAACATCTTATTCACAGTTTTCAAATTGCTTATTCAAGCGCTTATACCTACTTAGGGGGTGTTTGTTTAACCTTATATGTGAAACTACGAGCTCATTTGTTTTGAAACATATTTCATAAGCCCAACTTTTCGGCTTATTCAAGATACTTATACTCTCATATAAGTTTATCATACCATGATAAACTTATATAAGCCTTCAAGTTTAACAATAAGCCGGAAAATTAGGATTTATGAAATATAAACCGAAAAACAAATAAGCTCATAAGCCTACATATAAGCTTAAACAAACACCCCCTTAATTACAACAACAACAACAACAACAAAAACATTTACGAGTATTAGTTTAACGCAATCCCAAACACCCTACACCTAATTCTATATTTAAGTATCTGCTAGTAGATACGCCATCCGAAACACCCACTTAATTACAAAAAAAATAAAATTTAGTTTAACGCAATCCCAAACACCCCATAATCTCAAAATGCAGTTACATTACACCTAATTTCAAATCATAATTTCAAAACCCTAACAAACAAACAAAATTTATAAATTATTTTACCATAGCTTCCAAATAACACAACCGCTCCCGCGACATCTCCTCGCGCGCCTGTAACATCAATTCAAACAATTAATCACAACTTTTATAAAAAATATATATATATAAAAACTGAAATGAATAGATTCATACGAGTTGAAGATCGTTGTAAACGGATTTAGTAACAAGAGATCCATCAGGAGCTAAACAATGTCGATCTAATTGGTCTATTAATTGTAACACATCTGTTGGTAAATTTTGCACACTTTTTGTTCCCATTTTATTTTTTTTATCATTTGTGTTTTTTAAAAGTTTGGTGTTTAAAAGTGTTTGGATCCAGTCGGGTTACCGGGTTTGGGTTGGCCGGCGGGCTAAATGTTGTTAAAATTTGGACTGAATATGAAATACCCGATAAACTACGAGGATAGAAAATGTAGTTAGCTTTTCGTCGTTTTGGTTATCGGGTTATTCGGTTTGGATAGTTGTGTTGGAAAAAAATTATGGGTAAAATTGAAAACCATATTGATTGAATTTAAATTAGATTAAGAGAAACGAAAATCAAATTTGAATTCAGTTTGATTTTTGGATTGACCCGAATAACATGGATTACGCAATTTATATTTTTCTTTCATTTTTATAGCTTAAAAATGTTATATTTATATTAGAAAATAGTTTCACTGGTTTTCTTTTGTTGTAAAATAGTTTGGCTAACCAATTAAAGTAGTAAAGCGAGCAGGAGAGGACCCGTTGAAGCCGTCTGAAGTGGTGAATCGGATCTCATCGAGATCTATTTCTGATTATGCAGATTGAACACTTTTGTTGTTTCGAGGGGTGGCCTCAGCAATGCAAGCTTAGCTTTGACTTTTCTATACTTAGCTTCAAAATTAGCAGTTTTGTTTTGATCAGTTGTTTTGAAAGTTTTGATGAGGCGATAGATTTTTGTTGAAATTTGCTAAAACACGAGGACCGATTTGACCACGATGGTTTATAGGAGGGTTCGAAATTGTTTTGAAAAAGCAGTCTTTTGCAAAATGACCTCTTTTGTGACACTAAAAGCATTGGTGTCCTCATTTGCTTTAGCATTTGAAAACTTTGTTTCTTTTTATAAACCTTGAGAGTTAGCAAGGGTGCTCTTTCACGAAATTCAACGTTCGGTCATTTAGGTACTCCTCACGATCTCTCATCGGGCTCATCATCATAATTTTCTTGAAAGTCTTGAACCGCATTGTTGGAAAAGAAATCGGTTGATATAGGTGATGAAGTGGTGGTGGGGACTTCTTGACTTCACGAGACTTTTTAAGTCGGTATCGTCTGTTGATGAGGTTTTCCTCATAGACAAATTTTCCATAAATTCGGGAAGTTCAAGATTTTGGATATGGTTAGCATTTTTGAGTCACAGGAGAAATTCAACCACTTCGGGAGACTATTGACAAAACCAACATTGATCTCATGTTTGGACAACTTAACACCATCGTTAGATAGTTCATTTAAAGAGTTTTGTCTGGGTGTAATTTTGAGACGAGTTTACGAGTCCTTAGCCACGAAGGTGTTATACTCGAGTTTCATGTCCATTATCCTGTTTTCCTTGGTATCGGATGGACGCCCACGGCTATGAACTAGGTCATCGAGGTTTGTTTAGTGTACTACAACTTATAATCGACTCCATAATATCATCGGAAGACATGATATGATGATACTTTTGAGTCTTTGGTCTGGTTGACCACTCTTCTCTCATCCACGAGTCCACTGAGCTTGAGGTTTAGCAAACCTTGATGTTGGGATAAATGGACTTTCATTTATACACTTGATATAATAAGGTTCCATCGATCAAATAGCAAAGCATCGCTTTTCCATTTGATGAATTTTCCAACTTCAAGTATAGGGCACCTTGTGAATAAGCTCCACCCTTTTATCGACTAGTTGAGGTACATCAATTCGACTAGAGGTGGCAAAGCAGTGGGGGGGGCGGGCGCAGACTCTGGGCCAAGCAAGCTATGGGCCGACAGGCGCGGGCTAAGCGGGCATGGGCTAAGCAGTAGCGGGCCAAACGGACTCTGAATCGCTTTTAAAAGATCCAAAGCAATGAAATAAATTTCTCGAGCGTAATACCTTATTTATATTTAAAAATTAAATATAAGTTTTCTTTAAAACAATTTAATGTTCGAGAAAACATGTCCATTATGCCCATTTAACTTCTAAATGGGCATTACATCTCCATTCAAAAAAGGGGTCCAAATGTGCCCAAATCTTTCAAAATTTTGCCCATTTAGCCCATTTTTTGATTTTGAACACAAATTACCGCCTCTAATTTCGACCATAAAGATCCACGATTTAAAAGCGTTTTAGAGCGGCTTAAGAAATCTTTTATAAAAGGTTTTATAATCGATGACTCGATACCACTTGTTGTTCCTATTCACTATCGTTTAAAAACAATTAAGTACTTAAAACAATTTAACGATGAACAATGGTAAATTAAAGTAAGTAAAACACAAAGTAATTTTCAACATCATATTCTTTATTAGAAATCAATCAAAAGAATCGTTACCCAGTACTTGCGGAGCAGTGCTTGGGATTGAAATGACAAAGTTTGGTGACTCCTCTCTAGCTCGGGGCTAAGTCAGAGCACAACTCTTAGAACCAGCCGAGCTATCTCGGGGATAAAGGCATGTTGGAGGTGAAAAGATGGCTGCGTGTGTGTGTTTTACAATTCACAAGCGTAATCTTTTCACTCCACCTCTTATGCTATTTATACATGTATGATTTTAACTCTT
This sequence comes from Chrysanthemum lavandulifolium, assembly GCA_022545495.1. Lineage (NCBI taxonomy): Eukaryota > Viridiplantae > Streptophyta > Magnoliopsida > Asterales > Asteraceae > Chrysanthemum > Chrysanthemum lavandulifolium. Next base: position 31,522,629 of record CM040239.1, on the reverse strand, counting down.
TCCTAAGTGACAAGCCGACATCATACAAAAGACAAAATCTTGATGTATTTTGTCTCTGTTCTAAAGACTATTCTAGGTAAGAGACAAGACTACTTTCCTACGTTCGGTGATGACAGAGCACGATCTTTGCCATTCGAGGAAAGTTGACTTTGGTTGATAAGGACTTCGTCTTATCGATTCAAACTTATCCCGCCTTGTCCGCTCATTCTTGAATCTTTACATCCTTGATCTTCTACTTGGTTTGTCTTGATGTAAGCAGTTGGAGAGGTCTTAGGGATTCGATGAGTTATTTTCATCACTCACTGAATCCATCATCTTTCTTGACTCAATCTTCACCGTTTAAGTTCCGCCTTCTTGAGTGGAGAGACTTCTTATTAGCCTCGTCTTGAGTATCACGAAGATGACTCACGAGAGACTATGCACTCGGTGACTGTTAGTGTTTAACGGACTAAACACTTGTGCTATTTTCTTATCAAATCCTATATTAAGGGGTTTGGGTATTTACTCAACCCAACACTTGGTTTTATTGTTCTATCTATTTGTCATTTCTTTCATTCATATATTGGTTTCTTTATGCATGTCTATTGTGTTTATATATATTGTAAATTGATCTCATATAACTTCGAATCAAAAGATTTTCAAAAAGGATAAAAAGTATTGAAAGTTTAAAACGTAATTACAACGGTGAAACTATTCAACCCCCTTTCTAGTTTCTACATATAGTTATGTGCATTCGGTTTTCAGTTTGGTTCGTTTTTCATTTTGCCAAAACTATAATCAAATCGAAAACCGAATATTTAATTTCGGCTCAAATTTATTTAATTTAGTTCGGTTTCGATTTTCAATTCCTTTGGATATTACCCGATTGTGAACACCCTTAGACATTATTTATTTTGTACTTACATTATTGTATACAAGTTTTAAAACACATTGTATAACACTGTATTGCACAAAAGGTATGATATAAAAGAAATGGTGTAGATGTCACCTTCTTTATTCAAACTACTTATGATTTTTTAGCTTATTTTAGGGTAAAAACATTTTTTTTTAGTAAAATACACCATTCGTCCCTAATCTTGTACACACGCATCACGTTGAACCAAAACTAGGCATTTTCATCGCTGGTGGTCCAAAACAGTGTTTTGTAGTCTAAACAAGTCCCTTGACCAGGATTGCCAAAGTCAACGTAACTTTTCTGGTTGTACATCGAGGGTATAATAGACCATTCACAATTATAACATGCCTTAGTTAAATCGTACCCAACCAAGGTGATTTCATGTTTATGTCTTTCTTGTTTATGTCTTTCATGTTTATGTCTTTTATGTTTGTGTATTTAAAGCTAGTATGGCTACTGAAAAGATTTCGTTGACGTAGATCTCATTTATTTCTGTTAGTTATACATGTTTAATAGCTTGAGTAATCAGTAATGACATGGGTAACTAATGATATTACTTAAAAATTGGTAACTAATGATACTTGGTACTTGGTACCAATGATCTACTACTGATTTTGGTTGTGCTTAAGGACAAATGGGTAACTTGTTGGAAAATTTAGTGCACTTGTGGGATTAGTTCACACTGGTTTTGGGTTAGGAGGTGCAGGTGTACACCCGTGAGGTCCACTGAACACCACGACTCAATAGTGGTTAAATCTTTGCTAGTGTATTGGTTACTCCTGCTAGTGTAGTGGTGATGGTTCCTGCTGCTAGTGTATTGGTTCCTCTTGCTGGCGTTGGTTACTCTGCTAGTGTAGTGATGATGGTTCCTACTGGTAGTGTTGCAGTGATTAACTTGTAACAGCTTTAACCCATTCAAGTGGCTGTTACAACTGCTTTATGACCACGTTTAATTGGTCGTGTAACCATAATCCCTATGATAATGGAGGCTTATTATGGGTGATTAATTGGCCGTTAATCACTCATAAAGTCCATTGACTAGGTTTGAGTGTTCTCTACTATATATAGAGATCGACATCATCAGCATGAACATAGAGAAAAACCAGGAGAAACAAACAGAAAGCTAAAACACTTATATGCGCAAGGGTTATTGATTTGTGCCTAATTCAATAACAAACATTTGGTCTTATCCCAAGTAGATATTCGTGTAACCTAGGCATAAGGTCGAATAGTTTACTTTGGAAAGTGATCACACGATTCCAAGTGATATTTGGTAACCTGATTTGGTCTTGCATTGCTATTGATTATCTTACCCTGCTAGGCTTATTACCACCAACAATCAAAGTAAACTATTTTGTGATAATCAATGGCTGCTGCTGCAATGAAACATATGGCATCAAACTTTGCCAAGCTTGACAAGTTTGAAGTGGTGGACTTTAGGAGATGGCAGAAGAAGATGCACTTCTTGCTTTCGAGCATGACTGTGGTCTATGTTCTAACCACACCAATCCCAGATGATGGGTATGATGCTACTGTGGAACAGATTAGGAGGAGGAGCAAATGGGAGAATGATGAATACATTTGCAGAGGCTTAATTCTCAATGGTATATCTGATTCACTCTTTGATATTTATCAGAATTTTGAATCTTCCAAAGAACTATGGGATTCATTGGATGCTAAATATATGGCTAAGGGTGCATCAAGTAAGAAGTTCCTTGTAAGTAATTTCACAAATTACAAAATGACTGATTCAAGACCAATTATGGAACAATACAGTGAACTTCTTGGTATACTTGGAAGGTTTACACAACACAATATGCAAATGGATGAGGCTATTTCAGTCTCTTGTGTCATTGATAAACTTCCCCCTTCTTGGAAAGATTTCAAGCATACCTTGAAACATAAGTAGGAAAAGTTAACTCTTGTTGAGTTAGACAATCATTTGTGCATTGAGGAATCTCTCAGGGTGCAAGATAATGACAAGCCAAAGAGTAACAATGCTACTGGTGCATCTGTTGTCAATATGGTAGAGCATAACAACTCTACCAGGTACAATGACAACAAGGGCAAACGTAAACATCATGATAACACAAGGGCTGACCCTAACAAGAAGGCAACACCTACTTGTTGGAAATGTGGCAAATCTAGTCACATTAAAAGGGATTGCAAAGATGTTAAGGTTGGTGGTAAAACCAATGGATCAGACACTAGTGGATCAGGGAGTGGTGGTTCAACCAAGTCCCTAAAAGGTCATAATATATTTAATGAATCTCTTCAGATTGATTGTGTTACATATGTATCTGAATCTAACTATGTGCATGATGATGATGTTGCGTGGTGGGTTGACTCTGGAGCTATTGTTCATGTGTGTAGAGATAGAAGCTGGTTCAAGACTTATGAGTCACTGAATAATGGTTCTATTCTTCACATGGGATATGAGTCAACAGCCTTGGTGCATGGACGTGGTTGTGTAGATCTTAAGTTTAGTTCTAGAAAGATTGTAAATTTGTTTAATGTTATTCATGTTCCTGATATAAGGAAAAACTTGGTTTCAAGTAGTGTTTTGAATAATCATGGTTTTAAACACGTTATTGAATCTGATAAATTTGTTTTGTCTAAAAGTGTTGTGTTTATTGGTTTTGGCTATTTGTGTAATCAAATGTTCAGGCTTAATATTGTTAATGAATGTGATAATTCAACCTTTATGACCACCTATGACCTCACTGACTCTACCCTCTGGCATGCTATACTTGGTCATGTACACTATAAAAGGATGCAAGATATGTCTAAGGATGGGTTAATCCCAGCATTTGGCATGGACACTGAAAAGTGTAAAACTTGCATGTTGACCAAAATTACTAAGAAACCTTTTAAGGTGTTTAACATGAAACTAAGCTCTTGGAGCTAATACACGATGACACATGTGATTTGCATGCCACTCCTCTTTTGGGAATAAAAGTACTTTGTGACATTTATTGATGATGCTTTTAGGTTTTGTTATGTCTATCTCATTACATATTAAGAATGAAGCATGAGATAAATTCAAAGTGTTTAAAGCGAAGTTGAATTACAACTCGAGTCACGATCAAAAGATTAAGGACCGATAGGGAGGTGAGTACATAGATACTTTGTACTTCAATTTGTCGGTATAATCCATGAAACTTGTTGCTCCTATACTCCTCGGCAAAATGGTATTTACGAAAGGAAAAACATGGTCTTTGAAGGAGATAGTTAATTCCATGTTGTCCTATTTGGGAGTGAGTCAAGGTTCGGGGTGAAGCTATGTTAATAGCTTGCTATTTATTAAATAGGGTTCCCAACAAAGGAACAAGGTTACCCACTTATAAATCTGGACTAAAGGAAATCCAACCTAAACTATCTCAAGGTTTGGGGTTGTAGAAATTTTTGTAAGACTCCACGATCCAAAAGTGAAAACTTTGGGTGAAAGAGGAATTGTTGCATCTTAGTTGGATATCTTGAGCATTCCAAGACTTTTAGGTTCTATGTTAATAAATCTAATGAAACTATTTCAATTAACTCTATAATTGAATCAAAGGATGCAAACTTTGATGAAATTAGATTCTCATCGATCCTAGACCAAGTCGAGGATTCCTAATGGAACTCATGACATTGGTGTATCGAGGTCACGATGAAGTACCATCGATGGTCACGATGAGGTTGCAGTTCAACAACTGAACCTATGCTCGAGAAAGAGCAAAAAGGTCGAGAATCAAAGTCGATTGGACATGAGTTTCAATTATATTTAATTGAAAGAATAAGGGATGATGTCTCTGACCAATATTCCTACTGCATCATTGTTGAGGATGATCCCAAGACATTTGAAGAAGCAATAAAGTCCCAGAATATTGCTTTATAAAAAGAAGCAATCAATGATGAGATGGATTCCATCATGGGGAACAACACTTGGGTGTTGGTTGATCTACCACCTGGTTGCAAACCATTGGGTTGGAAATGGATTTTCAAAAGTATCATGAAGGTAGATGGAACTATTCAAAAGTTCAAGGCTAGACTAGTCATCCAGGGCTTTAAACAAAAGTCAGGAATAGACTATTTTGATATTTATGCCTCTGTGGCTCGTATCAGTACCATAAGACTGCTGATTGCTTTGGCATCTATTCACAATCTGATTATTCATCGTATGGATGTGAAAACAACTTTCTTGAATGATGAATTGGAAGATGAGGTTTATATGAACCAACCTCATGGCTTCATCTTGCCTGGCAATAAAAACAAGGTGTGCAAACTGATTAAGTCTATTTATGGACTAAGCATGCACCTAAGCAATGGCATCAAAAATTTGATGAAGTGGTTTGTCTAGTGGTTATGTTCTTAAACAAACTGACAAATGTGTGTATAGCAAAGTTGATGAATTTGGTAAAGGAGTCATCATTTGTCTATATGTTGATGACATGTTGATCTTTGGCACTGACCAAAATCATGTTAACTTGACAAAGAAATTTTTGTCATCAAGGTCTCCATGAAGGACATGGGGGAGGCTGATGTTATCCTTAGTATAAGGATTAAACATGAAAGTAAAAGAATTGCTATCTCTCAGTCGCATTATATTGAGACGGTGTTAAGAAAATTCAATTACTTTGATTGTACTCCAGTGAGTACACCTATGGATACTTGTGAGAAGCTAATGCCTAATAATGGCAAGGCTGTATCTCAACTTAAGTATTCTAGGGTAATTGGTTGCCTGATGTATGCCATGACTTGTACAAGACCTGGTATTGCTTTTGCAGTGGGTAAACTGAGCATGTATACTAGCAATCCTAGTGCTCATCACGGCAAGGCGGTTTATAGAATCTTGAAGTATCTAAAGAGAACTATGGATTATAGTCTACGATATCTTGGTTACCCTTGATGTTAAAGGATACACCGATGCAAGTTGGATCGATGCTGCGAAGACAATTAGATCTACTAGTGGTTGGGTATTCCTACTTGGTGGAGGTGCAATTTCTTGGGCATCCAAGAAGCAAACTTGCATCAACAGTTCAACAATGGAATCTAAATTTTTAGCCTTAGCAGCTGCTGGTAAAGAAGTTGAATGGTTGAAAAACTTTCTTCTTGAGATTCCATTGTAGCCTAAACCTATAACACCTATTTATATCCGGTGTGATAGTGCAACTACATTGGCAAAGGCTTATAGCCAGATGTACAATAGGAAGTCTAGACACTTAGGTGTCAGACATAGCATGATTCGTGAGCTTATCATGAATGGGGTGGTATCTATAGAGTTTGTTAGATCTCAACAAAATTTAGCTGATCACTTGACGAATGGATTGGCTAGAGGATTGGTTTAAAAGTACGCTAAAGGGATGGGTTTAAGTCGAACTTAGTCCTTTGAATGCTAAGACGCTGACTCCTCACGAGGAAACTTAGGGCTGAGTTCAGGTGGAAAGGCGAACATTCGGTGGATGGAGCACATGTTTATTTACATCCCAAGGTTGTGCTCAGAATCTGCTTAAAAAGAGGATGAAGTTTTTACTTCTTAATGGTTAATTTCTTTGAAAAAGTGTTAAGCAGGAGCATGAATAAACATGAACCACCTATGTGAATGTTGAAGTTTTGCCGCTTTAGGGAGCTTTGGACTTTTGGCTCTTACAACGTTTATGAATTTGGATATGGACACATTGCTTGTATGGTGTCAGGAGCTTTTAAGTGTTTGAAAACTTGTATGTATTTTATCTTCGGGTATTCAAATGGGTTGAAGGGTTCAATTCTTAGAACACCCTGATTCTCGAATATTTGAACGTGTAATTTACTAAGATGGAAATTCAATCCTCATAATATTTTCGTTTATGCACATGTCTTGCTTATTGTTTGATTTTCATGCAAAAGGAAGTGAACTAAATTTGGGAGGATTGTTGGAAAATTTAGTGCACTTGTGGGATTAGTTCACACCCTTTTGGGTTAGGAGGTATGGGTGTACACCCATGGGGTCCCCGAACACCTTGACTCAATAGTGGTTAGTACTCCTAGTGTATTGGTTACTCTTGCTAGTGTAGTGGTGATGGTTCTATTTTGGTGTATTGGTTCCTCTTCTAGTATTGGTTACTCTGCTAGTGTAGTAACTAATGGTTCTCTTGCTAGTGTATTGGTTCTCTTGGTAGTGTTGTAGTGATTAACTTGTAATAGCTTTGACCTATTCAAGTGGCTGTTATAGCTGCTTTATGACCACGTTTAATTGGTCATGTAATCACTATTCCTATGATAATGGAGGCTTATTATGGGTGATTAATTGGCCGTTAATCACTCATAAAGTCTATTGACTAGGATTGAGTGTTCTCTACTATATATAGAGATCGACATCATTAACATGAACATAGAGAAAAACCAAGAGAAACAAACATAAAGCGAAAACACTTATATGCGCAAGGGTTATTGATTTGTGTTTAATTGATAACAAACGTTTAGTGCTATCACAGTAGATATTCGTGTAACTTGGGCGTAGGGTCGAATGGTTTCTTTGGAAAGTGATCGCGCGATTTCAGTGATATCCGGTAACTTTGATTTGGTGCTTGCATTGCTATTGATTATCTTACCCTGCTGAGCTTATTACCACCAACATAACTAATGATATTACTTGGTACCATTGTACCATTGGGTAACTAGTTGATACTTGGTACCATTGTACAAGGAGGTCATAATGATTTCTTCCGCTGTACAAAAGCCTCACCTCTTTCTTAGCTTTCCCTTTTCCTGATGCTTTTGCAAAATCTGCTCCATAAACAACAATCGGTATGAAACCAGGTCCATAACCAGCTTTCGTATGCTGCAATACACCGACTATCAGAAGACTATTCACTGAAAAGGATAAGTTTTCACAACAAAAATAGCTGATTTTATGTTATTATGTATATGGCTGTAAGTGCATCATGTACGAATCACATTTTCTCCATACTGAACATTGATATATAGCCCAGCTTAAATGAGAGTGAACTGAACAAATCACTTTTTTGTATTAAGATATACAAAATTTATTTTAGTTTAAGGGACTGCAAATATTTGCTGGATTTATCGGACCCATTGTTAGCCTCCATTGTTCAACGATGATATAATAATATTTTTCAACGATGGTTAATAATTGAATAGGGTCAAAGTAATATAGTCAATTAATTAGTCAGTCAACCATCATCAAAATGCAAATATACTCATCTACCATTGACATGATCAATTACCTTTTATTTTTTTTATTTTTTTTTTATTTATTTTTTTTTTTTTTTAAAGTTTCTTATTATTCACATGGCAAACACAACTTGTGTGATTAGCGAAGGGGCAACAAAGACAAACCAATTCATCAACTCGAACTTACACCAATTATCCCAAGACAAGCTAGAATTCCCCTCGGTTCTTAAAACACAAGAAACCGTAACCCATGATATCTAAAATTATCCGTTTGACTACAACGTGTGGTTGTCAAACTTTTTCGCGTTCTGGCTTTCGAATGGTCAAACACGTAATAAATATAAGAAAATTAAAATGGAACTTTTTGAGGGCGATCCGTTTTAAGACTTTTAAGTCTGTTCTTTCCCAAATGGCATTCATTCTTTCATTCAATTCTTTTTTTGACACGTGTCGTGTGGTGGGTAGACATCTTTTCTTTAAAGTTAAATGACAAATATCCTTATATAAATCTACTACTCTCTTCAATTATTGTTGTTCTTCATTTACAGGTATGGTTTTATTTGAGACTTTTGTGCTTTCACATTCGCATGGTCTCCATTATTGAAAGTGATAGATTTTTTTCAAACTTACGCATATAAATAAGTTTATAGGTAAACTTACTCAAAGTCTCAAATGTCTTTCACATGGTCTCCATTATTGAAAGTGATAGATTTTTTCAAACATTCGTCGGAAGTTGTTGTCCTCTCTTTACAAACTTACGCATGATTTTTTCAATCGCACAAGTACAAATACATGTGTGTGTGCAGATTTTTTCAATTATTGTTGTTTCTTCATCACCTAAATGAATCTGTTTTGTCGGAGAGATTCGAGTGTTTGGTTTATATATTTGTGACTTGAGAAGAGGCGGTATGAGTGGTTTAATTTCGACGAGATCTCATGCAGCGATGTTGATTCCGTGATATTTTTAGATTCGGTCCACGAGATCTGAATGATACACAAATGGAAACTCGAATAAGTCTCATGGTTCTGCGTTCTCTTGATTAAGCTCGTGAAGTGTTCAAGTCATTAGTTGTTGAAAAGTTTGATCCGGATCTGAATGATTCCGTGAGATTCGGCGATAGCAATGATTAAGCGAGATTTTAAAGACAGGCGTGGTTTTACCATCAATCTTGTTAGTTATATGTATTTTTACCATCAATTATAAAGGCAGGCGTGGTTTTACCATCAATCTTGTTAGTTATATGTATTTTTTACCATCAATTATAAAAGGCAGGCGTGGTTTTTACCATCAATCTTGTTAGTTTGATCCGGATCTGTTTGTTAGTTATATCGTGGTTTTTTTTTTTTTTTTTTTTCTTCTTAAATCTTAGTGGTAATAAGCACATTATTCTTTGTAATACTAGTGTAATATGATATATTAATTTTTGTAAGTATAGATAATTTTTGTGGTTGGCGATGGTGGTGGTGGTTATGGGCGCTAAGGTGGTGGCTTGATGGTAGTCGATCGAGTTGAAGCGGCGGTGGTGGTGGTGGTTATGGGCTGCTAAGGTGGTGGCGGTGGTGGTTGGCGGTTGGCGGTGGTAGTCGGCGGTTGGCGGTGGTAGTCGGCGGTTGAAGCGGCGTGGTGGTGGTTATGGGCTACTAAGGTGGTGGCGAGTGGTGGTCGGCGGTTGAGGGTGGTAGTCGGCGGTTGGCGGTGGTGGTGGTGGTGGTGGAGATATGGCGGATCTTTTCCATGGCCGGAGATATGGGGGATCTTGGATTGAGGTTGAAGAGAAAAAAATTTAAAAATGAAATATTTAGTGTCTTTTATATATGTCGTTGAGGGTAAAATGGTCGTTTAACTTTAAAGTAAAAAGCATGTCTACCTACCACATGACACGTGTCAAAAAAGTAATGGAGTTGAGCAGTTGAGCAGTTGAGCGTGGCTCTTTTGGGAAAGAGACCAGAAAAAAGTCTTAAAAACGGATCAAGCCTAAAAAAAAGTCCCCTTTTGGTAATTTATATAATTCCTTTAATCGTTTTCCTTCTCTTCCTATCTTGAACCTCCCACATGTGCATATCAAACAAGTCCAACACCGAAAACATGAATAAAGGGGAGGGACTTGATCCAACACACAACTCTATACCAAATTTCATTTGTCACTTCGCAATAGTTTTGTGTCCAAGCATGCCTTCAAAATTCTTGAATTCAGCTAAGATTCGCCATGTGTTCAAACAAACGTAGGTTATGAATCATTCAACGAATCGATCAGTTGAATATATAATAATAACCCTAGGTATCTTTGGGCAAATATATTAATACATTTATTAAGTCTAGCTTCAAATACATAAACATAAGATATAAACATGAAAGACATAAACATGAAATCACATTGGTTGGTTAGGTTAGATTTAACTAAGACATTTTATAATTGTGAATGATTTATTATACCCTCGATGTACAATAGGAAAAGTTACGTTGACGTAAGCAATCGCAGTGAAGAACATTTAGACTATAAAAACACAGATTTTGGATGGCGGCGATGAAAATCCTAGTTTTGGTTCAGCGTGATACGTCGTACAATATTAGTGACGAACGGTGTATTTTACTCTCCTTTTTATAAATAGGTAAGGAGTTTCTTTTTACGTTTTATTATCTTTTGGTTGTAGCAATATTTATTAACCTAAATTCTTTTAAGTTTTTTTTTTTTTTTTTTTTAACTCTTACTAACTTCTTTTGCCTATCGATTTCACCAACTTTTTTTTCGCGCATATTTTATCGAAAGTATTTTTTGATACTAGATGTATGACTGTTTAGATCCTACTTATTTCGTAATGTTTTGTAGTTTTAAAATGGGCGTTTGGTACAACCCCGAAAATACGCTTCCGCTCATATTGAAAGTTTGTAAAACTCCAGATTCGTTTAGTTATGCATTTGTATTAGTTTTACAAAGTTTCATGTCATAACAATAAGTACAAGTATGCTTTCTCGAAGAAAATAGGTCAAAAATAAGTAAAGTGCAGGCCCAAAGGCTTTTAGCCGCGGGTGTGGACCACAGTCGTGCGGCTGTAAGGCGCATACATATGGACTACGGATTAGACATTGGTGACTGATATAATGCGGGAATTCATCTATGCGCGTGAGTTGGTTTCAATGGGCCCTAAATATGTTTAGGTCTCATATGTGTTAATTTCACTACGATCAATTCTAATGGGCTTGGTTAGTTGACCCTCAATAGGAATTAGTGTCGTGTTTCCTCCGTTAGCTCAACCAGAGATTAGTGGTTGATCCCTCGACCTTATCAAAACTATGGTTGGCTTGCCAACCGAAAATTTCATTATCTTTTTGTGTGTGTATTTTTTTGTATTAGTTTTTGTGGGGTATGTTTTTTGTTGAGGTTACGGTTGCGGTTGTTTTATTAGCAAATTGTTGTTGAGTGTAGTCTTTGAGAGAAAAAGTTGATATGACGCTAATGTGACAGAGTGTGACCACAATATTTATGGTTGCAATTAGCATTGGCCTTAATGTAATATGATGGTTACGTTATGTTGGTTTAGTTAGGCGCTCCCGTTAAAAGCATCTACTTGGAAGATTGAAAATTAGCCGTTCTTGGCGTTATAAGGATGGGCGAAGAACAACCACGGCTTTACTCCCAGGCGCTATCCCCTTAGCGCGTTAAGGGAGAAAAAAAAATCAAAAATTTTCAAAACTAGTCCTCTAACGGCTACTAGCCGTTAACTTTAAAAAAATTTCATTTTAGTCCCTAGGCTAAATTGATAAAAAAAAAAAAAAAAAAAAAAAAAATCAAAACCTTTTTACCACTATAAATACACAATCAAAACACCATTTTTATTCACACTTCCACTTCAAATCCTCCGATACTCCAATCTATCAACTTCAATTAGCGCAAAAAAAACTATGTCGGGAGGCAGCGGCGATCTTTCTTCAATCTTCCGATGATGGGTGGAATCCACCGAGCCGGGTTCATCATCTAACGAATCTTTGGTTCATCTTCAAACCCCAACCCACTAGGCTTATCAGCGAAGAAATGTGGAAACAACAACAAACATTCTTGTTTTGGCAACAACAAAACCAACAAAACACCTTAAACTCCAACTTTCAAAACCTTGATTCACTTTACATCGCAACAATCACAAACGAAACAAAAGATGTTCTTTGAGACACCCGCATCTCCACGAAAAAGGAAAAGGTCGTGGCGAAAATCCAAAAATCCAAAGACCCAGAGCAGAACAATTGATTCGATGAGGAGGTTGTCGTTACCAATCGTTGGAATTGACGGAGGAAGCATTACTTGCAAGGTGTTACATAGTTTGTTTGGGAGGATCCAAAAGTTGGAAAGTGCCAACCTAGAGATACGTTTGGTATCGGGTCGGAAGTGAGTTCAATAGACTCGACTTTCAGCGGCGCACCAAGGACATGATGTCAAGCAAATGGACAACGTTGAGCGAGGATATGCACAAAGTTGACTCTTGTTACGTGCGTGCGCAGCGGGATCAGCGAGCGGTGAAAGTGAGGTGGATGTGATGAAGCGGGCAAAGCAATGGTATCGTGAGAAAACGGAGGAGCCTTTGTTTGGTCTCGATGGCGCTTGGGATGTTTTGCGTCATTATAAGAAATGGGAGGCCAGGGCCGGTTGATTTAACCGGCGAGTCCCAAGCCAAACAAGCGAGGCTTTGTTTGGTAATGATGAACAACCACGGCCCATGGGAAAAAGCGTGCTACCAAGAGCACGATCCGAGACTACAACAAGTCTTTGGGGAACAAACCTGGAGGAACGAGCTCGTCGACTTATTTCTGAAACTATGGCAAGCGAGTTTCGTATCAAGCGAAGCCTCAAGGCGGCGTGTCGGGCAGCGGGAAAGATCTCACATTAACAAGGTTGGAAGAGATCAAGTTTTGATGGCGCCATCTTGACGGGCAAGATCAATGGTGCGTGCGGTGGATCAATAACGAAAAAGATCGAATCATCGCAAAATATAATTTGAAACCTCGTCGATGAGATCGTATTTCCTTTAATTTGTTGTAGCGTTTTATTTGAAGTGTGTTTTTTTTTCATTCGTTGTATTTTTTTTTTATTATTATCTCGTGTTGTAATATGGTTTAAGTTTTAATGAAATGTTTGTTTTAGTTTAATAAATGAAATGTTTGTTTTAGTTTAGGGGTTGAAATTGAAAATATAAAATATTAGTGGTGTTATGGTGTTATTGGGATGTTATGGATGGGAGTGTTTTTGGGATGTTAATGTTAAATGTTAAAAGGCGATGTGGCGGCGTGGACGGTGTTATTGGTGTTATGGTGTTATGGATGGGAGTGCTCTTAGTATATTAATGTATTTTATTTGTATTTTGTTTTCTTTTAGGTCTTATTTTTTATTATTACTATTATTTTTTTATTATTTGAAATGAGATTTGTGTATTGTATTTTTTTTTTTGTTTTTTTTTTTAATTAATTTATTTATTTTTTTTCCTTTTTAAGGGTTGGTAATAAAATGTTGCATTTCTAAATAAAATAATAATAATAATCCTTTATTATGAGATTAATTTTTTCCAGTATGCGTATTTTTTTTCTGATTTATTGCGTAACATATAAACCCATCTGGGTTTTTATTATTTTTCCATGAATCTCACAAGCTTTTTAGCCGGTGTTTGACATACAATTAACTTTTTTGTTATTTCTTTTAAGGATTTGATCGAAGAATAACAATGTATTTATTCAAAAGTACCGATTTATTGCGTGAAATTCTTTTTAAGTTGTTGAAATATAACGAACTTTTTGTTGAAATTATATAACATGACTACTCATAATTATAAACACACAAAACATCAAGTATGTTGGGTTTTACTAATCATAACAATTTACAAAAGCAAGTAAACATCATCAAAGAATGCAGCGGAAGTATAATGAATGATATATGTATATTAATTAACCCGAATAAAGAAGCGTCGTCTTTTAGCAAAACAATAGCGAAGCGGTGATGTGAACAAGTAACAAAACCCAAAACCCTAACTTAGGGTTTCACTAATCGTCCCACCAAAAAGCGACCACCAAGAAATTCACAAACACAAGTGTGTTTGTTCTTGGATCTTGTCTGCGCGTCTTATTAGGTAATTGAAGTGAAAAGCTGGGTTATTGATCACAAAACAAACCAAATACTTAAACTTGAGTTAAGCAAATCGAATCCTTATGAGAAGGGGAGTTCGACCGCCACACACAAGAAGAGGAGAATGAGAGAAATTAGGTTTGAAATCGTCAAAGATTGGGTTTAGAATGAATCTGATGGGATTGTATTTATAGGTAACGTCTTGGAGGACAAGATAATGTGTGAGTTGGGTTAGGAACCCCAACCGATCGGCCATATCAACCCAAAGGGTTCTAGATCTTTCCGACTTATAATTTCATCTACGGTCCTTTAAGTTTACATTTAACGACCGTTAAGCCAAACCTCGTTAAATATTAACTACAGTTAAGTATTTATTTAAGTGACTAATAATTAATAATAATAACATTTTATATATATTAATTATTTAACATCAGTCTCATCGTAATGTGTGCGATCAAAGTCTCGAGTTCGAATCCGGACGTCACGTATATTTAAATATCCATAAAACCTTTCAAAGTACACACGCGAAAGCGTAAAAAACATATCAGACTTTCAGGTATGAATTGTCACGTGTCAGACTTTCAGATATAATTAATGCCACGTGTTATAAATGATGTCACGCGTCAGATTTTCATGTACACCTTAAAAAAAAATTATGTATTAAATCAATACATTTAAAAAATACATTTGCTATTTCTTTGACCAAATCAATTTTTTATATCTTACTATGTATGTATATATAACTGACAGAGGTACAACTCGGTTAATTTGTAAGGGCCGAAAGTAAATATATGGTTTTTAATCACATGATAAATTCGTAAGTCGTATAGGTTTAGCCAGATAGGATAACTAAGGTCAAACAATACATGCTAGTATGCTACATGCCTATCTAGTAACGTCTAGTTGTTGTTGTCTTTTTAGGTGGCCTAGAAGAAAAAAAAAAAAAACAGTTGAAACAATTATGAAAATTTATATCTTACGACCCGATCGATATGAATGAAGCAAAGACTTTTTTGTTTCCAAGGTACTCGATATCAGATATTCAATCCATATTAATTGTCGAGCCTTCGGGCGGATTAGTAAGGGTTTACGTGGAGTATTTGAAATAAGCGTTCCGGCTTGAGGAGGCTTCTCTAGCGGGCCGGTTTAAACAATAATCTGAGCGCCATTGTCGAGCCATGACGAAGCGACTTATAAAATTCAGCTGAAAAAAAAAAAAAAAAAAAAAGATATTCAATCCATATGAAAGTTGAGACTAGCTTTAATTCAATTCATATGTTTTTAACACATTCCGTAAGCATGCATATGGAGATTATTTCAGCATAAATTTTCTTGAAGCCGAGTTTTCTTACAAACGTCGAAAAGTTTCACGTAATCTTTACGACCTGCTTTCACTCGTGTATGCCGAAAAAAAATAAAAATTACTCGTATCTTTTGTATATTTATTGAATGTTTGGTACATTGATCACACAAAAGATCATCCCAATTTTGGGTTCCTAAAAATGTCACACAAACCACCATTTTCACATGTGTTGATGCATCATGATATCATATTTGTCACGCTTCCGCTGCATCACAAAAATCAATTATGAGATAAAGACATGCTTATATTCTAGTTTAAAGATGATCACAATATCTTTATAAGTAAATTTATCAAAATGTTTTTGAACCAAGCGATATATGTGAGTAGTCTATCAACGACGATTTTAACTAAGACCAAACCAGGGGCGGAGATTAGAAATTCATAACTCCATGGTCGTGTGCCCCCTGCGAAAATTTTCAAAAATATTTGACTTTTTTGTAATTTGCCCTTCTTACGAACCAAATTATAGTGTTGTCTATGAAAAACCAGCTCCGCCCCTGACTGAGACGTGTGAGATGCTACTTGAAACAGGCACATTGTTTGCTAAATATTTCAGCCATTAAATAAAACTTAGTTAAATCATAATTTGAGTTAAACTAGAGTAACTCATAAACAAATGGTTACCTTTATGCAAGAGCATATGAATACATCATTTCATGCACAAATAATTTTGTTAACATGCAACACACAACTATGACTTACCAACATAAGAAAAATTTAGACTATCACCAGTCACAATTGAAGAAATTTGCTCAATTTTTTTACTTTCGAAATGTTCCAACTCTTTCAAAGCCAAAGCTCTCCATTTCTCAATTAACTCGATTTTACCCTCTTCATTTTTACCCATTTTATTTAGTAGTCCTTGAATTTTGCCTGCATATAGTCCGAACTTTTTTAGCCTTTCGATCTCCTCTTCGTTCCCACCTCCTAGTATAGCTCCACACGCGGCTCCACTTTCGTGGAGCCGATGTATTTGTGTATTAGCTTCATAATCTTGATCACTCACCATGGCCTCCGAGCCTATAGCTCTGGAGATCTCAATTATTACTCTTAATATTTTATCAGCGTTGTTCTTAGGCGGGTCCATGGAGCAAATTAGTAACTCAAATCCAAATGGCATAATACCATCACCAGTCATAAGCTCGATTTGCGGGTCAAACTTGTGTGGGATTGTGGGCCGGGTTCAACCCTGTCAGTTAACAACATATTCTCATGCACGTAAATATCTGCATGCGTGAGATGAATAGTGACGCCACAATAGCGTCGGCTCTGTTGCCCCTCTTAGCTTCGCGCGGCAACACATATCTGAACACTCGTTCTTGGTGGTGAGAATGTTAAATGGTGCATTGGCTCAAAGACGGTTAAAGGCTCGCGGATTGGTATTGCTTTTTTCAAGTGGGAGTCGATATCAGATTGTACCGACTCCCAATAGGATTGGTTTTGTGCCACACGTGCAACGGTCGTGTATCGACACTTAACAGATATTGATGGCGAGATAGCTCGATGGCTTAGATTGATTCTAGAGATAGAAATATGAGCTGAAGCCATAGTTGATAAATTTGCTAAAGAGTTTAAAGTAATGAAAGCTTACGAATTTTGTTCATAGATGTGAGATACATATATATACTAGCGTTCAATGAGCAACGTACAAGTGTTTACAGCATTTGTTATGGTATAAAGAAATGTGTAGTAAACGTGACTTTTTTTTTTGTTATAAGTGATGCAAATTGTAAAGTGAACCGAAGAGCATTAGTCTAATGGTTGTAGCATTTGTATTTGAGTTAATTATTTCGAGTTCGATTAATTTTGGCGTTCTTTATATAAGTCTTGACATTTCATAAACCTATAATGCACTTGAGAACTTTGGAATTCTTAGGGCTATTCAGGATGAATGATAGGCGATCTTGAAAAGAGCAGGAGTAAGAGTGTTCTCGTCAATCTACACCTTTTTTTTGAAATTGTAAAGCGATTTTTTTATGTTATAAACGTGGTGGTGATTTATTATTAAAAGTCAAACTCGAACTACTAGATATATATAAGTAATTAAGTTTAGCCAAATATGCAACTATAATAATTTTTTTCAATAAAAAAAAAAATAGACACGATTGAAGTTGTTTCAGAGTGTTGTAATAATTTACAAAATATGGACAAAATAATACACATGGACAAAACGTTTTACTTAAAAATAACATGACGATATGATGTTTTATATTTGTCTGAATAATGTATAGTACGTCTCGTCATATTCAGGTAAAGGTGTGGTGGAAAATAATGTGATTGATAACATATTTTTCATAGAAAAAATATTCGATAGTGACAAGTATATATATAGTGAAAATGTATTTTCTACTTTGTACTTAAATGAGAGCAACATTTATGGCCTGGTTTATCATCTTCATCGAACTTTCTCTCAAACGACGCGGCGGCCTGGTTCTTGCTGATGATGCGAGATTTTTTATACAAACGGTTCAAATTTTGGAAAAGTGAAAATTGTGGCTTGTGATCTCGGTTGTGTCTTTCAATGAAACTTGCCCATCCTCTCCTCAACCGAAAGCTCGACCTGGTTCCCCATGATGGGTCGAAGCCTCAACCTAGTTCCTCGACCTGCCTCAATCGAGACCATTGCATTAGCCTTAAAGTGAACTCTTGGACGTCACATCGTGTTATTTTGAGTTGTGTAAATTCAATGAAACATTAAAATTAATAGCGATGGTGTTAGGGGTGTTAATCGGTCGGGTTGGTCGGGTTCGGGTCAAGCAATTCGGGTCAAGTCGGTCGAGGCTAAAATTAATATACCGTGCCCGACCTGTTGAGGTCGGGTTCGGGTCAATCGAGTCGGGTCGAGTCGGGTTCGGTCGATGCCATTGCAAATCACAAAATTTGATTTTTAAACTTATTAGTTCGGGTCACATAATATGTTTGTTGCATATGAACCAAGCCGTGACAACCGTTGATACAAGCATATCTGAACCACGCATATAAACAATGATACCACTATATGTCTATAAAGATGGTGCAGATGAGCTTATGTTAGGACTACTAATTAGATCGAGTCTTGATTAGCGGTTAAGTTAGTGATCATATAACACAGGCGATATGTACCAACATAGTGGACATACTTGCATAAAGGAAATCACATTTAAGTTAATTTAAGGTAAACTCCAAAATACGTCACTGTGGTTTGTCGTTTAGCACCATACATCCATCGAAAAGTTCGAGACATATCATCACCCGTTAGTAAGCGTTTGACTATATACATCCACAAGGACGAGCAGTTGCAAAAGCGGGTCGTTAACTTGGACACATGGCGGTTAAGTGAGGTAAGTTGGTCATTTATCTCCCCTTTTAACCTTCTTCCTGCTACCTCGCTCGAAATCAAAAATCCCAAATGAAAAACACAATCAAAAAACACAAATCCACACAAACATAAAAACACAAATTCACATTTGTACAAACCACAAAGTAAACCTTAGCTGTGAAAAAAAGTAACCCAACTGTAACATGTACTGCTACAATTACTTCCTTAAGTGTTTATCTGCTTATGTATCCATCTATATTTATTGAGCATGTATATTTGAATAATTTGGTTTCCATTTCTTGTCATTAGCTTATCTTCACAAACAAAGCAAAACCGCCGGGGTGGTTATGACACAAAACAAACACACCTCGTCATTTCTTGTGACACATAAACAAACCCCAGCGCCACTTGGTTGGGTCATGGTGTAGGTCGAAGTAAACAAGCGGGCGTACCCAAGATGGGTTGCGGTTTGGTGGGCTATGACCAGAGCTAACACCGATTTGGTGTGGGTAGTCGCGATCGAGGACAAACAAACACCATCTTTGGTGGTTTCCTTTCGACCAAGAATTAAGCAAGGCGCAAAACTAACACAAATCAAACCACACGCTTGTATAAGCTAACGACCCAAACCGGTATCGACCAATAAGACTGAAAACCCTAAAAATCCGACCCTAAGATCGTAGATCTAGAGCGCGTTGCAGGGCTTGAACGCGCGTGCCCTAGCTCATGATGATCACCTTTTCTCGATCTAACTTTTGGTATATGGGTCGAATATTCCGGCGGCGGTTGGCCGGAAAATGTGGCCGGAAAAGGTGACCGGATTTGGATGATCTTTTCACTGCAAGGGTTTTCAGTGATTGATATCTATAAGACAAAGCAATCACAAGAAGGTTAAAAGGGGGAGATAAAATGACCAACTTACCCTCACTTAACTGCCACGTGTCCAAGTTAACGACCCAGTTTTTGCACCGTTCGTCCTTGTGGATGTATATAGTCAAACGTTTACTAACGGGGTGATGTATATGTCTGAACTTTTGGCTGAGGGATGTATGGTGCGAAACGGGGCAAACCACAGGGATGTATTTTGGAGTTTACTCTTAGTTTAATTGCCAAGTGAATCACTCTAAACATAATCTAGTAAAAGAAAAGTATGTATAAAATTAGAAAGATCAATCTTTATTAACTTTGATGGTGAGTGTTTATAATCAACAAGCTCAGAACAAATATCTGATTTGCAAAAGAAGCAAGTAACCCACCAAGAATCTGTATGCGTTGTAGCATAAAACTAGTAGGCTATTATAAAAATATGTATCGTCAAACACAAAATAAAACATGTCAAATAGTTGTATGGTCAAAGCGAGTAAAGTTAAAAAAAAAAAAAAAAAAAAAAAAAAAAAAAACTCGGGTTAGTCGGGTTGACCCGAACCGAATAACAAAGTATTTTGAACCCGATGCAGACCTAGTTAGTACTCGGGTTAATCGGGTTGACCGATTGACCCGAGTTAGATTTTTGACTGCATAACCCGACCGACTATCCTTAGTCGGGTCCGGATCGAGTCGAGATTATTGACACCCTGGTGACACAGGTCACTGTCTTGCCACATCGATTTCTCTCCAAACGACGCGGCGACGATCTAGTTCTGCAGTGGTGACACAGGATTTTTATTATTTTATTTTTTAAATTCAATATTTTAAAGTGGGGTATTTATAATGTTGTAAAAGTAGTAAAATTTTTTTAAAAAGTTTTTATTTATTTATTTATTTATTTATTTATTTATTTATTTTTTATGTCAAGCGGGTAAAATTGCACAACATTTGAGTATGATAACTTTCGGTCGGTAAGCAACCTGGTTCATGCCAACCTTCCACTCAACCTCCCCAACCGATCACCCTACAATGGGGCAACCTAGCTCAATAGACACACAACCCAATCGGTGAACCCCGTTGTGTTGGCGTAAGTAGTTTTTTTTTTTTTTTTTTTGTTTTTTACAAGCTAAAAAAGTGTTTTGTGTTTTCCTCTTATTTCATCAGTTAGGAAGAAAATTTAAATATATATATATATATATATATATATATATATATATATATATATATGTTTATTAAATTTTGTTTTTGTCTTATTATGTAACTTTTAGAAATAATTAGTATTTTCTGCGATTTAAACATGAAAATGTTTTATATACCCAAAATACAACTTTTGAATACATTATGTACAATGCATTTAAAGCATGTTTTAAGTAAATATAACATTATCATGTTTATGTTGGGTAAATATGAAATTGTCCCTACTTTTTATATCTTAAAATAATTTATAAACCACTTCTTCTCTTGCAAGCATGATTTTGCATATAAAAAATAGGGAGGTGATACTTACTATCATATTTTTTTCTGAATACACCACAAACTATGCATTACAATATTGTACAGTACAAGCTATAATGCACAGATTGTGATGGATTAATCAAAATATGTGATGTGAGTATCAATTCCTTAAAAAATAAAGCATTTGAAAAGCTAACACAACCTTTGATAAGTTAGCTTTGGCAAAAATGTTTCTCTTTATTCACACGTTCCAATTACAATTCTCACTAGGTTTTATTTTATCTTTTTTACATTTTACTTTTACTAGTATACTTAGGGATGTAAACGAACCGGACGAACACGAGCGGAGCTTTGTTCATATTCGTTCATTTAATTTTAACGGACAAATAAGCGAACATGAGCAACGCTTAAGCGGACAAAATTTCTTGTTCATGTTGGTTTATTAAGAAAATGACTTGTTCGTATTCGTTTATGTTAGATTCATTAAAGACACTAAGCGAGCGCCAAAGCGAGCATAAGCGATCGAACATAAATAAACACGGACAAACAAACATAAACTTTATTAAATTATGCATCTGACATTGTTTTATAAGTGTTGTTTTGTTTAAACAAACTAATTTTAAAATTATACAATTAAAAGGTATAATATACGAACATAAATAAATAAATGAACATAAACGAAAGCTAACGAACGCATAATCGGATGTTCACGGATATAAATAAACGGACATGACTTTTGTTCATGTTCGTTCATTTAACTAAACGATCGTAAAATATTGTTCATGTTCGTTCATTTAATTAATAAACGAACTTTCTACCGAACGGTTCATGAAATGTTCAATGAACGTTCAGTTCGTTTACAGCGCTAAGTATACTTGTGTTCAAAAGGGTACCATCCAAATCGAAAACCACGGCGGAGATAGTCTGTTCATGGTGTTTGTGTCGTGCGAGAGATTGTCATAGGATCAAATCTATAAATAAAAAAGAATTATTGCTTTCTCGGTCTTAAAATTATTATCCCTAAACAAAAACATACAATTTAAAAAAAAAAAAAAAAAAGTAAAAGAAAATGAGACTGATACATTTATCGAATCAATCAAATATTATCTTCACTCGATAAACTTTATTTCGATTGATTGAAAAGGATGTGAACAGTTTGAGACATTACAAAATAGAATATTGGACAACAATTTTGGAAGGAAGGGAGTATTGTTGATACACTAATGCTACATCCACAAAAAATCTCACACGCTGAGGTGGCGCGGGATGATTGGTTTTTTGTGGGTCAAGTATAACGGTCAAGATATAATGAACCATTAAGAATATTCATCATAATATTGAATTTGATTGATTACACCATTAAAGAATTAGTAACCAACAAATTATTATGAGATGTTAAAAAGGACCATGACATAAGGCTAGCCCCAATGAGGGTGAATCCCCATCGATCGAGGCACCTAGACGATCGGTCGTCAGTCGATCGTGTCATTGTCACGCCAATCGATCGCCTCCAATATTACCCAATCAAATCGTGTAGCCGATCGACTCATGTAACGTTTAAATCTTGCGTGCGTTGCAATCAAAAAAAAAAAAAAAAAAAAAAAAAAAAAAAACATTACCTATACAACTAAAATCTCATCACAAATCTCACAACATATTTACACACTAAAACTCAAAATCTCACAATCCTCTTTATAAAAATGTCTAAGAAAACCACCAACCAAAGCCGAAAATCCGTTTGTCACAAAAGCGTCCGCGTATTTAACAGGATCGAATTTTGGTTAACCTGTCTCACCAATAATCAATTTCCAACCCCACTTTGAATATCAATCCCAACAAGCTCCGCAACAACACCCTAACAATCCATTTAGTATGAATCGTCCATTTGTTCCACAACAAAACATCCACTACTGACAACAACAACAAAGCTACTCCCGTCGAAACAACCAATCTATGTATGGGTCGCGCGAATACGTGTCCGTCCAACAATGGATTCATCAGCGTCTTCGTATTCAAATTATCAAGAATATTCTCCGGTTAACCGTATCAATCTTGAGGGTTTTGATTTCGGCGACCAATTGTACAACAATCCTAATTTTTATCTTTGGAACCGGATCGGGTTATCCGGCTCAAAGTATCACGGTTCGGCTCATGGATTGTATCACGATTCGGTCGACCTTGATGGCGTAGAAGAAGAAGAATGTCGAGAAGAGGCGTCACCGGTCAAACCAAAGAAACGAGCTGCGCAGAAGAAGAATTTGTCGAGAAAGAAGGCAAGAATGATTCGTTGCCTTGGACCAAAGAAGAAGAGATCGCCTTGTGCAGCGGTTGGTGTGATGTGTCAGGAATAGTGTGTCGAAAACAACCAAAATGCTAAAGGATTTTGGCGAGAAAGTCATTACATACTTTGAGAAGGAGGTTCTTTGGAGAAAGAGCATACAACTCTATCATTACAAAGTGGAAAAATAGGATTAGTCCTAGAGTTGGTCATTTTGTGCCATTTACAACAATCTTTGTCGAGAATTACGGAGTGGTGAGAATGACCTCACCGTTTATACACGGCGTGTGATGAATACCAAGTAGTGTGTGGTCATCCGTTTGTTTTGGATCATTGTTGGCGATTTTGAGGACCATTCGCTTGGAAGGATAATGAGATCTTGAGCTTTTTAAGCCAGATGAGGTCGCAAAAAGCAAGGACTTCAACCGACTGGATGTGCCTTCGTTTGTGCCTAATAGACCAATTGGTCGTGATGCATAATGAAGAATAAAAGAAATCTTGAACCTTGAAAGCTATGATTATGGAAGGTGTTAGAAATGGGGCAAGATCAAGTCCAGGCATTCGAGGCGAGAAGAAGGAGGCGGACACTGCACTATGGTTTGAAGAAGAAGAGCTAGAACAACGGCAAATCGAGTTGGAGCTACACAACAAAGAGAAGCAAGGAAGACAAAAATTGGCACTAGAAGAGCGAAAAGTTGAATTAGAGGCTCAAAAGAAATATGATCACGGATCTCATGTTACATTACGCATGATCGACGAATCTTTGCATGATAGAGCGCCAAACAATCAGAAACTCAAAGAAGCGATCAGCCGCGCCACAACCTAGATTTTGAATAAGTGTTGTAATGTTTTAATAAGTTTCGTAATGTTTTATTTTATTTGAATTATTATGTAACGTTTTAATTATTAATGAAATTTTATTTTGTGTTAAAATGTTTTTTTTTTTTTTTTTTTTTTTTTTAAAAGAAATTGAACTTGGTCGCCTTCTTGAGGCGCTGTCGCGTGAAGGTCGTGGGAGAGAAAGGCGGCGTGGCGGGGAAAATGAGAGAGATTGAATCCTCATTGGGGCTAAATTTAATCATGTCACATTTCTTACAGCTTTCCCTCATGTTTCCTAATTTAAACAATATACATTCTTAACTTCGTGGGAGATGATTTACACATTCTTTTTTTTGCACACTCAATATACAAGTGTTTAAAGCAGAATATAAATATGATACAATTGTTTGATACAATAATTAGAGTGTCCAAATAACAAATGAAAATGTATTAATCAATTCTCTTTAAAAAATGGCAAATATATATTAGGCCACATGGCCAAAAAAAATTGCACCAACATAACTTTATGATATAGCATAAAAAATAATAATATTATTAAAAAAAAATGACAACGAAACAAAAAACTAATATAAAAAGGCGTCAAGTACTTCGCCTCGTTTTAAATCCAGGGATTCCAAGAAAATTTATTTCAAATGGATTATTGGAAGTCCGCGGCAGACTCTTACGTGAAAATATCATGACGACGGAGAGGCTTCTCTTCCTCCTCCGACATTGCATGAAAAAACTTATTTCTCTAATCGTGTATATGATTTGCAACCTTGTTGATAAAAGAAAGTTAAAAATTCAAACTAATTTTCATTTATTATAAAATACGAAAGTCAGTAAGACACTCTTATTTAGGCCAATAGGCATAACTTGAGTCTAGGCAGGGCTAATACGTTTTTTTGGAGTTTTATTGTAGCATTACTTTATTGTAACAAACAAAGCGTACAAAACATAGCAATACAGAGAACTAATCAAAAACAAATTAATCTGACAAGATTGTGATTTAACGAAAATAGAAAAACACACCACTGAGTCCATATGTTGACGTTTAAGTCGGATCCAAACGAGTTTGTACACCGCACCTCCAAAACAACCCAATGTTAATATCTTCAACGTATCCGTAGCTGATATTTTTCATCTACATTTGAATACAGTCAATCACGACTGTTCTTCGATTTTCAACAAAAATATATCGCACACACATACCTTGTTAGAAAGAAAAAAGAGCATCAGGCATGGGAACGCCAAACAACGTGACGACGCCAACATCACAATGCTCCACAGGCACATAGCGCTTGTTCTATAATAAATAACTTTTAATAGTAAGGTCAGAATTTGGTCATTTTAGTTATGTTAACAATTACGACGATATGAATACTTTTATATGATTAAACTGTATTTTATGTTATCCATTTAGAGAATAGATCTACTAAGAAGAGAAATTTAAATAAGAATAATGAGAAGAAATTTGAGCCACACATTATAAATGAGAAGGAGAAATTCGAAGGAGATCGTTTATTTTTAGGTGCGTATGAAATATCGGTTGTGGTTTTTCTCGGGGTTATGATCTGAAAAGTTCTTAAAGTTTATAAAAATTTGTCTAGGTAATATAGTTTCGTTTTGTTCGTCGCAGTTCTTGAACTTTGTAACTTTGTTCCTCACGTGGCGAACTACTAAAGTGAATGTTCGGGTTATTGAGCTTTAATTTTGTTCGCTCGAGTTCTTGAACTTATCAAAAATATCATCAAAGTTCTCGGACTAACATTGAATTTTGAGGCGTATGCTTACCGAAAGTTTAGTAACTAAGCGAACAAAATGAAACGATATTACATGGGACAAATTTTTTGTAACTTTAGTAACTTTTATCTGTAACCCTTTCTTCACCATTCTCACTTTAATTTCTTACCGTTTGATCCTTCTACATCCATGTAACACGTACAAAATAAGTACTACGTAATAAACTATAAACGGCCATAGAGTGATCATATATTATCAGAGACGGGACCTTGAACTTTTAAGAGGGTGTTGCACAAAATTTTCGAAATGTGCACAGTTTTTTTTTTTCAAATCGTTATTTCAATATTACTAAATTTTGTATTATAAAGAACTTTTTGGCTAAACTAAGTTGCATTATAAAGAAAAAAAAGGTAACGAAAAACATTTATCGGAGGTTGCATTTATCATAAAACGATATTTTTCAAAAAAAATTATGTTTTATGACTTAAAACCTCGTGCTACATCCGGCTCTCAAGTAGGTCCATCCTTGTATGTTCTCATGATTTTGCTTGTCTAGTATCGTGTTCCATTCAAAAAAAAAAAAAAAAAAAAAAAAAAATCCTATTCTTGCAAGAAATAAAATAAAAATGGACGTGATAGGATATTATTAGGTTAAGTAAACGATGACGGTAGGGCAATTACTTATTTTGATATTTAATGTTGATGTCGAGTAGTGTTTATTTTTCTAAAACGAAAGGCTTGTTGGGACCTAACACATCAAAAATATATTAATTATAGTTTTGCTAAATATTTGGGTAAACATAAATTATACTTTGGGAATCTAAGCGTATCCAATAACTTTTGTTTTAGGGTTAATTCCATATATACCCAATGTAAACATTAAAATGTCATATTTACCCAACTAAAAATCACAATGTCATATAAACCCAATTTAAACATTAAATTCGTCACATTTACCCAATTTATAATTAAACTAATTAAAAACTCAATTTACATCCTTAAATACCCATTATATCCTTTTTAATTGGCCTTATGTTTTGTGTGATGGCATCTTGAATGTATTTGGATTATTTATATCTTGATCATCATGGTTGAAATGTTATTTAGGTCTCAGAATATATTAAACACTTTTGTAGTCTACGTTGAGATTAAGTAATGTCACTTCGTTGTTGTTTGGCAAAGATTTAATCATTTGATCTTCACCGAAACATTTTCTCTTCGGTCTTCTTTAAGTGTTTTGCTTTTCTTTTCAAAATTATTCCCACCATCATTAAATAGTTTGCTATGTATAACATTATGGGTTCTCATGCCAACATGTGTCTATAGTTAAATGATTTTACAACAAGAGTACTGCTATGATTTTTACTTTTGTTGTTTTGTATATGGATGATTAAACCGTGTTTTGTTGATAATGAATATGGGTGATTAATTTTGTATTAAGGGTATAATGGGTATTTAATAATTTAAAATGATTTTTGATTGCTTTAATAATAAAATGGGTAAATATGATAATTCTAGTGTTTAAATTGGGTATATATGGTATTATGATTTTTTGTTGGACAAATATGACATTTTACACTTTAAATTGGGTATATATGGAATTAACCCTTTGTTTTAAAAACCATATGCTAAAAACCCAACAAAATCTATCAATCTTTTAAAAGTTGTTTGGTTAGAAGGCTTTGATTTTAAAATTGGCGATTATACTCATGAATATACGCATAGTTCATACCCATCATGAAAAGTGGGTTTCTCTATCTACTACTATATACCAATTCCTATACCCATACTCACATCCAAACCAATCCGCTCCTATGATTTTGTTAAGTTGGAGACATAGTTCTTGCTGCTTTGGAAGTGTACGTGAGAAGCTTTGTTATGTAACCGCACTTTTAAGGTTTCATGTTAAGGACAATAATTGCATACTATTTTTCTACAAACACGCAACATCTTAAAAGTTATAGTGAATTTGTTTGCAGTTTGATCAAATCACATGGACGATTTTTGCGATTTACTCTTGGGATAATGGTCAAAAAATCGTGAGCTTTCGCGTTTCTTATTGTGATGATAAATTTTTAATTTTCCTATTAAAACCAAAATTTTCTTAATTACCCTATTGTAACAAAATTTGCCACGCAACCCTTAATCAATAGTAAAATGTGGAAAGATTAAAGGTGCCACGTGGCAAATTTTGTTCTGATAGGGTAATTAAGAAAGTTTTTATTTTAATAAGAAAATTAAAGTTTATTCTTGAATAGTAAAATGTGAAAAGTTAATGTATTTTTTGAATTAACCTTTACTCTTTGACTAAACAAAGGATAAATTGCCATGTAATATTAGATACAAAATTTGACAATTTACGGAATCTACTAATTTCTCACTGCTAAAAAGGAATGAGAAATTAGTTTTATGACAAGAGGGCGTATATAGTATTGAAATTGTGTTATGTAAGGGTATAATAACTTACGGGATTTAGACCGATTGTTTAACTGTGTTATTAAAGAGTGGAGACTAGGTGTAATAATCACCACCTTTCTTACCATCAACTTATACCCAATAACGCACTCATAAAAAACGTTGTCACAACCATCGAATCACCCTTTTTTTTTTACCCTATCACTAGTTGCCTGTCATCCATATAATGGAACTTCACGCGTGGTTATGCCAAAATCATCCACAACACCTTAGCCCTTATTATGCCCAACCTTAAACTGATACGAGATTTATATCAAAATGTTACATGGTTAATACTTAGGGGGGTGGCAATGGTCACGGTATGGTTGAGGTATGAATCCATACCGCACGGCAACACCATTGCCACTCGTGCGGTATGGAGAAATCGGTATGACATGCGGGCTTAATTGCCGAATCGGTATGGAAGTGATAGCATGCGTTTTTGTTTCAAAAGTGAATATAAATTAAGTGAGGTATGGTGAATCATGGTTGCCACTAAAAAACTATGATAAAGTATCAGATTAGATGGAATGATATTATTGGTGGGTGGTGAGGTATGGTGAGTGACCATTGTCACCCCCTTAGATGGGTATTATATGTGTATAAAAAAATATATAATGTGACATTTTACTATTTTAGCTTCAGATTTCAAGTAATTAAAAATACAGTCTGCATATGAATCATATTTCATGAAAAGTCGATACAATAAAATAGACCGTGGTCTTTTTACCTGCCTTTTTTAAATGAAAATTCAAATGTTAAAATGTCCCGTAATAACTATTTTATACACGTGTAATACTGAACTAAGCAAAATAGATGCATAATTTTATGATATATCTTGTATCTAGTTAATATACCCCTAAACAACATAAATTTAATGTTATGTTCCTCTTTTTATCATAAAATTGATTTCTTAATTATTTTTAGGAGTGAGAAAGTATTATATTCTTTTTATAATCAAATTTTGTATTTTATGTTGTATTTTGTGAGTAAGGATCAAATGAGAAGTAAAATTAAAATGAGAAGGGTGAGAAAAAATTACAGCCGCACATTTCAGATGCACCTAAAAAACAGATGCATCTCACTTTAAAATTCTCCTCCTTATTTGAAATGTGTGACTAAAATTTCTTCTCATTCTTCTTATTTCAATTTCTCTTCTCTTCTAAAACGAAAGGCTTGTTGGGACCTAACACATCAAAAATATATTAATTATAGTTTTGCTAAATATTTGGGTAAACATAAAATATACTTTGGGAATCTAAGCGTATCCAATAACTTTTGTTTTAAAAACCATATGCTAAAAACCCAACAAAATCTAACCATCTTTTAAAAATTGTTTGGTTAAAAAATTTATATCAATATCCAAACCAATCCGCTCCTATGGTTTTCTTAAGTTGGTGACATAATCAAGGACGAACTCACGATTTTTAAAAAGTATCATGACAGAAAATGTTAAAATTAACTAAAGTTCATCAAAAAACAAAAGTAGCAGAAAAAATTTGAGGGTTGCACAAACCGCAAAAACGGCAGTTTTGAAATCTTTTTGCACTTCGTGACCTAAAATCGGGTGTAGCCCGTGCCACACCCAGCATACATGTGGGTCCGTCCATGGACATAATCCTTGCTGCTTTGGAAGTGTACGAGAGAAGCTTTGTTATGTAACCGAACTTTTGAGGTTTCATGTTAAGAGCACTCCCATCCATGCACCATACTTAGCAATAACACTGCCGCGTCGGTATGCATCGAACTTTAACATTTAACATTAACGTCCTCAAAAACACTAACAACCATAACATCCAATAACACCATAACGCAATAATATTTCATATTTTCAATTTCAACCCTAAACTAAAACAAACACTTCATTTATTAAACTAAAACAAACATTTCATTAAAACTAAAACATATTACAATACGAGATTAAAAAAAAAAAAAAAAAAAAAAAAAAAAAAAAAAAAAAAAAAGCGTTACAACAAATTAAAATCGATCTGCAGCGAGGTTTCAAGTTATATTTTGTGATGATTCGATCTTTTTAGTCATTGATCCACTTGCACGACCATTGGATCTTGTCCGTCGATGAGCGTCATCAAAACTTTATCTCTTCCAACCTTGTTAATGTGAGATCTCTTTCTTTTGGCCCGACACTGGCCGGAGACTTCTCGTTTCATCTGAAACTCGTTTGCCATAGTTTATGTGAAATAAGGCGGCGAGCTCGTTCCTCGGTCTTGTTCCCCAATACTTGTTGTAGTCTCGGATCTTGCTTTCTTGGTAGCACGTTTCTTTCCATGGGCGTGGTTGTTCATCATTACCAAACAAAGCCTCGTTTGTTTGGCTTGGGACTGCTTGGGTTAAATCAACCGGTTCGGCGTCTCCCATTTCTTATAATGATAAAACATATTACATTCAGCGTTGTCCATTTGCTTGACATCATGTCCTTGTGCCGTTGAAAGTTGAGTCTATTGAACTCATTTCGACCCGATACCAAAGCGTATCTCTAGGTTGGCACTTTCCACTTTT
This sequence comes from Chrysanthemum lavandulifolium, assembly GCA_022545495.1. NCBI lineage: Eukaryota > Viridiplantae > Streptophyta > Magnoliopsida > Asterales > Asteraceae > Chrysanthemum > Chrysanthemum lavandulifolium. The sequence goes on along the minus strand of CM040239.1, from coordinate 31,491,684 downwards.
GGATCCTCCGAAACTTGACTATGTAACACCTTTCAAGTAATGCTTCCTCTGCTTGAATTCAAGCGATATGACAACCTCCTCGTGAGAATCAATTGGTTGGGCTCGGGGTCTTTGGATTTTTTATTTTAACAATCGACCTTTTCCTTTTTGGAGGAGATGTGGGTGTCTCAAAGAACATCTTGTGTTCGGTTTGTGATTGTTGTATTTGTTGTGTGAATTGTAGGTTTTGAAAGTTGGGTTTAAGGTCTTTGTTGGTTTTGTTGTTCTTAAAATCGATAATGTTTGTTGTTGTTGCCACATTTCTTGGCTTGATAAGCCTAGTGGGTTGGGGTTTGAAGATGAGCCGTTCGGGTTAGATGATGAACCGGGTTTGAGATTCCACCATTATTGAGAAGATTGAAGAAAGTATCGTCGTTGCCTCCAGGCATTGTTTTTTTTTTTTTTTTTTTTTGCGGTTAATTGAAGTTGAAAGATTGAGAGGATTTAGAAGTGGAAGTGTGAATAAAAATGGTGTTTTGATTGTGTATTTATAGTGGTAAAAAGGTTATTTTATTATTTTTTTTTAATAAATTCTAGCCGTTAGGTGTGTTTTTTGATTTTTTTTAAAGTTAACGGCTAATAGCCGTTAGAGGACTTGTTTGAAAATTTTTGATTTTTTTTCAACGCATAATTAGCGTTAAGGGACCAACGGTGCACTTCCAGGCGTTAAACAAGTCCTCTTCCAGCGATGTAACTTAGATAATCGGCGTTAAAATGCCATGTGCATGCCCGTTAAGGATGGGAGTGCTCTAAGGACAATAATTGCATGCCAAATTTTCTACAAACACTACGCAACATCTTAAAATATATAGTTAATTTGTTTGCAGTTTGATCAAATCACATCGAAGATTTTTGTGATTTACTCTTTGATTAAACATAAGATAGATTGTCAAGTAATACAAGATACACAATTTGACAATATGAGGAATAATTTATCACTCTTAAAAAGGATTGAGAAACATTTTTATGACAAGAGGGCGTATATAGTATTGAAATTGTGTTATGTAATGGTATAATAACTTACGGGATTTAGACCGATCTTTTAACTGTGTTATTAAAAGATGAAGAGTGGGTGTAATAGTCACCACCTTCCTTACCATCTACTTATACCCAATAACACACTCATAAAAAACGTTGCCGCAACCATAGAATCACCCATTTTTTTTTACCCCGATCACTAGTTGTCTCTCATCCATATAATGGAGCTTAACGCGTAGTTATGCCAAAACCATCAACAAGTGTGGCCTTAGGCCTTATTACGACCATCCTTAACCTGATACAAGATTTATGTTCAAAAATTTACATTGTTACCACTTAGTTGGGTATTACGCGTGTATACAAAATTATAGTGTGACATTTCAGCTTCGGATTTCAAGTAATTAAAGGTAAAGTCTTCATATGAATCATATTTCATGAAAATTCGATACAATAAAATAGATTGTGGCCTTTTACTTGCCTTTTATTACATGAATATTCAGAGGTTACACGTAATAACTATTTTATACACATGTAATACTTAAACAAACAAGATCGAAGTAGAATTTTGAGAAATATCTCGTATTTGGTTAATATACCCTAAGCAACATAATTTAATACCATATTATCCTTTTTGTTATAAAATAGATTTCTTAATCATTGTTTGGAGCGACAAACTATTAGGTTCCTTTACTGTGAAATTTTGTATCCTATGTTACTTTTGTTGGCAATCTAACATATCCTGTATTAACTTATATTGTTCAATTAGTAATTATTTCATTCAAGTATTGGGTCTAACTGTGCTTGAACTATTTGAATCAAGTTATATTTTGCTAAACCACAATTTTATAAAATATATAAACTGTTACACAACTTGAATAAAAACAAGTAATTTTAAATAAAATAACTGACAATTTTTATAACAATATACTGGAAATAGTTCTAGTAAGAAGAGAAATTGAAATAAAAAGAATAAGAAGAAATTTGAACCACACATTTTAAATAAAGAGAATAAATTTAAAGAGAAATGCATCTATTTTTTTAAATGCATCTGAAATGTGCGGATGTGATTTTTCTCACCATTCTCATTTTATTTTTGGTTCTCATTTGATCCTCACTCACAAATTCACAATATACTTTGTACATAGCCCAGAAACATAAAACTTCAAAAATTGGTAAAATCTGCAATAATGCATAATTGCTGTCTAACGAGTGTTATAATGGGTTAGTTAAATATGAAAAGTTTTTGGGCCTGTAAAGGCTATGTGAGCTTATGGGCTGGACTTGATAAAAGTTGGGTATTTTCTACTTTCATTTAGCTCATTTTGAGATAGTTATTCACGGATCGTAAAAATAAATTTTATTCATCCAAATCATGGTTAAGATATTTATTTACAAAAATTGGTAAAACCTAATATATACTACTATATAAAGCGTTTAAGTTGTGAAACAAAAAAAATTAAGATAAGGGCTCACGTCGTTAAGTGACGTGTGTCAACCTACACTAAAAATAACAAAATGGAGGGCTCAACAAACTAAAATAAGGAGCTCCGATAAGATTGACACGCCACTCTTAACTAATTAATCACCTTTACTTTTAAATTTAAATATCTTTTAATTCGTTTAATTTTTTATGATCTAATTTATTATATTTTTAAAATTTTGTCTTTCTTTAATTCAACATCCATTTTGATATATTTTATGAATTTTTAGTTTTACATTTTAGTAGGTTTATTTTATTTTGATTCAAATTTTTATAACTTTAGCCTTTATTTCAAATCAATACAAACTTTATTTATCAAAATCATTTACTTTTGGGAAAGCGTTTGTGGGAAAGAGATTGTGAAGGTCTTTTATATGCGGGAATAGTGATGTCGCGGGAAAGATCTGAAAACCCAAACAAACACATACAACTAACACATATACATTTGGAGTGTTGTGAAATGAATTCACTAAGTGGGTAGGGAATTGCGAAGAGAGTTGGGTTATGATTCATTTACTATATTTATTATATAATTATATTTATCATGCATGCATTTGTCTTGATCCAACTAGTACTAAAAATGTTTGTTAAGTGTCAATAACCATGAATAAAGATTAGCATTCTATAATTTAAGAGCTTCAAAATGTGATGTTAACGGTTAACTTTTACTTGTGTGTATCAAATGAAAATTCTCACAAAAACGAGAAATATATATTCAAGCTTGATAAAAACTTAACATCATTGAACTTTATCTTATGCAGATTGAAAAAATTAGTGGTGGAAACGAGTCGAACATTAATCTACAAAAGCTTTAGCCCGGTTTGTTTAAATATATAAGGATTAACCCTTATACAATTAGCTCAAGCTCACCTCGTAACATACTTTATAGGTTTGGGAACGACTTGTGACATGTCTATATGGAATCAAACTCGATTTGAGATTGGCTTCTAAGCTTAGCTCATAACATACTTTATACGCATTGTATCTATCTGTCTACATATATAAACAAACATATTTCTTATGCTTGTATAAGCTTTTTAAAATTTGCGAGCGTACTCGAGTTTTGAGTATCTACTTCCGCCTCGAGTTGAGCAAGGCTCAAACTCACACTCAAGCTCATTTAACCTCAACTAATTTTGAGCTTTTACCGTGTCGCCTAATCGGTAAGCCAAAACAAACACCCTCTAAGTAACCAAGGGTATGTTTGGCAAAAATAAATGTTGATGTTACTGATGCTGGTGCTAGTGCTGAAAATGATTAAAATTGAAGCTTTTTTATGTAGTGGTGCTGGTACTGTTGCTGAAAAATATTAAAAATAGTTAATTTGTGAAAAATAATCTCCATAATCTTTTAAAAGTTGGTTTTGAAAATTTATTTTTGTAAAATAATTCACAATCTTTTTTAGCCAAACAAAGATTAGTTTTTGACCAAAACTTATTTTAATTTTTTTTAAGCCTCTATAATATTCCATAAACTCTCGAGCCAAACATGCCCTAGTTTTATCACTAAATTATCATAAAAATACGCAAATGACATAAACCATGGACCAAAATATGGAGCTGGTATTGGGCAGAAACCCGGGTTGACCCGGTCGCTCAATCGGTGACCCGGCCGGAGCAATCATAAAAACGAGTTTAGAAAACACAGCGAATTTCATCTAACATCTAACTTATAAAATATAAGCCGAAAACCACATAAGTTACAAGTCCGTTATATAAGCTTAAACAAACACCCCTAAATTAGCAGGGGGAAAAACGCAAATGACATAAACCATGTACCAAAATGTGGGGTTTTTACACTGAAAAGTCACTCTATTTTACTAACATGTTTAATTTAGTCATCGTACAATTTTTTCATGTATTCAAGTCATTACACTTATATTTATATTTAAATTAATCATTGAACATCTATAAATCCACAAATGAGTCACTTGTGTCCATATCAGCGATCTAGTCAATTTCCATGTCAACAAAATTATTCCACCTAGTAAATATGATGCCACGTCATAACATTTTGTATTTTTTTGTGCATATATATTATTGAATTTTCTCTTTATCAGTATTAAATTATTTTATTCTTTTAGCTACACACGAGTAATACATTTGAACCTTTTTGCGAATTACCAACTTTTTACATATACATGTATCAACTTATTTTTTAATAACAATATCTTTTTATACATTTTGTTAATGTATGTTACGAGTAAATTTCTGAGTTATCAACTTCTCGATTCTATTTTGCAAATTAAGCTTCAATCAAGTGTAGTTAATTTTTAGCAAAAATGTGCCTTACTTATTAGGTGACCTTTATGGAGTATAGGTTCTCGAGGCTTGATCAATGTTTTCACTTTTTATATGTTCTTGATGATAACCATCATACAATGAACACCACCTTAAACAACCGGCCACCACATAAGAACTTAGCGGATCGGCTATGGTGAAGTGGTGGTGCATACCAATGACCGACAAGTAGTAGTGTAAGCTGCCGGTGGCGGAGGGTATCTGGTGGCGATGCGGCGGTCGTGAGCGATGGTGTTCGTAAAGCCACTTATATACTTCAAAGTTTAAAGGGTGGTGGTAAAAGTGATACCATTGACCAATTTAATCTCAAAGTCTCTTGATTCTCTTATATTTTGAAAAAACAAGTATTTATTGATAGAAGCCGCTTATATTTCCGAAACATAAGATGCCGCATAGGGCCAATTTGCGGATCATCCGGTTGTGGCTACTAAATTTAGGAGGGTGACTCGATTGAACCTTTTTAGGAGTATAATGACTCTGTCATAAAAATTGTCTGATGACTAGATTGAACATTTTAGAAATGTATAATGACCATCTAGTGCAAAAACCCCAAAATGTGGCGATATTTTTAGGCGGGCATTTCGCTTTTGCCCACCATGAGGTGGCCAGGGAAGGATGGGCTTGGCTCGGGTCCGTAGCTCGGTGTGTGTTCTAATGTTATACAATGTTTGAGAAAGTTTGGATGGCATTTCAACTGCTGTATTAAAGTATTATGTTCTTGAGGTTGCACCTTATAGTACGGATACTTTTACTGACGTTGTTGGCTAAGCATCCATACTTCCTCCCGGTTATACTGTTTCCTTGCTTTCGAGCCTCACTTGTTGTGGATGTTGATAGCGTCCTTGGGTGTATTCAATCTTTCCCAAAGGGACTTCTTGTGGGCGGGACGGATTGAGGGCCAACACATTTAGATGTTTTTGCGGAGAGGGTCGGCGATCGTGTTGGGTTACTCAAGGCTATCTCTCGTGATGGTTAATTTATGTTTGGGGGAGGTGCCTAAGGTTTTGGCGGAGTTTGTTGCATCTGCGCCCTACTGCCGTTGCTCAAGCCGGACAATGGGATTAGGCCTATTAAGTGGGCGCGATTGGAGGAGGCTGGTATCGAGGTGGCTATAAGGGGTGTCGAAGGAGATGTCCAATTACCTTGGTGATTTTCGGTTTGGGGTGGGAGTCCACACAGTGGGGCGAGGCCGTGCTCCATAGCGAGCAGATTCTTACATGAGTTTCATTCATATGGGTGGTTGGCTATGCTTCTTGTGACTTCTCAAATGCCTTCACTTGGTGGATCGGACTACCCTTTTAAATGAGGTTCGGACTCGATGTCAATCTATTTCCTATGGGTAGATTTTTATATGGTCGGTCAGTGAGGTTATATGGGTGACAACCATATTTGGTCCACCATGGAGTTCGGCAGGGGGACCACTTTAGAACCTCTTCTTTTGCCTTAGTTTTGCACCAGCACTTGCCGGATTAGGGATTGTTGCAGACTTCTTTTCCATGCTTGGTATTTGGATGATGATACGATTATCGGTGACACTAAAGAGGTAGCTAAAGCCTTAGATATAATCATGGTGAGGGCCCCACAGGCCTTGAACTCGACATTAAAAAAGAAGTTTTTGGCCCTCGTACAATGGGGTGAAGAGTGCAGGATGGTTTGTTTCCCAGGGATTGGGAGGCCGACATTGGGTGTGAAACTCCTTTGGCGTTGTTAGCGGGATGCAGGGTTTATTAGTAGTTTGGGCGTGAAAAGGGCATCTCGTCTTGTAGAACTAATGAGTTGTCTCACCGGTTTGCGACCCTCAATCGAGCTCCTTTTGCTTCGCTCGTGTATGGGCGTCGCCAAAGTGATGTTACGTCTCGAGCGTGCCAACCTATGTATATAGGAGAAGGCATTTATTTTTGACAATGGCCTTGGAAGGCAATAGAGGCCATTGTGGTTTGTGGGGCCACTTTTTGGGGATTTTCAATGGAGCTCGCATCCACTTGGCTCGGTTTGGTGGGTTGGGTTTATGTTCGTGAGGATGTATCTCTTATGCTTTTGTGGCCTCGAGGCGCAATCTTGGAGTTCTTGAGGATCACATTCTTGAGGATGTGGTATTGATGGGGTTGACTACGATTATGGGTATGCAATGGATCGCTTGCATGTCCCTTCACGATTTCGATCTTAGCGGTTTCTCAACAAGGACACCGCCCACCTAAAGCCCAAAATGTTTTGGCGTGTGCCACTTTTAGCGGAATCGTTTGGAGTTTGGGATAGAAGTTTGAGTTATCCCTCGGCAGCGGTGTTTGAATGTCTCAGAGCTCCTCGTACTCGAGATTTTTGGCGGTTATCCCGTTGAAGGGCTAGGCCAACATATGTCGACCACAGGTCTGGGACTATCCTTAAATCTAGGCTAATGATCCTCTGTTTTCGGCCGATGAGCCTTGCCGGTCTGCCGCAAGGTTTGTTTAGATTCCTTTGGCGAGCATGCGGTCCATTGCGAGAGTTCTGGGTTTCAAATCTGAGGCATGATTTGGTTAGGGATGTTACGTATGATGTTCTTAAGCGAGAATTTCTTAAAAAGAGGCCCGTGAACTTTCAGCGGATCCGCAGAAGGAGGTCTACTTTACTGACCGTGATATACTTGTGTTTGGATGGTAGGAAACATGCTTGTGTGGATCTTACCGATGTCTCTCTTCTTTGGGCTAAGGACAATGAGTTTGTTCTTGAGACACGGCGTTGAAAGCGGAATCGAGCAAAGTTCTAAACATGAGAAAGCTTGTTTAGAGAATCAACACGTATTACACTTTTGCTTTTGATACATTTGGGTTCTTGCTTGGCGGTAGTGGAGTTTTGTTAGGGTTCATTGGGTTGTGTAAAGTAATTTCATGACCCTAAGTCACAAAATTTCATTTTAGTAAATTGATTTCTTAATTCAAAGGGGTTCATGGCGCGAACATTCTTGCGTTCTTTTCTTGCTTATTATGTCCGTTATAAAGTTCTAATCATCACAAATAATGCAAATCGAACTTATTTTAGACAGAAAACCGGGTTGACCCGGTCCCGCAACCCAGTGACCCGTCCGGATCGATCATAGAAACGGGTTTCAAAACATTGCTAAAAACACAGCGAATTTCATCAACATCTGACTTAACAAATTGATTCACTAACAAATACAAGCGATCATCTGTATAAGAAAAAAAAAAATGTCACGAATATGGTCGAAAATAACAGCAATGATGAGAAACAGAACATTTATAGGAGGCGATAAAACCGGAAACCAGTATTACGTCCGTACCGAACTAATCGACGGTATCAGTAAGTGCAGCTTCACTTTTCATTCCATTTCTCATCTCATTTTATTTTTTTAAATAAATTTACACTAGTATATATATCATCTTATTAATTTTAATTCATACCTGACTGCGTATGTTTCGCGAAAATAGCAAGTATCAGTTAGCCGTAACTGCTGTCAGTTATACAAGTGTTTGGTAAGGTAGATATATAATTATATTTTAATTGAAAATGCTAACCGCTCCTAAATGCTTTGCGATCTGCGCCAAACATATAGGAAGTTAGTTTGTATTAGTGTCGAAAACCGGAGTAGTGTAGGTATTGGTGAGATATTGGTTTTCGGACCGGTTTGGTGGACTCGAGCTCGGGATAGGGATTTAAAACAAGTAAATGTAAACTGCTAAACAGTATTTGTTTATATATATATGAGTACCGAAATGAACAGTCAGTATGCCAAACACTGTGTATGTATCCAAAACTGGAGTGTAGGTGTCGTTTAGTTGCCGGTTTCTGAAAACGCTTTGGTATGTTCGAGCTTTGAGCTAGAGTTATTTAGTTGATGAAAGTGTAAGAAGGAGAAGTGTATAGATAGTGCCAGATACGAGCCTAACAGTACTGTAGGTATTGGTTAGTTGCTGGTTTTCGGACCGGTTTGGTGGACTCGAGCTTCGGATAGGGATTTAAAACAAGTAAATGTAAACTGCCAAACAGTATGTATGTATTTAAAACTGGAGTGTAGGTGCCGTAGTTGCCAGTTTCTGAAACGGTTTGGTAGATTTGAGCTTTGAGCTAGTTAGTTGTTTGATGAAAGTGTATAGATAGTGCTAGATACGTGCCTAACAGTATGTATATATGATCTGATCTGTTTTGTTTGTATGTTAGTTTTTATGAATGTTAGAAAATTGAGGATAACAGTATTGGAAACTGGACTGTAGGTATCGGTGAGATGCCGGTTTGGCCGACTCGCTCGTTGAGCTAGTTGTTTAAGTTTTTTGTGTAAAATAAGTATAAAATAATTGAAACTAGAGAGTTAGGATCAAACGAGTAGCGAACGCTTGCCATTTGTCAAACAGTAGTATCTTCTAAGTTTTGGTTATGAGTTTTGCACATTCATATTTCGTAGTAACCTTATCTGCAAAGAGTTGGAAACTGGAAATTATGAGATCACGATCTTTGACACTTGTCCGTATACTCAAATGATGCTTAGTACGTTGCTTCTTAGTTGTATAACCATAATCTGTATTGCTGATTTTTGGTAAAGTTCTTTTGCAAAAAGTTTAAAATATAGAAAAACGTATTGGTGATTTGTTGCTACTTTAGTGAGATGGAGCGGGTACCATGTAGTCTATAAGGTCAGGATTATAAGCATGTGATGCTAAGAGGCTAGTGTACTTTTTGTTGTGTGATGTAACTGTGATTATGCGATTAGAACTCATAACTCTTTTTTTGGTGATATTCAGCTCATAGAGTGTTGTGAGTACGTCCTTAAAGATCGTCACAGTTTGCCGTCTCTGTAGTTGGGTAATAGTACTTTTTAAGTAAATCTGTAAATAATAGTTGGAATGTTGGATGAGTATCATTTTGAATGTCTAAGTTCTAATAATGTATGGATGGTATTATGGTCACAGATGGACGTGTATGAAGCCATAAGGATATGTTTGGGAATAATAATCCCATATAGATATAAAAGTAACTGAACATTAAGTCATCATGCATTCATGCTTATAGAACAGCCACTAGATAGTTTTATGGTGTTGGTACGAAGAGGATGAACTCATACGGACCTTATTGCGGGTAGACTGAAAAAAGACATTATAAAAACAGTGTTGTGAAACTCGAATTACAAGGCCCGAGTTATTGGCGATTACTCGCTACAAGGTCAGTGACCAAGGCGAGTTGAGCCGAATCGGCCAAAACTCAGTTTGAGTATCATAACTTATTTCGTTGAATGCACAAAATGATCTTTTTATTTCACTCTCATACTCAAATAATGCTTATCATCTGCTAGTTTGCGTATCGTAACTTGAATCGTTGATTATTGGCAACTTCCTTTTGCAAAAGTCTGAAAAAACAGCATATTGTAGGAGCACTTCTTGCAATTTTAGTGAGATGGGGTGGCTACTACTTACTCTATAAGATTAGGATCATAAGCATGGGATGCTAAAATTTGTATCTGTAATATGGATGAATGTACTTCATGTCATGTGATATGAATGTGAATATGCTATAATAACTCTCTTTTGGTGTTATTCAGTTCATAAAGTGCCGCCAGGGTATGTGACTAGGTCCTTATATATTCTCATAGATTGCTGCCTCTCTAACTGGGAAATGATTACATTTATGTAGATGATAGTTGGAATGTTGGATGAGTAGAACGATCTTTGAAGCATTCATGCCTAAGTTACAGTAATGTAGAGCTGGTATTTTGTTCACATATGGTCGTGTATGAGGCCATAAGGATATGTTTGGGAATTACAATCCTATATAGTATCGAAAATGACTGACCATCAAGTCTCAATGTTGCATGCATATAAATCAGTCCCTATATAGTTTTATGGTGTTGGTAGGAAGAGGATGAACTCATACGAACGGACGAACCTCATTGTTGGTGGGATTAAGATTGGGCTATACTCATATATTTCATTGATCCACGTGTGTTTTATAACATTTCTAACGTATGCTGCTTAGTTTATGTCTTGGTGTAACTTGTAAGTATATGCATCGAAATGCGTCTTATATGACATTACTGTTTTGATGGAACAGTGAAGGAGAAACGATGGGTGGAATTCAAAGGGGAAGTTGATTCAACCTCCATTCCAGGTATAAGTCTATAAAACAAACATCAGTTCTTTACTCGTCTTCTATTGGATTTGCCCTTTATAGCCCGTAAGGCTATGATTAACAACCATCTGATGGTTATTATTCAACCAATCTAGGATTATCGTCGACTATAAATTTTTAATTTTTTATACAGTATATTATAATGGTTTCTATAAAGTGGCTGTTAACCATAGCTCTAAGCGCTGCGGTTAGCATTTCCCTTCTTTTATTAGTTCTTCCAATACTTTAAAAGGTGCTGATGCTATGACTGCTGAAAGGGATAAATACCAGGATGTTATGCCCTATGTCTTATAACGAGATCCATGTAACAATTTAACCATTCTTTACCACATAATCTGGCTCATGTAGCAATAATAACCACCGCGCCACTAGCATATTAGTTGAGGTTAAATCTGAGACATCTTTCATGCCTTACAATACCGTGCTTTGAGGCATAACAGTTTGTCATGGTTCTGAAACTTTAAATTGTGAATCTTAGGTTTGCACCAACTTTCATGTGTACTAAAATAACTAATGAGATGTCTATTCACTGAAGGATGTTAGTTGTTTATTAACAATTACCATATGCTTGAAAGCTTGCAAACTCTAAACAGTTTGATGGTCTCATGTCTTTGTAGTTGAATGGATTTGTTGGCTGAATGGGCAGCGCAAGGTAGCTCCAACACCAGAGGTAAATCCCAACCTTTGGCTGGGTTGACCACATTGATATTTATGGCTGTTTATAGTGAAGTAAATGTTGTTTGTTTGTTAAATCCTTAAACTAATAACTCAATCGAGGTCATAAGGAAGCTTACGTGCACTATTATATCTTCTTAAAAAGGCATACTAAGCTGGTTTCTGGACATAACCTAAATCTCGTCTGTGAAGATGTATTCACGATTTCATTCTTTAGTTATTGACAAAATTTATCTTGTTACTTTTAGGAAATGGCTATGCTGGAGGCAAGGCGTCAACGTGTTAAAGAAAATGTCGCCCGTAAGTGTCATTAGCTTTTCATGTATGCGTTGCTCATGTCCTGATTATTATCAGTGACAATTTCATACCTGTTACTTCCAAGGCTGTTAAAATTATGTGTAATGAACACTTATAAGGCGTGAATGGTTTGCTACTGGGGTGTGTTTTTCTGATATGCACTTTTCTTGATGATATGAAAGCCCTAATCGGTGATTTCTTTTATATGATCAAGGTCTTAAGAAGGAAGAAGAAGAAAGGAAAGCAAGGGAAGGCAGCGGTCGTAAAATCACAAGCATGGGTAAGCTACACTTGTACAGTTTTAATAGAAAATATACGGAGCAAGAACCAATGCTCATGTATCTCGTCTACATTTGTACAGGGAAAGGTGATGGTCCTGATCTTAAAAGTTTCATTCAGCAGCTTCCAGTTGCCTCAGAAGGTAAAGTGTTAATTATCTCTCTTGCAGATGGCAACGTCAACCCATTCACTTATAAATGGGTTGTTTTGTGTTTTAATCTCAAACGAATCAGTTAATAAAATGTAGCTAAACGAGGAATGGGTAGGGCGGGTTTAAAGTGTAAAGTCTATTTATAATGCATTAATCCTCCTAAAATGTCTTATATGAAGGTCAACCCAGATGTGTTTCAACCTGAATCCTTTTTGACGTACTATCAACGCGCTAGTCGCTGCCTCTAATATGATTATATCGGTCTTTAAGTACAAATAGTTCAGCATTAGACCATTTCAAAATTGTTAATGTTGATGGCCACAGAACATGGACTAAAGCTTACATTAGAATAACCGTAGCCAGTAGTTCTTAATCGTCATCGTAATAACTGCTGATCAAGTGCCAAGAAGTATCTGACTAAGTATTCTATCTATGAACCTCTCTCTTACAGGTGAAAAATCTGGGGAAACATCAGAAGCAACAAGTAATAAACAAAAGGAGAAAGAGGTTGCTGATCAAGCAAAACATGAGTCAGAGTAAGTGCCCCTCTCTAGCTTCTTTTCTACGCATGGTTTGGACTATGTTTGACAATTTTTACCCATTTACTCATAATGGGTCGATTTTGGGCTGCGTTTTATCTCAACTGGGTCTAACTAGCTAATAAGGGGAACATATTAAAAGGGTCAAACAAGTTGAAGGTCATCCGAAGTCTAGTATTTTCAAAGCGTACAATGATACATCCTCTCAATTGGTTAATTTCAAAGATTATTATTGTACCAATCTTGTATTTAAATCTTAGTTAACCGAATACTTTCTATAACTTTTTTTAAAGAATGAACAAAAAGTTTTTGCGGGTTGCGGGTCATTCTGATCCGCTTCAGTACATACTAAAAATTACTGACTTTTTACCCTAAACCTCTATCTTGCCACATCTACTTAACACAATCCTTATCTTATGTTAAATTACAGTTAAGTTCTTAATATGCTCGTTTTACAGGTCGACGGAGCCAACAGGATCGGGTGCCTCCTTTAGACCAGGAACGTGGCAACCTCCCTCATGATTATCATCTCGTGTTTCAGATTTTTCGACTCTTGTGCCATCAATGATCATTGCAATTGCACGAGGAGCCGAGGCTGGCTCGTGATCATGTTTTGTAGACCTTAAATTTGTACCATTTGACACACCGTCATCTTGTTGATTCTTGCAAGCATCATGACACATCACACAAGCATGGTGTGGGCTGAGAGACTTCATACTTGCTAAGTTGCTAATGGCATATGGATTAATAGATTATGGGACATTGTAGGAAATGATTTGTTGTATTTTGTTTGAACATGTCTAAAGTGGTCACCTAACTAATCATTTACAGTGTTTTTTTAAATATCATTTACATAATGGAAATAAGACCACACGAGACTTTGGATGCCTAAGCCACTCGCATTAAGATATGACGATGATCATCATAAAAAAGAAGTATAATCAATAATTAGTTGTGTGTTTAACAAGTTTTATAAACATGTTATATGACAAATTTAACAGGGCATAGATGAACTTTTTCTTTAAAGGTATGATTTTTTTAGATCCATGTTTTCTATTTCATCAAGTTAAAAAAAATATTATTTATTATTTATTGTTTTATTTTAGACGATGACAAAAGTGCACATGGCATTTCTTGGGAAAAGGAATATCCACATCCATCGGTCGAATAACTTATGTGTTTTGGAACATTATGAATATCCATGTTTTGCTACAGGCATTTTTTTTTTCTTTTTCTTCTTAACATAATAAATAATACTAATAATAATAAAGCTATGAAAAATCTGCAAGATAACAATAAACTTAAGAATTCAGCTAAGGCCTTATTTGGCTAAGCTTATTTAATATAAGCGGTTTGAACTTTATTTTTATAATTTCCGATTTTGTCAAACTTTATTTTGAGGCTTCATTTAACATATAAATTTATTATGATATGATAAAACATAAAAGCCAATGTCTGAAAATAAAGCCGTAAAGAACTTATAAAAATAATGAAATTTCGCTTATTTTTATAATCGATTTTACGTCTTATTTTGAGACTTTTCGGTTTTATAAATTTATCATGGGTATGTTTAGTAACTAAGTGAAAGTTATGGCTATGGTATGGTATAGCTATTAACGTAATTCTGTTATATCTTTTTTAATAACAGTGTTTGGTAAATTAGTTGTTAAATGTAATTATAATATGTAAAATGACATAAAAGTAGAAATCTATAATTGTAAATAAATGTTTGGAGGGTATATTAGTAACTTAAAGTTTTAACAATTCATGAAACGTTTAAAAGTTTAATGAATCAACTTTTCGTTTTAAGTTATTGTTTGAAATAAAAGCATGGTAATCGTCCGAACAATTTACATAATTTATAGGAGATTATTTTGTAAAAAGTTAATAATTTCGTTCAAAAAGTCATAAAAACGAACAATATCGTAATAAAACATATAAGTAGGAAGTGCGAAAATAAGCGCGAAAATCGGAACTTATATAAAATAAGCCCAAATCAGCTTATGTTTAATAAACTTAATGAAAATATCCGGCTTAAAAAATAAGGATGTAAAAAAATGGGGCCATACAGCAGTAAAAAAAGTAGAGTTAAAAAACAAGCAATCAAATTGGAGTGTGTATACCACACGTACAAATCTAATTTCTAGCCGACTCAAGCCGAGCTGACTTCTAGATATTTAAATCTAACCTTATCGTTTAATGGAGCTTTCACATATGGTCAACATCACCATCACTTGATTTTTTTGATGTGCGCACACTATATCTTTGAAAATTATT
Organism: Chrysanthemum lavandulifolium; assembly: GCA_022545495.1. Taxonomy (NCBI): domain Eukaryota; kingdom Viridiplantae; phylum Streptophyta; class Magnoliopsida; order Asterales; family Asteraceae; genus Chrysanthemum; species Chrysanthemum lavandulifolium. The sequence goes on along the minus strand of CM040239.1, from coordinate 31,476,555 downwards.
ATCCTTTGAAAATATATCCAAAAATTTCATTTTCCACATATTTGGTTTATTATCCTTTGAATTTGGGTTTAACAAAGCTTTAGATGAATTGGGTTTAAGTACTAGCTTAAAACTTAGTGGATTTTTCAGCAACTAGTATTTTTTTTTTTTTTGTAAAGAGATTCAAATCCATTAAGTTTTTTGAAAGATTGGTAGGGATATGATAGTTTAGTGTGGGGATTGATGGTGTGTAAATCTTCGTCGTTTTAGTCAATCTGAGCTATAAAGTTTAAAATCTTTCGAAATGCGTCAAAATCTGAAAATATTCCAAAATTGCATTTTATATGTTTCGGATCAAAATGTTTAAAATCGGATGAAAAATGAGCAAAGTTTGCATAATTGGCGGTTCGATCCCAGTTTCTAAAATTGTCGAAATAGTCCACAGTCCTAATTTCAAAATAAAAATCACCAAGGTCCTTTTAAATCATAACTTGTCAAAATTAGTCCTTTGGTGAAAAATATCAAAAGTTTTGAGAAATTACAAAATTAGTCCTTGAGTTTGAAATTTGGCAAAATGGCCCCTGAAATTGGAAAATATCAAGTTTGGTCCTTGTACTTTTGAGATTATCGGTTTAGTCCTTGGAGCAACTTTGCGAATTGGCGAAATGGTCCTTGCATATTTGAAATTACACCTTAGGTCTTGTCATTTAAAACCCTTTATACATAGACCACTTGTCATTAAACCTTGGACCACCTTGACCCTTTTGGACCTTACCATTTTGACCCCTGCTTATTAATACTCGGTCAATCTGGTCAAAAGCTACCCAACGCCAAAAAGCTTGTTGCTTCAACTGCAAATGCACATAACACTCCAATCCCTCCTCCACTCATTTTCCACCCACCCTTATCACTCCAAACACCACAATCAAAAGGCATTAATTACTTCATCCCTTTGCACTCAAACTCATCCAACTGCTAAAACACTTTTCATGAAAATGAAATGAATGGCGAGATCAACTAAACTCGTCCAATGGCTTAAAGAAGAGGTGGGATTAGCTTAGAGAGAAAAAGCGGTTTGGGTATAAAAAGGAAGAAAGAGGAGAAGAGTAAAAAGTAGTTAGTTTTTAGTTTTTCTAATGTCGTTTTTAAATTAATGTTTTAGTTTAAGTAAAAATGTTGTAATTTCACTTTCTTTGTATCACATTTAAGTCAAATTATCATTGTAAAGAGTTGTTGAAGTATCGATCAAGTTCTTAGATAAATTCCAAGTTTCATGTTGTTGTTGAAATTTGGTTTCTAAATTCTCTTGTCCAAGTTTCTAATGGTTTGTTTTAAGTTCAAACAGGTTTAGGTAAGTTATTCTGACTTTTGTAAGCTTAAAATCATTTTCAAACAAATTTGTGAATTGGTCAACAAAAGTCAACTGTTTAAGCTCATTTGGTTTGAGCATGAAATGGGGTTGATCGACTTGCTTTGGGGTTGGAATAGATTAGGTTAGAACAGGTTTGGGTTTGGTTTAGCCTACAACACCAGCTGGACACTTGTGAGTGGTATTCCTATTTTCAATTTTCTACTCAGTTTGCATTTTGTGCTTGTTTTTTTATTTGTGTTTAGAATGGTTTAAGTCTGTTTATTTAGTGTTAATTATAGCAAGTAAACTCAGTTTGATCATTGGTACAAGCTAGTGCAGTGTTTATATCAGTTTTTATTGCAAATTAATGTTTTAAGTAGTGTTTGGATTTGCAGCTTGATAGGTGATGTAGGTTTATGCAGTAGTTTAAACTTGTGGTTCCATGCTTGTTTAGTTTATTCTAGCTCATATATGTCTTATTAGTGCATCTTTAAATCTTAAAAGTCAAAAAATCAGTTCAACTGTTCTTAAACCTTAACTGTTAGGATTTTGATATTCAAAAGCTTGTTTTGTGTTCATAAATCTTAGAACTAGCTTACATTAGTGTTATTTCATCACTTAACATCTATTTCATCCTTAAATCAAGATCAAAGTCCATAAAGTCAACATTTCATGTTTGCCTTAAAAGTCGAAATGCAAAATATCTCGGTTTGGCCAGCTAGAGGATTTTCTTGGACTCGTTTAAGAGCCAATTTCGATGAATATTGTGGTTTTCAAAACTTCCTTGGTCTATTTTATTATTGTCAATTTTATATAATTTTGTCAATTTTTATAAACCTCAAAGTGCTTGTCAACATGGGTGTAAATGCCACTGTACTGACTCGATTGATCTTGAGTGCGCAGGGACTTGATGAGCTTGGGAAAAGCTCATAAGAGCTTGTGAGCAGCTCATGTTTGGTTTAGACATACTTGGTCGGGTCTTCTTTAGGACCCTTCTTACATTTTCTACTTTTGACTTATCTAGATGCTTATTTTCTTGTCCAGTAGGCCTCATGTCATTTTTAGCACATAACTCAAATTCATCAAATCTTGGTATCTTGCAATCCAGAGGTTATGGGTTGTTGTTTCTAGTTGCTTTAGAGTTATTTTAGCTTATTGAAGCTTACTGTTTCGGTTTGGTCATCGGTTGTGTGCAATTGCTTATTCAAAAGTCTTGTTATAAGCCACTTACTGCTGACCTCATTTTCTTGCACACAACACCTGTTTTCTATTTTCTTAGATTCCTATTATTATTTTAGGCTTATCTTGAATCTTTCAGATTTTCCAAATCAATTTGCTATTTTCTTAATTTAAATTAGTTTTTAAGCATTTTTAATTAGCATTAAATACAATTAATTAAGAAAAGGTTCAAAAATAATTTTCATTTTCTTAAGTTAAGATAAATATAAAAGACAAAAAATATTTTTCTAGATTTTCTTAGTTAAACTTGTATTTTAAGTGATTTAAGTAGTTTTTAATAGTTTTTTCATAGAAAATTCAAAAATATTCAGAAAAATACAAAAATAGTTTTGAAAAGTCTCTTTTGATATTTTATATTTTTCTCAGTCTTAATTTTATTTTTCTAGCTTTATTTCCTATTTTCTTGTATTTTAGGTAATTATTTAATAGTTAAAATAGTTTTTAATTAATAATAATTAATTTAATAGTTATAAAATTAATTTTCTTTTTCTAAATATTTTCTTTTATCATTAGGTTTGTAAAAATGTCATTTTCATATTTTTAGGATTTATACTGCTTAAGTTTCACATTTTTATTTGTACGTCGCGTAGTTTTTAAATTAAGTTTTATAAAAACATAAAACCAAAAACATCATTTTAAATATAGTGATAGCGTTTATTTAATATTTTTTATCTTTTTAATTTCCTTTAATTTGCATTTAAGCCTCAGTAATTTGTTGGCTTTTTACGTAGTTATAATAATTCAAATCCACTTTTAGTTCAAATTTCTCGATCACTATATCGTTTGGTAATCCATTGCATAGCTCATTGGGACATAACGACAGGAAACCCTATACTCCCGGATCTTCATTGCATTTGTGCTTAAGTTGTTTTAAGTTTCTTCTGGTTGGTCGTTCGCATGAGTGGTCGACCTGCGTGAGAAAACTCGCGGTTTGCCAGATCAAACACATACCAAACTGATTAAACACAACAAAACCTAAAAAACACACATGACACCATCAAACCTAACCCATCACGTACAATTAACTTCCGATCACAAATACTTATGCATCACATAAGTAAGTGACAATTTTAAATCTAGTTGTTTAATTGTAATTATCTTATGTGGGAAACGGTGTACACTTTTAATTAATAAAATCAGATTAGAATAACGATATATAAATGAGCGAAACAAAGCGATGAAATTAAGCAGAGCGAGAATGGAGTAGAAGCGGAAGAGGACCTATTCAATGTAATTAAAGCGAAAGCGATAAAAGAATTGTCTGAGGCTCGTGTTGAATCGATTCCTTAAAACAGAGTTAATTCTGCATTTCCCATGGTACAACGTCTTGCGGTGCATGTCTGTAGGACTAGACCACTTGCACGAAGATCATTGAAAGACTCGTGTATTTACGATGACTATTGGAACTCAAATGCGTGGTAATCGTTTTTACGTGTGTCAAAAACCGAATGAGATGTGTTTAATATATAGGCTAAACCTATCTTGGTCACCAAGAAAAGATATTAGCACAGTATATACAGATTACATAAATCATTAATTATTAAACACGGTTTCTAAATCTTCTATTTATTTAAAACCGATTCTGTCTAACTTGTGTACAAAGTTTAAATGGTATCACGGTTGGATGCATTCGTGTCATGAGGAGTTCGAAGCTTCGAACTCATTTTGGCCTGTAAATCTCGAATCTGCACCCCTGGCAGGGCACGTAGGTGTTGGAGTAAAACCAACAAATCATTTTGAAGGTTCATATCAAGATTTCTATATAAACAAAGTTTCACTTCTTTTTTTGGGCGATGTGGGATACTCCATTTTTCCAAATTTTGTGTTTCAGTGCCTCACTTTGAGACACGATATCTCATTCATTTCAACTCTATTTTGGACATACTTTAACTTCATTGCGAGCTCTCGTCGAGGAGAGCATAAAGCTACCAAAAACATAAATATATATAACATATATCATATATTAAAGGTGTCCAAAATTTGCAAAACTCATTTTGCAAATGTTAGGAATTAGAAAATTCGGTATTGAAGAGTCGGTCGCCCCAACTATTATCTAGCATAAGTTAGCTCGTATACTTGTCGTTATTTACGTTTTTATGTAGTTAATTAGTTAGTGATGGCGTAAAATAGTTTAGTGCAACAGTGGAACAAGGGCGGTCTTTACCCATTGTATCCACGATCCACGAGGCCGATAGGAGGTCGTTTAGTTTGTAACCTATAAATACCTCACCTTGCAAGGTAGAGGGTTGGATATTCTTTGGTAATCTAATATTCTACAAGTTTCTCTTACTAGAATATCCCACTTTCTCTCTCTAAAATCATCTCTATGCCCATTGTGTTAATGTTATGATATGTAAGTGAAATCAATATCTAACAATTGGTATCAAGAGCCATGGTTAGATCATATCTTGCACATCTTTGGATTTCTAGTGGTTTTGAGTTTGAAAAAGTTTAGTGGTTTTGCATCATTTGGTTGATTTCTTGTGTTAAAGTTTGGATTTTGTTAGTACTTTTATGTTTAGAATCATCACAAGTGTGTAGGTTTTCATTTGGTAGCTTAAATCATCTTGGTTGGGTTGTTTTGGATTGAAAAGTGATGTTTATGTGGGTTTTTCTTGCTAGCGACTTAACTCACGGATTACTTTCTTCGTGCGACTTGCTTTACAAATTTGTAGCGAGTTCTGAGTTTTAGACCTAGCGACTTAGATCTAGCGATTTCTGATCAAGTAGTGGACTCTCCACTACGGTGCGACTTTCTGGTGGTAGCGACTTGATGCATGTGAGTTGTTCTTTAGCGACTTGTATCTTTAGCGACTTGTGTAGCGAATTGCTGCCAAAATTTTGCTAGCGACTTAATGCTTAGCGAGTTACTGCTTAGCGACTTGAATCTGTTTAGCGACTTGGTGGTATAGCGAATTAGAGGATTAGCGACTTGTACTTAGCGACTTGGATATTGATTTAACAACTTGGGATTATTGCTATTTAGTTGCTAGCGAGTTGGTTCAAAATCTCTAGAGACTTGGGGAGTAATTCTTAATAACACAATGTCAGTCATCACGGATCCTTTAATCACCAAAGTACTTGCTCTCTGACCTGACGAATAGTGAAACATAATGCTTATCCGAATGCCATACCTTTGAATGATTCAGCATCGATTAATCAAAACAACTCAAATAAGTCACTCTTAATGTCTATGAAGCGATGCTAAGAATATGGAATGCACTAGTGAGTAGTTTCAACAACTCGATCGACTTCTCAAATTACTCTTATCTACAACCATGGATCGAACAAGTTGTGCCATCCTTCGTCGGGATTTTCCCACTTTGACAAGAACTGTTTTACTTAACTTAGAACAAGCGGGGTTTCAAATTACCAAAGAAAAGTTCTCAGTGATGATTCTCGTCTTTCTCTCAAACCATCTTCAACCAATTTGACCACTTACAGGAAGAATACTCCTCAGTTTTGATGATATCATGGTGGAATATCTTTCAAGAAACATACGGAATGGAAATTCATGAGTTCGAAACTCATTTATTCAACTTATGAGTAATATGGAAACATACATCAAGGAAGCGCTAAAGAGAATAACAAAATTGAATGAATTGAATGAGTGCGAAGAGATTCCATGGAGCAATGGAGCGTGACATGCTACATTCCGGTTGAACCGGCGAGATGACACGATTGCGAGAATCTCGGTTGTAATGAAAAGGATGAAGAGAACGACGATCGATCTCAAATTCTCGAGTCGAGAAAAGGTATCAATCAATAAGGTACACTTTTACGATCACACAAATTCTCATAAAAGGTACATGACTCTTACTCGAACATAACAATGTGGAATCAATCTTTGTTTTGCACGAATCTAATGCAAGTAACATGATTGAAAAGAGAGTATATGATGAGCTTTCAAACAAATTTTCAATTCTTGAAAAACAACGTATCTCTTTGCAAATTGAAATACAACAAAAGGATGAAATGTTTTATGCAAAAAAGCGTGTACTAATCGGGAACTTCGAATTTAGAAATTTTTGAAATTAACCGATTAAAATCCAGTTCGGGACAAAGATTAGACCATAGGCAATAAAATCACTTCTTCGAAGCCCGAAATATGATTGTCATGAGATGGTGATGCACTAGAATCTAGAAATTACGAACTAGCTCTATGTGTCCAACCTTCAAGAGAAAATGAGCATTTAAGAAAGAACCTTGAGGAAGCAAACTACAAGTTAGTCAATCAATCTAACCTCTTGATGAAAGATATTGATGACCTCAAAGCACAAATTCGGGATAAGAGCTTCAATATTGTTGCCCTAAAAATGAGCTCGGGAAGTCTTGGAAATAGGATGAACACTAAGTTTGCAAAACCTTCAACTTTGGGAAAGTCAAATGTTCGAACCACTTGAAGCGAGCAGGTTATTAAACAACCTAATGCCTTTAAGTGCGAAAGAGCTAAACCATTGAAATCTAAGCTTACATCCCAAGTTGATAATATGTCGGTTTGTCAAAACCGGTCACTTCATTGCCTAGTTCGGATATGATGAATCTCGAACATAGGACTTATGGTCAACTCTCACGGATCAAATCTCAATAAGTTTAACTAGCTCTCATACAAACATCATTTGATAGATCAATCCCTAAGAAATTCTCACGATCACAAAAGGACAAATAGTCAAAACAAGGCTATGCACTCATTTAGTTCAACTAGCGTGGTTTCAAATGGATTCCCAGCGATTTTTAAGTTTACAGGACTTAAGCGAACTTACATTCCTAGATCATGCCTCAGTGGATTCCAGGCAAACTTTTAAGAATGTAGAATCTAATAGGATCCCCATTAACGATAAATCGTGGTATCTTGTGATGCATCCAAATGTGAGATTAAACATGTCACTAACTCTTCTACGTACAAGTCTACATGTGCTTCGATACAATGTGCTCTCAGTCTTTTTCAGGTACAATGCTCAACTCAATCAGGAACTTCATGACTTGGTTCCCATCTGAAATGAACATAGCTCATTCAGGAGCTATAGCGTGCCAGAGCTGATGTACTTCTCACTTTGACTCCTATTCACCTTGAATCAGGACTCGCTCTTCTATATCGTGTATAAATCAAGTTTCTTAAAAACAAAAAAAAAAAAAAAATTAAGAATACATTCATTGTTATCATGTTTTGTATATATATGTCATTCCTTTAAATTTACAATTTTATCATATTTTTCCCAATCTAATAAAGAATACATTCATTGTTATCGATAACATCTACGGTCCTAGAAATTGTCATTCAATAATGGCGGGATCATAGATGAAGTTGAACAATTGAAATATTCTTGTTTCTTTATAACGAGGTTAATTAATGTCAATCAATGTTCTTTGATGACATTGATTGAGGAGATTATATATATGTTTTTCTTGCCATTGGCTTCGTCTTTGGTTATAATGCTTGCTCGTTAGTAAGTTGTGGTCGTGTTTTGCCTTTGTAACTATCGGTTATGGTTTACGTAGGTTGTGGTGGTATCTTGCTCATGTGATTATCATTGTGTACCTCTACGTATTAAGTGCCTAGCATTAAATGCTTATTTGTCTAAATGATTAATTGATTCATGGTGATCATTGTGATAATCTATGCTAGCGACTTAGTCTATAATCGTGTTAGCAACTTACCACTCGTTCCTCAAAACCATAGGGACCAAACTTGTCATATATGTGAAAGTTGTGTTGCCTAGCGACTTACCTCACCTCATTTTAAAACCACAAGGACCAATTGTGTCATCTTGCCAAAGATAGTTTTATACCCTAGCGAATTACCATTTCTTTTCTCAAATAAGTTTTTTCCTCTCTCGTTTTTTCTTTTCTTCGTCTTATTGCTCATCCTAGCGACTTAGCAAGAGGTTTGTCTCGAATCCTCTTATCTTTGTTCTCTTAAGTGTTTGTGTTAAGTTTCTAACTTGTCACTTTAACGGATCGATTCGAGCTCGTGTTACATGTTGCTTGATTCCTATTAGGTTCGATGGTTCATTAAATCGTGTTGCTTTGTTGATTATTATGTTGCATGTATACTAAGTGTTGGTATATGTTAGTGTATTTGCTGAGTAATGTGTTTCCATGTAAGGATGATGAATGTTTGGTGGATTGGGTGGTTTATCATTGAAATTATGAATGTTCTTGATAGCGACTTAACATGTTCTTGGTAGCGACTTAGCTTGAATTCAACTTAGCGATTACAGTTACATGTGAATTAGTTTATTATATTACGCGACTTGGGTAGCGAGTTAGTTATCGTGACTTGTCTTTACAAGTTAGCGAATTAGTGCGACTTAGTTATCAAATTTATAGCGACTTGGTTGTATTCTTGTTCATGGCGACTTGTCTTCACAAGTTAGCGAATTAGTATGTATAGCGACTTAGTTAAGCGATTTGTAGCGACTTGGTTTGAATTCTTGTTCATGGCGACTTGTCTTTACAAGTTAGCGAATTAGCATAGCGACTTAGAGAGCTAAACAATTAGCGACTTATGCGTGGCTCTAGTGATGGCGATGTGTCTTTACAAGTTTGCAACATTGTTCACTTTCATGTTGCGAATTAGTCTTAGGGTCGAGGGTTATTAAAATGTTCAAAGGTTTATTGCTAAAGTTGATCCCATTCTCGATACTTAGGATCTCCTAATTCAACTTGTTGAGTCTACATACTCTATGTAATCTGTTATGACATGTCTGTTTAGGCAAAAGGTACTTGGTTTCTCTCACGACAACCAAATGTTTCTTTTCCTCATGCATATTGTTATATCACTTCTACATTTGTATCGTGGCTCATGACATGATCCCTTTACAACGCTCTTTTACTGTTAATCTCTTATCATTTCGTCATGTGAATATCTATTTGTAAGATTATACTTCATTGAATTATCTCACTTATGAAAGTTGTCATATATTTGAAACTTATGCCACTCAATCTTTCTCTGTATGTGTTTTGGGGACTCCCTCCGAGTTACTACTTCTATGTGTCTATGTCATAAGGGTGCTCTCAATGTTGTCTCACTTATCATTTATCATCTAACTTTGTTCCCATTCATTCTTGTTGATTGTATGATTACTCGGACCATCAATGGCAAGTTCAATCGAGAAAAGGCGTTACCCTTGGCATCATCCAAAGTTCTCTCGAACGAAGAAATCCTTCCAGAGTCAATGGGTCATTATTGGAAAAAGCAAGCGTATGTGGACCTACAAAGGCTTCAACAAAATCCGATACTCAAAGTTTCTATTGACATCCTCAAAACACAAACTTCTTGAACAATTACCAAGCAATGCTCAATCCCGACCATTTACATTCAACAATTGGAACACCGTTCAATGGAACAAAATCACGACACAATACTCTTGCAAAGCCGGATGATAGGAGTTCGCAATTGATTACGATATTACGAGCAAGGCTCTTGGAATCACCCATGTAACCACGACCTTCGTTACGAATCTCCACTGGTCTTGTGATCGATTGTCTTTCTAATTGGGTTGGGTTACGAGCGATATTTCAAGAGCATCCGACATCATCACGGACACATGTATCAACCACGGAGAGCTATTATAACCATTCTTAACTTGTGCTTATCGGGAAAACTTGAGGTTCGATAAAGTGAGAATTCTATCTTGCAAATCCTATGGGGAATCGTTAATAGGGTTGATGTGAATGTCTCGGATCGTATTTGGGAAGAATTCTCTTTATCAATGAACACATTCATATCGATAGAACCAATTTCGAACAAGCTCAAGGTCGAAAAAAGCAGAACAAGCTTGTAATTCCCGACATCGATTTTCTAAGATTGTTATCCGATGCTTACAACAAACACACAAATTCAATCCTAGGGTGAATCAACTCTACATAATCTGAAGATGAATATGTTTTAGGAAACACGAAATATGTTCCTAGAGGTATGGATAATGAACTATTTGGATTGCCAATTCCTGATTGTCTTATCACAAAAGATATCAAGAAGAAGGACTACTTCAAGCAATACAAGAAAAGAGCTACGGATCCTCTGCGATGTCACACCTCTCCTCTACAACCAAATGCTCCCATGTCCAAGTCGACCTCACAAGCATCCTATGCCTCTCTTCCTAAAAAGAGACTTGAAAGGTCACAACACTCGAGACACCACAACCAAGAGCGAGAAAGTAAAAGGAAGAAAGTGGAAAAGGAAATTGGTGAGAACAACGAGGTACCAAGGAACATTACGGGTTAGCGATGAAGATGATCTTGATCTGCGACTTGGAATCCAGTAAAGCCTAGAAAGTCGAATGTTAAAGCACCGTAGGTGGAGTTGTGTTAAGAGAACACATTCAACTACCTCGACAATCAACCCCGATAACACATGACAAAGGAAAAGGGGTTGCAGTGTTGGCCGAACAAGCTCGCTCGCATGCTTTTAACTATCTCATCATCTCCATCAAGTACCACCAATCAATATGAAATGAAGAGAATATCTGAATCATCTCATGCTAAAGAACAATGCGGGTGGACAAAGTGCACAAGCGTCTAAAGAAACTCGATACACTTAGTGAGACTCAATCGGCTTGAATCTTGGCTACTGTTGCAAAAGGCTCGCGGGAGAACCTTGAGACAAGATCGATGAGACCTTGAAGATGGATGGACCAAATCATCTACTAACTCTCTATCCTCACTCGCAGGATCTTGATCTGATTTCTCTTTTGGTGATCAATTCATTAATGACAAATCGTTAGATCTTGCACAATCCATGTATCTTGTCGACATTGACAAGATACATCAACTATTCCTCCAATGTCGACATCTTCACTATCAATGCACTTCCACTCCCATACCTACTCAATCAATTGTACAAACACCACCAACATCGTCACCAACCCCGAACTGTCATTACAATTCTTGATGAGGTTGCTCCACTTTCTTCCCCACCTGATCCTCACTCACGATCAACTCTTGGACAAAGCCGTAAAAAGGATAAAAGCTACGGAAGGCAACTTCCTAAATCTGTTGATTCTCTTGTGGATCGTGTCTATAGATTGGAGCACCTCAACTTCAATGAAGGGTTCTGCCGCTATTGAAGGGAAGTCAAGGATCTTTGTGGAATGGGCTATGGAGCTCCACTTCTTAGGCGATTCAAGGACCTTCCTATCACGGATATGAGGCGATCTGTTTGAAAAGATGTATGATCTTTGAAGAGGACAAGCATGAGGTTCACAAGAAACTCTATGAGGCACGAAGAATCCATTAAATTCGACAATTATGAGCGGTTTATGATTGGCGTCGGGAAAAAGAAGCTAAAAAAAAGGAGAACAATTGTGATGGAATCATTGATGAAGAACATGATGATCCTCCTCGCCTCCGCCACCAGCGGTAGCCTGGAACTCTGGTGGTGATCCCTACGACAACCAACACACCTCCACCACAACCACCATCATCACCGCCAAAACCGTCTAATCAATCGGGTCCTACAAATGAGCAGTACTAATAAGAAATCTGCTTTGCACGGGCGGCGGTCGATTCAAGGTTCGCATCGCATCCACTTTCGATTCACGATGATCGTATGATTCACGAAGAGTCATGAAGTCATGGTGACTCGAAACGAGATGAAGATGATGCATCTACAAAACATATTCCTAAGCCATCGAAGATTGGTTTGATACTTACATGGTGGGAATCGCACTAGCACATCGAGTAGCACCTTGAGAGACCTGATTCAAAGGCGCATTGTGGAAGATAGACCTCCTTCTCGAACCCATGGACCATCCAGTCGACTCTATGATTCCGACAACAATTGGGCATCGGTTATCACCAATAATTATGAAGTTCGGTGAAGACTCTCTTACGCACTACTGCTGATATGGGAAGTTTTATTAGATGGTTTTGTGAGCGGAAGAGTATCTCATCCATAACTCGAGAGATCTTGAAGGACAAGCTTATGAAATTGTCAAAGTCTTCCACTCGATGCAAATCATCTTCAATATCGGATGGAAGAATGCCATAAGATCTTGAATGACCAAGTCGTTGAGCAAATCGATCGCTTGATGTCAACAAATCTCTTCCTCTTGGTGGTGAACACGGTCGGATGACCATTCGGTGAATTCTTCTTGATCGCGACTTGGACTATCGTGTGCTCGCTCTGTGAAAGAAGACACCTTCTATCAATATCAAAGATGAAAGCGCAACCTACTACGATCGGGGCTTGAAAGATGGTTCTGATCAATTCGGGCGATGAAGAACAAAAGTATGATATTGCCGCTTCTTTGGTATTTCTCGGCTGGTGGTTCAAAAAGAAGTTCTACATCGAAGACATGGTGGCGATAAAAGACTCGATGATGTCGGATCAAAGCGCAAATCTTAAGTGTTGTTCGGTAGAGATCTTCCCTATCTATGGATATGAGTACTTGAAGAAGATAGTCCTTAAAAGCGGACCTCAAAGTGTATACTATTGAAGAGCGACTTGAACATCTTACGCGAATGATTTGAAGACCTCTATCTCCTAAATCTTCAAGGACACCTTGAGCATTTACTGTCTGTGAGAAAAGGCCCTCTGCGGTGTCACTCTTTGGATCGGGGCTTAGTCATTCAAAGCGAGTTGAGGACTTTCGACTTGGCATTGAAAGTTACCAAACCGGATCAACCTTACAAGTCCACGATGGAATGCAGCTGGGCATGAATTTCATCAGCGAATACAAAGTCCTTGACACCCCTAGAGCCGTCATCTTCACCGACGGATATGGATCTCGTATGCTTATCGTCTATGTGAGCTCTACAAGTTTAGTGATGGTACTCTCAAATTGGTCGAAGAAGAACTTGACACGAAATGAAAAGTCAAAATTGATATGAAATCTTGGGTTATGACTACTTTTGGACTAATGATGACTTGAAGAGGTGTGAACACTTCATTCTTTGCAATCGAGACGAAGACTCGAAGACACGAAGGATCTTCCATGACCTTGAAAGTTTTGTTGGTGGAAGGCTTGGGATGGTCACTACAAACTTCTTGGAGGATGAATGAAGACATCTTGGAAAATTTGTTTATGTTGTGCTTTTAAATATATGTAATATGTGGTGTACTTAATATGAACAAGCTGTAATACATGTAATAGTGCTAGGATTTGTCTTGTGGTTTCCCACTTGAAAAGGGAAACATCACGTGTTATCCATTCGATCATATAAAACCGGACACATTTTTCTCCTACAAATATTTTACCTCATATATTTAAATCACTTGAGATCCAAAATCTCAAAGTTTAAGATTTTTGATCGGGGAGAAAATGTGATATAAATATGAAAGATGTTAAAGATAAGATGACCAATTTTTGTGCATACTTCTCTACAATATGTGCTAAATAATTTTGAATCTCGAAGCATATATTAAGGGGAGAATTATCTTAGCATATTCATGTCATCGAGTACACAACTTTCAATCTTTCTAAGGTACCACGATTATATGGCTTCAAATCCTTTGGTGATCATGTATGCACTTCTTAAAGGGTTCACTCTAGTATCATGAAAACTCTTTTCAAACCTCGAGGCACATATTGAGGGGAGCAAACTTATGAAAACCTCATCCTTCCGGAAATGCTTTATCTTCTTGATATGATCGGGAAGTGATGTTGATATCTTTAGAAAGTGGTGTCGGTGAAGTAAATTCTTCCTCTTGCCTCCGTGTGCAAAAGCGATTTCAAACATTTGATGCACATGTTGAGGGGCAGCACTGTTCTAAATCTATCAAAAACAATTCGAGACACAAAATGTTTTGATAATATATCACAAGTATCTGGATTGATTTTCAAATGGTTTTCAATTGGTTCCAATGGCGGATGAACAATACCAAATTGACCGACCAACTTTACTTTATATGCGGTGATATAAGGATGATAAGGTTAGGTATGTGTTCCGTGATCCGCCCGAGCAGGAGGGATCTACCGAGGGACAATCCACTAGTTAGTGTAGAATTCCTTAGGTATGATGATAAAAGGAGAAAAGTGAGATATGGGAAGAGTGCGGATGAAATAGAGCAAATCTTGGAACAAACCCAACAAGGTTCTTGCTATGAAGTCTCGGTAAGCCGAAGGGTTGAAGAATTAAAAGAATTGAATGAGGAAAGGGTGAAAACAAATAGCCCTCCATTTATTCAAACTTAGAGTGAAACCGGGTTCAATTCATATACTCTTGATGGTAACATCGGTATTGAAGACAAGGCGTCATGGACCCGGTGACGTGCACTTCAACTTTCAAACCACTCAAGTTCCTCTTAAAGGACTTGTTTCATTCTCACGAGGCAGAGCATTATCTATCGACTTTCTCTTAGAGATTGTTGATATTGAAGAAGAGACCCTCTCCAGTCTCGGCGCGGGATCCAAATATGCACAAAATTGAGTCTAGAGCCACGAGATCATCAATAAATCTCATTATGACACTTTCAATGAAGACTCTGTTTCACCCAATGTGGAAAGAGATTATATCTTGAGTCCTCGCATTATCCTTGTGGTATTGCGGAACATCCGAGTGATGTGTTTACATATTCACGATGAAGATGGAAAGCCTTACGGAGCCAACATCAAACAAGCTCACGGTAGGTGGCATGTGAGATCTATTACAGATCAACCATGTGACAAGCGAGAGAGAAACAATGGGGCGATTCAATCTCTTGAATCAATCACGGTTCGAGTTATGGATTGGCGGATACCTTTGAAAAATCGGTCTTTGTGCTTAAAAACTCTTTTCTTTAGCACATCGACCGTGTACTCATTTTTAAAACCAAAAGGTGTTTTATGATTGATAATTGATCTCGATAAAACCTTCGTTGTATTGCAAAACAATTTCTATTGAGCAATACCGATTGTTTTCAAATCTCTTTTCATCAATCGGTGGACTTAAAATTATTTGGTTCGCTCAATCGTGTTATCTTCTTTGAGATGTTCGGTTTGAGAACGACTAGAAGCGTGCGAAAC
Organism: Chrysanthemum lavandulifolium; assembly: GCA_022545495.1. Classification (NCBI taxonomy): domain Eukaryota; kingdom Viridiplantae; phylum Streptophyta; class Magnoliopsida; order Asterales; family Asteraceae; genus Chrysanthemum; species Chrysanthemum lavandulifolium. The sequence continues at coordinate 31,461,036 of CM040239.1, read as the reverse complement.
CTGTCAAGGAAATTCTTGAATTATACACGATCACGGGCGGTACATGTCTTGATCAGCGGGGGCAGTGGGCGTGTACCTCGATTCAGCGAAAGTGATCAAAGACACTTTCGTGCGATTTATTAACTAGCTTGTTGTATGCGGTACACCCGGCGTTTGCGGTGATCGAATGAAGCGATCAATCCATAGCCGCATGCTCACTTAACACGTTCATCTAAAAGGAAATCATGATTAGTGCATCAATGACTACGATATTTTCACTCCATGCTTACGCTTTCTGCTGCGCCAATATCATGATTCAACAAAACTTCATTACTACGATAAGAAAACATCATGATCCGAATGTGAGCATGTCGGTCCTAAAGTCGCAACATCGCATAATACCAACACCACGAAGGATGTCTCGAGAGATTTTGATGGTGATGATCTCAAAAGATGGCTCATAATTATTATCTCATGGATCATCAATGACCTCGGCTTAAAAGTACAAATCTATCGGACTTTGAAGTTGCACTACTTATGCACTAAGATTGCGAAGTTGAGTATTAATGTCTCGAGCTCGAGAACAAAGTCAAGAATAGAATGCTAGGTTTTGAAATGTAAAACATGGGGTGACCTCCTTAGGGAGATTGTTAGGAATTAGAAAATTCCGATTATTGAAGAGTCGGTCACCTCAACTATTATCTAGCATAAGTTAGCTCGTAGACTTGTCGTTATTTACGTTTTATGTAGTTAATTAGTTAGTCGATGGCGTAAAATAGTTTAGTGCAACACCGTGGAAGAAGGGCGGGTCTTTACCCATTGTATCCACGATCCACGGGGCGATAGGAGGTCGTTTAGTTTGTAACCTATAAATACCCTCACCTTGCAAGGTAGAGGGTTGGATATTCTTTGGTAATCTAATATTCTACAAGTTTCTCTTACTAGAATATCCCACTTTCTCTCTCTCTAAAATCATCTCTATGCCCAATGTGTTAATGTTATGATACGTAAGTGAAATCCAATATCTAACAGCAAAACCACTTTTCCAACATCTTATACCACTAGCAACATATTTTCTTTTGAGTTTCACTCTTGAAAAATGTAATTTTATGTTACAGCTATATGCTACACTCTTAAATTTTATACAACATTATATTGATCGCTTACATGTCAAAAGTGAGCACAAAGTTTTACAAGTTCGTAGTTCCTTTTATGGAGCTACTAAACTAGTCGTAAACATGAGTAGTAATGCTAATTTTAATGTTAAAAACTCCAACCCATTTTAACTAGTCTTAGATAAAATCTAACTTGTAATTATTAAATCAGCTTATCTAAGTAGCTTTTTCAAGGCGAAATTTTTTTAAAGAAAATAGTCGTTATTTTTATAGTAGGTAAGCATTCTTTTAAGCGATTTTGTTTATCTAAACATTGTCTTTCACATGCTACATTTGATACATATCAGATAATTTATTTATTTTTTATTTTATTATTATTATTATTTTATTTTTTTAATTTTGCCCAAATTTAAATTTGAATTATTACAGATCCAGCTAGTTAATAAAAACAAACAAGTGTTGGTCTTTAGGGTTATAAGATGTGCATTTAAAAAAAAAAAAAAAAAAAAAAAAGCGATATATGTTTTGTATTAAACTATTAAAATTACATAAAAGTTTTATTTTATTTTTATTTTTTTAAATTTTTATTTACATTAAGGTATGTTTGGCCCAAGTAGCTATCGCTGGAACTAGATATGTATTTGTGATAGAGATGGAGTGGGAGCTTGCAAAAGTAGATTATTTTATAAGCTACATGAAGTAGCATTTGATTTTAAGAAAATTTTCTAAAAATTTAAAAAAATAAAATTATTTTTCTTAAAAACCAGAAAGGAGATATTTGCAACTTTCATATTTCGAGTTAAGCGTGAAAAACAAAGTGAAAGCGAGTAATTTTCACGCTAAGATTTAAATTTGCGAAGTTAAACCTTACGGTTTTAAAAAAAATTAAAAAACTTAGCAGATTTTGTGGATATTTCTTTTTTTTTTTGGGTAAAAATTGAATATTTTGTGAAATATCTATATTATATATAAAAGAAAAACAAAAAAGTAAAAAATGAAGACTTAAAATATTTTAAAAAGTCCTTACACTATTTTCAGAAAGCATATGCAAAGCTGGAAACTATTACAGTAACAAACTATTAATACACATCGAAAACCGAGTTTACCCGGTCGCTTCAAATCCAGCGGGTTGACCCGATTTAACTTGACCCGTTTTTTCGACCCATCTCCACTGATTGACCGGAACGATTCAACCGGTTGAACCTCCTGAGTTAAACCGGATTTCAAAACAACATGTTTAATCCCGAAATCCTAAAACTTTTATTATTTTTCATTTATAACTCATAAACTTTTTTTTATCACTAAAATATTTGCCGTTATAAAATCTGATTGCTAAAACAAAATAAAATAAAAGGGTGCTGATACACACTATTTTTTTTTATACATACACTATAATTGTGCATTACTACCTTATACAATGTTCATTAAAATGTTATACAATGTATTGTATGTAGGGGTGTTATCGAGTCGGGTTGTCGGGTTTATCGGGTCGGGTTGATTTGGGTTTTCAGGTAGAAGAAAGTAACCCGCAACCCGACCCTATAAAGAATAGGGTTATCGGGTTCTAGTTGATATCGGATCGGGTTACATCGGGTCGACCCAATAAACCCGATAAGCTAAGTTAGACCCGAATCAACCCGACTTTATAAGGCACTTATCGGTTGGGTCGGTCGGATCAACCCATTTGACACCCACAATTGTATGTATAAAAAATGGTGCAAGTATCACCTCAAATAGATTCCTCGCACCGCCCAATGTTAGCAGAGGCATATTTACCCATAATGATTCATAATGGGGTAAACAATATATTTAGTAGTATGCTTGTAATATGTCGAGGTGCATGCTTAGTTAGATCTAGGGTTTCTTGTCTATATAAGGAACCAAGTTTTATGTAATAGTAACAAGTTTTGAGAAGTCTTTAAGGTGTTCTAAACACCGTGTTTCTAGTCAATCAATGATCCATAGAGGATCAAAGTGTTCTTAGTTATTATAGCTTGTTTTCTCATTTCCGCTAAGGAATACTTGTCAGAGATTTTCTATTAGTTTGCTTGTGATTACATAGGCAACACTAACGATCCCCGAAAGTGCTTAAGATCCGTCATGTTCTGAATCTATCGATAGTATTTGTGATCAATACTTCGATAGATGTAGGACCAAAAGATCCATGTGAAGAAGCCGCAAAGGCTCGTAGATTCACGACAATGTGTAATGGGCTTATAGGAAGCTTTATGTTTCTTTCCTGTTACAAGCCACACAATTATGCTCATTGGTAAACATTTTGAAGGTAGCCCATTAACTAAATGAAGTTTAGCTAACTTGTTGATGGTTTTGAAATTCACATGAGTCATCCTTCTATGCCATTTAAGAGATTCATCTAAGGATGCTTTGGCCACCAAACAAGCTAAATCACCACCGGTCGGTGGACTTCATTGAGATTGAATGTAAAGATTGTTTTTCCTTGGTACCTTCAGAACTACTTGACTGTCATCAGGTAGTTGGAAGTCTTTGAAAGAACAAGACATTCAGTATCAGTAAAGAGCACAAAGTTTTTTTTGTCACAAATTTGTGACATAGAAAATAAATTGAAATTTCTCAATGCCTCCACATAATACACATTCTCAAAGTCCAGTTGAGCAGTTCTTATAGTTCCCTTCCCTGTGATTTTGCCATCTCCTCCTCCAAAGGTAATTGTGCCACCTTGTATCTTCATGAAATCATGAAGTCTGTCTTTGTTCCCAGTCATGCTTCTAGAACAACCACTATCTACAATTCCTATATCTTTATTGACAAGAGGATGATCCTATAAAAAGGAAATATATATACAAACATTAGACTACATGGTGACCCAAGTCATCACCGACTTGGGCATGCCTATGGATCACATTAGTAAAGTCGCGATGATGAGATCCACCATTGTTCTTGGATATTTGCATAGAATTTAATTTAGTTGGTCTCAAGAACAACTCACTTGAGGGCTTAACAAAGTTGTCCCACCAAGCCCCCTTTGATTGTAATAGATGTGGTTAATGTATCCTATAATCATTTTGAAAATAAGAGCTAGTAGGTCCATTATGGTCTATTTTCTTTTCTTCTCTAATGTAAAGAAAATGGCCTTTCATTACCAACATATGTTCCATTGGGAATATATGGAGGTATGTTAGCCACATCTTTCCAAACATTGTTAACTCTATGTTGATTAGTGCACACATTCATCTTTTTCTCATAATAATCACAATGTTTGATCAAATGAAAAACACTTCCACAAACAAAACATGATTTCTTCTTAAATTTCTTGTTCAAAACAGGAATGTTTTCATTACACACAGACTTATTCAAATTACAACCAAATTCAGAATTGTTTTCAACAAAATCAACTGAGCAAGAAGTGTTTCTAGAAAAAACTTTCTTTGAGGAAGGTTCTTTAATAGTAACACTTTGGGTTTGAGGAACTAGTAAAGACTTAGTAGAGGTAGACTCTAAAGACTCTTTATTTGAATCACAGCTGGCATATTCTTTAGATTGAGTCTCTGTAGTCCTAGAAGAATAAGAGACAAAAGTGTTAGACTCCACCGCCAAGTCTCGATAAGTCATTGGATTTTTGACTAAAGACATGAGTGATTCAACCGAATCATAGTCGGATTAGAGGCTTAACAATACCATTAATAGAAGAAGGAACTCTGCATTTCACCTTGTTTAATGAATTCAACAGTTTTCTATATTTTTCTTCTTCTATATATGTGACGAGATTAAAACACTTGTAGTCATTGGGGTTATACACCTCATCCGGATTAATACAATCTTTAAATCCTAACCTCATTTTTATTTTAATGTACATTGAACTATTCCACAATTTTTCTAAATTTTAGCCTCGTTCTTGCCATTGTTTATGCCTACTCACCTCTAAGTCTAAGTCGGCTTTTAAGACTCTCCTTTTCAAAGAACAACTTTCACATATTCTTTCCTTTTATATTTTAACTTATTTGTTGTGCTTTCTAAATCTCTTTCTAGAACATTTATTTTCTCTCAAGAGCCAATTGATTTTGATCATACCAGACCTTTTGTTTCTCTAAGGTGTTAACTGCTCTCTTATAGGCCTTGGCTTGTATAAAGTACTCTTTATATTTTTCATTGACCTCATCAAACTCACATTTAAGAGTATTATATTGAGTATTGCAACCAAAAATACAGTTATGTACCTGAGAATTGATGCCCATCATTGCAACCTCTTCAACAAAATCAAGAATCATCCAACCTCGAGGTTCTTCATCCTCATCATCATTCACATGATTATCCCACCAACTCTCGTTTCTAGAGATAGCATGGTCAGATTCACTTCTTCACTTCCTTAAGTTTGTATACATTGTACTTTCTTCACACCTCCTTCCTTTAGGACATTCTCTAGCAAAGTGACCAAGTTGATTGCATTCAAAACATCTAACTTTCTTCCCACAAACCCGGCGGTTCTCTTCCTTTGTAACCAAACTTTCTTCGGAACCTTCTTCATACCTCTTGACTTTCAAAGAAGCATAGCCATCTGCCATTTAAGATCCATTTCCTCCATGTCCCATTTATCTACTTGTTCAAAGTCTTCATAGTTCAATGTTGTTGATCATCGATTCAACAACAAATGAATAGAACACATCTTCTAAGACGAATTAGACTTTGATCTTCTTGAAGAAGATTTGTAGTAGATGTTGCCGATGAAGATTTGGGACTCTCATTATATGATACAATTGTGTTTCCACCGGTAGTACCAACAAATGCAGTGTGATGGAACAAGAGAATAAGTAGAGTAACCTTGATGTCAATCTCTAGAGATTTCATTTGTTGTAGAGATCATCAAAGCTTAAGTACTCTAGGCCACCTTTGCTTTGAGAGTTATAGACACTTGACTCCAAGAAGCGGTGGAGCTCAAGAAACTTGAGATTGCATTCCTCAAGATCGTGTTTGATTGCAACTCGATTGTTGGTGAGGATCTTCAAACTCACATATCCTTTATGGATACCTTCTTCTTCGTAGATAGAAAACTCCGAAAGTTTTGTTTGAGCATGGACTTCCTCATTTTCTTGGACTCATCATTTCCTCCAAACCTTGCTTTTATTCCTTTCCAAATCGCTTTGCATCATCAAGATGATAAAATAACTCATGCTCATCCGAAGAGCTTGCAATAATGTAGTCCTTGCCTTGATTTCTCTTTGGACTTGAATTTGTTCAGCAGCTATTGAGGGTGGAAGTATTATGACCTTCCCCTCATCATCTCTTGTAGTAGCCTTCCTGCTGTTTCCTTTCAGAACGATTTGCCATAGATTGATATCCATGTTGGAAATGTAGTTTTCCATTTTCATGGCCTATATCTCATATTCGTCCTTTTTAAGGTAAGGAAATTTTGCACTTGAATTTGACATGGTGACAACTTGTTGAATTGAAGACTGTGTGTTGTTTTGGTTAGACTGGTCGATTGATACTTCTGGCTGATCATCACTCTCAACATCAGAATGTTTTGATGATGGCATATTTTGATTTTGATAAGAAAAGAGTGTCTTCGCACAAAGATTCTCACCGTGCTCGATACCAATTGTTAAGACTTAATCCCGGATAGATTTAATGAGCCTAGAATGAGTATAGTTGTTCTATGTAATCACAAAACAACTAAGGAGAACCTTTGCATGAAGTTGTATTTACGTGAAAATAAATACAAGACACAAGAACAATAAACACTATAACTTGATCCTCATGGATGCGTAAGAATAACTATGAATGTTATACAAGGCTTATATTACATCAACAATCGTGGTTTCTTTTATAGACCAAGAAAACCACTTTAATCATACTAAGCACTAGACATGTATGTATAAACAATTATACATACCTAACACACTCAGAAGATATGATTATCCATTATCTTTACAGATTGCTAAACACTTATACATATCTTACCTACTATTTTGAATAAACTAATACAGTGGAATGATCAGGGGAAACTAGATACGATCAGCAGAAACCTTCGAGGCATTATGACTATCAGTGGAAACCGTTGTATCAGTGGAAACAGAAATCTCTATCAGTAGAAACCTATCAGCGGAAACCAACTGCTTTCATAATTCCTAACAAATAGTTTCTTTTTGTTTCAATATTATTTCATAGACAAACACTATATATGTAGGGTTAGGATTCGGTACATTAAAAAAACTCAGTCAATTTTAGGGTGATGTTTTCAAATTGAAGTGAAAAACATAGTATGAAAAAGCAAGTTTGCTCGCATGTGTGTGTAAAATTAAGGTAAAAGAGCCGATTTAATATATTAAGACGATATTATAAGGCTGCCCCCAATAGAGTAAATCGTGTGTCGATCGAGTGGGGCTAGGCGATCGAGTAGCATCGATCGTGTTGCTGGGGTGAATCGATAGCCAACCAAAATGCAAGAAATGAATCGTCGGCCGATCGAGATGCAATGTTCTGCGCTTAATTGTAGCAAGATTACAATTACACCAAGAGCTCCAAATACTAACAAGTAAAATAGCTCCATGGTTTTTGGTTCTTGATTTCAAAGTGTGTGTGAAAGAATGTGAGAAGCGAGAGTAAAGAGATTTGGGAGTGGTGAGAGTGGTCACTTCTTTTATGATATATTTATTTTGGAGAAAGGAAAAATAATAACCTTATATATTTTCTCAGAAAAATAAAAAAAAAATAAAATCCCTTACCTAAGGCAAATTTAATTGTTTGTGTCGCTAAAGAGTTAATATTGATGACCGATGATGAGCGTGAGTTGGGATTACATTTATCTTGCCATCAAGTAAGATGATGATCGGTTAAATTTCTGTATGCTCTAAATATAAATTACGGAGTATTAATAAAATGAAATCTTTACATTCCAACTCAACAATTGTTATGAAGACGTGGAACTGTTTAAATGGCATCTTAATGTTGATTAACAGAATATTAATTTTTCGGTCACCATTGTTCTCATATGCAGTACATTTTGTTTTTTTTGCCACTTGTAAGTCTTTATCTTCATCAAGTGTTGTGTTGTAATGACTCTAGGAATAGTCCTTTTATTTATAAATTTTTTTTATGTTCAGACAATGAAAACGAATTTCGATCAAAATGTAACGCTACAATAAAAACTCAACCAGTCAACCACTCCTAGGTTCCTGTTAAACACATGGTTTAAAAATCAAAAGAAAATTATCCTCTTCTATAACACATTCTTCCCAATTCACAAACATCTTAACCCCAAATTCTCAAACCCTTTGCTACTTGATAAAAAACACTTGTATAAAACATGAATGAGATTTGTTGATTTGTTCATCATTATTAGCTTGCTACGAGGTTAAACCTTTTTACCCTAATTTCATTTTATTATTTTTATCATAATTATGATTAATATATATTATATATGTTGAAATAAATTAAGGATTTTATTTTACAACAAATAGTATGATTAATAAAATGTTAAAACAAGTGGAGTATTTATCGGACCGGACCGACGAGACCGAGAACCGGATCGTATGTGGTCGGTCCAATCTCGGTCTAACAATGCAAAATAATCGGTTGTACATGGATCGACCACCAAGACCGAATTATCCTATTGGTCTCGGGTTAAATTGGCCATTCGTAAGTAATATATATGCTACAACATCAATAACAACAAACCCAATCCGCAAGAGCAGTATTGAGAAATGTAGACAGCCTTACTCCTACACCGCAGAAACCCGCCAGTAGAGACTGCTTCCAACGGACATCTATGTCGTACGCTGCAAGAAATGATAGATAAAAGTAATATATTATATGCTAGTTTACACTTTTTAGAACTAATGCAACCCAAAATAAAGGATGCTTAACTAGTTTATAAACAGAAAAATATGGCGGCGGCGGAGAACAATCTCGACTCGGCGGAGAAAAATCTGTTTAGTGTGTTTATTCCTACAATCCTTCCTTCTATGATGAATAAGATGAGAAGGATTGTAGGAATAAACCCAGAAACAGATTTTATTGAGAGAATTAATGGTAAGAAGGGTTTGGGTTGGGGTGTTTTGACCCACCGGCCTAGTAACCTAAACCCGACCCGAATTCAGGAGATGATAGTCTTGACATAGAAGAAAGTTGAAGGAGTAAGAAAACGCCAAATTAAAAACCCTAAAACTCGTTAGTCAGGTTCACTCTCTATCTCTAGTCAATTAGATTGTTAATTAGTTTTTTTCTCGTAGCTTTTTTTTTTTTTTTTTTTTAGGCCCTGTTTGGCCAAGCTTATTTAACATAAGCCGATTTGGGCTTATTTTTATAAGCTCCAATTTTAGGCTTATTTTGAGACTTGTCGAAATTATAAAGCCGACAAGTCTCAAAATAAGCCGTAAAATTAGGGCTTATAAAAGAAGCCCAAATTTCATGAAATTTCTGCTTATTTTTATAAGCCCCATTTTACGGCTTATTTTGAGACTAATAAACTTATAAAAGCCAACAAGTCTCAAAATAAGTATTTATATAAGTTTACCCTTAGGTTTCGTTTATTTTGGCTAATTGTTATTCACTGCCAGGAATATGGATGAAATCCTACAAAACATCACCTGACACAAGTAGAAAACGAGCAGGCGGAAATAAAAACCGAAATTTACACCGTTTACAGATCTATCCGAGGACCAACTGTCGTGAGTTTACTTTTCAGAACACGTTTGTAATGTTGAGAAAAGACTAGCTTATTTAATTTTAATCTTTAGAGAATGTTATTATGCAAAACTATGTTTTGCTCCTAGTATTGTTTCTTGTAGATAGGCCTATTGTTTTGTGTCATGATATATAGGATGGCTATTTTCGTGAAGGTCCCCACTTCCGTTTGAGTTGTGTAGAGTTCGCCTTATATATGACAAGATTCCTGAATACCTTCAGCTGCATGGGACTATTCAGGCAGCAGTAGCTGGTTTCTCACCAGACCCGCTGTTACAGAATGTTTACTTTGATGTGTTCAACCGTAACTTCAGTAATCCTGTAATCGTCAACCTAGCGGGTTATCAAAATCTACACGATATCAGTCATTGTTCACTTAACGTCTCCTCTACCTCTGTCATTCAGATCGCTGCTAGTCTCTATGTTACCACTGACAAGGTTGATGACGTGGAGTACTATTCTGATGATAAAAATGAAGTGCAGAATGATAACGCCACTACTGTCGGTAATCTTACTGCTGCTCAGGAGAAATTTTGGCAGACTTAGATAAGTACTTCATAAGTACTTGTGCAGTTGAAACTTGGGGAGAAGCAGGACGTGTGCAATGATAATGAAGTGTTGGGTGCAATAATGAATTATGGGATAATGAAGAGTTGGAAAATGAAGAGTTGGATAATGATGAGTTGGAAAAGAAGAGTTGGAAAATGAAAGGTTAGATTATGGAGCGCTTGATAATGAAGCTTTTCTAGTTTGCGATGAACATGCGATTATAAACATGTCAGAGAAACCCCAGGGCGGTTCAGGTTCTTGTGAATTAACAGGTAAAATGGTTCTATAGAGCTGCTACGTCGCATTAAAGTATGCAGTAGACGCAGATCTGGAAGTAAATTTTTTCCAACTTCTAAGGCAGCAACAGAAATCACTGGAAGGGTAGTGGCCTATTATGGCAAAGGTTTTGATTATCACCTTCCTGCAAGAGATTTTTGCAGCACAGTCCTTTTTGAAGGCACACCTTCTGCTCCTGTTCAGCCTGGCAAAATGGACCTGATGCGGTCTGTGCTGGCTGTACCAGTCAAATACTCCCTCATAATTGAGGCAGACCTATTTGAGTACCCTTCTGGACATAACATTTTTTCGGGCATTTGTGAATTCCATGTGCCCCCTGATTTTAGAAGCTCCATTGATTCTATTGGGAGTAATGGTTGCTTACTTAATTTGAAAGTTAACTGGAAGCTGCCATCTGAAAAACTAAAAATCCCTTCCTCGCCTATCTATCCTCCAGACCCTTCCTCAAACTTATCCGTGATTCGTCTGGTAATTTTAATCTCCATCCGTCCATATTGTCTGTATGTTTAAATTGCGATTTAACTTATCACTCTGTCACATCAAAATGTTTAGTTTAGGCTCCATATATTCTGTTTTGCAGTAGGAGTAGAAACTTCGAATTAATTATTATTATCATCTTATTCTTGTAAACATAAAATCCTTAATAAGTCAGATTGATTAAACTTATAAAATTAAGAACTGCAATTGATTTGTGTAGTGTGTACATATTATTTTTCGTCCAAGTTCTTGCTATCCCTTCCTCGTGCTAATCTACATTATACTATTTGTTACTGCAAAACTAGACTGAAAGAAGAAAATTTGGAGCCCCTTCTACATCAACCATGGCAGATCGTGATGTAAGTATATTAACGTGTACTTTAGATTCAGAAGCTTGATATATAAAACTAGAGGATAATAGATGATGTAATATAGGAAGCTAATAGATGGAGTCTTCAAGAAGAAATTGAAAAGGTATTTACAACCTCACTGGAACGTACTTTCAATGTTCAAGAGGCCGGTCTTGTAGTATTTCTACTTGCACCAAAGAGGACGGTGGTGATTACCTATGGTAATTATATATGTTCTTTCTCATACTTGTTCACTTTTACTTTCTTTGTTTTCTGAATGATGAGTACTAATTCAGAAATTCACATTTGGCAATAGCTCCAGTGTCTTGCACATATGGCCTGAACTAAGGAAGACTCGATTGTATAGAGGACCAAAACGTGCTGGACTGGTAATATTTTTCTTGTGAGTGAAATGCCATGGATTTTTAATATACTGCGTAGGTTTTTTTACTTTTTCTTCTTATATATAGGCCGTCAAGGATAATATCATGTGTTCTGAGTACAAGGACATGATGGAAAGATGCGTCGTATGTGGTCCTGGTTTTGTAAAGTTTAAGTTATGTAGGAAATGGATAGCTAAGGTATTTTTTTTTCCAAATGCTGTAAAACACACATTACAATTCTGACATTAATTCTTGTCTTCTTTAATATGGTAATTTTAATTTTTTCTCCTTGCAGAGTATTCGTATGATGCTAACGGTTGGTATAGAGACAGGGCACCAAAACTGGCTGTGAAAAAGCAATTATATACTTTCTGTCACAAAATATAGCCAAGGAAATGCATATGGGTCATTTACGATCCACTTTCATTGAGAAACGTTAGCTCGTGGTGCTCGAGTATTCTGGAGCTGTAGTGCTCGAGAAAGAATCGATGATGGGTATCATCTGGACGTTAATCATCTGGAGATTAAGGTACATGCAGTTTGGTCTTGCTGTTTGAATGTTTGTTAAATTGAATTGTATTATACCTGCATCTACATGTTATATGAAGTTACATTTTAGCCCGTTCTTAGTTTGAGGTATATCAGCTCTTAAATCAAATCGTATTATACCTGCATCTACATGTTTCCATTTTGATTTAAAATAGGAATATACCTCTTATTTTTGCAGTTTATGAGTTTAATTCCATTTATTTTCAGGGTAAAAGCTTTTATGATCCCTACCTTAACAACACTCGAGATTTATTGAAGGAAAAGGGTTTGCCTATAGTAAATGAAGGGGACGAGGCGGTAATTATTGAAGGACGAAAGTTACCGCTTGTGGATCTCACAGCTTTGTGGTTAGTGTACTTGCTATAAATGCTGATTTTGTCCAAACATATTTCAACTGGGAAAAGTTCAAAAAACCTCTACTGTTTGCATATGTAGGCATGCCCTCAATGTAGAAAATGCAGACTGGATACTGCATGTGATTGATGTAGGGCAACGAGACTATTTTGAAATGTGCATCACTGTAAGTAACTTTATACACTAGAACTGATAACATCTTCAAAAACAATCAAGAAATCAAATTGAATATTTATTGAGTTCAACAATTTCCCCAGGCTTCTAAACATGCAGGGTGGATCGAAATGATCATTCTAAATGCCCTTTACGTCACGTTGGATTTGGTCTTATTCAAGGTGATGATTTTGAGAGATTCCGAACTTTTAGTACTAAAGTGGTTAACTTGGCTACTTTGCTTGACGGCTAAAATTCGCTGTAGAGCGCTCCTAGCGAGACAAGGTATACCAAATATATTCATTCTGGCTTTCAACCCATTTGACCTGTTTCGATTTTAGTTACATATCCTTCATATCTCAAATCAATTCCTTAATAGGTTCATGGGTCGATTTAAATTGACTACATAGGCATTTTTTTAGCAGGCATGGCTGATGAGTGGACTGCAGAAGAGCTTGAGCATGCTGCTGAAGCACTTGGATATGGGGCTGTTAAGTAAGATTCTTATGCTTTATCATAAATATTACGACTATTGTACTTATTCTATCAGTACCAATAATATGAGTAGAGTGGTAAATATTAATTTCCGAAGAGCCTGCTGTAATCAATTTTTATGTCCAAAAAGAGGTGTAGATAAACAACTTTAACATCCCTTACTTTTTGGTCAGTTTCGTGCTTATTCAGATTCAAAGCTTGTGTTCTTAACAGGTATGCAGACTTGAAGAACAACAGATTGACTAATTATACATTTAGTTTTGATCAAATGCTTAACGAAACGGTATTCTTGTGATGTTCTTCCATTGTATTTTCTCATTGATATTAAAACTTTACATCGACTTTGTTTCTTATTTGCTCACATTCATTGATTAATAGGGAAATACTGCTGTATATCTACAGTTTACACATGTTCGAATTTGTTCAATTATCAGAGATTCTAGTAAAGACATCAAGAAGTTAAAAGTAAGAATTTATTTTTGTTTCAATGCTATTTCCTAGACACACACAGTATATAAATTAGGACCGGTATAAATTTAAAACTCGCAGTTAATTTTAGTTTAGAATTTCCAAAATTGAATTGAAAACGTTTATTACAAAACAAGTTTGGCTAGCATGTGTGTGTAAGACGAAGGTAAAAGAACCGATTTTATTTATTAAGAAGATATCATAACTGTTTGCGACAGGCTGAGGAATTAACATTGAAGAACGATGATGAACGTGTGTTGGGATTACGTTTACTCCAGTTTACTGAGGTAAGATAATGATTGGTTAAATTTCCCGTACGTTCTAATTGTTCAAAAATGAATTATTGATACAATTGAAATCTTTGCATTCCAACTCAACAATTGTTATAAAGACATCAAACTGTTTAAATGGTATCTTAACGCTAATTAACAGATCAAATATCAAAGATTGTCAAATCAAGTTATAAATAAACCAACAAAAACAAGTTGAGGATGAATTTCTTGTGGACTGTTATAGTTCGCATGCCATAGTCCATAACATTATTTTCGCTTTCTCAGTATAGTTCGCATTCAATACTTCCATGTCTCTATCTTCATCCTATGATGCTCAAGTTTTGTGTTGTAAATGACTCTAGGAATACTAGAGCTACAGAGAAACTCAACAAGTCAACCACCCTTAGGTTCCTGTTACGCACATATGGTAAAAACTGATGGAGAACAAGTTTACCTTATGACGATCTCAAAATAGAATTCCTATGATTTGAACTTCTTGTTTTCAAGACTCATATGCTCTCCTCAAACAGTCGGCGACGCTTTCTAGGATTTTACCGTGTTTGAGTTATGCTACAGATCAAGTATAACACGGGTATTTGAAGAGAAGTGGGCGTGAAAATCTCGGAGGATCGAGTCACATGGGATCGTATCTCGACTACGTCCATCTCCTCACAGTTACGCTTTTAATACATTTTGCACCCTGACTTTATATAGTTTATCTTTAATGGTCCTTCATGAGTATCGTTATAACATGGGTGTTACATAAAGTATAGTTGTTGGAATTGAATACTTAGTGGTTTAAAAGCTAATTTTATAAATGTTTATCCGATTTATAGAAAAGGCAAACCTGATGATTCTTGTCAGGATTTAATGTAACTTTGAATGTATTGGCAGGTTGTTGGGTCTAGTGAGAATACGGGCAAATTATTATTGTGTGAGGCAATTGAAGTGGTTATGAGGAAATGCTTTGATCTTTTGGGGATCACTCCTATCTGTAAAATCTGATCGTTAATATTACCATCTTCTTGATTACTGAGTGATCATTTGGGAATCTGAAAAGTGGTCTGGAAGCTGCCATTAGGAGCTTAACTATGGCAGTATATGCCCTTTGTTTCATTCTGGTTATGATATGATGATATGTTATGATGGCTTGACAATCTTATCATATTGAAAGTTTGTCAAAGTGTTCTGTACAAGTTTCTCTGCGTTTCCAATTGTTATGCTTGTTTTATGTCTTTTACAGATTCTTATATTCGATATCAAGTTGGTTCATTTAGTCAATGTTGTTAAAATCAGTTTAGGTGTTAGCGGAGTACTGCATGTTGCCATTGTGTTTAGTGCTTTAGTGTGATGCCAGGGCGGTCCCGTGGATTTCGGGGTCCTGTGTCGTGTTAAAAATGATTGTTTAACTATTAAACTGTGGTCATAAATACTTGAAAAATGGTAAGCAACGGCAAAATAAAATACATGTTACATATTATATTGGTAGCATTCTTTGCGTCGTTAATTGCTATCTATAGCAATCGAAAAATAGTCCCTGGGTTTAAGCGGCCTTGAGTAAGTCTTGTAGAATTAATTCTTAGCTATAGAACCTGCCAAAATTAGTCACTGGGTTTAAGTGTCATTTAAGTAAGTCTTTTGAATCCATCCATTGCATGTGCGGGTTTCCACCTTCATTATATACTATTATGCAAGACAAAGGTTCTTGCATGCCATGTGTCTAAACATTAATTCTAACTTTCCAAGTTGGCAAAAATAGCGCAGGGTTTAAGTTATCGTTCTAAAGTAAGTCCTTTTGCATTAATTGCTATCATAGCAATTTGGCAAAAAATAGTCCTGGGTTTAAGTGTCGTTTAAGTAAGTCACATAGAATTAATAACTATCTATAGCAATTTGGCAAAAGTCGTCCCTAAGGTTTAAGTGTCGTTCAAGTAAGTCCTTTGTAGCCACGAACATAGACAAACAAATTTTCAGTCATTCATCGGTTCCAAATGCCGTCTCTGGCAATCCCATTGCATCAGCAGCGGGTTTCTATTCGTTAATTCCTAAATCTTAAAATCGGTTTACATCGAAGTTGAATTGTAATCTATTCATTCAATTTCTTAAAACCATCATACAACAACATTGTAAATTGAAATTTAAACAAACATAGTAAAAGTAATTAAGGAGGAAATAGATCGGCAGAGAAATCTACAAGAATATTTATTTATTGAACAAAATGAAAAAGAAAAAAGAAATGAAAAAAAAAAGTAGGGATGGACAATTATTGTGCTTGTTGGGCATGAATAATACGGACTCAAAATAGTTTACGTATCTTTGTGATGATTGCCTAGTTAAAAAAAAAAAAAAAAAAAAAAAAAAATTAACTTTTGTATATTCTTGGTTTATCTAACCCCTTCTTGCAGATTAGTTGTACAACTTTGATGGTTATTAACTCACCGATATACCTTTGTATATCAAAGAGTTAGCTAGTCCAAAGGCTGCGTACTTTGGTAAAACACATCAAATCATTAATATCGTAATGATTTGCTCAAAATCATAGGGTCTACAACCACCCATGCTTAATTGCGAGGGTTGTATGGTCATCAATTCACCATGATCTATTCTGCTTGGAATCCAAGAATTGACTAGCCCACGTGTATATGGCTTGTGGTAAAGGCATCTGCATCCATATTTGGTTATCAATTCACAACTCCAAGAATTGACTAGTCACGAGCAAACGGCTACGGTAAAGACAAGTCAAATCCGTTTATATAGTTCTTGATTTGCTAATAAATCGAGATGGTTATCAGTGTACCATAGTTTTCGAACTTAAACACTTGGCTACTCCAGTAGTAATGGCTATTGGTAAAGAGACTTCAAATCCATTATTTTCTATGATTCACCTCTCACAGGAGTTAACACACCTGGATGTGATGAGAATAGTATGCAACTAATGAGCTTTGATGTACAATATGTCTTATGTTGCAGCAAAGATCTGGCGCTTAGAAGATCAGTCATCACAGAGATGACATTGTTTATGGGTTCTTTGCAACTGATGTTCTGCCACAATCCTCAAGTTATGCAACTCTTAAAGATCTGGAAACTGGCACTTTCTGGTCCGTGGTAAGGATTGTTGGGAAATCTTTTTCTACAATCCTCTAGCCCTGAAGCTAATAAGATTTATATGATACCATCCTCTTGGCTTCTACACTCCGTATCATTTAAATTCCAGTTTAGGGGAGGATTGTTGGGAATTATGTGAAACTGCTGAATCTGCTGAAGTATATGTCGAAGAGACTCTGCTGAAGCAGAATGGTTTCTGCTGAAGAAGAGTTGATTCAGCTGAAGAACAGATTCTGCTGAAGTATAAATGGCGTGCCGCGATTCAGCTGAAGAGTGGAAAATGACTAGGATCTGCACACGCTTTATTTTCTATACACTTACCCATGTTTATTCCTGCACTGCCCAATGTTAGCAGAGGCATATTTACCCATAATGATTCAGTGTATGGGGGTAAACAATATATTTAGTAGTATGCTTGTAATATGTCGAGGTGCATGCTTAGTTAGATCTAGGGTTTCTTGTCTATATAAGGAACCGAAGTTTTATGTAATAGTAACAAGTTTTTGAGAAGTCTTTAAGGTGTTCTAAACACTGTGTTTCTAGTCAATAACAGATCCATAGAGGATCAAAGTGTTCTTAGTTATTATAGCTTGTTTTCTCATTTCCGCTAAGGAATACTTGCTGTAGAGATTTTCTATTAGTTTGCTTGTGATTACATAGGCAACACTAACGATCCCCGAGTGCTTAAGATCTGTCAAGGTCTTTGAATCTATCAGTAGTATTTGTGATCAATACTTCTGATAGATGTAGGACCAAAAAGATCCATGTGAAGAAGCTGCAAAGGCTCAGAGATTCTGCTGACAGCTGTAATGGGCTTATAGGAAGCTTTATGTTTCTTTCCCTTGTTACAAGCCACACAATTATGCTCATTGGTAAACATTTTGGAGGGTAGCCCATTAACTAAATGAAGTTTAGCTAACTTGTTGATGGTTTTGAAATTCACATGAGCCATCCTTCTATGCCATTTAAGAGATTCATCTAAGGATGCTTTGGCCACCAAACAAGCTAAATCACCAGCTGGCTGGCTGGACTTCATTGAGATTGAATGTGTAAAGATTGTTTTTCCTTGGTACCTTCAGAACTACTTGACTGTCATCAGGTAGTTGGAAGTCTATTGAAAGAACAAGACATTCAGTATCAGTAAAGAGCACAAAGTTTTTTTTGTCACAAATTTGTGACATAGAAAATAAATTGAAATTTCTCAATGCCTCCACATAATACACATTCTCAAAGTCCAACAGCGCTTCTAGTTCCCTTCCCTCGTGATTTTGCCATCTACTCCTCCAAAGGTAATTGTGCCACCTTGTATCTTCATGAAATCATAAAGTCATCTTTGTTCCCGTCATGCTTCTAGAACAACCACTATCTACAATTCCTATATCTTTATTGACAAGAGGATGATCCTATAAAAGGAAATATATATACAAACATTAGACTACATGGTGACCCAAGTCATCATCGACTTGGGCATGCCTTATGGATCACATTAGTAAAGTCAAGATGATGAGATCCACCATTGTTCTTGGATATTTGCATAGAATTTGATTTAGTTGGTCTCCAAGAACAACCTGCTAAGGGCTTAACAGCAGTGTCCCACCAAGCCCCCCTTTGATTGTAATAGACAGGGTTAACAGTCCTATAATCATTTTGAAAATAAGAGCTAGTAGGTCTGTTAAGTGGTCTATTTTCTTTTCTTCTCTAATGTAAAGAAAATGGCCTTTCATTACCAACATATGTTCCATTGGGAATATATGGAGGTATGTTAGCCACATCTTTCCAAACATTGTTAACTCTATGTTGATTAGTGCACATTCATCTTTTCTCATAATAATCACAATCTTTGATCAAATGAAAACACTTCCACAAACAAAACATGATTTCTTCTTAAATTTCTTGTTCAAAGCAGGAATGTTTTCATTACACGCGAACTTATTCAAATTACAACCAAATTCAATTGTTTTCAACAAAATCAATCGAGCAAGAAGTGTTTCTAGAAAAACTTTCTTTGAGGAAGGTTCTTTAATAGTAACACTGGGTTTGAGGAACTAGTAAAGACTTAGTAGAGGTAGACTCTAAAGACTCTTTATTTGAATCACAACCGCATATTCTTTAGATTGAGTCTCGTAGTCCTAGAAGAATAAGAGACAAAGTGTTAGACTCACCCAACGGTGTCGATAAGTCATTGAATTTTTGACTAAAAGACATGAGTGATTCATCTGAATCATAGTCTGGATTAGGAGGCTTAACAATACCATTAATAGAAGAAGGAACTCTATGCATTTCACCTTGTTTAATGAATTCAACAGGTTTTCTATATTTTTCTTCTTCTATATCTGTGACAGGATTAAAAACACTGTACTCATTGGGGTTATACACCTCATCTGGATTAATACAATCTTTAAATCCTAACCTCATTTTTATTTTAACAGACATTGAACTATTCCACAAATTTTCTAAATTCTTAGCCTTTTCTTGCCATTGTTTATGCCTACTCACCTCTAAGTCTAAGTCAGTTTTAAGACTCTCCTTTTCAGCAACAACTTTCACATATTCTTTCCTTTTATATTTTAACTTATTTTTTGTGCTTTCTAAATCTCTTTCTAGAACATTTATTTTCTCCTCAAGAGCCAATTGATTTTGATCATACCAGACCTTTTGTTTCTCTAAGGTTTTAACTGCTCTCTTATAGGCCTTGGCTTGTATAAAGTACTCTTTATATTTTTCATTGACCTCATCAAACTCACATTTAAGAGTATTATATTGAGTATTGCAACCAAAATACGATTATGTACCGAGAATTGATGCCCATCATTGCAACCTCTTCAACAAAATCAAGAATCGGTCCAACTCGAGGTTCTTCATCCTCATCATCATTCACATGATTATCCCGATCAACTCGTTCTCTAGAGATAGCATGGTCGTTGATTCACTTCTTCGACTTCCTTAAGTTTGTATACATTGTACTTTCTTACATCACCTCCGCTTCCTTTAGGACATTCTCTAGCAAAGTGACCAAGTTGATTGCATTCAAAACATCTAACTTTCTTCCTGTCAAACCTGGCCGGTTCTCTTCCTTTGTAACCAAACTTTCTTCCAGAACCTTCTTCATACCTCTTGACTTTCACAGCAAGCATAGCCATATGCCATTTAAGATCCATTTCCTCCATGTCCCATTTATCTAGTTGTTCAAAGTCTTCATAGTTCAACTGTTGTTGATCATCAGATTCAACAACAAATGAATAGAACACATCTTCTAAGACTGAATTAGACTTTGATCTTCTTGAAGAAGATTTGTGAGTAGATGTTGCTGCTGATGAAGATTTGGGACTCTCATTATATGATACAATTGTGTTTCCACTGGTAGTACCAACAAATGCAGAGTGTGATGGAACAAGAGAATAAGTAGAGTAACCCTTGATGTCAATCTCAGAGATTTCAGTTTGTTGTAGAGATCATCAAAGCTTAAGTACTCTAGGCCACCTTTGCTTTGAGAGTTATAGACACTTGACTCAAAGCGGGTAGAGCTCAAGAAACTTGAGATTGCATTCCTCAACGATCGTGTTTGATTACAACCCATTAAGTTGGTGAGGATCTTCTCAAACTCATCATATCCTTTATGGATACCTTCTTCTTCGTAGATAGAAAACTCCACGAAAGTTTTGTTTGAGCATGGACTTCCTCATTTTCTTGGACTCATCATTTCCTCCAAACCTTGCTTTTATTCCTTTCCAAATCAGTTTTGCATCATCAAGATGATAAAAATAACTCATGTGCTCATCTGGAAGAGCTTGCAATAATGTAGTCCTTGCCTTGATTTCTCTTTGGACTTGAATTTGTTCAGCAGCTATTGAGGGTGGAAGTATTATGACCTTCCCCTCATCATCTCTTGTAGTAGCCTTCCTGCTGTTTCCTTTCAGAACGATTTGCCATAGATTGATATCCATGTTGGAAATGTAGTTTTCCATTTTCATGGCCTATATCTCATATTCGCCCTTTTAAGGTAAGGAAATTTTGCACTTGAATTTGACATGGTGACAACTTGTTGAATTGAAGACCTGTGTTGTTTTGGTTAGACCGGTCGATTGATACTACGGTGATCATCACTCTCAACATCAAAATGTTTTGATGATGGCATATTTTGATTTTGATAAGAAAAAGAGTGTCTTCGTACAAAGATTCTCACCAGGCTCTGATACCAATTGTTAAGACTTAATCCCAGATAGATTTAATGAGCCTAGAATGAGTATAGTTGTTCTATGTAATCACAAAACAACTAAGGAGAACCTTTGCATGAAGTTGCATTTACGTAGAAAATAAATACAAGACACAAGAACAATAAACACTATAACTTGATCCTCTATGGATCTGTAAGAATAACTATGAATGTTATACAAGGCTTATATTACATCAACAATCGTGGTTTCTTTTATAGACCAAGAAAACCACTTTAATCATATTAAGCACTAGACATGTATGTATAAACAATTATACATACCTAACACACTCAGAAGATATGATTATCCATTATCTTTACAGATTGCTAAGCACTTATACATATCTTACCTACTATTTTGAATAAACTAATACAGTGGAATGATCAGGGGAAACTAGATACGATCAGCAGAAACCTTCGAGGCATTATGACTATCAGCGGAAACCGTTGTATCAGTGGAAACATAAATCTCTATCAGTAGAAACCTATCAGCGGAAACCAACTGCTTTCATAATTCCTAACAAATAGTTTCTTTTTGTTTCAATATTATTTCATAGACAAACACTATATATGTAGGGTTAGGATTCGGTACATTAAAAAACTCGGTCAATTTTAGGGTGATGTTTTCAAATTGAAGTGAAAAACATAGTATGAAAAAGCAAGTTTGCTCGCATGTGTGTAAAATTAAGGTAAAGAGCCGATTTAATATATTAAGACGATATTATAAGGCTGCCCCCAATAGAGTAAATCGTGTGTCGATCGAGTGGGGCTAGGCGATCGAGTAGCATCGATCGTGTTCTTTGAGGTGAATCGATAGCCAACCAAAATGCAAGAAATGAATCGTCTCGCCGATCGAGATGCAATGTTACCGCTTTAATTAGCAAGATTACAATTACACCAAGAGCTCCAAATACTAACAAGTAAAATAGCTCCATGGTTTTGGTTCTTGATTTCGCAGTGTGTGTGAAAGAATGTGAAGCGAGAGTAAAGAGATTTGGGAGCAGTGAGAGTGGTCACTTCTTTTAGCGATATATTTATTTTGGAGAAAGGAAAAATAATAACCTTATATATTTTCTCAAAAATAAAAAATAAAAAAATAAAAATAAAATTGAGTCACGTCCCATCGTTTTAATCGACCTCATTTGGAGAGATAATGACGCGTGTGGCGAAAATAAGGATTGATCAGCTTTAGCGCTAATTGTTTGTGTCAGGCTAAAGAGTTAATATTGATGAACGATGATGAGCGTGAGTTGGGATTACATTTATCTGCCATCAAGTAAGATGATGATCGGTTAAATTTCTGTATGCTCTAAATATAAATTACGGAGTATTAATAAAACTGAAATCTTTACATTCCAACTCAACAATTGTTATGAAGACGTGGAACTGTTTAAATGGCATCTTAATGTTGATTAACAGAATATTAATTTTCGGTCACCATTGTTCTCATATGCAGTACATTTTGTTTTTTTTGCCACTTGTAAGTCTTTATCTTCATCAAGTGTTGTGTTGTAATGACTCTAGGAATAGTCCTTTATTTATAAATTTTTTATGTTCAGACAATGAAAACGAATTTCGATCAAAATGTAACGCTACAATAAAAACTCAACCAGTCAACCACTCCTAGGTTCCTGTTAAACACATGGTTTAAAAAATCAAAAGAAAATTATCCTCTTCTATAACACATTCTTCCCAATTCACAAACATCTTAACCCTAAATTCTCAAACCCTTTTGCTACTTGATAAAAAAACACTTGTATAAAACATGAATGAGATTTGTTGATTTGTTCATCATTATTAGCTTGCTACGAGGTTAAACCTTTTTTTACCCTAATTTCATTTTATTATTTTTATCATAATTATGATTAATATATATTATATATGTTGAAATAAATTAAGGATTTTATTTTACAACAAATAGTATGATTAATAAAATGTTAAAACAAGTGGAGTATTTATCGGACCGGACCGATCGAGATCGAGAACCGGATCGTATGTGGTCGGTCCAATCTCGCCTAACAATGCAAAATAGTCGGTTTGTGGTGCGGATCGGATCGACCAAGATCAATTATCCGGTCGGTCTCGGGTTAAATTGGCCATTCGTAAGTAATATATATGCTACAACATCAATAACAACAAACCCACGTCAGGCGAGGGGTATGGAGATGTAAAATGTAGACAGCCCTACCTCTACACCGCAGAAACCCAGTGTGTAGAGGCTGCTTCCAACGGACATCCTAAGTCAGTGATGCATGTACATAGTGCGAAAGGATAGATAAAAGTAATATATTATATGCTAGTTTACACTTTTAGAACTAATGCAACCCAAAATAAAGGATGCTTAACTAGTTTATAAACAGAAAATATGGCGGCGGCGGAGAACAATCTCGACTCGAGGAGAAAAATCTGTTTTAGGTGTTTATTCCTACAATCCTTCCTTCTATGATGAATAAGATGAGAAGGATTGTAGGAATAAACCCAGAAACAGATTTTATTGAGAGAATTAATGGTAAGAAGGGTTTGGGTTGGGGTGTTTTGACCCACCGGCCTAGTAACCTAAACCCGACCCGAATTCAGGGAGATGATAGTCTTGACATAGAAGAAAGTTGAAGGAGTAAGAAAACGCCAAATTAAAAAACCCTAAAACTCGTTAGTCAGGTTCACTCTCTATCTCTAGTCAATTAGATTGTTAATTAGTTTTTTTTCTCGTAGCTTTTTTTTTTTTTTTAGGCCCTGTTTGGCCAAGCTTATTTAACATAAGCCGATTTGGGCTTATTTTTTATAAGCTCCAATTTTGTGGCTTATTTTGAGACTTGTCGAAATTATAAAAGCCGACAAGTCTCAAAATAAGCCGTAAAATTAGGGCTTATAAAAAAGAAGCCCAAATTTCATGAAATTTCTGCTTATTTTTTATAAGCCCCAATTTTTTTACGGCTTATTTTGAGACTAATAAACTTATAAAAGCCAACAAGTCTCAAAATAAGCCACAAAATCGGAGCTTATAAAAAATAAGCCCAAATCGGCTTATGTTAAATAAGCTTAGCCAAACAGGGCCTAAAAAAAAAAATACATTTCAAAGTTTGTTGTTGATTGATGGTGACGGAACAGGTTGGGGTTTTGTTAAAAATTGTGTATGTTGTCTTGTTTGATTTTCTTTAAATGCACCTGGTGTTTGTTGGTGGTGGCAATGACTGGTGAGGAAGACGAGGCCATTTCGGGGGTGTTTGTTTCGGCTTTATTCGGTTTGGGGCTTATGATGTTTCATGGAACTTTTACATAAGCCGAAAAGTTTCAAAATAAGCCACAAAAATTTATGAGCCCAAAACCACCCTGTTTGGCTAAGCTTATATAACATAAGCCGATTTGGGCTTATATTTGATAAGCTCAGATTTTGTGGCTTATTTTGGGACTTGTCGGCTTATATAAGTTTATTATGATATGATAAACTTATATAAGCCGACAAGTCTCAAAATAAGCCCAAATTTCATGAAATTCGAGCTTACTTTTGATAAGCCTCTATTTTACGGCTTATTTTGAGACTTGTCGGCTGTTATAAGTTTAACATATAATAATAAACTTATATAAGCCGACAAGTCCCAAAATAAGCCACAAAATCGGAGCTTATAAAAAATAAGCCCAAATCGGCTTATGATAAATAAGCTTAGCCGAACAAGCCCTCAAATAAAGCTGCCTAGTTCATATGAAATGGATGGACCTAATTATGTATAATGATTAGTTGACCTTAAATTATGTTAAGGTTAAGGAGTAGTAGTATTTATAAAGTTTTACCCTTAGGCGTCGTTTATTTTTTTGGCTAATTGTTATTATTTACTGCCAGGAATATGGATCAAATCCCACAAAAACATCATCTCACACAAGTAGAAAACGAGCAGGCGGAAAGTAAAAAACCCAAACTTACACAGCTTGCAGATCTATCCGAGGACCAACTGTAAGTGAGTTTACTTTTCAGAACACGATAATTTCATTTACGGTTTGTAATGTTGAAAAAAGACTAGCTTTTGAACTTTAGAGAAATGTACGTTATTATAGGAAACTATGTTTTGCTCCTAATATTGTTTCTCGTAGATAGGCCTAAATGCATGTAATTATTATTATTATTAATAACACAATCAATCTATACGCTTTTAGCTAGTTTACTTTGCTTATAGTTGGTTGGTTTCATGATATATAGGATGTCCATTTTTGGTGAAGGTCCCCCCTTTCGGTTCGAGTTGTGCAACGTTTTTCTTACATATGACAAGATTCCTCACGACCTTAAGCTCTTTGGGACCATTAAGGCAGCAGTTGATCATTTTTCACCAGATCCGCTGTTACAGAATGTTTCTTTCGACGTATTCAACCGTGAATTCAGTAATCCTATACGCGTCTCAACCGGGGGTTTTCATCATCAATACAATCTTTGTCATTGTTCACTTCCAGTCTCCTCTACCTCCGTCGTTCAGATCGCTGCCAAACTCTATGTTACCACTGACAAGGTCGATGACATGGATATATTTCCTGAAGATTATGATAATGAACCTGTAAGATTAATAGAGGTCGACAGTTCTGTTAAATTAGAACATGAAGCTCTGATGGAGATGCTCGCTGAATTTAAAAATGACTATTATGAAAATTTAGAAGAGTTGGGTTGTAACTTAAAAGCTACTTGTACACTTCAAACTACTGGGGACAAGGAATACTTTGATCATGAAGCGTTTCAAGTTTGTGATACCCATGCGATGATAAGCCTTCAGACAAACCCAATGGTGGTTCCGGTAAGAATATTACAACAGGTAAAGATGGCTCTATAGAGCTGTGTTACGTTGCATTAAAGTATGCAGTAGGCGAGATCTGGAAATAGAATTTGAACCAACTTCTTCGAAACAAAAGTTAATGGAAGGGTAATGGCTTATTATGGTAAAGGCTATGATTATGACCATCCTGCTGATGATTACTATGTAATGCTCTTTGAAACCAAGCGTCCTAAATTGTTTAACCGGGGAAAGTTAAACCTGATGCGATCTGCGTTGGCTGTACCAGCCAAATTCTCTCTCATAATTGAGGCAGAGTTATATGACTACACCACTACGTGTGAAATTTTGTCGGGCACGTATGAATTCCCTGTGTCAGGTGATGGTCGAAGCTACACTGGTTCTATAAAGAATAAGGATTGCTCTTTAAACCTGAAAGTTAACTGGAAGCTGCCGTGTGAAAAACTAAAAATCTCTTCATCCTCAAAATCATCCGGCAGTCGTCTGGTGAGTAATTTACAGCTCTATTCATCCATATTGTCTGTATGTTTAAATTGCGATTTTAGTTATCACTCTGTCACTTCCATTCGTTTCATTAGGCTCCATATGCTCTAGCATTTTTTATCATCTTATTCTTGTAAAGTTAAAAAGTCGGAATATCTCAGATTGAATAAAATAATAAAAATAAGAACTGCAACTGATTTGTGTAGTGTGTACATATTATTTTTGGCAAAGTTAGCCCGAGTTCTTGCCATCAAAATTGCTCCTTTCTTCGTGCTAATCTAACTAACATTTGTTACTGCAAAACTAGACTGAAAGAAGAAAATTGGAGCCCATTCTACATCAACTATGGCTGATCCTGATGTAAGTCTATTAACGTGAACTTTAGATTCAGAAGCTTAACATATAAAAAACTAGAGGATATATTAATTAACAGTTACGAAGATGGTTTTGTATTGTTATACAGGAACGTAATAGATGGAGCCTTCAAGAAGAAATTGCAAAGGTATTTAAAACGTCACTGGAACATACTTTCAATCCTCGAAAAGCCGTATCTTGTAGTATTTCTACTTGCACCAAAGAGGACGGTGGTGATTACCTATGGTAAATATGTTCATTCTCATACTTGTGCAGTTTTACTTTCTTTAACATGTATTATTATTATTATTATTATTTTTTTCTTCTGAATGATGAGTACTAATCCAGAAAATTGTCATTTGCTAATAGCTCGAGTGTCATGCACATATGGCCTGAAATAAAGGAAACTCGCAAGTATAAAGGACCAAAACATGCTGGAGTGGTAATATATTTTTTGAGTGAAATATCATGTATTTTGAATGTACTGCCTAGGATCTTTACTCTTTTTACATAGTTCTTGAAGGATAATATCATGGGTTCTGACTATAAGGACACGATGGAAAGATCGTCGTATGTGGTCCTGGTTTTGTGAAGTTTAAGTTATGCGGAAATGGATAGCTAAGGTAATTTTATTTTTATTTTCTTTTCAACTGTTGATTAGACACATTACAATTCTGACCTTAATTCCGTTCTTTTCTTGCAGAGTATTCATAAGATGCTAACGGATGCCATAGACACATGGGCACCCAAAGTTTCAGTGAAAAAATCAGTTGTGTACTTTTTGTCACGAAATATAAACGAGGAAATGCATACGGGTCATTTACGATCCACTTTTATCGGAGAAACTTTAGCTCGTATGCTCGAGTATTCTGGAGTTGCTGTGCTCGGAAAAAAAATACATGATGAGGATCATCTGGACATTGAGGTACATGCAGTTGGTCTTGCTGTTTGAATGTCTTATTTTTGTTGTTTTTTGAGTTTAATTCCATTATTTTTGTTGTTTTTGAGTTTAATTCCATATATTTTCAGGGTAAACGCTCTTATGATCTCTACATTAGCGATACTCTTGATTTATTGAGGGTAAAGGGTTTGAATGTAGTCGGTGAAGGGGATGAGGCGGTATATATCGAGGGACAAAAATTACCTCTTGTGTATCTCACAGCTTTGCGGTTAGCTTACTGGCTATAAATGTTGATTTGGTCAAAACATATTTCAATTGGCTTGTAATACATTTTCTGCATATGTAGGCATGCACTTGTTGTGGAAAAAGCAGACTGGATACTGCATGTGACTGATATAGAACAGCGGGACTATATTGAAATGTGCATCAGTGTAAGCAACTGATAACATCTTCAAAAAGATCAAGAAATCGAATTGAATACTTATTGAGCTCTACTGTTTGCATATGTAGGCTGCTAAACGTGTTGGGTTGATCACAGATGATCATAACCCTTTAAGTCATGTTGGATTTGGTCATGTTCAAGGTGATGATTTTGAGAGATTCCAAACTTTTAATAAACTGGTTAGTTTGGTTTATTTGCTTGACGAAGCCAAAAGTCGATGTAAAGTGCTACTTGCGGGACAAGGTATACCACATATATCCATTTTGGCTTTCAACCCGCTTGACCTGTTTCACATTTAGTTAATTGGTCGATTTAAAATGACTACGCATGCATTTTTTTTAGCTGGCATGGCTGATGAGTGGACTGCTGAGGAGCTTGAGCATGCTGCTGAAGCACTTGGATATGGTGCCGTTAAGTAAGATTTTTTTGCTTTATCATAAATTCTACGACTATTGTAGTTATGCTCTCAGTACCAATAATATGAGTAGAGAAGTAAATTTTTAATTTCTGAAGAACTTGCTGTAATCAAACTTTTTATTTTGAAAAAGAAGTGTACATAAACAAATTTACAAATTTATTTATTTTGAATTAAACAATGCTTACGGGATATTCCCATAGTTTAATAACATAAGATACCTTACTTTTTGATCAAGTTTCGTGCATATTCATATTATATGCTTGTGTTCTTAACAGGTATGCAGACTTGAAGAACAACAGATTGAATGATTATACATTCAGTTTTGATCAGATGCTTAATGAAAAGGTAGTCTTTATGATGTTATGCAATTGTTTACTGTATTCCCTTATTGATTTGAAATTTTTATTTCGACCTTGTTTCTTATTTGCTAACATTTGTTTATAACTAGGAAAATACTGCTATATATCTACATTATACACATCATCAAGTTTGTTCAATTATCAGGAGTTCTAGTAAAGACATCAAGGAGTTAACGGTAAGAATTTCTTTTCGTTTTAATATTATTTTATAGACAAACACAAACACTATATATGTGGGGTTAGGATTCGGTACATTCAAAAAACTGAGTTAATTTTGTGTGAAGTTACTTTTTTTTTTTTTTTTTTTTTTTTTTTTTTTTTTTTAAAAATTGAAGTGAAAAACATATTATGAAAAAGCAAGTTTGCTTGCATGTGTGTGTGAGATTAAGGTAAAAGAGCCGATTTCATATATTTAGACGATATTATAATTGTTTGTGTCAGGCTGAAGAGTTAATATTGATGAACGATGATGAGCGTGAGTTGGGATTACATTTACTCCGGTTTACTGAGGTAAGATGATGATCGGTTAAATTTCCTGTATGCTCTAAATATAAATTACGGAGTATTACTAAAACTGAAATCTTTACATTCCAACTCAACAATTTTTATGAAGACGTGGAACTGTTTAAATGGCATCTTAATGTTGATTAACAGAATATTAATTTTTCGGTCACCATTGTTCTCATATGCAGTACATTTTTGTTTTTTTTTGCCACTTGTAAGTCTTTATCTTCAACTTTTGATGCACAAGTGTTGTGTTGTAATGACTCTAGGAATAGTCCTTTTATTTATAAAAAAAAATTCTATGTTCAGACAATGAAAACGAATTTCGATCAAAATGTAACGCTACAATAGAAACTCAACTAGTCAACCACTCCTAGGTTCCTGTTAAACACATGGTTTAAACTGATGGAGAACAGAAATTGTCTTACGATCTGATCTTGTTTTCGAGACTGATCATATGCTCTCCCTCAAACTGTCGGCTCACGCTTTCTTTAGGATTCTACTGTGTTTGAGTTATGTTACAGATTAGGTGTAGCGTGGGTATTTGTAGAGTAGTGGGCATGAAAATCTAGAAGGATCGAGTCATACGGTATCGTATCTCAGACAATGTCCATCTCCTTACAAAATTCATATGGTTCTTCATGATTATCGTTATAACATGGGTGTTACATAAAGCATAGTTGTTGGAATTGAATACTTAGTAGTTTAATGAATAATTAAAACACATATCAAGATATTTTCAGTTTTGATCCGGTAAGAAAAAAAATTACAAATAATAGTAATCTAACTTTCCTTTTTGGGTTCTCGGAGGCTTATGCAATTCTTGCGCCGCATATCTTGTGTGAATACCTTTATGAATTATGTGAGAAGTTTACTGGTTTATGCACTTCCATGTGGCAGGTATATTTACTTACATATCGCTGTTTCTCATCGTGTCCCCACTTATCTTAAACCAAAGTTAATTTTATAAATGTTTATCCGATTTATAGAAAAGGCAAACCTGATGATTCTTGTCAGGATTTAATGTAACTTTGAATGTATTGGCAGGTTGTTGGGTCTAGTGAGAATACGGGCAAATTATTATTGTGTGAGGCAGTTGAAGTGGTTATGAGGAAATGCTTTGATCTTTTGGGGATCACTCCTATCTGTAAAATCTGATCGTTAATATTACCATCTTCCTGATTACTGAGTGATCATTTGGGATTCTGAAAAGTGGTCTGGAAGCTGCCATTGGGAGCTTAACTATGGCAGTATGTTGCCCTTTGTTTCATTATGGTTATGATATGATGATAAGTTATGATGGCTTGACAATCTTATCGTATTGAAAGTTTGTCAAAGTGTTCTGTACAAGTTTCCCTGCGTTTCCAATTGTTAGGCTTGTTTTATGTCTTTTACAGATTCTTATATTCGGAACCAAGTTGGTTCATCTAGTCAATGTTGTTAAAATCAGTTTAGGTGTTAGTGGAGTACTGCATGTTGCCATTGTGTTTAGTGCTTTAGTGTGATCTTGAGAGGCGGTCCCGTGGATTTTGGGGTCCTGTGTCGTGTTAAAATGATTGTCTAAATATGAAACTGCGGTCATAAATACTTAAAAATGGTAAACAACGGCAAAATAAAATACATGTTACATATTATATTGGTAGCATTATCTTTATCTAATATAAGCTATAGATGCAAGACATTAGCTTCTTGCCCATTGGTCAACTTCAAACGATTTGCCAAACATTAAACTTTAAGTTTCATGAGTTGTAAAACAGTCACCGAGATTCAGTGGTGACAATGAAAATAAGTCTTTGCGTCGTTAATTCTTGTCTATGTGATCTGCGAAAATAGTCCCTGGGTTTAAGCGGCGCTTACGCGTAAGTCTTGTAGAATTAATTCTTAACTATAAGAACCTGCCAAAATTAGTCCTGGGTTTAAGTGTCATTCAAAGTAAGTCTTTTGAATCCAATCCATTGCGTCGCCTTGGTTTCCATATTCATTATATACTATTAAGCGAGACAAAGGTTCTTGCATGCCATGTGTCTAAACATTAATTGCTAACTTTCCTAAGTTGGCAAAATATTTTCGAGGGTTTAAGTGTCGTTCTAAAGTAAGTCCTTTTGCATTAATTGCTATCTATAGCAATTTGGCAAAAATAGTCCCTGGAGTTTAAGTGTCGTTGCAAGTAAGTCTGTAGAATTAATAACTATCTATAGCAATTTGGCAAAAGTCGTCCCTAAGGTTTAAGTGTCGTTACAAAGTAAGTCCTTTGTAGCCACGAACATAGACAAACAAATTTTCCGGTCATTCATCAGTTCCAAATGCACGTCTACAAAAGCAATCCCGCTGCATCGCGCGGGTTTCTACACTCGTTAATTCCTAAATCTTAAAATCAGTTTACATCGAAGTTGAATTGTAATCTATTCATTCAATTTCTTAAAACCATCATACAACAACATTGTAAATTGAAATTTAAACAAACATAGTAAAAGTAATTAAGAGGAGGAAATAGATCGGCAAGAGAAATCTACCAAGAATATTTATTTATTGAACAAAATGAAAAAAAGAAAAAAAGACACAGAAATGAAAAAAAAGTAGGGATGGACAATTATTGTGCTTGTTGGGCCGCAAATAATACACGGACTCAAAATAGACAAAATGGATTGAAATATATTTATATAATGGGCTTTTCTTTAAAATGTGGGCCAAATGGATTAGGGGGCACGATTAGGCATAACTGCAGCACCAAATCCGAAATAAATTAAGTTTTGGTTGGAGCTTAATACCGTGGTAGTTACGGAGATTGGGATGCTAAAGATCCAATGCTACGGTGTTCAAATACACCTTCAAACTTAATTAGATTAAGTCTAGGGCCTTCTAGACATTTCTATTCTTCTTTGTTGATATAATGGTGTTGTATATAAGATGTATTTGTTGGAAAATTTAGTGCTGACTTATGGGATTAGTTCACACCTTGCAATGGGTTGGGAGGTGCAGAGTGTACACCCATAAGGTCCATGAACACCACGACTCTTATAGTGGTTTGTATTGGTAGTCTTGGTGAAATCTTTGCTTGGTGAAAGCATCTTGTTGGTGAAAGTCTTGCTTGTGGAAAATATCGCTTGTGGAAAGTCTTGTGGTTTCCACCGATAAGCAATGCCT
The DNA here is from genome assembly GCA_022545495.1 of Chrysanthemum lavandulifolium. Classification (NCBI taxonomy): domain Eukaryota; kingdom Viridiplantae; phylum Streptophyta; class Magnoliopsida; order Asterales; family Asteraceae; genus Chrysanthemum; species Chrysanthemum lavandulifolium. The sequence continues at coordinate 31,428,239 of CM040239.1, read as the reverse complement.
CCAGCGATGGGCGTTGTTTCAGCGATAACTTGTGAAAGTCTTGATGCTATGAAATCTTGATAGCGGTGTTTCCATCGATAAGTCAGTATTTCCAATGTAAATGAAATCTCGCTAGTGGAAATCTTGCTTATGGAAAGTCTCTTGCTAAATGGCGATTACAACTTCTTTATGACCACGTTTAATTGGTCATGTAACCACTAACTGGCTATAATGGGATAATTATGAGGCTATTAATGGGCGATTAATACTCATAATTCCATTGGAATAGCTCAAGAGTAACCTCCTATATAGGAGATCCGAACATGCATGAGGGATATCTGAGAAAACACTAAATACTTATAAGCGAAAGGATTATAGAATTGTGCCTAATTCTCTAGCGCATTTGGTCTTATCCCAAGTAGATATTCGTGATACCCGGGCATTGGGTCGAATAGTTTACTTTGGAAAGTGATTACACGATTCAAGTGATATCCGGTAACCACTAATGGTATTACTCATCATTGATTGTCTTAACCGATTGCAACAATCAAAGTAAACTATTTTGTGATAATCAATGGCAATCTGCGCAATGAAACACATGGCTTCAAACTTTGCCAAGCTTGATAAGTTTGAAGGGTGGACTTTAGGAGGTGGCGAAGAAGATGCACTTCTGGCATCGAGCATGAGTGTGGTCTGTGTTGACTACTCCATTCACGATGATGGTGATGATGCTACCGTGGAGCGGATCGGGAGGAGGAGCAAGTGGGAGAATGATGACTACATATCAGAGGTCTTATTCAGAATGGTATGTCGATTCTTTGTTTGATATTTATCGAACTTTGAATCTTCCAAAGAACTGGATTCCTTGGATGCCAAATATATGGTGAGGATGCATCAGTAAAGTTTCTTGTTAGTAATTTCACAACTTACAAAATGACCGATTCAAGACCGGTTATGGAACAATACAATGAACTTGGAATACTTGGAAGGTTTACACAACACAATATGCACATGGATGAGGCTATTTCGGTCTCTTGTGTTATTGACAAACTCCTCCTTCGGAAAGATTTCAAGCATACCTTGAAACATAAGAAGGAGGAGTTAACTCGGTTGAGTTGGGCGATCATCTGCGCGTTGAGGAATCTCTCGAGGTGCGGGATAATGACAAGCCAAAGAGTAGCAATCTTCTTGGACCATCATTGTCAATATGGTGGAGCATAACAACTCCACCGGTACAATGACAACAAAGGCAACGCAAATATCATGATAACACAAGGCGGATCCTAACAAGAAGGCAACACCTACTTGTTGGAAATGTGGCAAGGCCGAGTCGCATTAAAAGGGACCGCAAGGTGTTAAAGTTGGTGGTAAAGCCAATGGATCGAACACTAATGGTTCGGGGAGTGGTGGTTCGGCAACTCACTAAAAGGTCGAATATGTTTAATAAGTCCTTTCAGTTTATTATGTTACATATGTATCTCGAATCTTTTATGTGCGAGGATGATGATGTTGCGTGGTGGGTTGACTGCAGTGCAACAGTTCATGTGTAAAGATAGAAGTTGGTTCAAGACTTATGAGTCATCGAATGATGGTTCTATTCTTCATGGGAAATGAGTCAACGACCTTGGTGCATAGTCGTGGTTGTGTAGATCTTAGGTTTAGTTCAGGAAAGATTGTAACTTTGTTTAATGTTATTCATGTTCACGATATAAGGAAGAACTTGGTTTCAAGTAGTGTTTGAATAATCATGGATATAAACAAGTTATTGAATCGATAAATTTGTTCTTTCTAAGAATGGTGTTTTATTGGTTTTGGTTATTTATGTAATCAAATGTTCAGGGCTTAATATTACAAGCGATGTGTTATTTCAACTTTTGTGACCTCATATGAGCAGATGATTCTAACCTTTGGCATGCTAGACTTGGTCATGTTCACTATAAAAGGATGCAAGATATGTCTAGGATGGTTTAATCCACGCTTTTGAAATGGACACTAAAAGTGTAAAACTTGCATGTTGACCAAGATAACCAAGAAACCCTTTCAGGTGTTAGTCGTGAGACTAAGATCTTGGAGCTTATTCACGATGACACATGTGATTTGCATGCCACTCCTTCTTTGGGGAATAAGAAGTACTTTGTGACATTTATTGATGATGCTTCTAGATTTTGTTATGTCTATCTATTACATACCAAGGATGAAGCATTAGATAAATTCAAAGTGTTTAAAGCGAAGTTGAATTACAACTTGGGTCTTTAATCAAAGATTAAGGATTGATAGGGAGGTGAGTACATGGATACTCGTGATTTGATCTGTTGGTATTATCCATGAAACTCGCTCCCTATACTCCTCAACAAATGGTATTTCGAAAGGAAAAGCGGTCTTGAAGGAGGTGGTTAATTCCATGTTGTCCTATTCGAGATTGAGTCGAGGGTTACGGGGTGAAGCTATGTTAACGACTTGCTATTTGCTAAATAGGGTTCCCAACAAAAGGAACAAGGTTACCCCCTATGAACTCGGACTAAAAGGAAACCCAACTGAATTATCTCAAGGTTTGGGGTTGTAGAACATTGTAAGACTCACGATCCAAAGCTAAAGACTTTGGGTGAAGAGGCATTGATGCATCTTTGTTGGATATCTTGAGCATTCCAAGGCTTTAGGTTCTATGTTATTGAACCTAATAAACATGTTTCGATTAACTCAATAATTGAATCAAGGGATGCGACTTTGATGAGAATAGATTCTCATCGGTCCTAGACCAAGTATGAGGATTCTAATGGAACTCATGACCTTTGGTGTATCGGAGGTCCCGATGATGAACCATCGATGGTCCACGATGAGGTTGTGGTTCAACAACTTTGAACTGTGATCGGGAAGAGCAAAGGGTCGGGACTCCAAAGTCATTTGGACTGAGTTTCAACTATACTTGGTTGAAGGAACTAGGGATGAGGTCTCGGACCAATACTCCTATTGCTTCATTGTTGAGGATGACCCCAAAACATTTGAAGAAGCAATGAAGTCCCGGGACATTGCTTTACGGAAAGAAGCAATCAATGATGAGATGGATTCCATCATGGGCAACAACACTTGGGTGTTGGTTGATCTACCTCACAGTTGCAAACCTTTGGGTTGCAAATGGATTTTCAAAAGAAAATGAAGGTAGATGGAACTATTGAAAAGTTCAGGCTAGATTAGTTATTCGGGCTTTAAACAAAAGTCGTGGATAGACTATTTTGATACTTATGCCCCGTGGCTCGTGTCGATACCATAAGGCTGGCGATTGCTATGGCATCTATTCACAATCGGTTATTCATCGGATGGATGTGGCTGCTTTCTTGAATGGTGAATTGGAAGAGGAGGTTTATATGAACCAACCTCGGGGCTTCATCGTGCCGAGCAATGAAAACAAGGTGTGTAAAGCGATTAAGTCTCTTTATGGACTTAAGCGGGCACCTACAATGGCATCAAAAATTTGATGAAGTGGTTTTGTCTAGTGGTTATGTTCTTAACCAAGGCGACAAATGTGTATATAGCAAATTTGATGAATCGGTAAAGGAGTCATCATTTGTCTATATGTTGATGACATGTTGATCTTTGCACCGACCAAAATCGAGTTGACGACAAAGGAATTTTTGTCATCAAAGTTCTCCATGAAGGACATGGGGAGGCGATGTTATCCTTGGTATTAGGATTAAACATGAAAGTAAAAGAATTTCTATCTCTCGGTCTCATTATATTGAGAAGGTCTCGAGGAAATTCAATTACTTTGATTGTACTCCGATGAGTACTCCTATGGATACTTGTGAGAAGGCGATGCCTAATCATGGCAAGGCAGTATCTCAACTTAGTATTCTAGGGTAATTGGCTGCACGATGTATGCCATGACTTGTACAAGGCGATATTGGTTTTGCGGTGGGAAAATTGAGCGGTATACTAGCAATCCTAGTGCTCATCACCAGCAAGCGGTTCAAAGATATCTTGAAGTATTTGAAGAGAACTATGGATTATAGTCTCGTATCACAGTTACCCATCGATGTTGGAAGGTTACACCGATGCAAGTTGGATCGATAACATCGAAGACAATTCGCTCTACCGATGGTGGGTATTCTACTTGGTGGAGGTGCAATTTCTTGGGCATCCAAGAAACAAACTTGCATCACCAGTTCAACAATGGAATCTGAATTTGTGGCTCTAGCATTGCTTTGTAAAGAAGTGAATGGTTGAAAAACTTGCTTCTTGAGATTCCATTGTGGCCTAAACCTATAGCACCCATTTCTATCCGATGTGATAGTGCGGCTACATTGGCGAGGGCTTATAGCCGGATGTACAATGGTAAGTCTAGACACTTAGGTGTCGGGCATAGCATGATTCGTGAGCTTATCATGAATGGGGTGGTATCTATAGAGTTTGTTAGATCTCAATGAACTTAGGCGATCACTTGGCGAAGGGTGACTAGAGACTTGGTTATAAAGTCTGCTAAAGGGATGGGTTTAAGTCCAACTTAGTCATTGAATGCTAGGACACTGACTCCTCCTAAGGAAACTTGGGGCTGAGTTCAATATGGAAAGTGAACATTCGATGGGTGGAGCACATGCTTTATTTACATCCCAAGGTTATGCTCGAACTCAAAGAAAGGAGGATGAAGTCTTTACTTAATGGTTAATTTTCTTTGGAAAAGTGCTTGGCGGGAGCATGACTAAAGAGGAACCACCTATGTAAATGTTGAAGTTTTGCCGCCTGGGAAGCTTTGGACTTTTAGCTTTTGCAACATTTATGAATTTGGATATGGACACATGGCTTGTATAGTGTCGGGAGCTTTTAAGTGTTTGAAAACTTGTGTGTAGTTATCTTGGTACTCAAATGGGTTGAAGGGTTCAATTCTTAGAACACCACGATTCTCGAATATTTGAGCGTGTAATTACTAAGATGGAAATTCAATCCTCGGGACATTTTCATTTATGCATGTTTTGATTGATGTTTATTTTTCATGCAAAGAAGTGAACTAAATTTGGGGAGGATTGTTGGAAAATTTAGTGCACTTGAGATTAGTTCACACCTTGCAATGGGTTAGGAGGTGCGGAGTGTACACCCGTAAGGTCCATGAACACCACGACTCTTATAGTGGTTTGTATTGGTAGTCTTGGTGAAATCTTGCTTGGTGAAATCTTGTTGGTGAAATCTTCTTGGTGGAAAATCGCTTGTGGAAAGTCTTGCTTGTGGTTTCCACGATAAGCAATGCCTCCGATGGCGGTGTTTCCACTAATAGACTTTGAAAGTCTTGATGCTATGAAATCTTGATAAGCGGTGTTTCAATCGATAAGTTGTATTTCCACCGTAAGTGAAATCTTGCTAGTGGAAAGTCTTGCTATGGAAAGTCTTGCTAAATGGCGATTACAACTTCTTTATGACCCGTTTAATTGGTCATGTAACCACTAACTTGACTATAATGGGGATAATTATGAGGCTATTAATGGGCGATTAATACTCATAATTCCATTGGAATAGCTCAAGAGTAACCTCCTATATATAGGAGATCCGAACATGCATGAGGATATACCGAAAACACTAAATACTTATAAGCGAAAGGGTTATAGAATTGTGCCTAATTCTCTAATGCATTTGGTCTTATCCCAAGTAGATATTCGTGATACCGAGGCATTAGGGTTGAACAATTTACTTTGGAAAGTGATTACACGATTCAGTGATGTCCAAGTAACCACTGGTGGTATTGCTCTTGTCATTGATTGTCTTAACCACATTGCGGGAGATAACCCCAACGGTGACAAAGTTGGATCTCATACAACTAATTCTCACTTTCTCTCAAGATCATAATTCTCCTTCCCTCTCTGCACTACTACAACAAGAACATAAACTCTCTCAGTATGCTATGGCGTGCATAATTAGGCCAAAAGTTAACCTCGAGTTTCAATTAAGCCTCAAAGTAACTTTACATACATTACATATATCCAAATCTAACTCTTAAAATTAACACATATACATACATAACATTTTAACCTAAAATTAGGACTTGACAAAAGCAAACATACATTAACCCTAAAGTAACACATACATATTTATACATTAGCCTAGAACAAACACGGACATAAAGATTAACCCTAAATTTTTATTAAATATACAACGAGGAAAAGGGGATGATTCACTATTAGCTAGGCGGTGATATAATGAAAGGAAGAAAAATGGTGAAGGAGGAGGAAGGGTGGCTAATTAAGTGTGTGTGTTTTGTTTGAGTTAGGGTATCGAAGAAATTGAAATAATTCGCTTGAAAGAATAGGCCGTTTTAATTAAAGGACAAGGCTCTATTAGAAATACATGATAAAGCCATGTTATATACTAGAGAACCGGCTTTATTAGTCATCAATCCGAATAGCTTATAGTGCGCCTTTTACGTATAAAAGGGCTTCATTGGGGGCTCTATTCTACCTTTATAGTAGTGTAGCCTTGTCAAAAGACTCATCAATAAGACCCATGAGCAAGACACATCATCAAGGGTCATCAACAAGCTCCATCTGCAACACCCATATACAAGGCGTGTCGATGGGCTCATCACTGGGTTCTATCGGCCAAGCATCTTTTGTCTTGATAAAATGGTCTTCCATGTATAACATGCCGATAAAAATGGTCTTTGAGGTGTTGTTGATAAAGATGATATTTTCACTAATGTACAAGAAAAAGGGAATAATTTTTTTCTGTATGCATTTCTTTTAACAGCATACCTTGAAAATTATAATAAGTATCATTATCCGAAAAAAAACACAACTATTTATGAGGTAAAGTAGTTTTCATCAATGTGCTTTTAAACACAATAACAAACATATTTGTAGTTGGATAGAGCGACTTGGAAAGATACTGTTAAGATTCAAAAGAACAAATAAGATAAACATAATAAAGTTACAAAAACTAGGAGCGTCTTTTTTTTTTTTTTTTTTTTTTTTTTATCATACATTTTAGAAATTTATACTACTATCTTTACAAGTTGGAATATATTCTAAAATATTTCATTATTAGAAATAATTCATATTTTCGAGCCCAAACCATTGATCGTGTGGCGAAACCAATCTATTGAGAGGAATGGGGTCGATACAATCGATATCGACTCCCACTAAAAAGCAATACCAATTCGTGAGCCTTTAATTGTCTTTAACCCAATGCACCATTTTGTTGGTTTATGGATATATTTAATATGTGTATGACGGATTCGAACTCGAGACCACGGATTGCACACTTTACGTATGAGACTCGATGTTTAAATAATTAATATAAAAGATTATGTTTAATTATTAAATTCACAATAAACGACTAAGCGGCGATAAGCACTTATCGAAAGTGACTATTGGTCGTGAAATGTCAACGGATATGAAGAAAAGTAAACAAGCCAAGAGACGGTTTTAGGAACCTCTTTTGGGCTTGTTTTTGGCGAAACTATGGAATCCCGCATCGAAACCATAGTAACTTGACATCTACCATAAGGCTATAAATACATCCCATGTATTCATCCTTTGGTACACTTGATTTCATTAGAAGGCCAAACTTCTTTTCTTCCTCTTATTCTTGGTCGACAGTGAATCCCATTGAAAGGATTTACGGTGACCTAACATAACAAAGGTGTTTGGTTATTCTATTGTGATCAAGAACTAGCATTCACATCGAATCGTTAATAATGCGTGTGTACAAAAGCGTGGTGTAACACACTATTGTTACATCAATTGGTTTGAATTGAAAAGGTAAGGGTCAATTCGTTAAACCACATAAACCCTAATTAGGGTTCTTGATTGAAGAGATCTAGCCAATTGTAAGAGAGTCGTTCCACATTTATTTCGGTTAATTAATTCTTTGTTATATTTTAAGTCTTCCATTGTGTACTTTGTGATGTCTATATGTTATTATTTGTATATCATATATCGTAACCTCAACGGTGGCATCACGAGCCTTGTATAACAAGTAATTAATTGAAACAAATAAAATAAAATAAAGCGCTTGTGTTATTAATTGTATCGTAGATCTAGGGTTTGCAAAACCTAAACCCTAATTTTTGGGGGGCATTTTTGGGTGCCTAATTAGGGTTTTGTAAACTTCAGTTTTAATTGGATTAGAAACCCTAGGTTGCATGCAATTTTATGTGTATTAAGTAACTCATTTAATTGCATTAATTGTTAAGTGTGATTTACATCCATGATAATTACATGGATGTTTTATCATGGATCTGCTTTTATTGTATGTTTTACTTGGTTAAGTGATATACACTAAATATTATGATAGATCTAAAATTGGGGAAGACCTCAATTATTATTATTAAATCAATTATGGTAATCTTGCATTTGCATCTCAAACTAAACAAAGAATGCTAACATCGGATAGTCGACTACATTTTAGCATAAAATTGTTACGCACTTTTGAACTTTGCATTCCGATACCTTTTCTAATTGGAGCTACAACTGTATAATAAATAATACTAATTTGTGCATCAAATGTTACTACAAATAAAATTTTCTTAAAAAACACTAATAACGAAATTTTGTCATACAAATATACTAATTTGTGCATCAGATTCTACTGCAAATACAAACTTTCATCAAATTATACTAATAACACAAATTTATATATCAGTTTACACTAATAGCAATAATTATGTATTATATACTGTAATAATAGTATAATACTAATGTGTGCACTAAATTCTAACACAAATCCATAATTGCAGCAAATTGCACTAAAACACTAATTTACATATCAAATTACACTAATAACACAGATTTATTATCAAATACACTAAATTATGACAAAAAATCTTAATATGATGTCGAACCGAAATCTATTTTAAAGCAAAAAAAGAAAATTCATACCTTGATTATCACTATTATTAATCGATAACATTTTGGACATTTGAAATTAAGCTTAGCATCCACGATAATAACAATTGAATATATCAATAGAAGTACAACCATTTATTTGATTGAATATTGGGGAATATATTGAAGATTACAATTCAGTGAAAAAAGGATTATAGTTGATTATGAAAGGTTCGTTAGGATTGAAGGTTTTTTATTTGTGTTCGTGTGTGTAGAAACCGAGAGGTCAGGGGTTCGATCATCACTCCCTCAAAGGTTGGAGGGCCTTTCACTAGTAGAATTGGGCCAGCCTCTCTACCTTGAGTGGGGTAAAATTTGTCTACATCTGCCTCCCATACACCTGAAGCAGTATTGGGTTCATAACCCGTGGAACGTCACATCTGGCGGCGTTGGGCGTTCTTTCTTTTTTTTTTACTTTAGGTTACTTAGGATTATAGTTGATTGTGAAATTTCTTTTATACCCTTAATAGTTAGTTAGGATTATAAAAAAAACCTTTATTCACATAACTAAAATACACATCCTATTTTAAAAAAAATACACCATTCACCAAAACACCCCCCCAGTTAACAAAACGCTTAAACTCACCTGCTCAAAATCACCAAACACCCTCATATAATTAACAAACCGCTCTCACATGCGCTTAACAAACCTGCTCTAGTTAATTAAATCTATAGAGGTTGTGGTTCGTTGTTGTAGAACCGAAATTGTGGTGTTTAATTTGTGAATTTGAACTGATTCGTTGAATTTAGTTAATTAATTCATTAGAGGTTCGTAGTTACAGGTATTCCAGTTGTGATTCGTTGAATTTGAACTCTAAAATTGTTGTTGTTAGTTGCATATAAAGTGTTTGATGATATGAGTTTATGATATACATCAAGTCTTGCTTTTATGGTGTTTGATAATTTTTGCTGAATCTGATGCATGTAAGGTGTTTGATGATATGCCTAACTCAAGTCTTGTTAAAGAATGAATTTGAAACGCCAGAATCGCCTTCTCTTTGTTTGACAAATGCTAGAGACACCTCATTGAAATTGAAACTATATTCGATGAAACACCATTGCAGGAATGGCTATATTAGTGGAAGGGTCGACTCTAGTGGGATTAGGGAGTTAAAAGAGATGATTCGGCTCGGCACATACTTGATTTGAATGTTACGAGGCTGGCGTTGCAGGATAAACATAGGCTTACTTTATATGCTCTGCCCATACTGTTTGTTCAAAATCTTTATTAATATACTAGTATTAAATAGGATTATTGTGTACTCATATTTAAGTGCCGTATATGTAGATTATTATGTAGTATCTAGTAGAAATAGATGTAAACGAGAAATGGTAAACATAATAAAACCCCTAAAATCGCCTTTAATATTAAATATGAAACATGTGAGACTTGTTTGTTTAGATACTAGTAAAGTCTTTTGGCTGCGCAATATGATTATATATAGGTGATGCAGCTCATATAAAAATGTGTTTTATTTATAGGTGATGCAACTCAAAGTTACTGTATATGTAATTTTAGAAATTGTGTACTTTGTTTTTTTGCATACTTCTGTAAGCAAAATGATTATAATAGATATGAACATGATGCATGTAGATATATTTCGAATGTGCAGGATGATGATGAAGCTGTGAACAAGCTCAATAAATCAAACCAAAGAACTAAAAATTCAATAGATCCTTATGATGTGTATACATCATTTTGCTCCACGACCAAGGCCCCTATACAAAAGAACCATGTAAATGGCTACAAGAAGTTACAGGCTGTCTTGCAGACCATAATGCTCCAACGCACCAAAGGTACAAATTTGAGATGATTCTCTTTTACTTTTATTATTAGCTTTTAGTCAGATTACATTAGTTTATATGCAAGATGTATCAGTGGGTGTTGTGCATTTTGAATATTATCTGAATACTGCGAGTTCAGCTTCTAGTGTTTTATTAGCTACTGATCATGAGTATCTTATTTAGGAGCGTTTAGTTTATAATGTTCGAATAGCCTATGTAGGCATAAAATTATCAGTTTTTAGTGGATAAATAATCAGTTTGATACTACAGATTCTTGTGATTTTATTTTCCAGTGTTTTGGTAATCTGCAGATTATGAATGACAATGGCTATTTATGTATCAATCACATACTAATATTTGTGTAACCTACTTGTGCTTATAGTTATTATTTTATGGGTTGTAAAACAATCAGTTTGATGCCACCTGCAACAGTAGAGTGGAATTGTCTTCCATTTCTAGCGTTTGGGTTAACTATTGTTTATGATTGTATAATTATATTTATTAGGGATCAATCCATTTCTAACACTTGCGTATGACGTACGAGTAGACTTGCATTTTCAATGGGCCAATGTTATCGAATTAATAAATACAAATCTCTCTCCTGTACCATATCTTAGTATTATAGATGATTATCTCATCTTTGTTACTTAATTTCACACAATGACCATATCTTTGTTACTTAATTTCCTGTACAAATCTCTCTCCTGTACCATATCTTAGTCTTCCATTTCTAGCGTTTGGGTTAACTATTGTTTATGATTGTATAATTATATTTATTAGGGATCAATCCATTTCTAACACTTATGTATGACGTCGAGTAGACTTGCATTTTCAATGGGCCAATGTTATCAATTAATAAATACAAATCTCTCTCCTGTACCATATCTTAGTATTATAGATGATTATCTCATCTTTGTTACTTAATTTCACACAATGACCTTTAGATCATCCACCCACCCATTTATGACAAATGCATGCCATCGACACATTAAGTACCTTTTATTAACTCGGGAAAATCCTGTGGATGAAAATTTCATCTATACACTGTTACTGTGTTTGCTAAAATCTTGTTCATTGTTCAGAGACTGTAGCTTCAACAATTATGATTTCTTCCGCTGAGATTTACTTTTCTGGATATATCCTGGAAAAATTTATATGTTTGGTTTAGGTACACTAACTGATGGAGAACCGATTATCGTGTTGCCGCCTAAAACTATTACCCTGAAAAAAGTGGACTTCACAGCTGATGAACGCGAGTTCTACTGCAGACTGGAGGCAGAGTCCCGTGCTCAGTTTGAAGTATGTATTTATGCAGTTATTTCTCTGGATACTTACTTCTAGAGAATGGGCCATCATGCAATTGTTGGACAACCTTCTCATCAAGGTATTTTCTCGCTTGTTTTTTAATAGTTTTAGAATTGTGGACACTTGATTGTGTTATTGTGTATCTTCTAGACCTTACAAACTTAATTCATTTGACATCTATAAGTTTAACAACTTAATATGAATAACTCATTTAACAGTTAGGCGTTAAAGTTATGTAATTTTGACCCGTTAACTAAATAATGGCTCAACTTTGGTTTAGCGATAGAAGGGAACGGGTCAAGTGGGTCGAACGTGTCAAATGGGCTGAATATTGTTCAAGGAAATTCATTTTTAAAGATTATTGATCCAATATTGCTGTTTTTCTCATTACCTATACATCGATAATTTAGTATTTTGAAAACTGGACAACTGTTTGCGGGTCAATCCAATCCATTTTGTTTCTCACTAAATATGAATAACTCATTTAACAGTTAGGCGTTAAAGTTATGTAATTGTGACCCGTTAACTAAATAATGGCTCAACTTTGGTTTAGCGATAGAAGGAGCAGGTCAAGTGGGTCGAGCGTGTCAAATGGGCTGAATATTGTTCAAAGAAATTCATTTTAAAGATTATTGATGCAATATTGCTGTTTTCTCATTACCTATACATCGATAATTTAGTATTTTGAAAACTGGACAACTGTTTGGGTCAATCCAATCCATTTTGTTTCTCACTAAAGATAAAATAGACAAAGGTGGTGGAGGGAACATTGGAGGCCTTTGGGTGTGGGTTGTCAAGGTTATGTTACCTTGAAAATTCTCAGGCGAAAATTCAAGAGCTAGCTGAACAAGTTCCCAAAGGTCATATTCCCGTACAATGACTGTCCACTTTTCTGCAGGTATGAACTCAAAGGAGATGAGGAAGAACAAATTGCCGCCTAGCTGAGGATGCTGATATATACAGTAAGTTGGCTCGCTCATTGGCCCCTGAGATCTTTGGACATGAAGGTATTAAGAAGGCTCTTCTACTTCTATTAGTGGGTGCTCCTCATAGGAAACTGAAAGATGGAATGAAGGTAATGTGTCACAGAAAGTCATGTTTAGACTCGTAATTTTATATATTAACTAAAAGTTGGATTTATTAGTTTCTCATACATGAGCAATACTGTTATTTATATGTATGTCATTTTAATGTGGTATACTGCTTGTGCTATTTCAGATTAGAGGATCTACACATATGTTTGATGGGTGATCCTGGAGTTGCGAAAAGTCAGCTTCTTAAGCACATCATTAATGTTGCACCAAGGGGTGTATATACCACTGGGAAAGGAAGCAGTGGAGTTGGTCTTACGGCCGCTGTTCAGAAGGATCCTGTGACAAACGAGGTGGTCCTTGAAGGGGGAGCATTGGTAAGTCATATTCTTTTTGCTAGCAGACAACTCTTTATCTATTAGTGTATACATTAGGTGCTAGCAGATATGGGAATATGTGCGATTGATGAGTTCGATAAGATGGACGACTAAGATAGGACTGCCATACATGAAGACCGTTAGCATTGCCAAGGCTGGGATCACAACTTCATTGAATGCAAGAACTAATGTTCTTGCAGCTGCCAATCCTTCCTGGTATATATAAACCAATGTTTCTATTTCTCGTATATTTCTAGTGAATTTGACTAATATTTTGTAACGTTTTGTTTTCTTGAAGGGGAAGATATGATTTACGTAGAACTCCAGCTGAGAATATCAACCTTCCTCCAGCACTTCTTTCAAACACATGTTATACACATGGTTTGCCAAAACAATGTTATATGATTATTGAATTTTAATGGTTGATCCTTGACAAGGCAGATTTGGACAATGATCTTGAAATGATGCAGAGTATTCGACTACAGGAAATGATGCAGAGTATTCGAGTTATAGAAGACAAATTGACCATCTCATTTTACTAGTGCTACAGGACAAATTTGGTAGCAAGTACATGTAATGTTGGATAATGATTTCTGTATGATATTGTGTTAGACCTAACTTTGAAATGCATTGTAATATGATTTATGTATGATATTTTGGTACCGGAAGTTCTGATTTCTGATTTCTGCTAGTGGTATGCTCTGTAATGGAATATTGTGTTTGTAAAAGTATGTTTGTGTATTACTGACACAAACTTTGTGTAAACAAAGATCTAAGCATTTATAGACACATTATGTGTCAGGAAGGTATGTCACCATAGACCTTTACCGTTAGAACTTCTGCTGACACTTTTTTATACTTTTCCTGACACTTTTTGTGTGTCAGCAAACACCTTTTTTCTTGTAGTGCAACGAGTAACCGCTATTTCGCGTGACCGCGTCTTCGTAACTGCCTAGTAGAGTGGTTCGGTTACGGATAGTAAAATGAACTATCCGCCCCGTGAGCACCCAAACCCCAGTTCTAGGCAAGTCATTATTAATTAACTAATTAGGTCACTACGTTACAAATGGACGTTTAATAAAGATTGGGCCTTTTCTTCTTTTAAGATCCAGCCACTTTGGACCGCAATTATTAGGGCAATTTGCTATCTATATAAACAAATCACCACACCTTCATTCATCGTTTCTCACACATATATAATATCTCACATCCCTCATTCTCTCTCAAACATTGAAAGAAACCCATCGCATAAAAAAATTCATCAACTAAATCATGGCGGCTGAGGTATATATGATCGGTTTCAATATGTATCTTGTTTCTTTTTCGTACAAAGACTAACCAATTTATGCGTTTCTGTTTCATATGAAGTGTACAATGATATGTGTCGACAATTCTTTCTGGCCACGACATAAAGCATCACCCTCCAAGATGAGGGATCAAGCTACTGCTGTTGAACACTATTTTCACGCTAAAATCCATGTAATAATATTTCTTTCTTGCAAGTATAGGTTTTTGTTGTGTTATATCATATTCGTTCTTTTATATGAAAGTTAATTCATGTCTTCTGATTGTTGCAGTCTAATCCAGAGAATACTGTGGGCATAGTTACAACGGCTGGGGTAAATCGATTCTTGCTTTTCCCTACTAATGATCTTAGAGAGACAATCTGGTCACGCGTTCACGGTAGTTAGCTTCCATTATTATATATAAATATGCCAAACCATCTTTTTAACCTTCCATTAAGACCTCTTTTTACCCTAAAAGAAAAAGGAAAATATATGGTTCCCATATGAGAGCAAGCCCTCGTTGAGAGGGTTTATCTTAAAGAAAAATTGAAAGAAATCATATATATTGAACTGATCAAGTTTATTCTACGTTGCTCTGCAGTATCAGAAGCTGGTCTGATGAATGTGGAAAACAGCGCTCGTATGGCTTACAATGGATTGGAATATCGTGACAACATAAAATTACGAAGGCGGGTGATTCTGTTTGTTGGAGGGTATGTATGTTTAATGTTTAAACGTTGCACAACTTTTTTAGTATGTTTGATCTTAACATGTTTGTTGTGTGTGTTACTTTGCTTACAGTACTATAAGAATAACGGATAGCTATGAAATGATAGTAAACTCATTTAAATCGGGGAATGTAGCTCTTGATGTTGTCGCCATTGGTGAACACCAAAAAATGACTATGGAAAAGCTCGAGGCATTGGTTGCGGCTGTTGATAATAAGGGCAACAGTCACATTATTCATGTCCCGTCTGCATCTTCTATTTGCCAAGCCATATTGAGGTTTATTATAATTATTTTCTTGGACTTATTATAGCTTGCTATTAATTGTTGGTTTTTCTTATATCTAATACATCTTGTGAACATTTATTATCAGTCCTCCAATCTTCCCCGATGTCCCCGATGTCAGAGAATGTATATGCAGAACTGGCTGCCTTTTAATGGAAGAGGAGACAAATGATGAGTCTTGGATCGTAACTTTGGTACATTAGCTCAAGAGTATCTGCAAAATAAAGTTGCTTGCTGAATTGTTGAAGTCTATCTGCCGCTTAAATTTTAATGTTTCTCCTTTGCTGATTTGTGTTTTTCTTGCCTTTCTAAAGCTGAATTGTTAAAGTTTGTTTGGAACATTTCAATTTTATAGAACTCCATGTAACTTTTTGGTATGTGCAGCTTACATCTTTTCATACACTTCCAACACTGAATGCTTTAGTCATCCCATTATTAGTCATCCACACAGTCATATCATGCTTTTCTTCACTTAACACAGGTATTCGTATCTGACTCAGAATAGGGAATTTACTATTCCATTCTTCTGGCCAAATCCATTTTCCATCTTGTACAAATATCAGCAACACAACACTCCTTTGCTAATCTTGCCCTGTAAAGATCTCTTCTTGTTATGAAACTGTGTTAAAATGGTACCAAAACACACGAATACTAATCGCCCAACCAACCACCCCTTGGTGATACTTTTATTATAACAATAAACACTGAAGATAAGTCCCCAAACGGATGCTTATCAAGTACAATACAATCACAAATCTGTTATCCCTCTACAAAGGTGTAACAGTGATACAACACTCACTCTCTAAACCAATAAACCATAAACAATACAAGATCAAGATGATCTCTACTTAACAACCCAGAAACCAAGAAACTATATCAGCTTTTGTAGGTGAGAAACTTGAGAGATAAAAATGATATCAAACCCTAGCTGGAAACTTCACTTTATATAGCCAGGATATTTACCTATAACACCCTGCACAATAAGAAACTTACAAACACCAACCAAACCTTAGAAGTTAGAAAATATAACTAATAATATTTACCAAACAAACCCTGAAACTTCATAAGTTTGATAAAACTAGATTATATTTTCCAACATCCCCCCTCAAACTGATGAAGCAAACAAATTTACCATTCCAAGTTTCTTAACCATAACTGCATGTTGAGCAGTTCCAAGTGCTTTGGTTAGAACATCAGCAGTTTGATTTTTAGAATCAACCTTCACAGTTTGAATCAACCCTGATGCAACCTTTTCTCTTATAAGATGCACATCAATATCAAAATGTTTGGTCTTTTCATGCATAACAGGATTTGCAGCAATCTGCATAGCTGCTTTGTTATCACAACATAACATAACAGGCAATAAATTCTCAGACACTTCAAGATCTTTTAAGATCTTAAGTATCCACATGATCTCACAAGTAACAGAAGCCATATACCTATATTCAGCTTCAGCTGAAGATCTTGACAAAGTATTTTGCTTTTTACTTTTCCATGAAACAATATTATCATTGACAAAAACACAATATCCAGAAACAAATTTTCTAGTAACTGGACATTTAGCCCAATCAGCATCAGAAAAAGCCACAATACTGAACTTCTCACTCTTTTTAAAACTTATACCATTTCCTGGAGCAAGCTTAAGATACCTTAACACTCTTAACCCAATATTGAAATGAGGCGTAATGGAGCATGCATATCTTGACTTAAACAATGAGCTGTATAAGCAATATCGGTCTAGTCATAGTAAGATATATAAGCTTTCCATGAAGCTTCGATAGCGGTAATATTTTTAAGCAACTTATCATTTTCGGACTCCTTAGAATTCAACACAACATTTTCGGTAAAGGAGTCATAACAGTCTACAAGCCAAGAACCCATACTCATGTAAAAGTTCCAAACAATACTTTCTTTGATTTAAGCATAAACCGACTTTAGTTTTAAAACTTCAATACCCAAGAAATACTTCAACTCACCAAGATCTTTAATCTTGAATTTATTATTCAAAAACTTTTTAAATCTTTCAATTTCAACTTCACTATTTTCACAAATGACCATATCATCAACATATACAAGAAGAAACATTACTGTATCTCCTTTTCTTTTTATAAACAAAGAATGATCATTTTTAGATTGTTCAAAACCATCTTCAAACAATGCTTCTGACAGTTTATGATTCCACTGTCTAGGAGCTTGTTTCAAGCCATATAAAGATTTTTTCAATTTGCACACTTTAGTACTACCCTCTTTACAGTAACCTGGAGGAGGAAGCATGTAAACATCCTCATTCAGATCACCATAAAAAAAAAGCATTATTAACATCTAACTGAAACAATTTCCAATCATACTGAACAGCAAGACTAATAAGACATCTAACAGTACTCATTTTTACTACAGGACTGAAAGTTTCATCATAATCAAGACCTTCCTTTTGAGTACAACCTTTAGCCACTAATCTAGCTTTATATCTATCAATTTCACCATTAGCTTTATACTTTATTTTAAAAATCCATTTAGAAGCAATAGGATTTCTACCATAAGGAAGATCAACTTCAGACCAAGTATCATTCTCATATAAAGCATGCATTTCATCATTCATAGCACATCTCCAATTAACATCTTTAGAAGCCTCATAATAAGAAGTAGGCTCACAAGACTTATTCAGATTAGACACAAAACAGTAGTTATCAGAACTAAGTAAACAATGATTGGCATATTTGCCAATACCATATCTGACTTTGTTATCAAGAATATAATCATTCAATTTAGCAGGTAATTTAGAAGCCCTAGAAGACCTTCTACTAGTACCTTCCTCTGTTTGATTTTGAAAGACATTTTGGGACCTAGACTCATACGGATTACAACTGTTTCCCTCGAGACTATAATTTTCATCTAAAGGAGTTGCGGTCACTTCTAGATCCGGTTCTTTGTGAATTAACGAGAACTTGGTATCATTACGGACTCTTATCTGTTCTCTGCTCACAACCATACCGGTCTAGAAAAACTACCTTCTACCAACAGATGCATATTCTCTATTCACATTTTCTAAATTTGCATCATTGGGAATGGGACAAGGAGTTTTGGTTTTGACTCGGACTCATTAATATCAAAAAGTTTAAGTGTGTAATCTCGAAGCAGACTCGAACTTACACTCGACTCATTCTCAAAGGAAAATGGTTTCATAAAACTTTACATCCTTGAATAAAGAATAGACTGTTTTCTAAGCTCAAAGTTTGTAAGCTTTTACCACTTGCATAACCAATCGAATACATTTTGATTTTCATTAAACTTGTCGATTCTTTTAAAAAGGCATAAAACACGACACCCAAACTCCTAAGATGAGACAGACTAGGTTCCACTGCCATAGACAAGAGAGAAGGAGATTTCCCATTTAACACGGAGGAAGGCAACTGTTAATCAAATAGGTAGCAGTTAAAACACATTCGAGACCAAAACACAAGAGAATTCCCCACGAAACATAAGACTTCTAGCAACATTTAATAGATGTCTATGTTTCCTTCAAACAATACCATTACATTGTGGTGTATAAGCACAACTAGTTTGATGAAGAATACCTTTATTATTAAAAAAACTCATTCATTTTGTTATTACAAACTCAGTACCATTATCAGACCTAACAACCTTAATTCTTTTTTCAAACTGAGCAAAAACCATATTATAGAAAGAAACAAACATGTCAAACACTTCATCTTTTCTCTTTAGCATATACACCCAAACAGATCTAGTAAAGTCATCCACAACAGTCAAAAAATACTTATATCCATCCCTGCTAACCACTTTGTAAGGACCCCAAACATCCAAATGAATGAGTTCCCCAAAAACAACAAATTTATGTTCACTTATAGGAAAAAGGATCTCTTGTTTGTTTTGCCTTATGGCAAACCTCACAAGGACCATTATGATCAATATTAGACAATTTCAAAGATTCTTTAAGCAATTTCAAAACACAGTTAGCGGGATGACCCAACCTATTATGCCAAACTTCTTTAGTAACAAAACAACACAAAAACTCACTATTAACAACATGAGAAGAAACATCGTGAGCTTATCAAACAAATATAAACCACCATATTCACTACGAGTCCCGGCACATTCTGCGATTCAAATCTGAATATAACACTTAGTTTCATTAAAACCAACTCTAAGTTTACTATCTTTAATAAGCTTATTAACGGACATCAAACTAACACAATACTCGAGCACAACCAAAACATCAAACAAAACAACATTTGTTATTCAATTTGATTCCCAACATGAGTAACTTTAGCTAAGGTGCCATTTGGGTGACCAACGATAATTTTAAATCGAAATATCAATCACATTAAACATATTTTAGCGAAATTAGTTAAGTGTTGATTTGCTCCGAATCAATTATCCAACCCGGATGATAAGCGACACCATTAACTTTTAAGTTGGCACAAAAATTTTGTAGAAATGATCATTAAAAACACATTTCCATTAAAAAGGAACATGAGGCACTACCGCTATGTTGGATTGACGAAATTCAGATTTTTCATTTATATGACTCATAAGCTTCATAACTTGTTCATTACTTAAAGACAAATTTCCAACAGTAGACTTAGCCATATTATTCACATTAGAAGTTCCTTTAAGATCATTGGTTTTATTAAAACTGTTTGCAGGCTTAAGATTAGGATTCTTTTTAAAACCGGAGGATACCCAATGATCTCAAAACACCTCTCAACAGATGCCCTTTTAAACCACAATGAGTGCACAACAAATTATCATAATTTCCTCTGTTATTATTACTACATTATTATTACCACTTGTTTTTTTCAATTAGTATTTTATTATCAAAATTCTAGAAACAAAAGCGAAACTCGATCCTTCTCAGTTCACAATAGTAGTAGGAATCCTCTATGAGACTCCTCTCTAGAAATAATAACAAAGGCATCCTTAAATTCAGGTCAGATTTCTCTAGTTAAAGACTACTTCTTATAGGTGATAAACATCATCAAGACCCATAAGAAAGCGCATTAACTTCAACAACTTGCTATGATTAGTTAATTCTTGTCTAGCCTCACAAGTACAATCGGTAACTTAGTCGAATATCAAATTCTCTCCATAGAAATTTAGCTTATGATAATACTCGACATCAGGCAAACCACCTCGCTTAAAGCTATTAATCTTTTGAAGCAAGTTAAACACAACGAGACCCATCAATCCTATCATAAGTGTCTTTTAAATCTTTCCAAACAACAGAAGCATTATCAGAAAAAACATGACCAAGATAAACATCTTGAGATAAAGATGTTAACAACCAATTTAACACAACATCATTACATCTATCCCATTGGGCTTCCAATAGGGGACTTGCAGCATAAGCAACCCTAGTGCATGAACCATCCAAAAAACCCATTTTATTTTTAATCTGAATAGCCAATTTTATAGAACTAGCCCATATTCGATAATTTTCAACACCAGTTAGTTTAAGAGTAACAATAGAAGCACAATAGAGTCATTAGGATGGAGATGCAGAGGGTTGCTCTGATCTAAACTACTGATCATAATAGCCATAATAGCAATACAAAGAAAAACAAGAAGCCAAACAAAAAACAGTAAAAAAACACTAAAACAGACTAAACAAACCAAACAAACGACAGATAACAACCAATAATCAAATCAAACAAACTCAACTTCCAAGACTGCCCAAATCCTATCCACCAGCGACTTAGACACAACAAAGAACAAAACTAAACAAACTAAAACTATGAACTCACACCCAAGACGAACTTGGATAAAGCCCAGAGGACTGAGGTTGGCCAGAGCAGGTATTCGTACCACTCACGGTGACAGATCAAGAAGTTAACCAACCTGTTTGCACCCCCTAGACTCTAAACCAGTTAATCTTAAGAGAAGAAGGTTCACTTACAGAGCTAATAAGAATACGCAGCGGAATTAACCAAGAACTAGGCCAAGAACACCCCAGATAACAAGATCTCCAAGAATCCCCAAATCAGAAATTTAGGGTTTCAAGAACATCAACCAAGAATCACCAATGAGCACAAGAATAACCCTCCAATCAACTTTAATTTCTCAGAAACAAACCAGAATCAAAAACCCCCAAATTCTAGGGTTTCAAGAAAAAAACCCTAAAATTCAATCAATCCAAGAATCACCAATTGAGTCGTCAAGAACCACAAGAAACCAATCAAATCAACAGATTAGAACCTGAGGCTCTGATACCATGTTAAAATGGTACCAAAACACACGAATACTAATCACCCAACCAACCACCCATTGGTGATACTTTTATTATAACAATAAACACTGAAGATAAGTCCCCAAACGGATGCTTATCAAGTACAATACAATCACAAATCTGTTATCCCTCTACAAAGGTGTAGCAGTGATACAACACTCACTCTCTAAACCAATAAACCAGAAACAATACAAGATTAAGATGATCTCTACTTAACAACCCAGAAACCAGAAACCAAGAAACTATATCAGCTTTTGTAGGTGAGAAACTTGAAAGATAAAAACGATATCAAATCCTAGCTGGAAACTTCACTTTATATAGCCAGGATATTTACCTATAACACCCTGCACAATAAGAAACTTACAAACACCAACCAAACCTTAGAAGTTAGAAAATATAACTAATAATATTTACCAAACAAATCCTGAAACTTCATAAGTTTGATAAAACTAGATTATATTTTCCAACAAACTGCTAAAAGGACCAATGTTTGTCTGTGCTTTTAGTTGTAATTTATATGAAAAAGTTCATCTTCACGGAAAGAATCTAAATTTCGATGTTCCTCATATCCGGTTGAGGCGTTGAGTACAAAATCTTTTGTTTTTCCTGCAAAGTTATATGTATGAGAAAAAGACCAATCGAGAGGAATAGAATGAGTATATTCTGTAATCTGTCTTGGTTACGTGTCTCTAACACGAATGCAAAATTCGTGTCACATATCGGAGGGTCTATAATGATTGTCTTTTTCTTTCTAATTGTTGTCCTAGTACAAATAGCACCAATGAATTGAAATTCCTTCTTATACTCTGAAGGCGTTACACTATACACATAAGCTCTGCCTTAATTTATATCGTATTCGATCGATACGATCACATGAGTCTTTAAGAAGATTTATGCATGATCTTGGTTTAAGACAAGGATAACCGAGCTAATTAAGTCTCATTTATCTTAGGTTCAAAGAAGAGTTTGATGGTATCTCTTGAGCTTTTGCTTTACAATTTTGTAAATTTACAAATATTCTTTTGTTTTCAAACCATGTTATGCTTAGATTACACATTTGTTCGACTTTTATATCATTTTATGACACTACTTTTGACTTGACATATGACTTGAATAAGGCCGTCGATACTCTTCCCTATCCAAATTGCGAGTCATGAGCTTTGAGTGAGCTCTAATGGTTATAAATCAATTTTTCCATCCTCTGGGATTGGGATATTTCCTCAGTTCCAAGGGGAAACCAAGCCCTTCGGAGTACCTGACGATCGGAGAGACCATCCTGGTGAACCCATTCCGCAGGAGAGACATCATATCTCAACACACTTCAACTGTATTTTGACGCAAATTTTGTGTCACCTCTCACCCCGGATCGAAGTAGAAGGGTGGAATGGAACCATCCAGTCCTCCTACACACAAGCTTAAACATACGAAGACTTAGCAAAGATAAGAAACAAGATTAGCAAACAAAGGTGTTTGGTTATTCTATTGTGATCAAGAACTAGCATTCACATCGAATCGTTAATAAATGCGTGTGTACAAAAGCGTGGTGTAACATACTATTGTTACATCAATTGGTTTGAATTGAAAAGCGGTAAGGTCGATTCGTTAAACCACATAAAACCTAATTAGGGTTCTTGATTGAAGGAGATCTAGCCAATTGTAAGAGTACGTTCGCATTTATTTGATTAATTAATTCTTTGTTATATTTTAAGTCTTTCATTGTGTACTCTGTGATGTCTATATGTTATTATTTGTATATCATATATCGTAACCTCAACAGTGGCATCACGAGCCTTGTATAACAAGTAATTAATTACTGAAACACATAAAATAAAATAAACTGCTTGTGTTATTAATTGTATGCGTAGATCTAGGGTTTGCAAAACCTAAACCCTAATTTTTTTTAGGGGGGTGGGCATTTTTTTTGGGTGCCCTAATTAGGGTTTTGTAAACTTCAGTTTTAATTGGATTAGAAACCCTAGGTTGCATGCAATTTTATGTGTATTGCGTAACTCTGTTTAATTGCATTAATTGTTAAGTATGATTTACATCCATGATAATTACATGGATGTTTTATCATGGATCTGCTTTTATTGTATGTTTTACTTGGTTAAGTGATATACACTAAATATTATGATAGATATAAAATTGGGGAAGACCTCAATTATTATTATTAAATCAATTATGTGTTATGTGGTATGTGTTTGATTTCGACTCACGCAATCGATAAATCGATGCATGTGGCTCACTTTGTACATTCTTTGAAAAGCGGGTGAGAGTCTTAATTAAACATATACATATTGACAGATCTAGAATTGATTTTAATAGGATTTATCAAAAGGTTTGCATGTGGCTATTTGAGGTGCATGACTTATTATTATGTTATGCATTCATTGTTTATATGTTTATTTTTAAATACTTGCTTGTTTGTTATGTGTAACAAGGGTATTTTATAAGAAAAATAAACCGAACTAAACAATGGTGAAACATGTATTTTAAGCATAGTAATCGTGTCGTTTAAATGATTGATTTTTGCAAAATAGTTAGAACGGCTCACCCATTAATGACAAATTGTGTGATGGGTATAAGGTTGGTACGCATTAAATTGTGACCTTAAAGATGAGGGTATGTAATATGCTTCGCGCTGACCTAATTCTCCGCTCGTTTGTGCGTCTTAATGGAGCTACCAAGTATTCCTATATGTGTGCATAAAATCTTAAGGGTGATTTACTTTAAATTCTACGCGCCACTTTTGTGGTAATTATCCGAATAACTTGGGTCTTATGACTCATGCAGCAGTAGGATATAGTGGGATTAAAGGTAATTCTTTAATTGGTTTACCAATACCTCGATTAAAGTTTGATGATGAAAAGCTTAAACATTAAAACAAGAATATAAATGTTTTAATAAAACCTATGCTACGAAGATGAATGCATGACATCTTTATACATATTTGATTTGACATCAAAATTTATTACCCTTAATTTAAGTTATATGCCATCCAACGAAACGAAACACCGAGATTACCTTTTATTTGCGTGAGAACGTGATTTAGATCGTAATCAAGGGTAAAATATCCACGTGGCGTGAGAACGGGCATGGATGATTTTGCGTTTCTTAAGTTGGACAACTTAATTGAGCTTTGTAGTGAGCCCGACAACTCGGGGCATAAGATGGGGATAAAACATGTTTACATGGCAATTGAAATTGGCTAAATGTAAATCCTATAAATCTAGGAATTGCAATTTGAAAATTGGCAATTGAGGTTCGACTCATTACCATCTTGAATAATTTCATTACTAGCGAGATCAAGCGATGTGATGAAACTATGTCAATTGGATCCTAGTTTTCAAGTGAAAATTAAATGGTTATATGTTTATGAACCATGTGAATTTAATTTTCTTGAAAAAGTTAATTATCAAAAATACTAAAATTGAATTTTGTAATTCTTTTGAATGTATTAATGCAACATTTAACCGTAACGTGGTTTAGTCTTTAATTAGTAAATTGAACCATTCTGCTTTCAAACAAATGTTTGATCGAGAATAATTTACCGAAAAGACAAACAAAGTCTCTTTTCCATGGGAAAAGAACGAGGCTCAATCCTATTCCTTTTCATGAATGAGAAAGGTATTATAGGAACATTTGAATTGTCTAAATTCTAATGTAACTCATAGCAATGAATTGCATATCATATTTTCCATAAAGATTTCATTACGCTCATTTGGTGAATGAATCCTTTTGTAACAACATGAATGTTGGTTAACTGGAAAACATGTATATGAGTTACTAAATTAGAAGTTAGACTATTTACCAAATCAGGATCCTTTCTCTCAACTCCTTAGGTATCTTCCTATATAACCATACTCACTAATTGGTTCTTCGCTAAATACCTCAAGAACTAAATCAGAGAGTAAATAGTTGTTTAACATTTTTGGCCACTCCTCTTCATCGGACCCAGTGAAGATAACCTTCCCTTTATTATTTTTTGCCATCGTTAGTGGTTTGGTTCGTTGGGATTATGTGTGTTTTGGGGAAAAAAAGGGGTGTGCTATGCGTTTTTCGTTTGATTCGTTTAAATAAGCAGGATACATATGGAAATGAATAGTCCCGAGGCAATCTCTTCGGTTGCCATATGTTTTATGCGGCAAACATAAGTTAAACCGTTGCAAATTTGGTTCTTTAAATAAAGTGTTCTAGTGAATGGCGGGAAACGAGTGAAATGGCGATAGTACCCTTGACTAACGAGATAACTAATGGGCGTTAGCCAATAGTAGCTCTCGGTGGCTGATTTGCAAAAAAAATAAACATTAAGGTCATTTTTGCAACACCTTTTGTCTCGGTGTATTTTTTGAGTATTAGGGCTACTTTAGGAAACATTTTTACAACACAGCCAAAGCTTATTAAGGAATTACATAGAAGAAGGTTAAAGAAGTAAGAAAACCCCAAATTGAATGGTTAATTAATTCATTATTATTAATATTTACTTTTTACCGTATAGCAGAAACAGAAAGAAAGAAATATGACAACAACCACACCTGATGATGTTAATGTAGGAGAAGAAGAAGATATGTAAGTATTAATTAAATTTTCTCGTAGCTATTTATTTAGAGTTTTTTTTTTTTTTTTTTTTCTCTACATTTCACCATGGATTTTTGTTAAAAATGGCTGGTGAAGAGGACGAGGGGTGTTTGTTTGTGGCTCTTATTTTGAAACTTTTTTCGGCATATATAAGCTTATCATGACATGGCAAGCGCGGTGTTTGTTTTGGCTTATATAGCCGTTTTATTTGGTTTTCGGCTTATTATGTTTCATAACCTCACTTCACTTTTTGTGGCTTATTTTTTAACTTTTCCTATGTTTATTATAATAAACTTAAAGTTTCAAAATAGGTCCATGAAACCAAATAGTTTATATGAAATGGATGGACCTAATTATGTATAGACTGTAAACTATGTTTAGGTTAATGACTTAGTATTATTTTATATGGAGTTTACCTTTATTTTGGCTAAACACTGTTTTTTAACCAGGTTTATGGATGATGATGAAATCATCCCACAAAAACATCATCTGACACAAGTAGAAAACCAGCAGGCGGATATAAAAAAACCCAAACTTATACCGTTTGCAGATCTATCCGAGGACGAACTGTAAGTGAGTTTACTTTTCAGAACCGGCTTTTCATCTTTAGAGAAATGTTATTAATGCCAAACTATGTTTTGCTCCTAGCTAGTGTTGTTTCTTGTACATAGATAGATAGGCCTAATATTTAAACTCATTACCGCCAATCAATCTATAGTCTATATACACTTGTAACGAGTTTACTTTGCTTATAGCTGATTGGTTTCAGCATATATACAGGATGTCCATTTTGGTGAAGGTCCCCCTTTCGGTTTGAGCTGTGTAGCGTTTTTCTTTATAATGACAACATTCTTAGCGGCCTTAAGCTCTTTGGGACTATTCAGGCAGCAGTTGATCATATCTCACCAGATCCGCTGTTACAGAATACATCTTTCGACGTATTCAACCGTGAATTCAGTAATCCCATACACCTCTCAGCCGGGGGTTTTCATCGTCAATACATTTGTGTTTGTTCACTTCCAGTCTTTTCTACCTCCGTCGTTCAGATTGCTGCCAAACTCTATGTTACCAGTGAAAGGGTCGATGACATTGAGATATTTCCTAAAGATTCTGAGTATCAACCTGTAAGATATATAGAGGTCGACGATGATGTTAGATTAGAACATGAAGCTCTGATGGAGATATGGGCTCAATATGACAGTAATGAGTATTATGGAAATTTAGAACAGTTAGGTTGTAACTTAGAAGCTACTTGTACACTTCAAACTACCGGGGACAAGGAATACTTTGATGATGAAGCGTTTCAAGTTTGTGATACCCATGCGATGATAAGCCTCCCAGACAAACCCAATGGTGGTTCCGGTAAGAATATTACAACAGGTAAAGATGGCTCTATAGAGCTGTGTTACGTTGCATTAAAGTATGCAGTAGACGCAGATCTGGAAATAGAATTTGAACCAACTTCTTCGGGAACAAAAGTTTATGGAAGGGTAAGGGCTTATTATGGTAAAGGCTTTGATTATGACCCTCATGCTTATGATTACTATGTAATGCTCTTTCAAACCGAGGGTCCTAATTTTTATAACCGGGGAAAGTTAAACCTGATGCGATCTGCGTTGGCTGTACCAGCCAAATTCTCTCTCATAATTGAGGCAGAGTTATATGACTACACCACTGCGTGTGAAATTTTGTCGGGCACGTATGAATTCCCAGTGCCTCGTGATGATTGCAGCTTCACTGGTTCTATAAAGAATAAGGATTGCTCTTTAAATCTGAAAGTTAACTGGAAGCTGCCGTGTGACAAACTAAAAATCTCTTCCTCCTCAAACTCATCTGTCAGTCGTCTGGTGAGTAATTTACAGCTCTATTCATCCATATTGTCTGTATGTTTAAATTGCGATTTTAGTTATCACTCTGTCACTTCCGTCGTTTCATAAGGCTCCATATGCTCTAGCATTTTTTATCATCTTACTCTTGTAAAGGTAAAAAGTCGGAATATCTCAGATTGAATAAAATAATAAAAATAAGAACTGCAACTGATTTGTGTAGTGTGTACATATTATTTTTGGTAAAGTTAGCCCGAGTTCTTGCTATCAAAATTTCTCCTTTCTTCATGCTAATCGAACTAATATTTGTTACTGCAAAAGTAGACTGAAAGAAGAAAAATTGGAGCCCGTACTACATCAACTATGGCGGAGCCTGATGTAAGTCTATTAACGTGAACTTTAGATTCAGAAGCTTAATATATAAAAAATAGAGGATATAATAATTAACAGTTACAAAGATGGTTTTGTATTGTTATACAGGAGCGTAATAGATGGAGCCTTCAAGAAGAAATTACAAAGGTATTTAACACGTCACTGGAACGTACTTTCAATCCTCGAAAATCCGTATCTTGTAGTATTTCTACTTGCACCAAAGAGGACGGTGGCGATTACCTATGGTAAATATGTTCATTCTCATACTTGTGCAGTTTTACTTTCTTTAGTATGTATTATTATCATTATTATTATTATTATTATTATTATTATTATTATTATTATTATTATTATTATTATTATTATTATTTCTTTGTGAATGATGAGTACTAATCCAGAAAATTTTCATTTGGTAATAGCTCGAGTGTCATGCACATATGGCCTGAAATAAAGGAAACTCGCAAGTATAAAGGACCAAAACATGCTGGAGTGGTAATATAGTTTTTTTGAGTGAAATATCATGTATTTTGAATATACTGCCTAGGATTCTTACTCTTTTTTTTCATAGTTCTTGAAGGATAATATCATGGGTTCTGACTATAAGGACATGATGGAAAGGTGCGTCGTATGTGGTCCTGGTTTTGTGAAGTTTAAGTTATGCGGGAAATGGACAGCTAAGGTGATTTTATTTTTATTTTCTTTTCCAACTGTTGATAAGACACATTACAATTCTGACCTTAATTCCGTTCTTTTCTTGCAGAGTATTCATAAGATGCTAACGGATGGGATAGACACATGGGCACCCAAAGTTTCAGTGAAAAAATCAGTTGTGTACTTTTTGTCACGAAATATAACCGAGGAAATGCATACGGATCATTTACGATCCACTTTTATCGGAGAAACGTTAGCTCGTATGCTCGAGTATTCTGGAGTTGTTGTGCTCGGAAAAAAAATACATGATGAGGATCATCTGGACATTGAGGTACCTGCAGTTGGTCTTGCTGTTTGAATGTCTTATTTTGTTGTTTTGAGTTTAGTTCCATTATTTTTGTTGTTTTGAGTTTATATCCATATATTTTCAGGGTAAACGCTCTTATGATCTCTACATTAGCGAGACTCTTGATTTATTGAGGGAAAGTGTTTGACTATAGTCAGTGAAGGAGATGAGGCGGTATTTATCGAGGGACGAAAATTACCTCTTGTGTATCTCACAGCTTTGCGGTTAGTTTACTTGTTATAAATGCTGATTTGGTCAAAACATATTTCAATTGGGAAGTAACACGTTTTTTTTTTTTTTTTTTTTGGGGGGGAAAAGGCTTAAAAAACCTCTACTTTCTGCATATGCAGGCATGCACTTGATGTGGAAAAAGCAGATTCGATAGTGCATGTGACTGATGTAGGGCAACGAGACTATATTGAAATGTGCATCACTGTAAGTAACGTTTATACACCATAACTGATAACATCTTCCAAAAAAAAGATCAAGATATCGAATTGAATACTTATTGAGCTCTACTGTTTGCATATGTAGGCTGCTAAATGTGTTGGGTGGATCACAGATGATCATTCTAAATACTCTTTAAGCCATGTTGGATTTGGTCATGTTCAAGGTGATGATTTTGATAGATTCCAAACTTTGATACTAAACTGGTTAGCTTTGTTAATCTGCTTGAAGAAGCCAAAAGTCGATGTAAAGTGCTCCTTACGGGTCAAGGTATACCACATATATCATTTTGGCTTTCAACCTGCTTGACCTGTTTCGCATTTAGTTAATGGGTCGATTTAAAATGACTACACATGCATTTTTTTTAGCTAGCATGGCTGATGAGTGGACCGCTGAGGATCTTGAGCATGCTGCTGAAGCACTTGGATATGGTGCCGTTAAGTAAGATTCTTTTGCTTTATCATAAATATTACGAATATTGTAGTTATGAGTAGAGAAATAAATTTTAATTTCCGAAAACTTGCTGTAATCAATTTATTAATTTTGAAATAGAAGTGTAAATAAACAAATTTACAAATTTATTTATATTGAATTAAACAATGCTTACGCGCTATTCACTTCGTTTCATAACACAAGATACCTTACTTTTTGGTAAAGTTTCGTGCTTATTCATATTCTATGCTTATGTTCTTAATTAATAAGTATGCAGACTTGAAGAACAACAGATTGACTGATTATACATTCAGTTTTGATCAGATGCTTAATGAAAAGGTACGTAGTCTTTATGATGTTATGCAATTGTTGTATTCCCTTATTGATTTGAAATCTTTACCTCGACCTTGTTTCTTATTTGCTCACATTCGTTTATAACTAGGAAAATACTGCTATATATCTACATTATACACATCATCAAGTTTGTTCAATTATCAGGAGTTCTAGTAAAGACATCAAGGAGTTAACTGTAATAATTTCTTTTCGTTTCAATATTATTTCATAGACAAACACTATATATGTAGGGTTAGGACTTGGTACATTAAAAAAACTCACAGTTAATTTTAGTGTGATGTTTTCAAATTAAAGTTGAAAAACATATTATGAAAAAGCAAGTTTGCTCGCATGTGTGTGTAAGATTAAGGTAAAACAGCCGATTTCATATATTAAGACAATATTATAATTGTTTGCGTCAGGCTGAAGAGTTAATATTGATGAACGATGATGAGCGTGAGTTGGGATTATATTTACTCCGGTTTACTGAGGTAAGATGATGATCTGTTAAATTTCCTGTATGCTCTAAATATGAATTATTAACAAAAATGAAATCTTTAAATTCCAACTCAACAATTCTTATGAAGACTTGGCATCTTAATGTTGATTAACAGAATCATCAATTTTTCGGTCACCATTGTTCTTATATGCAGTGCATTTTCTATATTTTTTTTTTGCCATTAATTTTTTGATAATTACTTGTAAGTCTTTAATTATCTTCATCCTATAATGCACAAGTGTTGATGACTCCAGGAATAATCCTTTTATTTATAAAAAAAAAATTCTATGTTTAGACCATACTAGACATGAAAATGAAGATCGATCAAAATGTATTGCTACATAGAAACTCAACTAGTCAACCACTCCTAGGTTCCAGTTACACACATACGGTTTAAACTGATGCAGAACAAAGATTGTCCTATGATATGATCTTGTTTTCGAGACTCGTATGCTCTCCCTCAAACTGTCGGCTCACGCTTTCTTCAGGATTCTACTGTGTTTGAGTTATGTTACAGATTAGGTCCAACGTGGGTATTTGAAGAGGAGTGGGCGTGAAAATCTAGGAGGATCGATTCATACGGAATCGTATCTCACAAAATTCATATGGTTCTTCCTAATTATCGTTATAACATGGGTGTTTTATAAAGCATAGTTGTTGGAATTGAATACTTAGAGCACTAGGTGTCGCTCGTTGTCACCTCTCGCCGTGCCTATGTGGCACCGCCAAGGCTCGTCGTGACACCGCCCTAGCTCGTTGTGGCTCGCCATTGTCTCCCTCTTCGTCTGCACAACGAGGGGTTGTGTGTATGGTTTGATTTATTTATTTATTTATTTATTTATTTTAACATGGAAGATGAAATGTATAAAGTAAAGTGTTTTGGAGGATGTGAAGGTGATGAAGAGGTGATGCTAGTTTTGATACCTAGTGCTCTTAGAAGTTTAATGAATAATTAAAAACACAAATCAAGATGTTTTCAGTTTTTGATCCGTTAAGAAAAAAAACTATAAATATTGATAGTTGTATATGATTTATATATGTAGATTATATTATGCCATTAATAATCTGAGTTTTCTTTTTTAGGTTCTCGGAGAGGCTTGCACAATTCTTGCACCACATATCCTGTGTGAATACCTTTATGGATTATGCGAGAAGTTTACTGGTTTAAGCTCTTCCATATGGCAGGTATATTTACTTACATATACGCTTTTTCTCTTACTCGTTGAAGTTAGTCTTGATTTATGGAATGGCAAATCTGATGATTCTGTGTCAGGGTTTAACGTAACTTTGAATGTTTTGGCAGGTTGTTGGGTATAGTGAGAAGACGAGCAAATTATTATTGTGTGAGGCAACTGAAGTGGTTATGAGGAAATGCTTTGATCTTTTGGGGATCACTCCTATCTGTAAAATGTGATTTTTAATGTTATCCTTTTCTTGATTACATAGTGATCATTTGAGAATCTAAAAGTGGACTGGAATCTTTGCTCCTTAAATCTGAAAGTGGTCTGGAAGCTGCCATTTGGAGCTTAACAATGGCAGCATGTTGCCCTCTATTTCGTATTTTAATTGGGCAAAATCTATAGATACTCTATATACTATAACCGAAATAACTCATTATGCTTTCTCAATTCATTTACCACTTGTTATACTCTAAAAAATCTTACATGTTAGTCCATGTGGTTGCTGAATCTTGCAGGGTTAATCCTTTTTCCTAATGGCAATTTGTTTTTAGGGTTATCTTTTAGCAGCGTCTATCTTTTGGTACGTTGTTGTCCGTTCTTGTACTTTTTAACTTTTTTTACGTTTTTATCCATTTTTATACATTTTCATCCGCTTTTATACGCTTCACTTTGGTTTTCTTACGTTTGATCTTTTTTATACTTTTTCTTACGTTTGTATCCGTTTTTATATGTTTTCGTCCGTTTTTATAAGTTTTCGTCTGTTTTTATACGTTTTCGTCAATTTTTATATTTTCATCCCTTTTTATGGGTTTTCGTCTGTGTTTCTTACATTTTTATCCGTTTTATTACATTTTCATACGTTTTATCCGTTTTTATATGTTTTCGTCAGTTTTTGACGTTTTCATCAGTTTTTAAACGTTTTCATACATTTTTTTCCTGTTTTTATACGTTTTCTTGCGCTTTCATGCGTCTTAATCCGTTTTTGTCCGCTTTTATAAGTTTTTGTCCGTTTTTATACATATTGTTTTTCTTACATTTTCATACGTTTTTATACATTTTCGTTCACTTTTATACGTTTTCATCCATTTTAAAAAGTTTCATACGTTTTTTTATTTCATTTTTATATGTTTTCGTCGTTTTTCTTGAGTTTTCATACATTTTTATCCGTTTTTATATGTTTTCTTATGCTTTTTATGTTTTTCTTACATTATCATACGTATAAAAAAGGATGAAAACATATAAAAACGTACCAACACATAAGAAACCGGAAAGAAATATATAAAAACGGACGAAATGGTATAAAAACATATGAAAACCTATAAAAACGGATGAAAACGTATGAAAATGTAAGAAAACATATAAAAACAAAAAACAAAACGTATGGAATGTTTAAAACGGATGAAATGTTTAAAACGATGAAATGTTTAAAACGGACGAAGTATAAAACGGATGAATGCATATTAAAGCGGTTAAAACGTGTGAAAACGTAAAAAATAGGCGGCGTATAAAACGAACAACGTATTAGAGCGGATGTAAACGTATGAAATGGACGAAACGTATAAAAATAGATAAAGGCGTATGAAACATAAGAAAACCTAAAAAATAAAAAAAAAAAAAACGTTTAAAACCTGATGAAAATGTATAAAAAATGAATGAAAACGTATAAAAACGGATAAAAACATATGAAAACGTAAAAAATGGATAAAACTTAGGAAAACGTAAGAAAAAGAGACAAAAACGTATAAAAACGGATGAAAACGTATAATAACAGATGAAAACGTATAAAACAGACGTAAACATATAAAAATGAACGAAAATGTATAAAAACGGATAAAAACGTATGAAAACAGTCGAATACGTATAAAAAAGGATGAAAATTTCTAAAACCGGATGAAAATGTATAACAACAGACGGAAACTTATAAAAACGTACGAAAACGTATAAGAACGGATGAAAACGTACAAAAGGATGGACGCTGCAAAAAGATAGCCCTAAAAACAAACGGCCATTAAATAAAAGGATTGACACTGTAAGATTCTACAACCACAAAGACTAACGTGTAAGATCCTTTAGAGCATGATGAGTGGTAAATGAATTGAGAAAGCATATGAGTTGTTTCGATTAGTGCATAGAATATCTATAGATTTTACCCTATTTTAATTAGGTATTAGTGAAGTACTACATGGTGCCATTGTGTTTAGTGTATTGCACTTTGCTTTAATTGCCTCGTAAATCTATTGCATGTTACCAGTGAAATATATTTTATTGAAAAATGATTGTTGGACCTAAATAGCATAACTCTTTATATATTTACGTATCTTGAAACTATATAGTGTATTGTTTTTTGTTTTGTTTTGTATATGTCTTTTAAACTTAACAAAAATGGCTTAAACAACTTCATCATCTCTCATATTCACATCACCACACTCCAACAATAGCTCACCACCGCACTCGAATAAAATGATTTACCGTTGGAACCAAAATCGCATGTTGTACATGATCAATGTGACTTGCTTTTGAGCTTGATCATGCTGCTGTAGAAAATGATATGCACATAAGATTATATGTGTACAATTGATCATTTGTGTCCTTACATGGGAAATAGTAAGTTTTTTTTTTTTTTTTCTTCTTTTCCCTTCATATTTGAGACCCTTTATATTTACAAAAAGTAAGTAAAACCCTTTTTTCAATAATAAGTTTGTCGAGTCAACCCAACCTAACTGACCGGATATCCATTTTGGTCTGATCTCATTTCTCATATGAATAGTATAACATCATATTGCAATAGTAAAACTTTTCTTATCTAGTACAAGTTTTAGGTAGCACTAAAGACATGAAGTCTATTTTGTTTCAAATCAAAAACTTTTTATTATGTAAAATTCATGCCCAAAAGATTAGATAAAAGTCATTATAGTTGTCATTAATTATGCTAGTGATATGCCCCCCTTCGTATATTTTCTTTATCTTATTGGGCTTTGTATATGGGCCTTTACTGGGCCGAGGTGGATTGTTAATTGTTGATTCAAAATCGCGAATAGACATATTGTATGTAGTTCATGTTACACTACTAAAAAAAAATAGACACAGAGTCTTCTTAATAGAGCCCGATTTTAGTGAAAAATTGGCTCTAAAGAGATTTCATGTTAAAAACGGGGGTTGATTTGCACACTCTTATAAATGATTAGGACACTCAAATTTTGAGTGTTTGAACATTTATACTCTCATATTATTTTTAGTTATGTTTATCCTGTGAGGATATTTCAAACCCTTCAAAATTTGAATGTCCCAATCATTTAAGAGTGTCTGAAAATCGCCTTTTATAGAAAAAATATAAAGTCATGTTTTCTTTTACAAAATCGGACTCTATATTACAAAACCGGACATTCATGCATGTTTGTATATACTTTATATACTTTACAACTTTATATAGTGAAAAATGAGCTTTAAGACCAAATTACACTTTAAGTTAAGGTTAGTTGTATTTTAACTTAAACTATCAACCACATTGTGACAGTTGGAATGAGAGATCTTGGTATGTTCCAAAACCATGTATAGCCCACGTGAACATTTCGCATTGTCACATGGCAACCTTTTGGATGATGTTTTTGGATGAATCTTTGCTCAATTTTAATAATAAAATGGATTTGGTTCTTTGTTAATATCTATACTAGGTTGCTTAAGCCATGTATCATACAGTTGTATTGTCCAACTAAGATACCAAGTGGAAACTGCATATTTTGTTATCTTTGAGGAGAATAAAATGATTTGGTGAAACTCTAAGTAGTGTAACTAATGAAATGACGTGAAGGTTAGCAAAATCGGATCGGACCGACGAAACGACTAAACCGAACCGGACCGATAGCCCGTCGGTTCGGTTTGATTCGAGTTTTATGCTTTCGGTTTTGGTCGGTTCGGTTCGGTCCGGTTCGGCCTAAAACCAACAAACACATGTCAAAATACACCTAGACCGAAAAAACCGAACCAAATCGACGAAAAACCGAACCGAACCGACAACATTCGGTTCGGTTTCGGTTCACGTTTTTCACGGTTTTTGGTCCTCGGTTTTCTCGGTTCGGGTCGGTTTATGACCGACGCTCAACCCTAACTAACTAACCATGAACTTGTCACGTCAATCTTTATAAAGGAGCATGACTTTATCCGGTTTGTGTATTTGTGGTGATAGACTCCAACCTTGTACATTGGTCAGCCAAAAGAACGAAGACCATACTTGCAAAGGAAAAAAATATAGGCATAAAACTTGGAGTAAAAGAAACCTAGTTAGACTTGAAAACTAACTAAAGTTACCTTATACATTGTAAAAAGGTCATAATCTCCTATTTGGTACAACTAAATTACAACACAGCCACGTCAAAATTTGATATATGTATAACATTCTCATACACAAAATCATAAAACATCTCTCAGATAACCCCACTTATGAGTTCCTAAAACTACATGTGTTATTTATTTTACACTTTAAAGAAAAGCGGATAACATGTCGTTTAGTCATGGCTGAAACCTCATATCCCATTTAAACATAAATATACTACATACAACAATAAATTTTTGTCTCTAACCACCTTAAAAGTTTCCTTTCACGCGTGATTAAAGAAGAAGTGTAGCAAACTTGACGTGTGATGGGAAAGGGTTGTGCGCTTGGTGTAACACCTTATTACGACCGGTCTTAAAAGAGTTTGTATGAGATTTGTGTAGCAATTTCAAATGTAAGACTATGAGTAATGGTCACCAAACCCACCACATCCACGTCATAGCCACTTAATACACCACCATACCCGTCACCAAACATGTTGTGATGACCATCAAACCAAACACATAAAAATACCCCACTTTATAAAAACAGACTCTACAATATAACCAAAAAAAAACAATTCAGTGGTCTACATCACCAAACCGATACATAAAATGGTCGCCGAGGCGCGGTTGGAGAAATGTGTAATGGGATAACGTGTGGTGATGCCACGTCAACCGCCTCCCATTACACTTATGCTCAATTCTCAATCTTTTTTAGTAAGAGAAAATAAAAAGAACGTGAAGTAAATTTTTTTAGCTGAATTTTGATAGGAAACATTTTATTTTTAAATTTATTAAATCAACTTTCATTTTCAAGGTTTTTATTTATTTATTTTTATAATTTTCAAGTGATACTTGAGAACAAATCTTTTTTTTTTTTCTTTTCACTTAAATTTTTTTCTTCATTTTCTTTAAGTGATACTCAAAACACACCAAGTACCAACTATTGTTTATAAAAGGAAAATAAAAAAACGATCGAACTCGACACTTGTTGTCATTGTGTATAATAACTATTTTTTTTTTCATTATAACACAAACCTTTGAATTTTGTCATTGTATGTAGCCGGTTAGGTAAATTTGTGTTATTGTATGTACCCACTCGAGCTTAGCGTTACATCGTTAGTCCTTATTTACTAACGATCGTTAGTAAATAACTTAAAATTTCGTTCTCTTACGTTTTATTCGTTTCATCCGTTATTATACGCTTTCATCCGTTTTATACTTTTTCGTCCGCTTTATACATTTTGGTCCAATGCTTTCATCCGTTTTTACATTTTCGTTTGTTTACTTACGTTTCTTACGTTTTAGTCCGTTATTATACGTTTCGTCCGTTTTATGCGTTTTCGTGTTTTCTTCGTTTTCATCCGTTTTTATGCGTTTTGTCCGTTTTTTACGTTTTCATTCGTGTTTATCGTTTTCATCCGTTTTCTTACGTTTTCAATCTGTTTTATACATTTTAATCTGTTTTTTAAAGTTTTAAATACATTTTCTAACATTTTCATCTTTTTATACGCTTCGTTGGTTTCTTACTTTTTCGTTCATTTTCTTACTTTTTCGGACGAAAATGTATAAAACTTAAGAATCGGACAAAAACTTAAGAAAGCGGACGAAAAAATATAAAACGGATGAAAAGCGATTGAAAACATATAAAACAGATGAAAGCGGATGAAAACTTATAAAACGGACTAAAACGTATAAAAGTGAATGAAAACGTATAAAAGCGGACGAAACGTAAGAAAACGGGCGAGAATGTAAGAAAGCGGCGAAAACGTAAAAACGGGAAAAAGCAGCGGACGAAAAAGTATAAAAAGCGGACAAAACGTATAATAACGAATGAAAGCGAATAAAAACGTAAAGAACGAAATTTTATGTTATTTACTAACGATATTAATATAAAAGGACTAACGATGTAACGCTAAGCTTTGACTACATACATACAATAACACAAATTCACCTGCTTGGCTACATACAATACAAAAATTAAAAGGTTTGTGTTCTGATGAAAAAAAAAAATAGTTATTCTGTATGATGACAATGTCACGAGTTCGATTGATTTTTTGTCATTTTCTCTTTATAAAAAACCAAACAAAATTATAGTAGAAAGTTTACAACACAAATTGGGTGTCGGTGAGTCACACACTCACTCTTCAACACATTTTCCACACCACCTGACCTGACCTGACCCTTTCTCGTTGACACTTCACAACTGCCCTCAACTCACTCATCTTCCCCAAAAAAAATTATATGTATCCATCAAATTTCTTCTTGATTCATTTTAGGGCTTAAAAACTGAAATTTGGATTCAATCAAATTTTCCAAAATTCACTCTTTTTTTGTACAATTAACTTGATTTATGAAATGGGTCTGTGCTTAAATCAGCTCAATTTTGCTTAATCTACTGTTTCTTGAAGCTGATTATTGGTTTCTTGATTGAATTAGGGTGTTTGCTTAATTGGGGTTTAAAAAGATTGGATTTTTTTTGGGTTTTTGGATATAATTGAGTGGATTATGACATGGGTTTGTGCTTAATTTTGAGTATGTGCTAATTAGGGGCTAAAAAGATTGGATTTTGGTGTATTTTAGTGTGTTTATGAGATGGGTTTGTGCTTATATTAACTTAAATTAAGTTGGTTTAAGTTGGTGTTAAGAGAAAGATTAGAGTTTATAAAAATGGCTTGGAAGAATAGAAGTGGTGTAGAGATGAGTTCAAAAAACTTGGTGTCAAGAAAATTGACTATTTTCTTATGTATCGGTTGCTTTTGTGCTGGAATGCTCTTCACCAACAGGTTCGATACCGAAAAGATAGCTTATTTGAAGTTTTATAGGATATAGGGGGTGTTTGGGATTGCGGTATTGGTTGTTATATCAACATTGCTTAATTAGCTTATTGTGTTTCATGGGGTGTTTGTGTTAGCTTATTTGATGGACTTATGAGCTTATTTTATGGCTTATCAGTTGTCAACTTCAGCTTTTGAGCTATACTATGTTATAAGCCCAAGTGGATAAGCTCATTCATAATAAATGAGCTTATTAGCTTTTCAAGTTTTCTATAAGCTCGTAAGCCCATTAGATAAGCTAAGACAAACGCCTTAGTATTCAAGCTGGTATTATGATTTGTCTGCCAACTTTAAGCAGTTTTAATCAACAATCCCAAACACCCCCATAATAATGCATTGTGCATAATATGTATTAAACGTTAATAGGTAATGTTTTAGGCTCTTGAACTTGAAAATGTATCTTTCTTATCTTCCAAAATTGAAGAATTTCTATTTTTTAAGGAAGTGGAGCCCATGTAAACTAGAACTGCTTGATTGTAATTGGGATTCAATTATTTGATCATATATGTGAAGTGGTTTAAACAATGCAGTTATTGTTATTTAACTATAGTGGCTTCACTCTAAAGGTGAATGTGCTTTAGATATTAGCTGATGTCCGATAAATGAGTATGCTTGCATACGTTTAATATGCAATAGGGGCACATATGTTGCGGTAACACTGATGATGCTAGTCTCGTGTTAGATATATGCATATGTGATCCTTATTACTTTCTTTGTGGTTATAGAATGTGGATCGAGCCTGAAGCTAAAGACTTATCAAGACCAACCGGAACCGAAGCTGAAAAACTTAAGTTAATAGCAGAGGATTGCAATACAAAGGCGGTGAGTAATTGAGCACATATTTCATCCCGTTTACCTCTATATAAAGTTGTTTCCCGTTTATATTTCATATTAAATTTATGATTTTTCTGGTTTTGTCAGAAGAATGTAAGGAGGGATTCTAAAGATGTAATTGGGGAAGTTTCAAAAACGCGAAATGCTGTAAAGTAAGTTTTTTTTGCATCTTCTTCTTCTTTATTATGTGTCTTAATAGTATATGTTCTGCAAAAGTATCCATTTTAAATATATCATTGGATGCAGAATATTAGACAAAACAATTTCAAACTTGGAGATGGAATTAGCAGCCGCACGAGCCATGCAAGATTCTATAGTTACAGGGTCTCCTATATCGGACGACCTAAGTTTACCCGAGCCCATTAAGAAAAGAAAATACTTGATGGTTATCGGCATTAATACAGCTTTTAGTAGCAGAAAGAGACGAGATTCCGTTCGTGCTACTTGGATGCCTCAAGGTCAATATCGTTTGTGTAATTTTCGATTAATGCTTGTAGCATTATTGCAATTAGGATCATTAAAGTCTTTTCATACTACCATTTCAGGTGATAAACTTAAAAGGCTCGAGGAAGAAAAGGGAATTGTGATGCGATTTGTGATAGGTCACAGGTTAGAAGAACAAATATAACGATCATATTGCTCTATATATGCATAATGATAAAAATTCTTATCTAGTGAACTGTTTACACACAGTGCTACATCAGGTGGTATTCTTGATAGAGCTATTGAGGCAGAAGAAAAAAAGCATGGAGATTTTTTGAGGCTGGAGCATACCGAGGGGTACCTTGAATTATCAGCAAAAACTAAAAAGTACTTTACTACTGCTCTTGCTATTTGGGATGCAGATTTTTATGTTAAAGTTGATGATGATGTACACGTAAACATAGGTAAGTAAATCTTCTAGTTGCGCAAGATCTTGTGTCTTTCTAACATTATGTGTCTAAAAGAAGTTGATATGCTTAATGAAGGTACACTTGGAGCAACGTTAAGTAGATATCAGTCGAAACCTCGTGTGTACGTTGGATGCATGAAATCTGGTCGTGTTCTTGCTCAGAAGTAAGACAAACCTCTTCCGTGTCACTAGTTTAGTACTCGATATATGGTTTTGCAGTCAATACCTCATTAAGATAAACAATGTTTATGTATGGCAAGATGTTTTCCTTTTTTTAGAAAGGCAAAGTATTACAATATAATCTCACTATATGTAATACAATTCACCACACTTGTCTGAGACGGGGCTTGAACCTACAAGCTCTTGGTTAAGAATATTTAGGCCACAAGCCCTTTGGTGGCAATATTTTGTACTTATAGGTGACGATATGGCCGGGTTGGGTGACGGGTCAAAATAGGTTATGTTTTTTTAGGACAAAATTTATTATATAAATTTCAACGTTGTATACAAATTTAAGATTTTTTTGCTTTAAGTTTAATTTCTTTATATAAAAATGTCAGTTTTGAAAGCTGGTTTCCAAAGGTATCCTTGGTTACCACAAGTCCAAAACGGAACACAAAGACATCTTGTAATGACTTGCAATTATTGAAACGGGACAAGTTAAAAACTATCTTGATATCTTTTGCAAGTAAGGAATATTTTTTTTCAAATATCCCTTACTTTTGACTATTTGATCCGTTATTAATAAGATAATATTCTAATTTACCTGTTTTCACTCAAATAGTTTAATGTTATCACCTTTACATAAACTGGTTTCTAACGGTGTTCTTTTGTGACCAGAGGAGTGAGATATCATGAACCAGAGCACTGGAAATTTGGTGAGGATGGAAATAAGTATTTCCGTCATGCAACTGGACAATTATATGCTATCTCAAAAGATTTAGCTACTTATATCTCGATAAACCAGTAAGTATCATTTTCTACGTTTTTTTAATCAACTATCATGTTTCCGGTCTCATTTTGGGAGCGTTTGGATTGTTTTAGACATGTACTACACAAATACGCCAACGAGGATGTGTCTATAGGATCATGGTTTATTGGACTTGATGTGGAGCATATTGATGATAGGAGGCTGTGTTGCGGAACTCCACCTGGTAATAATCATATTACGCGGTTTGTAGTTTTATTTTTTTGTCGTTTGTGTTGATTATTTTAAGCACATGGACGTGTTGTGTCACATACTCAAAAAAGTATGATGTCTATATTGTGACAAATAAACAAGTACATCGTTTTATTATACACACGAAAAAACCCTTTATGTATTATCTAAAATGCTGGTGTGTTGGTGTAGATTGCGAGTGGAAGGCTCAAGCGGGGAACGTATGTGTGGCATCGTTTGACTGGAGTTGCAGTGGGATTTGTAGGTCAGCTGATAGGATCAAAGATGTTCACAAGCGGTGTGGGGAAGATGAGACCGCTCTATGGAATGCGTCTTTCTAGGAAGGTAAAAACGAGCTGTGACATGATGTTCATATGTCTGTAAAATATCGAGAGATAGAAGATAGAGGTTGCATGCACAAGGGGTTCGGCTCTATTTTAGCTCAAGAGAACGGTACCCATTGTCAAGGCACCCTAAATAGAGTTAAAAATTATGTTAAACTTTGTGAAGGTAAGCAACCATTTTGGTTAGTTTGAGTTTTGATACAAACATAAATATGTCGTGTACAATGTATGAGTGTTATTCACTAGGTGTCCATACCCATATGGATGCCGCTCGAGTCCGGCTAACCCTTTTACAATAGTGTATGAGCTTGGACTCGTATATTTTATCAATGTCGTCCCGGTTTGAGCTCATTGTTTGCTCGATAGTTTAAGCATTTTATTATAAACCTGAATACAGGATACGAGTAGTTCGTAAATTTTTTGACTTGCATACTATCTTTTATATCTCCAGTCTCTGGAGTCTAGATCGAATATGAGGTTATCCATGCTTGTTTGGACTTTGGGTTCATCACAAACTCGAGGGCGGGACAACTAGGTTGACAGGCTGGTTCTGGGCACCCCCAAGAACCATCCCAAGTTGACCTGATACAAAATATATTGTGCTCGAGTAGTGGCTCACTAAGTAGTTGAATCAGTAAAACCTGCATATATAAAGCCACAGACATGGGAACCGGGTGTGGCACGAACCACACATGATTTTAAGTCATGAAGTGTAATTTTTTTAGAAAATATGTCTTTTCTGAAAACGTGCAACCCTCGGTCTAACCTAATAAATTTTTTATAAGGCAACTTTGGTAATCATAATTAAAAAAAAAAATTGTAAACATCTTTTCAAAAATCCCGAGTCCGTCTAATGAAAGAACATTTTTTTCTTCTAATTGTTAGCCAGCTCATCTATGATCTCCCATAACGATCGACATAAATATATCATTTTACTAAATCAAACAAATTATATATGCACTTGGGCAAGTTGCTTGTTCCAAACACTATTACATATTTTAAGTCACGAAGTGTAATTTTTTTAAAAAAATGTCTTTTTTGAACACGTGCAACCTTCGGTCTAACCTAATACAGTAAATTCTTTATAGGACAACTT
The DNA here is from genome assembly GCA_022545495.1 of Chrysanthemum lavandulifolium. Lineage (NCBI taxonomy): Eukaryota > Viridiplantae > Streptophyta > Magnoliopsida > Asterales > Asteraceae > Chrysanthemum > Chrysanthemum lavandulifolium. The sequence continues at coordinate 31,384,219 of CM040239.1, read as the reverse complement.
TGGTACTCATTCTATATATATACTAAAGATTGGGGAGGTTGCTACATTAAATGTGATGTAGCGTTAATTATTATCTATATGATTTGTGAAAATAGTCCCTGGGTTTAGTTGTCGCAAACCAAGTCCTTTGTAGCATTAATTATTATGTATAACCATTTAACGAAAATAGTCCCTAAGGTTTAATTGCCTTTGTAAACTAGGTCATTCGAGGACTAACGATGTAACATAATTAAACTTTAATGAACCACTACATAAAATATAATGGGGCCACAACACTTTCGCAGCAACGCGCGGGATCATCCACTCGTTATCATTAAAAAAATCGTACAACACCTTTTCAAAAATCCTGAGTCCGTCTAATGAAAGAACATTTCTTTCTTCTAATTGTTAGCCAACTCATCTATGATCTCCTATAACGATCGACATAAATATATCATTTTACTAAATCAAACAAATTATATATGCACTTGGGCAAGTTGCTTGCTTCAAACACTGTTACATATTTTAATTCACAAAGTGTATTTTTTTCTAAAAGTATGTCTTTTCTGAACATGTGCAACCCTCGGTCTAGCCTAATAAATTCTTTATAGAGCAACTATGATACTCATAATCATTAAAAAAAATCGTCATTGACCCTCTCAAAAATCACGAATACGTCGATGAAAGAACATTTTTTCTTCTAATTAGTTAGCCATCTATAATCTCCCATAACGATCGACATAAATATATCATTTTTACTAAATCAAACAAATTATATCTGCACTTGTGCAAGTTGCTTGTTCCAAACACTATTACATATTTAAGCAACCTAGTCTTATTTGTATACCATGTTCCTGGTCATTACATGATCTGACTTTGTGACAAGATTGTTATTTAGTCAATTTAGAATAGGTACTTGCTACTAGGTTAGTTAAATATAGCTATGACATATGGGTGCATCATGCTGACAAAGTGACATTTGTTATTTTGTCAATATAGAGCATTTAATTTTTTTGCTAAACAAGTCATAGTTTTAATATTTCAAGTCTTAACAAATCTGGTCTTCTCTTATATAGTGCAGCTGAAGGATGTTGCAAGACTGATTAGTCTACACCTTGAATTAATGTTTAGATAGTTGAAATATATTTTTTAGATGTTAGTCACTGATTTGTGTTAAAGCTGCTTCTTAAGGCCGCTATCTTGCTAGCCTTCAAAGATGACTTTTGAAGTTTTCCAGCTTGAGTGTTATGCTTAAGGAGCTTAGCTTGCCTAAGAGCTTATTATTAGGAGTCAAAACTAGCTCGACAGCTAGGTGCTTTCTGGAACTCCACTAGGTGCTTGTCGGCGAGGGGAACTGCGAAAGGTGTTATGCTTTCATGTGTAATAATCCTACATTATCTAAATGTTGAGCCATATAGATTTATTTTCTCTATTACATAACAATATAACATCTGATTTGATATTTAGGGGTTTCTTAATAAGCTTAATTTAAAGAGCTTATACTTATTAGCTTATCAGTTTATGAGCTAAATAATCTCTTTTAAATCAGCACGGCCACATGACTTCTAGAAAAGAGCTTATTTATGTCAAACAACTTGTTTCTTTCAAAATGGTTGAATGTTTTTCGGCAAGTTACATAGACATGCAGGGTGCTACACTTTCTAATACATTAATGTATTAAAAGGAGTATTAATGTATTAGAAAATGTAATACTCTGCATACTTATTTAAATTAACTGAAACTCACGCGAGGTTATTTTATGACATTTCCTAAACATTTCCACTTTCATCTATTATATTTTCTTAACTCAAACTCGATATTATTATATGACATTTCAACTTTTACGTGTAAATTTACGAAACATTTTGTTAAATTTATTCTAAAACTACAATGGTCAACCAAAAAACTACTTTTGAAGAATAATTGAACCAATATTAAAACAAGAAACATACAGACAATTCGACAAAATTGGAGGTAGTATGTAGTATTTTACTATTATTGTATTAATTGACATGTTCTTATTACATTAAATTATCATAGACAAAAAAAAAGAAATAGACAACAAAAGACACACATGACATGTACCAACACACTGACCAAAAAAAACAAACATTACGGACGGACTTAGAATTTTCAAAAGGTCGGTTATTTTGACGGTGGTATAATTTTAGATTATTTTTACCTAATTTTTGCATTTTTTTTTTTTTTATTTTATAATTTTGTTTATATCAATATAAACGCGAAAATGCGGACGATAAATATAAAGTTTATAAGTCAAACGCTTAAAAGCGTAAATCTGAACATATCTTGACAAAACGTATTGTCTTAAAAAATTAGGGACAAAGGAATATTCACTATGATGTGATGCACAGGGGAGTTAATAATCAACCCTTTTCAAAAGGTGTTACACAATTGTCATTTAAGCTAAATAAAGTTACAACATTGCAACGAAAGTAGTAAAAACTATTTATTGGAGACCAACAGGTGTGAACTCGTATATTTTATCAAACAAGTAATTGGTACCCGCCGCGACGTGGCGGGGGTGTTCCGATACCGAATTTTGCGACGGCGAGTTGCGGTGGTGTTTTTTTTTATGATTTTTTAAAAACCTAGAGTTCGTTGCGTTAAATTTTATACAACTTAAACTAAAATTCTATAAGTGGTGTTACATTTAAATACAACCACAAACCATACATTTAAATGTTTCCAACACGGGCTGATCCAAGAAGTGGGTGCCGACCCGATTCAGCAAACGATCAAATCTCCATTTGCGTCAAACACGCCTAAAAAATGACACTTTAGTTCAAAATCAATCACAAACAATACTTTGTCTCTCTTTTATAAAATCGGCCTATAAATTTTACGCAGGGTAAATAACATTATTACAATATTGATCTAAATATTTGATCAAGATTAGTTATGAGGTTGTTTGGTTTATAATGGTTATGAGAGAGTTTCAACCTGTTTATGCCACTCCCCTTTTAGCGAAAGAAACGGTCATTTAACTGTGAAGATAAACAATGATTGTGTATACATGTCATGTATTTTATAGGCAGTATTTTTTAAAATACCAACAATACTTACACATCAATTATTTGTGCTGTTTCTGGAACATTGGGATTTAAGTAGTAGCATGTAGCTGCAATGGCGGAAAGTTGTATTGCTCCTGTTGTATTAAGATAGTTTAGGAAATTAGAATATAAGGATTCAGTAATAGGCATATTGTTGCTAGAATATGTATGCACCCGCATATTTCTTAACATAGCATGAACCGACAGCCATAACGATAGGTTGTTCTAGTGCCGTGTACGTGTCCATTTCTTTCTAAAGCGTGAACCTAACACTGTTTCCACTGCATGAGAAAAACTTATTATATTGTTGCAATCTTCTTATTGTGCTAATAGACATGGAATGAGGTCGACTAACTTTAGATTATGGATTCCAAAGTGCCCGCGTGTCACTATGTTTGTCGTTGTGATTCATGACTGACACGACAAATTAGTTATAATAATGATTAATAAAGCGCCCGGGTTACTAATAATGCAAGCACTACGTGTTTAACCCGTCTAATCATATGAATAATGTTAAAAAATAAAATACCGAAACATGAAAAAGCTAACCTCTTTCCAAGATTTGTGAATGGCTTCAGGCAACGCTACATTGCAGATGCTTCAGTTCTATAAAGGCAGTGGAAAGTGCAGACGATGTTTCCTCCCCATCTCTATTATGGCCCGTACACCTGAAAAAGCAAACATAACTTTTAGCGTTAGTTATTATAATTTTGAAATACTTCAAATCTCCACTACGCATCAGAATTTGGGCGACACTGCGTGTATGGTAAAGAAGGACCCATACAATTGTTCTTCTACTTGATTTGAATTATCCCAACAAAAGAAAACTAAAAAGGTTTTGAAGTTATACTAAACGGGCTAAATAGAAAATGAAGACCAGTTGCGTGGGTTTGGATTTTGACCTGTCCGAATGCGTAAAACTCCTATATATAACACATATAATGTGCATGATCTTATGTATTGGTTTACCAATAGATAAAGGTTGTGTTATCGAATCGGCAACAACCTGATACACTGTCATGTAAACAAAAATACTACTATTATTGTCAAAGGCTACTTTATAAATGCATCATAATTCTTAATTCTAATAATAGCTGATATTAAATTCATTTACGCATCTAAAAGTATTAGACACAAAACAGTAACTCGTGGTATGATGTTTACGTCCAACATTATAACAATACAAATCATACCAGTTAACGTGCATAATAGTTTTAGCAAAACCTTCTGATAACGCTACACGCGTCGTTCTGGGTCAAAGGAACTTCCTTTTAAATCGAGCAAGTTTTTAACACCCTAGGCGTTGAACCTAATCGTTGTAGTGTAGTATTAGGGTAAACCACGGAATTGATATCGTTCTCTGGGGAATAGGAATGCTAGTGAGAAGTTACTACGCTAAGGTTGGGGTTGACGAAGATTATTTTTTTATCTTTTTATGTTTTTTAGGAAATGGAAAGGTACGAATCTCGGGGTTTGGATTTGGGGGGTTTTGGTCTACCGATTACTCTACTTATCTAATTATCTAATCTAGTGGGTAGTCTATGTCTAATTATTGTGTGCTCGTATGATGATTTAAAGATGTGTTTACTTAGGTTTTATTACTCCTTAATTATCTCCTATTAATGGTTGAATTGTCACGTCCTTATTCTTAATCGCATTGTGTGTCTAAGGTTGTAGGGTATGCGTTTATCCCTAACTCTTTGAAACTACCAAAGGTTAATGCCTACAAAATCTCTAGGATTTATAAACTTAACACTAAGTTACTCTTCGGATGGTTTAGCATACAATGACTCTAGGTACTATAAGCTAAGGTTCACAAAGATTAATCAAGCATTAACTACACAATGATGACCTATCGCAATACTAGATCATTAACAATTAAGATAAGAGACAACCAATCAATAGTCAATAATTAAGTTTCATATTCCTAGCAAACACACGAGTAAATTAGTCGGACATGGGAACATGCAAGCATACACAATTAATTGAAGACATAATTAAATTAATGAAGTAAAACACTTATCTTGATGTAAGATAGGGTATGGAACCCTAAAATCTTGTGACATACTGACTTTGGTTCGGTTTAGGTTTTACTTGATATGTGCTAATTACACATATATTTTATATTATTTAAACCCACAAACAACCAAAAACACACAAATGACTCACAAAATGTTATAAATATCATTTAAATGTGTTTTTATGTGATTCGGTACAAAAGATTGAAAAACAAGTGAAAATGATCAATTTCACAACAATTGTCATTTTCATCCTCAAGTTACTCAAATTGTCAAAACTAGTCCCTAAATGTTTTAAATGAATGAAAAGTCAACTTAAGTCCTTGGGAAATCAAAATGTTCACAAAACATCCACGGATAAAAGTTTACACAAAATGGCAATTTTACCCTCGAGTTACAAAATTGGCAAAAATAGTCCTGGTATTCAAAACTTGGAAAATTCACAAATTACCCTTGTACTATGCATGAACTTACAAATTGGAACACTTTTGATAACTTTTGGGAATTTACACCTTTAGTCCTCAAAATCCAAAATTACATATTAGGTCCTTAAAGTTTTAAAATAGTAAATTATATACTTTTGGTCCTTGTGTAATTATTTTATGCGAGTTTGGTCCTCAATGAAAGTTTGGAAAAGTGGCGATCTAAGCCCTCAAGAAATCGGTTACAATAATAGTCCTTGTGCTTATATACCAAACGGATCCAATACCAAGTCGAACCCCAATTCACCGGTGGCCCAACCTTTGGCCCAAACCCGACCCCTTTGATATTAACCCGGTCAACGAAGTCAAACAGAGGAAATACCGCCTACTCATTCATCACCCTCCCACTCTCGATTCTCCAATACCGGCCGGTATTCCACCTTTTCAAACATACCACTTGCCTCCTCACCCTCTCCTTACTTTGTCCCCTCCACCTCCACATACACCCAAACCCATTAATGGTTGAAACACCTCGATTGAATTTTGGCGCCAAAACACCACTTGTATGGTTCGATTATTTTGACCAATCCAATGGCTCATTATGGTGGGAAACAATCGGAGAGTGAGAGAAGGTACAGAGTATAAAAGGAAGAAGAAAAAGAGGAGAAGACACTTTTGGCCTTAAGCCATAGTCACGTAGATGTAACTTTTAATGCTTTTCTTTGTTTAAATGTCTTTTAATCTTTCAAATGTTGTATTTTATCTTAAACTAGTGTAATGGAATTTTAGTTTCAGTTTAATTTCAAGTTTAATGTCATTTTCAAGTTTTGCTTATTTTCCTTTAATTTTCAAGTCTTCTTAATTTCATGTTTTGTAGTTGTTTGATGGACTCTATAAGCCATATAAGCTCCTGACAAAGCTCATTAAGCTTTTAGAGACCTTAAAACATGCTTAGACTTTTAAATTCAGAAAATACTAAAAATAGAGAAAAATTGTTGAAAAATCAAAAATAGTGTGATCATGAAGGAGATGATGAAGCAGGGGTGAATTTGGAGTGCTAAGGGTATTAGGAGCTTAATGGGAAGCTATTGGGTGTAACCTTGTCCTTGGTTCCATGATTCTCAGCTTGATGTATCTTGTAAGCCATTTTCTCATTTGTTTTTGCAAATTACTGTTGTAGTCCTTTTTATGCTTTGATTTCTATGTTTTCATGTTTACGTGTTGTTAGTTTATCATGTTTTAATTTAATATCGGTGTTTATGTTTTGGAATTGATTGTGCTTGAATATTGCATTTTCAACATCATAACTTGATTTTTGATAATCATAGGCATAAGCTTGTGTGACTACTTGTGTATCTTGAATAAGGTCCATTTTGACACCTTGGATCCTCTGGATTTGATAAATGATGTTTACTCGGTTATATGTAATGATAAGCTCAATAAAATTTCATTTCAAGGATGTTTGGTTGTGGTAGATGAACCGAGTTCTGAGCTATGTATGGTGTTGTTCTTAGTTGATGTATGCCTTATATGTCCTTAATGACTCGGTGAAACATTAACTAAAGAGTATAGCATGGTAGAAAGTCAAAATGACTCTTGACTGTCTTATTATGAGTATTTTGAAGTTGTCACAACCTAGAATCTTGCATATGTGTTTTAATGTTGTTAAGCCTTGTTTATTTCATGTACTTGTATCATAATATAGTTTATTCAGTTTGTTAGGAATTAGAAATTCCCGGTATTAAAGAGTCGGTCACCTCAGTATTTGTATTCGTTAAGCTCGTGAGTCGTAGTTATTTTAAGTTAAGTAGTATTTAGTTAAGAAACACCGTGGAGGACGGACGGGTCTTTACCCATCGTATGCACGATCCACGCCCGATGTGTGGCGTTTATGTAAGACTATAAATACTCTCTACCTCCCAGGTAGAGTTGGAACTCATAATAATATCTTTCACTTTCTCTCACTAAGTTCCTAAACCTCTAACTTTCTCTCTCTACAGAATTCCATCTATATGCTACTTTGTGTTATGGTTTGATGTGTATGTGAAAAGTTATATCTTACAATTGGTATCAAGAGCCATGGTTAGATCATATCTTGCACATCTTTGGATTTATAGTGGTTTTAGGTGGTTTTGAGTTTGAAAAAGTTTAGTGGTTTTGCATCATTTGGTTGATTTCTTGTGTTAAAGTTTGAATTTTGTTAGTACTTTTATGTTTAGAATCATCACAAGTGTTTAGGTTTTCATTTGGTAAGTTTGAATCATCTTGGTTGGGTTGTTTTGGATTAAAAGTGATGTTTACATGGTTTTCATGCTAGCGACTTAGTTCACGGATAATCTTTCTTCGTAGCGACTTGCTTCACAAAATTGTAGCGAGTTCACGATGTTAAATCTAGCGAGTTAGATCTAGCGAGTTAAAGTACAAGTAGTGGACTCTCCACTACAGTGTAGCGACTTGTGGTAGCGACTTGGTCGATGTGAGTTGCTCTTTAGCGACTTGTGTCTCTAGCGACTTGTGTAGCGAATTGCTGCCAAAATTTAGTTAGCGACTTGGTGTGTAGCGAGTTACTACTTAGCGACTTGCTTTTCTGTTAGCGACTTGGGACTTTAGCGACTTGGGAGTGTAGCGAATTAGGTGACTTAGCGACTTGGTTGATTTTTACGAAGAGGTTTGACCAAAGTTGACTTTTTACGTCAAAACTTCAAACGGCCATAACTTTTGATCCGTAACTCCGTTTTCGTGAAATACTGTCAAAGCGACCGAACGACTGAATATTGTGAAGTTTCACGACGATGTCGTGAAACGAATTTTCGAGGCCCAAATCCTCGAAAGGAAGTTATTGAGCTTTTAAGTTTTTAGACCTAAAATTCTCCGTAAAAGCGTGCATCAACCAATCCAAATCTCAACCAATCAACATTTCACCTTTCCTACGAACAATCTAAAGTCCTATCACATAATCGTCTTTCATTGTATCATTCCATCGGTCATCTTAACACCTCTCTTGGTCATTGCTTAACGGTTTCATCTTGATTTTAGTAAAATCCCGCGAAGATTCTATTTCTCGGTTTAAATCATAGGCGTGTAAAATCCGTGCATCCTTCCACATCATGTCTTACTCTCTTGACCCGGTGATTTGAAGTGCTTAAAGCGTATGATGTTGTGGACAACAATGATAATGTATGCTACACCGAGCGATTAAAGATGATTGAATTAAGCAATGAGGATGTGAGATCTCCGTGTTCGAATCTAATGAGAGAATTGCACCAGTCAAGCTACGAATGCCATGCAAATGAAATGCGACATTGAGCCCTATCAACTACTTCATCCGCACCTCATACGGTTGTTATCCATAGTCGGGATCGAACATGTAGTGCTCTTTCATGAGGACTTACCTACATTGACAAGAAGCTTCTTTGTTGAACTTAGAGCATTTAAAGCGCAACTTACCAATGAAGAAGTTCAAAGGATGGCTCGGTCATGTACTCTTCAAGTAATCTACAAACAATTTCGACCATTCATCGATGGGGAATATTCGGTGATTCGATCAACACTTGATTGGAATTTCCTTCAAAAACATCTTGGAATGGAAATTGAGAATTCATTGAGACATTTATCCAACTCATGGATAATTTGAAAAAAGTACATTGAGGAAAGCGCACAAAAGGATGAAAAAGTGAATGAGTGTCGGTGCGGTTGAAAGATTGTTGTGATAAGTTGGGTAATGTATACGTGGAAGAATCGGGTGTTCTTGAATGCGAATGTTAGAAAACAAATAATGATGAGTCGGACAATGCTAAAATAGAATCTTCATGCTTATGTTCACAAGAGAGCGAGGTGCACCATCACAACCCGTGCAAGCTAATGCAAAGGAACGCCCATGGAAGCTTCGGATGTACCCAAGATAGAGATGCAGCCGCACAACCTTGCGTTAATGCGAGAGGAAAGTTGCATGAAAGTTTCGCAGTACCTAGGTATGCATCTTCTTCTCAAAATGATGATTATGAATTGCATGAGTACACTACATTTGTGCTGATGATTCCTTGACCATGAACTCAATGCCTATAAAGAGCGTGTTGCTATTTATGAACAACGTGCTAAGTTTGAGTGACCACTCGTGAGGTGAAATGGATAACCAAGTGAGTACGATAATTAGAAAAAGTAAGTTTAGAGAAGAAGTATTGAAACAAGAATTAAATTCCTTGCAAGAAAACTTTCAAAAGCAACTAAACAAAAACAAGAACTTCAAGAAAATGTGAAAATGCTTAGCAAGAATTTAATGCAAAGGAATCAAAACTCTTGAGAGATTTTTCTAATCTGAAAACTTTGAAAACAAACTTGAGAACAAGTTGTACATACAAGGAAACACCATTCGATCGCTCACATGGTCACCAAACATCGAGTCTTAAGCGATAAACATAGCATTCCCTTGTTGAGGAACCGAATCACGAGGTAATTAAAAGGCTAGAAATGCTCATAAGGTGCTTTATGATGGTAATGAAATCCTTAAGCCTAAGCGGAAACCTAGTTGCGTTGAGTGCAGAGGAAGATAAGAAATCGATGAAGTCACTAGGGAGAAAATTAATAAGAAGTTAGAAGATCCCGAGTGTAAAAGAATAACATAACGATTAAACCCCATAATTACACTAAAGAAAATTGGATCTCCTTGAACAAGTTTAAGCCTCGAGACTCTATTAACCCCACGAACAAGTGTTACGGAAAAAGGATTTAGATAAGCAAAAAGCGAGATAATCTTGTTGTAACGAACCCTCCCCAGGAAAATGCCTAGAGCGATGTGTATCCTCCGAATACACCAATGCATTTAGTTCCTAGAACTATTGCCACTAAAAGCAAGACCTTAATCATCAATATGTTATTCTTCAACTATTTGTCGATTTTGAGAAAACTTGTAAGAAAAGGATCACACCCATGGGATAAGCGAAGGGAAAGGGTTTTGAGCAAACAAAGAATGCTATCTAACGAGAGGTCATGCCTTTCTTTAAACTACTAAAAGATCATTTGAGAGTCTTAAAAGGGATAAATCGGATATTAAAGAAATGGAAAAGGAATTTGATGCAATGATTGTTGAGGTCGGTGATTATGAGAGAAATTAAAATATAATGAGATTGAGAGGAAAAACTTGCATACCTTTGAATGAGAATCGATTTATGAATGTATTGCTCAAGATGTGTTTTCATCGCTACAAATTGTTCCATTAATGCTTCTCAATTTCATGAATTATCATTTGCTCGAAAGTCTCCCATGATCGTGTCATTGAGCTTGAAACAACAAATTCAAAATTGCATGAGAAAATAGAACAGGATGATCATGAGAACTTGGTCAAACATTATTCTAAATTAGAAGTTGAACATCTTGCTTTGCAATTAAAACATCAACATCTCAAAGAAAATGTTAAAACCTCAAATATCAAGACATCCTCGATGCTCCCCGAGTTTGATGCGCTTTTGAAATTAGCAAGCGTGATGAACAAATTCGAGCTCATTGCCACACGATCAAAAGATTGAAAGCCCAAATTTCACAAATCAAAGGTGAAAAGAAGGATGTGTTGGTTCCCATATGCCTCCACTTTAGATTCTCGAATTTCCAACTTCAAAACATAATTGATAACTTGCAAAGGAAAATGATTGTTTTAAAGTGAAATTTCAAAGGTTAATGATCAAAACAAAGAGTTATGTGATTCATTTAAAGTTAATCATGATAAACAAATTGAAAAGATAACTTCTTTACTTAACGATATTGAGAATCAAGCGTGAGGTGAAAGGAATGTTGCGATCCCCAATTGCAAATACTACATTCCTAAGGTTTCGATTGTGATAAATATGCTATCGATATGTTATATATTCCTCCGCCCATTAGGAATAATGAACTTGCACATAAAGCATATCTCGATACCTTAAGGAAAGTTTGAAGGGTCTCAGTGAGATTGTTGAAGATGAAAGATTAGAAAAACCTTTGATAGTACTATAGCCTATGCTCGCATGGATGCCAAACGATCTCGGGAACTCTTAGAGTATGTAATTGTCACAAGTCCGAAATCTAACAATAGGCGAGATAGAATAGTTGTGCCTTGTTCTATGCCTAAAGCCAAGCATGTGACCCTTGATATGCCTTGTTCCATGTCGAAATTCAAGCAAGCAACCTTTGATGTGCCTCCTAGAATTTCGGATCCCAAGACTTCTAGGCCGGGAATGCGAAAGTAGTGAAGCCATGTAATGTTCCCATCGTTACTTCTACAGGATGTTAAGATTGACACTAAAGTTAGCGGGTCAAAACCTAGAAGCAATGCAAAGAAGGATAGGATTACGCAAACTAAAAGTGATCATGATAAGGAAGTAAAAGAACACCATAGGGACAAGAAGTTTGATTTGAACAAAAGAATCGTGTTAGTTCTAGTATTAGCTCTAAGCTATCGAAATTAATTCGAGGCCTTATGCTATCTCGCAAAACATGTAAAAATGTTTATTTTCCGGTAATCATGATAAATGTGACGTGTTATTTCCGAGATCTAAGAATCATACCCCGTTAAGAAAGTTTGGAAAGAAAAGCAGTTAAGCAATCACGAAACCTACGAGGAAGGTTTTACCAATGTAGGATTTCGGTGGAAGCCAACAGTCGAATGTTCACGAATGGCAAACCTTGCTCGTAACTAGATCCACTATCACGAGAATAGTGCTGTTAAGGTTTGGAAGCCAACTGGTAGAATAATCCCATTAAGCACAAAATGTCATTTGACTAAGTCGATGCCTCTACTAGTTCGACTCCTAGGGATAATGCCATTGCATCTAGGGTTTCTGGCGATTCAAAGACCGCTTGTGCTAACCAAAGGAATCCATCAACACGTGGGGATCCAATGTTTCCAATTCTCGGTCTTCGTACATTGTCCAAAGCAGTCGTATAAATCGTTCCTTGGTATTTGGATTCGGCGGCTCTAAACATATGATTGGGCTCTTAACAATGACGTCGTTCACATCGATTCAGCCTCGTACTTCATCATAATGGTGTCTGCAGATAACACTTCAGCCCCGTTCCTCAAAGAAAAGAAAGGTGTACGCTTGATGCGCTTTATCTTCTTAAGAAGAAATCTTCATGTTTATGACCATTCTCATCGATATTCTTCATCAACATGCTTCATGCTTTTTCCATGCGCTTGGTCATCAAGTGAACCGGACTCACGATAATTACTCTTATTCCTCTTGCTCAATATAATGAAGATGGCGACATCATGTGCTAATTTTGCGGGGAGAAGTGTGAATAGAATACATTTGGATGATAATCACTTGGTTAATCAAGAATGGCATCTCGTATGCAATTCTTGAGGGAGAAGAAGTGTGAATTTTTGCATGGTTGGTGATATTTGAGAATATATGGTCAAACGGCTCCGAACCCATGTAAGAACCGAGATTCTTATCGGATCATCTTCACATGTAGTTTCTTCTAAGAGCCGTTGGGTTGACATCTTCACACGGCTGATATGATTAAATGACAAAGTGCTTCTAGTTCTTTGGTGATTTCTTTGATGAACATCCTTCATTCTTGTTTGATTGGGAGGGACTTTAATTAAGGGATTTGCTATTTACAAGTTAGCAGGAATGCCTTTGGTGTGAAGAAGATGTTAACTGTCTATTTCCCCATTCGGATAATCTTGAAGAAGGTCGAGTCTACGGTCTAATCTACATTTGAAGGCTACATGATTAGAAGACTAAAGGCAATTGCATTTGATGATCTAAAGACTTCTTCTTAATCCGGTGAGAAGAACACTTGAAAATCTTCGTCGGTTTAGGGAGAGCACTAATTGGGGAGATTGAAAAGCCAAATTTAATCCCAATTAGACTTGCTCGATTCTTTAGCAATGATTCATTGCTTGATTTTTGATGACACTCCTCCAACGCTTAATGCTTCAATTACTAAGGATAAATGGGATTCATTGGTTCAAGATATGTTTGATGAGTACTTCCAACCTCCAACGAATGTTGATCATCTAGTTTCTGAAGCTCATGCTCTGGTTCCTACTGACTCAACTGGTTCACCATCTAAGAAGTACTTCTTGGAATTCTCAAGAAACCTTATCTCCAGTTACTCCTCAAGGCGTTGTTAATGACTATTAATGTAGTTGCACTCATGAATAGTGATCCGTTCTTTGGTATTCCTTTGCCAAATCTTCACGGATCATTGTTTCATTGTTCTTTCCTAAATGTGCACTCTGTAAATCAACCACATGAACATTAAGGAAAATGACTTCCTCATCCGCTCAAGGATATTATTGGTGAGTCTTCCAGATCAGTCTCTACATGAATACTTTTAGGAAGATGGCATTGATGTTGAGGAATCATTTGTTCTGGTTCATTCAGTGGATCAATATACACCCGATTGTATGTTTATTCACGTGTTGGGCATATGACACAAGTTGATGACTTCAGAGTTAATCATTTATCACTTATTTGAGACTGAAGTTGACTTTCAACAAAGGCGTGTTCTTATTTGATAACTTGCTCGGGCTTAAGATTTTGAGTTGAAGACTTGGGTTATCTAGTTACCGGTGATCGGGGTGGTTGGTTGAAGACCGTTAACTATCACTATTAGGAGTTACGTTGCTTTACTCGATGTCACATGCGAGATGGCGATGTGGATAATCTCAAGAGGTGTTAATATCTCATACTTTGTTTGAGTAGTGAGTACTTAGAGATCTGCTTGAAGCATAGATTCTCGACACCGTTCTTCCATCATTAAGTGCAAGCTCAAGACACAAATGTGGGGAATCCGACTTCACTTTCAAGTTTGGTATATCGGGTATTCTTCAACAGTGGTCACCTCAAATTGTCTACATGTGGGTTGATAAAGATAGTCAGAGAGAGTTTTTGTAGCAGTTGATTCTCACAGGATTCAGTAGAGCTAATTGTTTGTTCTTCTCTATTTCAAGAGTATTTGGCATGTATAATGTGTTGCTGATTATGAGGTATCAAAACCATTTGGGGGAAGGATATATTATTCCAACTATTTGGGGGAAGGATGTATTATTCCAACTATTTGGCGGAAGTGGTCTCTGGAGACCTTTGGTATATGTTACTTGATTCGGTTGGAAGAAATGTGAGAAGAATATTTGGAGCGTGAGATGATCTTTATCGACATCTTTATACGGTTTATGATAAAGTGCTTTGGTTATTGACTCATGTACACAAGGTAATGATGATTTCGATGAGATCGCAACCATCAATGGAGAGATATGTGTACATCAAGGATGCACAACATGTTCACTTATTCGAGCTAATTCACAGAATGATTAGTGACTCAACATGTTACATGGATGTCATCGTCTCTAACCGTGTTGGGTACATGTGTACATTATGTGCTGATTGGTTATATGCTAGATAACTAGAATGCACTTGGTATAATGAAGATGTTGATATATTGTTCCCCTAAATTGACAACTTGTCAATCTCGAAGAGTAAGGTGTACATCGGGATGCACAACGAGTTCATGTGATCGGTCGAATCGGTTAATCCGGTTTGATAACCATTGAGACGATCAATGTTTCAACTTGTTACTTGGTGTTCTCGTGTTCCTCGGGTCTGAGCTTCAATCAATGAGACCGCGTTGTATTCAACTCTACTTCTTAGGAAATGGTCTTTATTCGATGTTTGTCGGTTTGGGGAAGCTACCAAAGATTCAAATTGAGAAGGCTCATGTCCGAGACGATTTTCTTAGAAGCCTCGAATGCTTTGGTGACGAAAGTTTAAGAGATGTTGATTCCTTTCTTCTACAACGTCTTGAGCGATATCTTTATCTCGGTACTCATTTCATCATTCTCTTAAACTAATTTATCTCTTGTAAATATTTTTGAAAAACAAAATACAAAATTATAAAACTCTCAAAAATCAAATAGAAAATTATAAAACTTTCAAAATCCATAAAAATTTGAAAAATTCGAAAAATCTTCAAAAAAATATTGTCATTTTGTCATGTTTCTCTTGATTCGATAATATCTACGGTCTTGATGTTGTCATTCAAAGAATGACACGGGACTTTAGATGTTGGTCGAATTTTTTTTGAAAAAAAAAAAAAATCAAAAAAATCAAAAAAAATATTTTTGGGAGAAAGAGAAAAATGGTTTATTGTCATTTTCAGGCAATAACCC
This sequence comes from Chrysanthemum lavandulifolium, assembly GCA_022545495.1. Lineage (NCBI taxonomy): Eukaryota > Viridiplantae > Streptophyta > Magnoliopsida > Asterales > Asteraceae > Chrysanthemum > Chrysanthemum lavandulifolium. Next base: position 31,368,579 of record CM040239.1, on the reverse strand, counting down.
GGTTTTAAAAGAAAGAACAGAGCCATGTTGTATCATGTTTTCAAAATTTCATGCTCTGATTCTATAAACTCTTATCTGCTGAAAACCAAATGCTTTGAATATAACTCGGTTTCTATTTTTGATAATCATCAGGACTTATTTGTCAAAATCTCTATCTCTCAATCAACAACCTATGTCATTGATTGAGGGGGAGAATGATTTCAATTAAATTAAAAAGTTATTTGGCATTAAATTGTTTTCAAAAGATGTACATGCATGTTTTATCAATGGAGTTTAAAGTCTTAAAATCCGATCATTATCTGTTAAGAAGCTTTCATAATCAAGTCACATTTCTCCTTAAAAGCTTTCAAAATCAATTTAAATCTATAAGAGATCACAAATCTCAAATGATTTGATAATTGTGATCGGGGAGAATGTTGGATTTAAACGATAATTGGTAAATGGTTTTATAAGGATGTACATCTTCCTTCTCACATGTGACAAAGCGATTTCAATTTTTCAATGCACATGTTGAGGGGAGCACCTATCTTAAAACCCATGATTTGAAACGTGATCATTTATCCCAATGTGCGGGTTCCTCTAGTATGTGCAAAACTCTTTTCAAACCTCGAGGCACATATTGAGGGGAGCGAATTTATGGAAACCTCATCCTTCCGGAAATGCTATTTCTACTTGACTTGTTGAGGGAAGTGATGTTGATATCTTTTAGAAAATGGTAATCAAAGAAGTTAATTCTTTCTCTTGCCTCCGTGTGCAAAACATTTTCAAATATTTGATGCACATGTTGAGGGGGAGCACTTATTCTAAAAATATCAAAAACAATTTCAGGTACAAAATGCTTTGATAATATATCACAAGTATTTGAATTGTTTTTCAAATGGTTTTTCAATTGGATCCAATGGCAGATGAACAATACCAAATAGACCGACCAACTTTACTCTATGTGCGGTGATATAAGGATGATAAGGTTAGGTATTGGTTCCCATGATCCGCCCGAGCCGGAGGGATCTACCGAGGACAATCCACTAGTTAGTGTAGAAGTCCTTAGGTATAATGATAAAAGGAGAAAAATGAGATAAGGGAAGAGTGCGGACTAAGGCGAGCTAATCTTGGAATAAACCCAACAAGGTTCTAGTTATGAAGTCTCGGTAAGCTTCAAGTGGTTGAAGAATTAAAAGAATTGAATGAGAAAGGGTGAAAACAAATAGCCTCCATTTATTCAACCTTAGAGGCGTAAACCGGTTCAATTCATATACTACTTGATGGTAACATCGGTATTGAAGACAAGGCGTCATGGACCCAAAGGACGACCGCACTTCAACTTTCCAAACCACTCAAGTTCCTCTTAAAGGGCTTGTTTCATTCTCACGGGAACCGACATTATCTATCGACTCTCTTAGAGATTGTTGATATTGAAGAAGGAGACCTCTCCTAGTCTCGGCATAGGATCCAAATATGCACAAATTGAGTCTAGAGCCACGAGATCATCAATAAATCTCATTAGGACACTTTCAATGAAGACTCTGTTTCACACAATGTGGAAGAGAGATTATATCTTGAGTCCTCGCATTATCCTTGTGGTATTGCGAACATCCGAGTGATGTGTTTACACACTCACAATGAAGATGGAAAGCCTTACGAGCCAACATCTAACAAGCTCACGGTAGGTGGCATGTGAGATCTATTTTATGGATCAACCATGTGACAACCGAGCAGAAACAATGGGGCGATTCAACTTCTTGAATCAATCACGTTCGAGTTTGGGATTAGCGGATACCTTTGAAAAACCGGTCTTTGTGCTTAACAAACTTTTCTTTAGCACATCGACCGTGTACTCATTGTTCAAATCAAAAGGTGTTTTATGATTGATAATTGATTTTCAATAAAACCTTCGTTGTATTGCAAAAACAATTTCTATTGAAACTATACACGATTGATTTTCAAATCCTTTTCATCAATCGGTGGACTTAAAATTATTTGGTTCACTCACTCGTGTTGTCTTCTTTGAGGCGTTCGGTTTGAGAACGCCTAGAGCGGTGCGAAACCACATCAAGGAGATTCTTAGAATCCTACACGATCACGAGCGGTACATGTCTTGATCAGCGAGGCAGTGGGCGTGTACCTCAATTCAACGAAAGTGATCAAAGACACTTCGTGCGATTCAATACTAAGCATTGTATGCAGTGATCGCCCGACGTTTGCGGTGATCGGAATGAAGCGGTCAATCCATAGCCGCATGCTCACTTAACACCTTCATCTCAAAAGAAATCATGATTAGTGCATCAATGACTCGATATTTTCACTCCATGCTTCGCTTCGCTCATCGCCAATATCATGAATCAACTAAAGCTTCCGCTTACTCGATGTGAAGATTTCATGATCCGAATGTGAGCATGTCGGTCCTAAAGTCACAACATCACATAATACCAACACCACAAAGGATGTGTCGAGATTGTTGATAGTCGATGATCTCAAAATATGGCTCAAAATTATTATCACGTGGATCGGTAAAGACCTCCACTTGAAGTAACCAAACATGCAATGTGAAGAATCAATGACTACGAGCTTAGGAGCTAAGGACTACATCAAGAATGCAAGATCAATTGTTAATGTATTATCTATTTGTATTCAATGTAATTTTGGTACATGATTGAGGTGACCTCCATAGGGAGATTGTTAGGAATTAGAAATTCCGGTATTAAAGAGTCGGTCACCTCAGTATTTGTATTCGTTAAAAGCTCGTGAGTCGTAGTTATTTTAAGTTAAGTAGTATTTAGTTAAGAAACACCGTGGAGGACGGACGGGTCTTTACCCACTGTATGCACGATCCACGACCGATGTGTGGCGTTTATGTAAGACTATAAATACTCTCTACCTCCCAAGGTAGAGTTGAACTCATAATAATATCTTTCACTTTCTCTCACTAAGTTCCCTAAACCTCTAACTTTCTCTCTAGAATTCCATCTATATGCTACTTTGTGTTATGGTTTGATGTGTATGTGAAAAGTTATATCTTACACAGTTGTTAAATTCAGATCAAAGTTGATCAAAGTCAACTTTGATCATAAACTCAAAAAGTCAAATTTTCAATTAAGTCGTTTTTGAATAAACTTAGTAATTTTATTGTGCCTTTGTTATTTAATCTCTAGTTCTGTGTTTTTAATATGTTTTAGTTCTGTTGCTAAGTTAGCTTACTGTATTTTTGTTAATGTCTAGATGTCATGTTTACTAGCTTAATTTGTAGCTTATTGATGCCTAGTTTTGCCTCGCACCACAGTTTTAGGTGTCAAGTTCACAAGCTTGCAAAAGCTTGTGAAGTTAATATAACTTGTGTACTTGGCTTATTTGTGTTGCCTATGTGGTCCTTTTATCATATATCCCTTGTTTTTATATTTTTAGCTTAATTAGATAGCTTAATCATTCTCTCCTTTTGTCCCATCTTACTCCTTCCAATTGAAGCAAGCGGTGGAAGTTGAGTTGTTCTCCAAGTCCATGAAAAGTTCCCACTAAGCTTGAGCTTGTGATATTTGGCTTCTTGAGAGGCTATCCGGTCATACTCGATGTCTCGGTGTTGGTTGAGCTTTCATGAGCTTATTTGATAAGTCTATAGAGCTTGTTGTTTGCCCACTCACTTGCAGTTCAACTGTTTGAACTTGCACCATTTCCTTGACTCTAATAAGCTCATTTAAGGTTATAAGCTTGTGTGGTTTAGCTTTTGTGAAGCTCATCCACCCAACTTAGTAATCCTATGCTTAATTTTCACCTTGCGACCTATTAAGTAGGTGCAAGTAGATTTAACTTATCACCACTTCACCGAGCATACTAAATGTTCAAGATAATCACTATATTTCATAAGCTCTCAAAAGCTTATCTGTTGGACTTAGCTTGTGAAATTAGTTTCTTTTAGAAGCTAACCAACCAGTTAAGAGGTTCCAATGTTTTAATTCCATATTGTAGCTTAACGACTGAAATTTTGCATATAGCTTCTGCTTTGTCCCAATACTCGGTTGATCTTGAGTCGACTCAAGCGACGATGATTTGGTGTCATCTTCATAAGCTCACCAAAAGCTCTATAGTTGTCCATAGCTTGTGATTCTTGGCTTTTGGAAAGTCAACGGCTCATCTTGACACCTCAAGGCTTGCTTTGAGGTTTTGAGCTTATTTGCTTCGTTTAAGTTACCCATAAACATGGCTGCAGGCCTGTTTGGTTGAGTAGTAGAATCATAAGTGCTTATTTGCTTATTTTGAGCTTATAAGTCAATTCCTATGCATAAGCTAGTATATTCTTATATATTATACTTGTACAAATATATTTTATACTTCACTTTTAAGTATGGAGCTTATTCTGGTTCTTTGATGCCTCCATTCCATCCAAGTCAAGCCTTTGGCTTGTTGTCTAAACTCATAAGCTCGTGTTTATAAGCCCTTCTCGATGCTTATCTTTGTTCATATACACCTATTATACCTGTACATATATACTTTTACCTTTTGTTTCCTTTGTATAGCTTTTCCAAGCTTATTTTTAGCTTGAGTTCCAACAGTCAAGCCAAAAGCTTAACTGTTGGACTCATAAGCTCATGTATAGCTTATTTATAGTTTTTTTTAAGTTTCTTTTCTTCTAACTTGTATAATATCTGTATATAGTCTAGTACTTAAAACAGAAACTCCAAAACCCAAGCTTTAACCACATGTAGTAGCTTCTGTTTAGGAGCTTTAGGCTTAATATGCCAACTGTTAAGGAAATAAGCTCCCACAGAGCTTATTTCCAAGTTTTGAAAAAGTTGATTTTGTTAAAGTTTCTTATATATAGCTTATAAGTAGTTTTGCAAAAGAAAAAATCAAAAATAAAATAAAGTGCAAAAGGTTGTGTGTTGGATTGAACTAGGTTCCCTTGGTGACAAGTTCAACGCATAACCCACCTAGGCTAGCTCACTTCTCGGTTTGTTTTGCACATTTTATTTCTTATAGTAGTAACATTTTTTTTAGTTTCAGATTTTTATTTATTCATTTATTTTTATCAAATAATAATAGTTTTTAGTAATTAATAATAGTAAATAATATATAATAAATAGAATAATTATGTAATAAATACATTTTCTGTTTCTTAAATCATTTTATTATATTTTAGATTTTTCAGATTCTTTATTTTATTTATTTAAGTTAATTTTAGATTTTCTTGTTATTTAGTTCTTTATTAAATACATTTAATTCATTTTTAATTTATATTAATTAATTTAATAGAATAAAAATTTATTTTAATTTTCTAATAATTTTCTTATCTTTTAGGATTCTAAAATATAATTTTCACATTTGTGGGAGTTGTATTGGGTGAATTCACGTTTTTATTTTGTACGTTTACATAAAATTCGATGGCGTAAATTTTTAGATTTTAATCGTTAAACAATTGTAAAAATAAATTAAAATGACTTCAAAATTTTTATAGGTTTTAATTTCTTAGTATAATAATTATTTTCCCTTTCCTGTTTTATTTTGTTTCATTTGTGTAATTATTATATACATGTATATGTTTTATTTTTCTTTAGATTTTCTTAACTTTTATATAATTTGTAAATTATAGTTAAATATTTAAATTATATTTAATTTGCATTTAAGTCGCTAAGACATGCAAATCCCTACTATAGTTATAATTGTTTTGTTTTTATACGTTTACGTTTTAGTTAAACGTACGTTTGTTTATCTTTTAAGTTTTTAGGTTTCTGATTGTACGTTTCTTAATTGAACTAGCTGTGACAGAGCTATTACTATTCACATTCAATGTTAGTCAATCAGATTCCTGTTTTTTGTATATTCTATATCATTCTAGCAAATCACAAGTCATTGTATTCAGGATATCACGCCTCACCAGGACATAAACGATCCAAGGATATTTAATCCTTGGTAAACAAGCATTCTCTCCCGGGCTGTCGCCCTTTTATCATCTGTTACGGTTGACCGTTCATAAGCGGTTGGTAAATGTGACGGAGAAATAAAAGAGGGTAGTTCGGGAGGAATCAAATTTTGCCAAAGACTACACAAAAAAACTAAAAATTCGGATTCTATATATAAGATTACACATGCGGCGGCGTCACCTTTGATTTGTGGCAGGTCGGTCGCCATCATTAGGGTTTCGTCTTGGCCACGTTAGTCTTGCGGCGTCACCTTATGCTTGTGACGCGTCCCTTTAGTCTCGATGTCGTCGGATCAAATCTAGGCCGTCGAGTTGCGGCGCCTACTCTTTTAAAACACAAGCCCCACTTGTAAATGAGCAATTTGACTCTTGAGCCATCACAAAGTTGTCAAGCGGCGTCGCGAGATAACACTGACGCCGTCCCTTGGTTCAAGCGACTGAGTGTCTCGATTCTTGACTTTGGTCATTTTCTTCGTATATTCGTACCTTTTCGTCCGAATAAGTGTCATTCCAGCATTTTGCCTTCAAGATACCTAAAAAGTGAAAATGAACGATATTAAGTAATAACGGATACAAAAGTGATCAAATAAGGGCTTAAACGACCCCTCAAAAAGGTACATTTTAAAACCTTATCACCTCCTACCGTTCTTCAATCCACAATATAATTTGTATCAAATTCCAAGCATTTGGTTAATCTTGTTTAAAGGCAAAATATTAGCGAGACCCTTGACTTGCTATTTAAAATGCGAAAACACACCACACTAAATTAGATTAGATGATTTCCTTGCAACGTTTCCCACTGACAACGAAAAGCCTTATTAAACTTTATATACGTAAGATGCTACAATTGACCCGCGACTAAATTTTTTTAGCCATTCATTGTGACCCTTCTCAATTTACTTGTAGATTTATAATTTGCAATAACTAAATTTTCTCAATTTACTCAATCCCAAATAACCGCCTGTGTGCATACCAATGCTAAGCATTATGCAAAATTAGTATTAGGATGTACCTTCGGATAGCCTGATTGCATTAACGTTGAAGCGCCTTGAACTCCTTCCACTTTGTCCCGATAACAGCATTAAGATCCCAACGCTTCTCCTCCACCTTCTTCTTGAATTTCGCATTTTCCGCACAAATCATATTCCAGTGAATGAGAAATTTTTTAGCAATTTGTAGTCTACATCATGACTTTGGGTTCAGAATCCTACTTTTTAAATGCAAATTCAGTACTTATTTTTTGCTGATTTAAGGGTGTTTGTTTTAGCTTTATCACTTTAGACATAAATGAACAGGAAGCTTTATGCACTTTAGACATAAACGAACATGAAGCTTTATGCACTTTATACATAAATGAACAGGGCGGGTATTTTTGTTTGTCAAGAGGCTATCACCTAGTCTAAAACAATATTTAACATAAGAAATATCATACATTAAATCAATGCCCATATGAAAAAACAAAACTATAGACAGCCACATAAGATCATTGATATTGATAAATGATGAGGGTTCACTATAGGTGATCTTTAGGACTAAGCGACCGCTACATGTCCTTATACTATGAAAAAGACACACCTGAAGATTTTTTTTCGAGCCGCGTAGATGAAACATACCAGGATCTTAAATATACCGCCTATGAACCAAAGGCCCATGAAAAACAGGCTCAGAAAATTGGTCGTAAGATTACTTTTTTAATGACGGTCAATAAAATATAATGGTTTCAACATTCCACCATGTATAATATCTCAGCTATAACGCAACCCATGTAAATTCAGCATTTCCTAATTAATATGCATGGTATCAACCTGATAAGCACACGAAGGTAGCAAAGCTATTGCTCGGCAACCCCCAACAACACCAGCCGTCGACTTAAGGCCAAAAATATCAGGCTCAACCAGGGAAGTAACCCGGAAAAATAGGGTACATCCGGCATAGCTGCAAACCAAATAGGTTGCCATGCCAAGTTCCGGACAACCTCAGTTTTTCCGGAGCCCATATAAAGTCATCATTGCCTCATTAGTATTGATGCCAACAACCTTCTATCGAATCAAGTCCAATAAGATTAGGGTGACAGAGGGAACTAAACCGGAAAAAGCAGTGGTACATCCGCATGGTGCAGGACAAATAGGTTGCCATGCCAAGTTCCGGACAACCTCAGCTTTTCCATAGCCCATATAAACTCAGCATTGCCTAATCAGTATTGATGCCAACAACCTGATAAGCACACAAAGCAAGCAAAGGCATCAAGCTGATAAGGCAAAAAAGGGCAAAAGTATCACTTATCAACCCATCAACAACACATGCTATCGAATCAAGTCCACAAATATTAGGGTGGCACAGGGAACTAAATCGGAAAAACAGGGTACATCCGGCATGGCTGCAGACCAAATAGGTTGCCACACCAAGTTTCGTAGAATCTCAGCCCCTCAAATTCATATATTTGTATGTGATTTTATAGATGGGAACATGTTGAAACCATTATATTTTATACAGCAAGTTCCAAACAATCACAGCACCCTGAAGTTCATATATTGTTATAATCTAACTATGGTTAGAAAAAATCATGGATCAAAGCACAAAGAAATCATAAGAAAAATGCGGGTAACCCCAAAAACCATCAAGTTGGGAAGAAACTTTCTTTATCCCAACTCTATTTTAATCACAAACAAAACTAAATAACAGTTTTCAGAAACATCAAAAACTATAGACCCTGAAACATAAGAACATAAACCCTGTTTGTTTGAACCTTTTTGACGATAAGAAATAGTCACCAACACCAGCTGGAACCAAATACCATTCAATCAACCATCCACAGATTGCACCCTAAAACCGTAAGCACCACCACCACGATGAAATTGAAACCCATTAGACTTGAAGTTAGTTAAACCCCCAAACGGTGTTATCACTACCAGATAGAGATCAAAAGTGGTAGAACAGGTAAGCAACATCTGTTTTTAGAGAGAGGCGGTGACTGGAAGCAACGTTTGTGAAGCAGGCACGTGTACACAACCCCTTCATACACTAATAGGCAAATCAAAGCCCATGAGAAAGAGGCCAAAAAAACGGGCCAACACATACCCACTTCTTAAATGTGTGAATAAATCTAATGTAAGGAATAAAATAAAATGGTTTCAACATGCTCCCATACATTATATATATATATATATATATATATATATATATATATATATATATATATATATATATATATATATATATATATATATATATATATATATATATATATATATATATAAAATAGTATATGAGTTTGGGCTCATACACTATTTATCGGAGGCCAACCTTTTTCATAATAGTGTATGAGCTTGGGCTTGTATTTTTTATTAAATGTTCAGGTTTGAGCTCATTGTTTGCTCAATTATTTTATATAAACCTAAATACATGATATGAGTAGTTCGTAAGATTTTCGACTTGCATACCCATCTTTTATATCTCTAGAGTCTAGATTGAATATGAGGTTAACCATGTTTGTTTTGAGGTTATTAGACTTAGAATACACACAGCGGAAGACTTTATATAATTACAATTAATTAACTGAAAAATAAATGCGTAACATACCTCTTGCAAATATGCTAGATCTCTTCAATAAAAGTGACAAAGTGGTTTAACGAGTTATCCCTTACCGTTTTATAACTCAAACCAATTGATGTAACAATAGTGCGTTACACCACGTTCTTGTATACATGAATTAACAAATGAATTAAAGAGATTGCTAGATCTACAAAACTTGTTTTAGAAAAGTTAACCCTAAACGCTCACCCTTGGTTTGTTTATATAGTGATAGAAAATCTTAGGGAACAAGTTAGGGTTTGGGTTGAAAACCCTTCCCTATGGCCGGCCACCTAGAGCCCAAGGGACACCTAAATCTTTTCCTATTTTAGATTTTTCACTACTAGTCATTCTCTTTACATTTAACGACCGTTTGTCATTTTCCGTTAAATGCTTAACGATCGTTAGTCGGTTTTGTCTAATAATTAATCATAATCATTTTACATTAATTATTTAACTTTAATTCTCATTTGTAATGTGTGAAATTCCGTGGTCACGAGTTCGAATCCGGACATACACGTTTATAAATATATACTTTTTTTGGGTAAAGGGGAGTAATCCTGCACTCTGGTAAATATATTAACCAAATAAACGTTTAAGTACAATGGATATGAGTGAAGTCTCATATCTCATCCCGTTACATAGGCATAAAGCTTACATAACAAGATACTTCCTAGTTTCTGATAACGCTACACACGTCGTTCGGGGTCAAAGGAACTTCCTTTTCTTCGAGCAAGTTTTATAACACCCTAGGCAGTGAACCTAATCGTTGTAGTGTAGTAATTAGGGTAAGCCACGGGTATTGATATCGCTCTCTAGGGAAATAGGAATGCTAGTAGGGAGTTACTACGCTAAGGTTAAGGTTGAGGAAGATTATTTTTATCATTTTATTTTTATGAAAAATGGAAAGGTGCAATTTCGGGTATTGGATTTGGGGGTTGGTATTTCTACCGATTACTCTACTATTATCTAATTATCTAAACTAAGGTTGTGGGAGTCTATGTCTAATTAACGTGTGTTCGTATGATAGTTTAAAGATGTGTTTACTTAGTTTGTATTACTCCTTAATTATCTCCTATTGATGGTTGAGTGTCACGTCTTATTCTAGTTGCGTTGTGTGTCTAAAGTTGTAGGGTATCGTTTCTCCTAACTCTTGAACTTACCAAAGGGTCTTGTCTACAAACCCACTAGAGATTATAGACTCTACTCTAAGGCGCTCTTTGGATGGTTTAGCCTACAATTACTCGGGGTAATTATACTCTAAGGTTCACAAAGATGAATCAAGCATTAAGTACACAACGAATGACCTATTGCATTACTAGATCATTAATCAACTAAGATAAGAAACAACCAATCAATATTTAATAATTAAGTTTCATACTTCCTAAGCAAACACACAAATAAATTAGCGGACATGGAGAACATGCAAGCATACACACAAATAATCAAAGACATAATTGAATTAATGAAGTAAAGACTTATCTTGGTGTAAGATAGGGTTTAAAACCTAAAATCTTGTACAAGACACCTTAGGTTCGGTTTAGGTTTTACTCCAAAGACTCTCCACACAAAGGCGAAAAATTCGGATTCTATATAAGATTACAATTGCGACCGCGTGCTTATGTTTAGTGACGCGTGTGTCGCCGCCATTAGGGTTTCGTCTTGGCCACGTTAACCTTGACGGCGTCACCTTATGTCCTTGCGCCGTCCTCTTGACTTCGGCGTCGTCTGGATTGCATCTAGGCCGTCGAGTAGCGACGGCCTACTCTTTCACAACTAGGCGCGTCTCTTGAAAACCACGAGTTTTGGGTTACGGCCGTCACAATAATTTTGGGACGGCGTAATAGCTCTTTTGACGCCGTCGCCTTCTACTTCGAAAGCTGTGAGTGTCTCGATTTCGACTTTGGCCATTTTCTTCATATATTCGCCTTTTCGTCCAAATAAGTGCCATTCCGACATTTTGTCTTCACGAGACCTAAAAGTGAAAAGGCGATATTAAGCAATAACGGATACAAAAGTGATCAAATAAGGACTTAAACGACCCTCAAAATGGTACCTTTAAAACCTTATCAAATATCCCTACACTTGTTATTTGTTTGTCCTCAAGCAAATGTGCTTTTAGCCAATTAATTTATAAGTTAGGGGTCATGAAGCATTAATTCAAAATGGTCCACAACACATATAAGCCCATGAAAGTCATAACAAGCACGGAAATTACATACTAGCACCTCATGGGGTGTTTGGATACTCGCATCTCTCGGGTATATATGAAATATAACAATATAGGAAATGGAAGATAAACACTCATTAACCGGTCCTAGTACATAGATTACCATAGGCTTGAGAATAGATCAAACCTCCATCGCTTTGGCGTAGCACCTAGGAAAGACTATCAAAGAGGTCTTTTAAAGGGTTGTAATGTTAGGCTTACGGTAGGAAATAAGGGTTTGGTGGGATAGGCTATTTAGTGGTGGCAAGTCAAAATCTCTATGTTCTGCATATGAAGAATGGCGTTGCTAAGCCAAGACTCGACACTCTAAACTCTAGATAACTGAATAAACAAACATAAATTTAAAGGATAGATGTAGGATGGTAGCAGTATGTTTTTTTTTTTATCACTCTATTTTTTTTTTTTTCTCTTTTTTTCGATTTTTTTTTTTCATACACTTTTACTCTACCATCCTCTGTGATAACATCAAAATACTAGGGTTCTGGGCATATCCCTACACTTGAGTTTTATTACTCTAACACTAATTTGACCCGATTTGAAAAGATCAAAACACTTGGGGTACATTATTATGCAAACAAAGGGAATTTGAATTTTAATGTTCCCTTCCGTCATTTCATAAACTTTAACTTTTCCCATGAATCCCATCATCCCAAAATGTATACAAAGGATATGACTCGACTTAGCAACTTATGCAAGCAACTAGATAATTGAACTAAGGGTCTAGGGTGATAACAAACATTTGCACTAAAGTGAGTGCATAAGGGGTAGGCTAAAGGCGATTTGGGTGTATATTTGGGGTGAGGTGTAAACAATGCTCTTCATTGATATTCGGAAAAACCAAACATCACGAGAACCGCGAATAGGATAGGCTCGAGGGGTTAACTAGGGGTATCGTGTACTAAAGATGAGTACAACGCAAAGGGTGTGGGGAATTACTCAACCATAGTGGAAGAAGTAATTATATTACGGTATCGAACAAGGGTTATCCTAATGCCTCTTATCATTTAGTTATTCCTAACTACACAAGTGTAGCCTCACTTGCGATCTCGGAATGCATCACAAAACAAGTTCTAGAATCTAATATACTACCGGTTCACACTCTAAGCATTAAAGATGAATGCTTTTAATTCCTACTAATCTAAGGCGATCCTCGCATTTGGGTGGAATTTGGGTGGTAAGGGTTTTGTGCTAGTCATGCAACTTCCTATCCGTGAGGCGCTTTTGTTAAGACTAATGGCCCACTCCTATATGTCATGAAAAATTTTAAATTTGGTGCCAAAATTACCCTAACCGGCATTTTCTCATGGTTTATTACACAATCACAATTGGACAAAGCAAATAGTCAAGGATAAGCATAGTTTCAAAGTTCCGTTTTATTTTCCTCCTACACTTAAACCGAACATTGTCCCCAATGTTCCCAGAAATATCAAAGTTATGATAAAGAAGGTAATTAAAGCGAAGAAACTAATACTCCCGATTAGCTCGGTAGGATCCGTGTAAAGTGGTGGTTAAATTCTTTTCAAGAAGAATTATTGCGTGAAAAGCTCCTTCCAATCTTATGTAACTTCTTCGACAAACTAAACCTGCACACTTGAAGAAAACAAACGAAACATTCGCGTAAAATCGGCGGTAATAATATATATAAGACTCGATTTAAACTAGATATAATGCTTGTGGAATGGATATTTACTGAATTTCTAAGAAAATTAAGACACGAAAAATTCCAAAAATTTATAAGTAGCTCGAAAAGCGAGAAAAAGTAATCTAATGTTTTACTCCTTCACAGCGTCGTCGGTTGCAATCTGACGCCGTCAAAGTTATCACGACAAAAAGCGGTGCGATTTTACGAAAAAAATTCGGAAAGTTTACATCTTTAGAATCGGAAAATTTACGCAAAACATCCATTATGACTCGATACAAGCATTTGACTCGAACAAACAAACATAATATCTTTTAATTAATTGTTATTCTCATGTTTACGTTTCTTTTGAAAACGTGTGTAATCCTCCTACACTTATCCCTTATGTAAAATACCTTTATATGCAATTAAGGCGAAGTTAAAAACAAAATAAATCATTTTACAAATTTAAACATGAGGATAAACAATTAATAAAAGATATATGACACGACAAGCAAAAATTAAGCATGGGTTGCCTCCCACAGCGCTTTTCTTTATTAAAGAGTCTTGTAGCTAGACTCGTGAGTCGTGCTCTCGTTTCCTCACCACCGCCCTCTTGACGGCCTCTAATGGGGATTCCATGTTGTAGAAGTGCCTAAAATGCGCTTCTCTAAGAGTTCATCCTCTCCCCAATCGGTCCTGTATTCGGTCCTAGGCTCAGCGGTCCTTGTAGAATCCGAAAATCTTAGCCATAACATAATCAACACCTTTCTCCCTATCCTCATCATTCCTATAATAGACCGATAGTTTAAGTTCCTTTTCATCATTAGAGTGATGAAAACTTCTCAATCTTAAGCGGCATTTGGTAAGCTATGTCATCGGTCTTATTCTTGAATCGCACTACTCTAATGAGGGTCATAGGTCATCCGGTGCTTTCTATGAAAGGTTTTCCTAGAATAACATGGGACAAGCTAGGGTCTATGGCGTGCTAATATCATCCACAATTATGAAGTCCGTAGGAAGCGTGAAACTACCTACATAAGCGGGCAATCCCTTAACTCTACCAAGAAAATTGCAACTAACATTAGGATCATTGGGGTCTTGCCTGGTTGGAATAGGCTTCTTCAATATCCAATTGTAGTAGGTGCTAGTCATTATGTTGATTGGGGACTTGCGATCAATGTAGCTTTTGCCACAAAAGGTGTCCTATGACACATGGTATGTTAAGATTCCAAGGGTTCCCAAACTTAATTCGAGGACTTTTCCTAACATACATGTGACGGAGGTCACGCACTAAGTGAGGGTGGCGAGATAGTTCTTCTTCCGTAGGAAATTTGTTGAAATAGTCAATGTCTACTTCATCTACTTCCTCGGTGTTTCCTCATCCACAGTGTATAGTCCTCTTCGTCATTTGTTTCATCGGGTTCAACTAAAGGCGATGGTATTGACGAATTGGACATACTTTAGCTTGCTTGGATCCTTAATCTCTATGCACGAAGGCTCGGGAGTTGAGATAGCACTAACCTTCTTATCACTAGCTATGGCTTTCAAAAGGTTGTCTATTTTCCTATCCATCTCGGCTTGTTGGTTATTAAAGCGGTCCGAGAGCTTAGCCATTTGGGTTTCTTGGGATGCAACTAGGTTTTGCAACATCCTTGATGTTTTGTTGGTTAGGACCGTTAGGTGGGGGCCATGAGAAATCATTAGAAGTGAATTCTTTGGTTTGTCCCCAATAAAAGTCGGGCTTGTTTTCCATGCTTCACGGGTTTCATTGAAATTCCTAGGTCCGGTGTTGTAGGAATCTTCCTCCCGCTCCATTAATGCGAGGATGCGTAGTCAGCGAAGCGTGTTCGGGATCGGTGCTAGTCGCGTGTTATGAGGATCACAAAGCGGCTCGCACGAGGAAGAAGCCTTGTTCACATGGTGTGAAGATTTAGGATTTTCGTAGGAACTCATGAGGAATTTAACTTGATCTTCACGGGGTCATCCCAACTTCGTTGTCATAGAGGCGAGGTCCTCTATTATTTCCCATGATTCTTCGCGGTGAGATCACTAAGTTTTCCACCGGCCGCTTGGTCGATGGATCGCTTAGTGGGAAAGTTGACATGATCATAAAAGATTTGGACTTGGAGCCAAAGATCAATGCCGTGATGAGGGACTTTATGAAGTAAGTCCTTGAATCGGGTCCATGCTTCGTGAGAGATTCACCTTGCGTTGTTGGAACATCAAGATGTCATTCCTAAGCTTAGTGGTTTTCCCGGTGGGAAAAATTGAGCAAGAAGTGAAGTAAGATCATCCCAACTTGAGATGGAGCCGTGGAAGTCGCTCAAGCCAATTACTAGCTTGGTCCGTAGAGAATTGGAAGAGGCGCGCGCATGGTCTCCGGTAGTAGCATCAAGGTCGATGGAATCGGCGATTTTGAGAAATCCCTCGAGATCTTGATTTGGATCTTGAACGAAGTCCATGGAATCACATCCGTTTTGCACCAACCGGATGGTGTCGGATCGCAAGGCCGTAGTTTGGGCTTAGTCGGAAGCTCAATGGTGTTCCTATAGCCTAGGTGGCTTGGTATCGAGTATTCACCAAGAGTACGGGCTCTTGGCGGGTCATTTGGTGGTGGGTTGATGAATGGTAGTGGGTTATCACCTTCCATGATGAAAAGTGATGAGGTTCTGAACAAAGGTCACGAAGAAGGGGATAGACTAAGAGAAATCTAAAATGAGAAAAAAATCTACTTGATAGGAATCAAGCAAAGAAACCTAAGCGAGGTGGACTACTAACTAGCTATTCTATTCCCGCGGTGGCGCCAAAAACTTGATAACGCTACACAGCGTCGTTCGGGTCAAAGGAACTTCCTTTTCTTGAGCAAGTTTTATAACACCTGGGCGGTGAACCTAATCGTTGTAGTGTAGTAATTAGGGTAAGCCACGGGTATTGATATCGTTCTCTGGGGAATAGGAATGCTAGTAGGAGTTACTACGCTAAGGTTAAGGTTGAGGAAGATTATTTTTATCTTTTATATTTTATGAAAAATGGAAAGGTACGAATCTCGGTATTGGATTTGGGGGTTGGTATTTCTCTGATTACTCTATTATCTAATTATCTAAACTAAGGTTGTGGGAGTCTATGTCTAATTAATGTGTGTTCGTATGATAGTTTAAAGATGTGTTTACTTAGTTTGTATTACTCCTTAATTATCTCCTATTGATGGTTGAGTGTCACGTCTTATTCCTAGTTGCGTTGTGTGTCTAAAGTTGTAGGGTATGCGTTTTGTTGGGTCTATTATTGATTTGATAATACAAAACAAGAAGAATGAAACATGAAGGACTAAAAGTGACAAGAAGGAAACTACAAAAAGATGGAGGATTTGGAAGATTCTAGAAGATATGCTTAAAAGAATATTTAGTTTCCTAATTGTATTGTTTCCTAATTATATTATGATTCCTCTTGTAAACCTAGATGTCTCTAGTATATAAAGAGACATAGGGTCATTAGTTTTAGCTACGTCACGTACAAGATGTAGGCGTCTAAAGGTGTGTGTGTGTGAACCTAGGCGTGGGAAAAGCGTCTAGGGTTTAGTGGTTTAGTGGTTTAGTGGTTTAGTTAGTTAGTGTTAAAGATCAAGTCTTTGATCTTTATTATTATTTAGTTAGTTTATGATAATGAAAACCTTGTTCATTATAACGTTAATTCTTATTGAATATTCCGCTTTCGTTATTATGTGTTCCTAGATATAATATTAGACCTCGTCTAAGAGCTTACAACGATCTTCACATGTGGTATCAGAGCCTGGGGCTCGTGATATCTAGGATTTATTCAAGGTTTTTGTGTCGAAGAAAATCAGTTTCGTGCAGGTACTGTAACTCGGTGTTTAAGGTTTTATTAATGATTCGTTTGTTATGTTGGCGTATAAGAAATAATTGAATGATTGGACCTACAAGTTGGTGATATCTTATTCGAGAATTTATACGGGTCACGTGAAAGACAGCAGCTCAAGTTGAAAGTGACGTGCTTGATGTGCAAGTTTTGAAGATCACGTGCAAAAACTCATGTGAATGGAAAATTTATTGATTGAGTTATGATCGTCTACTTCGCAAGGAAATTCACTTGGTCAGTTTTAATATGGTACAACGCAGTATATGGTTGTTACAGTGGACATGTTTTATAATTGGTGATCACATGGGTTGAAGTCAAACAAAGTTGAATTTGTTTTTGAGGTCAAAAAGTTGCAGCGTACATGAAAGAAGATTTTAAAGTGCTGGTCAACGAATGATATGGGATCTTAATATATTCGTTTGAGGTGTGTCTTCTATTGCATATTATAAAATTCTTTCTATAGCCCACTGATTGATTGATCATATACTTTTATTATGACACTTTGGAATATTGTGGGGCACGCTTGATTGGTTTCACGTGGAGTACTACAAGTGGATTGATTGACTTGGACAAATTATTTATTTGGTCTCATGATATATTGGTTCGTTCATGGTATTGTTATCACATGGAGCAGGTAACGTTAAGAGCATAATAGACTTGGCAAAAAATCTTGCTCCACGAACATGAAATCTTGCAAATTTTATACAAAGTATTCTTCTTTGATTTTTAACGATCTTGTTGGAGTTGTTCAATCTTGCTCCAACGAGATCAAAATCTTCTTCTTTGTTGTTCGATGTTTTAAAAGGTAGTGTTTGAGTTCTTATTAAGTCTTGCTTGACGAAGATGAAATCTTCTTTGGTTGAATTTTAAAAAATCTGCTTCTTTGCATGATTTTTTAAATCTTCTTTGCGTTTTGTTCAACGTCTGCATTTTATGAAATCTTGCTCCTTCCCAAACATCTTGCTCATGGTTTATTACGAGAAGATTTTTGATTTAAGGGAAGTCGAGCATGATTTTGGATGACACACAGAGGTTATTGTTCACACACACGGAAGAAATTTATGTTCTTAAAAGTTTTAAAAGGCTCGTTATGGAGATTTATTGAAGAATTGATTACTGAAGAGGATTATTTATCACTTATTTGAAGGAGAGTGAAATTGCTTGGTTTGTGTACTTATCATCTAGCTTGATGAATCTAGCAATGTGTGATTTTTCTTATAATGCTCTATGCACACATTGGCTATCACTTGAAGGAGTTACATTGTAGTGCTCAGTGTCTCATATAGTTGAGGATTCTTTTCAAGGGATTGCGGTCTACTTATATTATGGTGATACGTATAAGTATGGAGTTCCGTGGATAGTAACGATTTAAGACACAAGTTTGGGAAATTTTACTTCTTCATCAAGTTTGTTATATTTGGTGTTCTTCACAAGTAATCATTACATAAAGCCTACAGATTTTGAAGAATCAAGAAGATGGTTAACATATGGTTTTTAGGAGAAGCTTATTGTTAAAAGTTTAACCATCTACATGCATCACTCAAGGGGAAGTGTTTGATTTTTACTATTGTTGATCATTATTACTACTGCTAGTTGAAGTTTTCTATTGTTTTGGATCCATTTTTCTTATGATGCGTAATGGTGGGCGATTTTAAGCATTGGACGGCTTAGATTGGAAGTATGATATTGGTTCGTGGTGGTCAAGATCATTATTTGCATCGTTCCTATTTGGATAATAACAAAAGGGAAGAGATGTTTGAGTGACATGTTTAAGTCAAGGGAAGATTGTTTCATTCATGGTGAGATTTAATTATCTCAACTTCGCTACTTAAATCTAGGGAAGTTCGTACAAGATCGTGTTTGTTTTGTCATCATCAAATAGGGAAGATTGTTGGGTCTATTATTGATTTGATAATACAAAACAAGAAGAATGAAACATGAAGGACTAAAAGTGACAAGAAGGAAACTACAAAAAGATGGAGGATTTGGAAGATTCTAGAAGATATGCTTAAAAGAATATTTAGTTTCCTAATTGTATTGTTTCCTAATTATATTATGATTCCTCTTGTAAACCCTAGATGTCTCTAGTATATAAAGAGACATAGGGTCATTAGTTTTAGCACGTACGTACAAGATGTAGACGTCTAAAGGTGTGTGTGTGTGTGAACCTAGACGTAGGGAAAACGTCTAGGGTTTAGTGGTTTAGTGGTTTAGTGGTTTAGTTAGTTAGTGTTAAAGATCAAGTCTTTGATCTTTATTATTGTTTAGTTAGTTTATGATAATGAAAAACCTTGTTCATTATAACGTTAATTCTTATTGAATATTCCGCTTTCGTTATTATGTGTTCCTAGATATAATATTAGACCTCGTCTAAGAGCTTACAACGATCTTCACACGTTTCTCCCTAACTCTTCGAACTTACCAAAGGGTCTTGTCTACAAACCCACTAGAGATTATAGACTCTACTCTAAGGCGCTCTTTGGATGGTTTAGCCTACAATTACTCGGGTAATTATACTCTAAGGTTCACAAAGATGAATCAAGCATTAAGTACACAGAATGACCTATTGCATTACTAGATCATTAATCAACTAAGATAAGAAACAACCAATCAATATTTAATAATTAAGTTTCATACTTCCTAAGCAAACACACAAATAAATTAGCGGGACATGGAGAACATGCAAGCATACACACAAATAATCAAAGACATAATTGAATTAATGAAGTAAAGACTTATCTTGGTGTAAGATAGGGTTTAAAACCCTAAAATCTTGTACAAGACACCTTAGGTTCGGTTTTAGGTTTTTACCCAAAGACTCTCCACACAAAGGCGAAAAATTCGGATTCTATATAAGATTACAATTGCGGCGCGCACCTTATGTTTAGTGGCGTCGTCGTGTCGCCATCGATGGGGTTTCGTCTTGGCCACGTTAACCTTGCGGCGGCGTCACTTATGTCCGTGGCGCCGTCCTCTTGACCGGCGTCGTCTGGATTGCATCTGGGCCGTCACGAGTGGCGACGACCTCTCTTTCACAACTAGGCGCCGTCTCTTGAAAACACGAGTTTTGGGTTACGGCCGTCACAATAATTTTGGGACGGCGTCGCTAATAGCACCCGACGCCTTCTACTTTCAAAGAGCTCGTGAGTGTCTCGATTTCAACTTTGGCCATTTTCTTCATATATTCGCGCTTTTACGTCCAAATAAGTGCCATTCCGGCATTTTGCCTTCACGAGACCTAAAAGTGAAAAGGCGATATTAAGCAATAACGGATACAAAGTGATCAAATAAGGACTTAAACGACCCTCAAAATGGTACCTTTTAAAACCTTATCGGTTTCTAAACAAGAAACCAAAGCTGTTGGGGTTATTTCCCAGACGAGGTAAAACAATCAATAAGCTGCTCGGCGAAACAACAAAGAGTCGTGATATGAGATACCACTAGGTGGTTCTAGGATATCACTTGGAATCGTGTGATCACTTTCCAAAGTAAACTATTCGACCCTAATGCACGGGTATCACGAATATCTACTTGGGATAAGACCAAAATGCGATTAGAAATTAGGCACAATTCTATAACCCTTTCGCTAATAAGTGTTTATGTTTTACGTGTGTGTCTCATGCATGTTCGGATCTCCTATATATAGGAGGTTACTCTTGAGCTATTCAATGGAATTATGAGTATTAATTGGCCCATTAATAGCCTCATAATTATCCCCATTATAAGCCGTTAGTGGTTACATGACCAATTAAGCGTGGTCATAAAGAAGTTATAGCGCCATTTAGCGATACTTTCCATAGCGATAATTTCCACTAGCGGTACTTTCAATTCTGGTGGAAAGCGACTTATCGATGGAAACTCTTGCTTATCGGTACTTTCATAGCATCGGTGCTTTCACGGTGCTATCGGTGGAAACACTGCCATCGATGGAAGCATTACTTATCGATGGAAACCACAAGCGTTACTTTCCACGGCGGTGCTTTCCTGGCGGTGCTTTCACCAACAATACTTTCACCAGCGGTACTTTCACGGTACTACCAATACAAACCACTATAAGAGTCGGGTGTTCATGGACCTTATGGGTGTACACCGTACCTCTAACCCATTACAAGGTGTGAACTAATCCCACAAGTGCACTAAATTTTCCAACAATCCTCCCAAATTTAGTTCACTTCCTTTGCATGAAAAATAAACATCAATCAAAACATGTGCATAAATGAAAATGTCACGAGTTGAATTTCCATCTTAGCAATTACGTTCAAATATTCGAGAATCGGTGTTCTAAATTGAACCCTTCACCCATTTGAATACACGAAGATAACTACACACAAGTTTTCAAACACTTAAAAGCTCGACACTATACAAGCCATGTGTCCATATCCAAATTCATAAATGTTGTAAAAGCTAAAGTCCAAAGCTTCACAGCGGCAAAACTTCAACATTTACATAGGTGGTTCCTCTTTAGTCATCTTTCTTTGCCAAGCACTTTTCAAAGAAAATTAACCATTAAGTAAAGACTTCATCCTCCTTTCGGCGAGTTACGAGCACAAGCTTGGGATGTAAATAAAACATGTGCTCCAGTCCATCGAATGTTCGACTTTCCACATTGAACTCGGCTCTAAGTTTCCTCGGGAGGAGTTGGGTGTCCTAGCATTCGATGACTAAGTTGGACTTAAACCCATCCCTTTAGCAGACTTTATAACCAAGTCTCTGCTGAGACCCTTCGTCAAGTGATCGACTAAGTTACATTGAGATCTCACAAACTCTATAGATACCACCCCATTCGTGATAAGCTCACGAATCATGCTATACTGACACCTAAGTGTCTAGACTTACCATTGTACATCGGCTATAAGCCTTAGCCAATGTATTTGCACTATCACACCGGATAGAAATAGGTGCTATAGGTTTAGGCCACAATGGAATCTCGAAGCAAGTTTTCAACCATTCGACTTCTTTACCGGTAAATTTGCTAGAGCCACAAATTGATTCCATTGTTGAACCGGTGATGCAAGTTTGTTTCTTGGATGCCCAAGAAATTGCACCTCCACCAGTAGGAATACCCGGCCGGCTGGTAGACGAATTGTCTTGATGTTCTTGATCAACTTGCATCGGTGTAACCTTCCAACATCGATGGGTAACGATATATGAGAGACTATAATCCATAGTTCTCTTCAATACTTGATGCCCTTTGAGCTGCTTGCGATTGATGAGCACTAGGATTGCTAGTATACACGCTCAATTTTCCCACTGCAAAACCAATATCGGGCCTTGTACAAGTCATGGCATACATCGGTGACCAATTACCCTAGAATACTCAAGTTGAGATCTGACCTTGCCATGATTAGGCATCGACTTCTCACAGTATCCATAGGTGTACTCGACGGGTACAATCAAAGCAATTGAATTTCCTCGGTACCTTCTCAATATAATGAGGCGAGATAGAAATTCTTTTACTTTCATGTTTAATCCTTATACCAAGGATAACATCGGCCTCCCCATGTCTTTCATGGAGAACCTTGATGACAAAATTCCTTTGTCGGTCAACTGATTTTGGTCGGTGCCAAAGATCAACATGTCATCAACATATAGACAAATGATGACTCCTTTACGATTCATCAAATTTGCTATATACGCATTTGTCGACACAGTTAAGAACATAACCACTAGACAAAACCACTTCATCAAACTTTTGATGCCATTGCTTAGGTGCTGTCTAAGTCCATAAAGAGACTTAATCGGTTTACACACCTTGTTTTCATTACGAGGCATAATGAAGCCACGAGGTTGGTTCATATAAACCTCCTCTTCCAATTCACCATTCAAGAAAGTTTGTTTTCACATCCATCGATGAATAACGGTTTTGAATAGATGCCATAGCAATCGGCGGTCTTATAGTGCGAATCACGAGCCACGGGGCATAAGTATCAAAATAGTCTATTCGACTTTTGTTTAAAGCCACGAATAACTAGTCTAGCCTTGAACTTTTCAATAGTTCCATCTACCTTCATTTTCCTTTTGAAAATCCATTTGCAACCGAGGTTTGCAACGAGAGGTGAATTAACCAACACCAATGTTGTTGCCCATGATGGAATCCATCTCATCATTGATTGCTTCTTTCGGAAAGCAATGTCACGGGACTTCATTGCTTCTTCAAATGTTTTGGGGTCATCCTCAACAATGAAGCAATAGGAGTATTGGTGCGAGACCTCATCCTAGTACCTTCAACTAAGTATAGTTGAAACTCAGGTCAAATGACTTTGGAGTCGACCCTTTTGCTCTTCACGAGCACGAGTTGAGTTCTTGAACCACAACCTCATCGGGGACCAGATGGTTCATCATCGAGGGACCTCGATACACCAGGTCATGAGTTCCATTAGGAATCCTCGACTTGGTCTAGGGGCGATGAGAATCTATTCTCATCAAAGTCTGCATCCTTGATTCAATTATTGAGTTAAGCGAAACATGTTCATTAGGTTCGATAACATAGAACCTAAAAGCCTTGGAATGCTCGGCATATCCAACAAAGATGCGATCGATGCCTCTTTCACCCAAAGTCTTTAGCTTTGGATCGGGAGTCTTACAACACCTACAACCCCAAACCTTGAGATAATTCAGGTTGGGTTTCCTTTTAGTCCGAGTTCATAAGGGTAACCTTGTTCCTTTTGTTGGGAACCCTATTTAACAAATAGCAAGTTGTTAGCATAGCTTCACCCCAGAACCCTTGACTCGATCGAGAATAGGACAACATGGAATTAACCATCTCCTTTAGCACCTGTTTTCCTTTCGAAATACCATTTCTTTGAGGAGTATAAGGGCGATCGTTTCATGGATTATTCCAACAGATGAAATCTTGAGTATCCATGTACTCACCTCCCTATCGATCCTTAATCTTTTATCAAAGACCCAGTTGTAATTCAACTTGTTTTAAACACTTTGAATTTATCTAATGCTTCATCCTTGGTATGTAACAGATAGACATAACAAAATCTAGAAGCATCATCAATAAATGTCACAAAGTACTTCTTATTCCCCAAAGAAGGAGTAGCATGCAAATCACACAGTCACTATGAATAAGCTCCAAGATCTTAGTCTCACGACTAACACCACGAAAGGGTTTCTTGGTTATCTTGGTCAACATGCAAGTTTACACTTTTCGGTGTCCATGTCAGCGAGTTAAACCATCCCTAGACATATCTTGCATCCTTTTATAGTGAACATGACCAAGTCTAGCATGCCAAAGGTTAGAAACACTCGATCATATGTGGTCACAAAATTTGAAATAACAACATCGGTGGTAATATTAAGCTGAACATTTGATTACATAAATAACCAAAACCAATAACAACACCACATTTAGAAAGAACAAATTTATCGAGTTCAATAACTTGTTTATATCCATGATTATTCAAACACTACTTGAAACCAAGTTTTCCTTATATCGGGAACATGAATAACATTAAACAAAGTTACAATCTTTCCGAACTAAACCTAAGATCTACACAACCACGACCATGCACCAAGGTGTTGACTCATTTCCCGTATGAAGAATAGAACCATCATTCATGACTCATAAGTCTTGAACCGACTTCTATCTTTGCACACATGAGCTGTTGCACGAGTCAACCCACCACGCAACATCATCATCACGCACATAAAAGATTCGAGATACATATGTAACATAATAAATCCGAAAAGACTTATTAAACATATTCGACCTTTCGGTGAGTTGGTGAACCACCACTCCACTGAACTTTTAGTGCACGATCCATTGGCTTTACCACCAACATTAACACCACTTGCGGTCCCTTTTAATGTGACCGGTCTTGCCACATTTCCAACAAGTAGGTGTTGCCTTCTTGTTAGGATCCGCCTTGTGTTATCATGATGTTTGCGCTTGCCTTTGTTGTCATTGTACACGTGGAGTTGTTATGCTCCACCATATTGACAACAGATGGTCGATGGCAGTGCTACTCTTTGGCTTGTCATTATCCTGCGATCGAGAGAATCCTCGATGCGCAGATGGCCCAACTCAACGAGTTAATTCCTCTTTCTTATGTTTCAAGATATGCTTGAAATCTTTCCAAGAAGGAGGAAGTTTGTCAATAACACAAGAGATGAAATAGCCTCATCCATGTGCATATTGTGTTGTGTAAACCTTCAAGTATTCAAAGTTCATTGTATTGTTCCATAACCGGTCTTGAATCGGTCATTTTGTAATTTGTGAAATTACTAACAAGGAACTTCTTACTTGATGCATCCTCGACCATATATTTGGCATCAAGGAATCCAGTTCTTTGGAAGATTCAAAGTTCGATAAATATCAAACAAAGAATCGAGACATACCATTCGAGAATAAGACCTCTGCATATGTAGTCATCATTCTCCCACTTGCTCCTCCTCGATCGCTCACGGTAGCATCATCACCATCATCGAGGGAATTGGAGTAGTCGACACATAGACCACACTCATGCTTGCGGCCAAAGTGCATCTTCTTGCCGCTCACGAAGTCCACCCTTCAAACTTATCAAGCTTGGCAAAGTTTGAAGCCATGTGTTTCATTCGGTGATTGCCATTGATTATCACTAAATATTTTACTTTGATTGTTAGGGGTTATTTCCGGTGAGGTAAGACAATCAATAATTGTTCGTGAGAAACAACAAAAGTCGTGATATGAGATACCACTAGGTGGTTCTGGGATATCACTTGGAATCGTGTGATAACTTTCCAAAGTAAACTATTCGACCCTAATGCAGGGTATCACGAATATCTACTTGGGATAAGACCAAATGCGGTTAGAGAATTAGGCACAATTCTATAACCCTTTCGCTAATAAGTGTTTATGTTTTACGTGTGTCTCATGCATGTTCGGATCTCCTATATATAGGAGGTTACTCTTGAGCTATTCAATGGAATTATGAGTATTAATCGGCCCATTAATAGCCTCATAATTATCCCCATTATAGCGTTAGTGGTTACATGACCAATTAAGCGTGGTCATAAAGAAGTTGTAGCGCCATTTAGCGATACTTTCCATAAGCGATGCTTTCCACTAGCGATGCTTTCAATTCGGTGGAAATCTGACTTATCGATGAAACTCTTGCTTATCGATACTTTCATAGCATCGATACTTTCACGGTGCTGTCGGTGGAAACACCGCCTATCGATGGAAGCATTACTTATCGGTGGAAACCACAAGCGATACTTTCCACAAGGCGGTACTTTCCAAGCGATGCTTTCACCAACATACTTTCACCAAGCGGTACTTTCACGGTACTACCAATACAAACCACTATAAAGTCGGGTGTTCATGGACCTTATGGGTGTACACTCAGTACCTCTAACCCATTACAAGGTGTGAACTAATCCCACAAGTGCACTAAATTTTCCAACACAAACCACTACTCAAAAGATAACATATGACACAACGATAAATTACTTCCTAGGACCTTGAAACTTTGTGCCATAAATGGCATTAAAGGCATCAAATTCCACGGAAGATCACGAACTGTTTAGCATAGTCATCAAAGTCATAGTCATCATACTCATCTTCAAACTCTTGGCCACCACCAAATATATTAGCGAGACTCATCAAAGGGTTAGCAACAACCTCATCTTGAGAATCGAGACACCTCAATCTCTCTACTTTAGAAAAGGGTTAACTCTCTTAGTAGAAGAGGCAGGCGAATACAAGAGTCACTAGTTTTAGAAGCCACACGTGTCCATCTCTTCGAATCACTCACAGGGGTTCTTGTGATACATTACTGTCATAGGAGACTTATCATCATTAACTTCCATTGTCGACCGAATCCACATCCTTGCGAGTCATTAGAAGGACAATCGGGCGTATCCGTGAAAGAGCATCAAACTTGTTAGATGTAGAGACCTTAGTACCACTCGAACTAGCTACCACGAAGCATTCTTCTTAGTGACTTCCACTTTCTTAGGTTCGGGAGTAGTCTTTTGGGTTGATATTGAAGCGCTTACCAGCACAGTTTAGTAAACCCTCCTTGACCGAGAATAGTAGACCCACCTTGCTTACCCTTCTTTTGTTATTAACCATCTTGAACCCATCATTAACCCGCTTAGAAGGCTGATCAGGAGGTTTAACAGCTTTAGGACATTCAATAGGTGTATGACCAAAAATCATACATTTGTCACAATGAGGTGGTTTCCACTCATATTCAACCCGTATCTTCTCAATAGTCGAACCCGACCCATCAAGTAACGGTATCTCAACAGTAAGGTTGTCCCTAAGCACCTCATCCGACTTCACATCAATCATGCATCTAGCAAAACTACTACGGCCCCATGATTCCTTGCACATTTGGCTAGTGAAAGCGTCTAACCTTTTGGGAGTGCCTATCACTGTGGCAAGGAGACTAAGACCATCATCAGAAAACATAGCAAGAGGAACATCATGGAATTTAACCCACACCGGGATGTTGGTCAAATCCTCTTTAAGTAGGTTGGTGTTTAATGTCCATGGTTTAAGAATAATAGGTACATTTCTAATCAACCAAGGACCGTTCTCAAGAACATCATCAACACCTTTCTTGAATTGAACTTAAAAAGAAAAACCCTTAGCATTCATCATGACCTTTTGAATACCAAACTTAGCCCGCGCATTGCGTACAAAGTAATCAACAACGGGGAAAGCAAGTCGATTACCAAGGAAATACCCATACAAAGTATTCTCAAACCTAGAGTTCACTCTTGACCACTTTCATCGGGACGAAAGATCCACACCATTAGCTTTCTTATTACCTCCAACCTTGAAAGTTAGGCGTGTGATTCTTAGGTTCGATGAAGTAACACCGACATCTGATGTAGAAGGTTGGTTCAAATCACCACCCTTTTCGATACCAACCCCATTTGCATTCTTAACATCACGATCATTAACATTAGAAGCCATGGGAGCACTCGAATCATGAAGATGTGAATAATAACCAATAGCATTAAGCATCTCCTCTAGCTCATTCGTGATTGCGGCACCTTAAGATGCTTAAATGTATTAGCCCGATAGAAGTAGTAGTATCCAGTCGGTTGGTTTTAATGGTTGCCCATCGTCACCCATAAGCACAAGTTTACCCTCAAAATTTGTTTTCAATAGCACGAATTTTCGATAACGTGTCAATGCCCTTAGTCGTGTCATGACAAGGTGCGTCACGATTAGTAGTCGAAACAAGTGGAATCGGTGCCTTGTCCAGCAGTTCGAGAACAACTCCCTCTTGTAAACCCTCGAACGTAACATGTGATCAGACAAGCCCTGAACATTAACATTCATATCACTCTCGTTGCCAAGAGTATCCATCTCTCCCAGATTTGATATCAAAAAACTGAAAACCCAACACTAATAAGTAACCAGACAAACACAAAGCTAACGTCTTGCTTCAAAACCGAGTAAAACCCTAGTAAAAACTAGGGTTTATAGAACATGTAATCACGTTACTAACCCATAGTATAGCAAAACACGATCAGAATATTTGATGTAATAATAGCAGTGATCGGATAAGATGCGATCACAGCAAAACCCTAATACAACGATTAATAAGAGAACCAAAATCAATTTAACCAAGTCGACGAAACCCTTGGAAATCAAACAGCAGCGAAGTGCTATATGAATTATTAGGAGTCGGTTTGGAAAAAAACGATTAGGGTTTAGAGATGGATCGCCAAAATCGCCACAGAAGGGTAGGGAGAGTTATTAAATGGAACTTTGTTCATGATTGAGTAGTACCACGTTTATAAATATATACATAAAATCAACAGCTTGTTTGGGTTCATCACAAACTCAAGGGCGGGACGACTAGGTTGGGCTGGTGCTGGGCACCCCCAAGAACTGTTCCAAGTTGACCTGATACAAATTTTATTGTGTTCGAGTAGGAGGCCGCCAAGTAGTTGAATCAGTAAAATCCGCGTATATAGAGGAACATTTTTTTCTTCTTATTAGTATAGCCAGATCATCTATAATCTCCCATAGCGATCGACATAAATATATCATTTTGACTAAATCAGACATGTGCAAGTTGCTTGTTCCAAACACTAATAAATATTTTAGCAACCTAGTCTTATTTTTGTATACCATGTTCCTGCTTATTACATGATCTGACTTTGTGACAAGATTGTTATTTAGTCAATTTGGAATAGGTACTTGCTACTAGGTTATTAGATGGTGACACAGAGACATTTGTTATTTAGTCAATTTAGAGCATTAAAAGATTTTGCTAAACAAGTCATAGGTTTCATTTTTCAAAGCCAAAACAAATTTAGTCTTCTCTTATATAATGCAAGTGTTCAAATTCAAAGTCATTACAAGGATCTTGTAAAGACTGATTAGTCTACACCTTATATTAAAGTTGTATATACTTGGAGGATTGACATCCTCTTAAATTAATTTGAACATGACCGATAATGTTCTCGCAATCAAAAGGAGATTTGAGTCTCTCACTAGACTCCACTTTTCTGTTCGTGAGAGAACATTTACGATTATATATGTTCATATCAACTTGAGAAGATCTCAATCCTTGAAATATATTTTAGATATTAGTCAATAATTTATGTTCAACTATGTAATAATCCTACATTATGTAAATGTTGAGGCATATAGATTTATTTTCTCTATAAAATAACAACATAAGGCTGGACACAGTAAGGATTACCAGCGACCACCATTTTATCCGTCACATCAGCTTTCTCTCTCCGATGACTATTAGGCAATTTTTTGCCACAGTAAAAACGACCAACAATACAAAAACATACTCAACAAATATTCTTTTCTAATTAAATAACACACACATAAACACACACAAATGGTAGTCCTTGTCGATTACAGGCTCGACCAATTCATCCAAAATCATGATAGACGACTACCATGTGATTGCGTCTCACAATAAAGGGACTACCATGTGATTGGATCGACCATTCGGTCGACTACCATTACTGCGTTTAGCCTAACATCTGATTTGATATTTAGGGGCGCCTTAATAAGCTTATTTCAAAGAGCAGCTTATGAGTTAAATAACCTCTTTTAAATGAGCACGTCCACATGACTTCTAGAAAAAGAGCTTATTTATGTCAAACAACTTGTTTCTTTCAAAATGGTTGAATGTTTCTTCACAAGTTACATAGACATGCAAGGTACTACACTTTTAAATACATTAATGTATTAAAAGCGTATTAATGTATTTGAAAATGTATTACTCTGCATATTTATTTAAATTAATTGAAACTCCGCAGTGTTATTTTATGACAATTCCTAAACATTTCTTTCACCTATTATATTTTCTTAACTGGAAACCGATATTATTATACGACATTTCGACTTTCACGTGTAAATTTACGAAACATTTTAACAACTCTCACATGTTAATCATATAGTTATACTTTTTGAAGAATAATTGAATCAATATAAAAACAAGAAACATACAGACAATTCGACAAAATGGGAGGTAGCGTGTAGTATTTTATTATTTTTGTATCAATCGACATGTTTTAATTACATTAAATTTCTCATAGACAAAAGAAAGAAATAGACAACTAAAGAAGACACACATGACATGTACTAATAGCATGGTGTATCGTGGCATGCCATTTCTACTTTTCAATGTCACGTTGTCACTTTTAATACTCACACACAAAAACACTCATTCACTTATAACATGTCATTTGGGCTCATCCATCCGCAATTTTATTTTTTTTATTTTTTTTACATTAAAAAACAAGTTCAAAACACCTTTTGAACTTTTTTATTTTTTTGTTCTTGTTCCGAAATCACACACGCCATTTAAATTGCTTTGGAATTGATGCAAGGTGGTCGGGGTGTGGTGGCTCGTAAGTGGCGGCGCCATTTCAGTGGCCACGATGGACCGGGGGATGGGTGTCATCATATCCTACCCTCTAAGACTAGTAGTAATAGTGACCGTAGTTGACCGCGATCACCTTTGTCACCTCAACGCCAACTTAGCTTTCTCTCTCCAAAACCAAATGTCCGTAATAAGACAACCGCGGTAAACAAAAAAAACATACTTCACAAAAATGAATAAAAAAAACACCCACTTACACAAAAAGACTCGCACCATTTGGTCGCCTACCCGACCAAATGTTCATTTTTTCCAAAAAGGCCGTGTTCGTTGGAGGTCTCGTAGTGGGGTGGGAGGGACGCGTTCTTGATGGGCGACTCGATCACCACAAGGTCGACCACCCATTACGACTAGCCTAAGAAACTGAGCACAAAAAACACACATCTAGCACATCTCCAGTGACCAGAACCATTCACCCGCAACTGTTGTGGTTTGCTAGTTCTTTAATAATCTTGTCTGCGTGTTTTTAATATTTTATTTAATGATGACAAGTATATATCAACCATATTTGCATTGATCAACAAGCAAAGCAAAAACACAACTACACAAGAACAAGCTACAAAAAGATACATAACATATATCATTATATTTTTATAAAAATGGCATCTTTCTTCAATTTCTTGAACTGTTTTTCAGAGACGTTGCCTGCCGGAAAATTCGTATGTGACGGAGATGTTTGTGTTCTAAGAAAAAGTAAATCAGAGAGACGTGGTGGAAGCGCAAGTTTGAAGAAAAAACAAAGGAGCTTTAGGATTCCATTTGTTCGACAAGCGACTCGATCAAAAGGCTAATTAACTAGTCATGGATAGATCAATCATGTGTACTTGTATGTGATTATTCATGGTAGTTTTATGAAATACTCCGTATTCATTTAGGTTAAACATAGTTTTAGCTTGTATAGTTCCTGTATATATGAGGAACATGATTCAATCTCGTTTAATTGATTCGAGTTAGTTACAATGTGTATTTCTGCGTGTTTCATCGACTAGTTGGTTTATGGTAGAATGATAATTACGTTTAACGTGTATTCAAAACAACTATATAGTCACTTCAAGTTGTTTGAGAACCATACGTATAGAAATTTAATTCAAACTTAAATGTTAAAACTCATGGCTCTAATTAAAAGTCGAGCAAAAGTTGTCTTAGTTTTCTAGAAACCGAAAATCTGTTGAACAAACCTCCACGACAACAGTTTCTCGATTTGATTAGATATTTTGAAAATATGAAAAGTCATAGAAAAACAGTCTGTATTAATAATAATAACGACAATAATACTCAATCCTGTCAGAGAGAGATATAAGTGAGGTAAGATATAGACAATCATAACCTTAACCGAAGATAAAAGGCATGCCTTTAGAAATAACTCCGGCAAAGAGTGTGCATGAGCAACATATGTAGCGTATATATGTATGTGTGTCTTAGAGCGGAAGGTGTCATAATAAGGCATCACTCATATCGATGTCGCTCAGTATGGCATCAAGATCTCACTTCTCATAACTAACCACAACAAACCCCCCAAACTCATATGAAACCTCAGCCTCTTTATTTGGTACCACCATTACCACTTTATTTTTTTATTCAATTTCATTTCCAAATAAACTAAATTCAGTTCATTCAAAATAAAAATACAATACATAACACAATGATATTGAAAACGGTAGGGAGATTATGAAAGAGCAGGCACGTGAAGAAGCTGCTAGCCGTGAGCAAGAAACACGAGAAGTTCATTACCTCCAAGACAACTACTTGACGTAATGGGCGTCGGCTCTTTAATGGGGAGTTTGATTCCTTCAAGTTACGAGGTTGGAGTGCCGGATGATTCGTTTTATGTTTTAGTAGTTTTATTTCCATCGATGTCGTTTATGTATTTCATGTTTTATGTTGTTTTTATTAGGGAGATTATGTAGTTTTTATGTTTAAGCGTATTATGTATTTCATGTTTTTAGTTAATTGTAAAGTTTCAGTTTAAGGTTTTCATCATTATCCGTTTATGTTTGCGTTTTTTTCCTCCACGAACCTTTCAATCTATTCAAAAAACACTTCACCTTATTAAAATTCAAAACATGAAATATCACTTTATATAAAAAGAAAAGAGAGAAAAAAAAGTACAAGTTTCAACCTCTTCGTGCTGACGACGAGGCATCCCACGGCGAAGGACGCCGGTGCCACGGCGAAGGACGGCGAGCGTCCAGCTCGGACTACGGCTAGGCACGGCGAGGCGACACCTTCCCCTCTTAGATATATAGAGAGACGACATATAGAAGCATATAAAAAAAGTACACTCATATACTAAAATTATACACGCATGCATGCATGCAATGAGGGAACTAAGGCGGTTTCCGGGACACTCGTGAATTTTTGTGGAGCTTCAAACTATTTTAGCTACATGTATGTAATGTTGTGGAGCTTCGCTCGTGATATAAAACAATAAGTATCGTACGTCTTGTCAGTGGCGGAGGCATGTAGAGGCGGTGGTAGTAGGCGCCACAATCTTTAAGCTTGTGTACATTTACATTAGCGATATAGTAAAGTGTCATATTGTTGTTATTTGGCCCATCACAAAAGCGATATAGTTATCTTGTCTTAGCCGTCTACAGAAATTAAGCATTATCTGATTTAAATGATCATCCCATATTAATTCTTATATAAACACGAATTGGCTAAACAATCCTCAACATTACATCAAGTTCTAAATGTCTTTAACAAAGTTTTGGCCCCCATAAACAAATTCACAGCTCTGCACTGCGTCTTGTAAAAGTCTTTATTAGACCTCGTGTCGTATATATTGTGCTTGAATCAGTGAAAGCGTTGTATTCGTAGGCATATCTTTCTTTTGCAATGAGCTAGTATAATCTCATCTCATCTGTAATCTCACTTAATCATATCATTTTATACAAAATAATAGGGGTGAGTAGAAACCGCACCGCAAACCGCATGCAAACCCGCATAAAACCGCAAAACCAACACCGCAAAAACAGAAACCGCAACAAAAACCGCGGTGCGGATCTTGAAAATTAAAAAACCGCATTTTGCGGTGCGGTTTCGGTTTCCACCAAAAAACCGCACCGCAATAACCGCACCAAACCGCAAAGTCATATTCAAATATATTTTTATTTTTAGTTTTAAATAAACCAACTAGATTTCATAATTTTTGTATGATTAAATACTTTTGTTTACATTTTCATAATTAATTATTTCAAACGTATTTTATTGATTAATTATTATATACTTTATATCAATTTATTATCGAAATTTTAAAAATTTCTCATCTCATTTGACTTTTATTATTGTAAAGATTAAAATTTCATACTAATACCCAACATATACCAAAAAATAGAATTTTATATATATGTGTTTTTACTCATTATGTAACCTTATGATGTATTTATTCTATAATAAATATATACTAAAAAATAGAATTTAAAAAGAAAAAACTTTAAAAACCGCAAAACCCACAAAATCAAACCGCAAAACCGCGAACCCGCAAAACCGCGCGGTTGTGGATTTTCATTTTTTAAAAACCGCAATTGCGGATGTGATGCGGTTTTTACCAAAACCCGCACCAACCGCACCACGCTCACCCCTACAAAATAATGCGATCAAAAGTTGCGCATTAGATACATTTTCGGATACAAGTAAATTGTTAAAAGCAGGTTAAAAGTTGCTTGGTTAGTTGAATATATAGTACGTGCCACTAGGGTATACCATAACTTTTTTCTTTTTTATTTTTATTTTTTATTTTTTTGAGAAAAACAGAGATTAACGTGATATATGTGCATCATGCTGACATTAGTGACATAGTGACATTGTTATTCAGTCAATTTAGTTGTATTATAAAGATTATAATTAGTCTCTGTTAAACAAGTCATGGTTTTCATGTTTTAACAAATTAGCTAGCCTTCTTTTATATAAACAAGAGTCAAATTCAAATTAAACTTTTTACTTTATTACCCATAGTTATGAGAAATTACAAGGATGTTGCTACAAACTATTGATAATTAGATGATTTTTTTTGGGTTAAAGGGAATAACCCGGTAAATATATTACTTCAAAAAAACGTTTTAAGTACAACGGATGAGAATGAGTCTCTCATCTCGGCCAGTTACATGGGCATTGAACAAGCATCAAATGTGCAACAACCAAAATCACTACATAAGAAAGACATGTCAATTTTATGAATAATTAGAATATTTTGTGTTATACATTTTAGGTATTAGTCCAAGATTAATGTTAAACGATCTATACAACATATAGAGAGAAAACACATTTAACTCAAAAACTATTAGTAATGTTGTTAGATTTTTATTTTATTTTTATTTTATTTTATTTTTTTGAAAGGAAGTAATGTTATTAGATTGAAATACCTCTATTTATGAAAAGTTATGCAATCTATTAAATATAGCTGATAATTGATCGATTTGATATCTAGGGCGATTTAAGTTCGCTTATCAATTAGAGCATATGCTTATTAGCTTATTTGTTTCTCGGTATATAATTATCGTGGTACTCAATACCTAAAATTCATTCAAATTAATTTTTTTAATGATCGATCGGATGAATCTCGTTCAAGGTAAACATGTGCACAAGAATGCCCACCAAACCCGTAGAACTATGCAAGCCTAAAACTAATCCAAAATATAGGGTTCAACAGCCTCATTATAGCCGAAGCTTGTGAGAATCGATCAATGTGTGACACCTCCTTTGGATCAGAGTAATCGGTTAGACTCTTCCAACATCATCGATAGCTGAATGATCACCAATATTGACCATAACAACTTTAAACACCTACACTTAAATACAAAAGCATGGAGGAACACTATATCTTTAGAAATTTTAACAAAACTTGTAAAGTATGCTAATGTAACATCATTGTCAGTGTCGTAGCTGATTAAGCGAAGGTCCTGTGTGAAATTTTATACGATAACTAAATACGACGGTAAAAAAATATATTATACCAATTATTGAGATCAAATACATAATATTTTGATGATCTGTTTAGAGTTTTAACTAATATATACAACATAATATTGTACAACTATCATAACTTTTGTTGGAAGTGAAATTTGGGCGTCAAATATACAACGGAATATATATTTTGAAACTTTTAAAAATTTGAGACCCTGTGTAATAGCACACATCTTACACACTCTCGTATACGGCTTTGATCATCATATAATTGATATATGGTTTAACGATATTTTGAAAACTTTCACGTGTAAATCATGCGTGACACCATAAAAGATTTAATTACTGTCACATGTTAATTATATGTAACATGCTTTTGATCAAGGAATAATCAAAAACGAGAAACATATTACAGACAAACGCCAAAAGCATGTAGTATTTTTGTACTCGTATTATATGACACGTTTCTATTGCTCTAAAATATAATTATATACAAAAAATACAGTCGACAACAAAAGGTACATCATATCCAGCACATCTCCATTGACCAGATCATCAGACCATTCACACGTTAATTTGTGTGGTGTGTTTTTAGTATTTTATTCAACATTGACAAGTATATATATCAACCAAATATGCATTTCATCATCAACAAGCAAAAACCTACCACTAGGACAATCTATATACAAAAAAAAAAAAGAATTATAGATGGCTTCGTTGTTCAATTTCTTGAACTGTTTTTCAGAGACGTCGCCTGCTGGAAAATTTGTGTGTGATGGAGATGTTTGTGTTTTAAGAAAAAGTAAATCCGAAGGTGGAAGTAGCGTAAATTTGAAGAAGAAGCAAGGGAGCTTAAGGATTCCTTTTATTCGACAAGCGGCTCAAAAGGCTAATTGATCATGTTAGATCAGTAAGCGTGTGCGTAAATCTTTGTCACTCTTATGGATTGATTGATCATGGATTCGTGGTATTTCTTACGGATCTTCATCGATAGATTAGATACTTATTTAGCTTGTATAGATCCTTAATGAAGGTGTATAGGTTATTTACAAGTAATGAAAGTTGTGGAGCTTCAAATGATTCTGGCTGAACCTACACGTAGTGTTGTGGAGCTTCGCTCGTGATATAAAACAATAAGTACGTACTGTAAAAGTACTGATTGACCTCGTATCATATACAGGGTATATTGTGCTTGAGCAGTAGCTCGCTAAGTGCTTGAATCAGTGAAAGCCATGTATTCGTAGGCATATCTTTCTTTTGCAATGAGCTAGTATAATCTTATCTCATCTGTAATATCACTTAATCGTATCATTTTATACAAAATAATGCGATCAAAAGTTGCGCATTAGATATATTTTCTGATACGAGTAAATTGTTAAAAGCAGGTTAAAACTTAAAAGTTGCTAGGTTAGTTGAATATAGGTACGTTCCACTGTATACCATAAATTTTTTTTCTTTTTTTGTGAAAAACTGAGATTAACATGATATAAGTGCATCATGCTGACATTAGTGACATTGTCATTCAGTCAATTTAGGAGTATTATAAAGGTTAGTCATTGTTAAACAAGTCATAGTTTTCATGTTTTAACGAATTCAGCTAGCCTTCTTTTAAATAAGTCAAATTCAAATTAGACTTTTTACTTTATTACCCATAGTTATGAGCCATTAAAAGGATGTTGCTACATACTATTTGATAATTAGAATATTTTGTGTGATTGTGTTATACATTTTAGGTTTTAGTCAAAGATTAATGTTAAACTATCTATACTAGATATGAAGAGAAAACACATTTGCTTAAACCTAAAAAATATAAAAAATGAGTAATTTTATTATATACCGTCGCCGTTATGTGCAAATAATCGTCTAGTTGTATAATATATAACTGATGCCTGGTGGTTGATCGATTTGATATCGAGGGGGATTTAAGTTCGCTTATTAATAAGAACATATGCTTATTAGCTTATTTGTTTCTTGGTATATTATTGTGGTTCTCAATACCAGGGCCGTCTCGTGAATTTTGGTAGCCATGTGTCACAATTTTAGACTAGGCCCCAGCAACGATTTTTTTATACATGTATAAGCTTCACGCATGTCGCACTAATTGTTATAAACATATCTGAATATTATAACATGAGCAGTTTGTGTCACAATTATACATAGAGCATATTTTTTTCTTGAGTAGTATAATTCATTTAGCATCCCACAAAATTGTTGATTAAAAAATCTTTATAATCAGCCCTCTTCAGTATATCCAACTAACATATGTGTGATTATGTCGCAAAATTTTCTATTCCAAATTAAATTACATAACGTCAATTAAGTCACGATAAATTAGGATTGATGTATTCCTTATAAAGATAATTCGAATATAAATGTGAAAGGTTTTACGGATATTTAAATGTACGTATGTCCGGATTCGAACTCTAGACTTCGGGATTGCACACATTACATATGAGAGTTGATGTTAAATAATTAATATATATATAAAATGTTATTGTTATTAATTATTTGTCACGAAATAAAACATAACGATAGTTAATATTTAACGAGGTTTAGTTAACGGTCGTTAAATGTAAACTATAAGGACTAGAATTGAAATTAGAAGTCAGGAAAGATCTAGAACCCCTCCATGGGTCTAGGCCGATCGGTTTTGGTCTCCCAAACCCATTCCCACTCAAACTTGGTCATCAAGCTAAGTTACCTATAAATACAAATCAATGTATTCATTCACAACTTAACCTTGGATCACCAATAAACCTAATTTATTTTCTCCTCTCCTCCCTCTTGTGTTTGGCCGAATCGTACATCCCCCTCCTCAAGGGATCGATTTTTCCAAACTCAAGAAACTAGTGTTGGTTTTATTTGTGATTCAAGAACTTGCTTTTCACATCAAATCGCTAATAAATGCGTGTGTCTGAAGAACGAAGAACAAGCGCATTTGTGTTTGTGTATTCCTGATGGTCGATCTTGTGTGGGTCAATTTATTGAAACCCTAAGTTAGGGTTTTGGGTTTTAGTTCTTGTTCTAGTTACCGTTTGGTTCTTGTTTTCTTTAAAAGTGCAGCGTTTATTCGGTTAATTAATATACATATATTATTTTTATACTTCATTGCATGTTTTGATGATGTTTACTTGCTTTTGTAAATTGTTATGATTAGTAAAACCCAACAAAATGATTAAACTGGAAATTTTAATAACTAAAAATATACCTTAAACTAAGAATTGTAGGTGAAAAATGAATTGAATAAGTTATGTCCTCACAACCAAAAAATAATGAATGATCAGATGTAATTATTTCACAAAACTACAATCGTTAAATTAGGTCTTTTCTAAGCAAACTCTAATGGCCTTATTGTCACTGCTAATAAACTATGTGTATATATTAGCAGTGACAAACGCCAAAAGTATGTAGTATTTTTGTCAGTTACAGACAAACGCCAAAAGTATGTAGTATTTTTGTACACGTATTATATGACATGTTTTTATTGCTCTAAAATAATTATATACAAAAAATACAATCTACAACAAGGCAAAAGTTCAATATAGATCTCAAAATTACCATAGATCCAATGAGCCAAATACTGATAATTCGTTTTTATTATGATAAACTTTCACTTTTTAAAATTAAATATCTCATGAAACCGTTAATCGTTCGCGATAAAAATTATCTGTCATGACGAGAATTAAATTATCTTTCTATAAATATGCACTACTATATATTTTTAACCATTTTTTTTCAAAATTTGATCAACAAAATCATATATGATTTGTGAAAATCATATATGATTCGATTTTGAATCATATATGATTTTTGAGAATCATATATGATTAGTAAAATCATATATGATTCATAAAAATCGAATCATACATGATTTTGAAAATCATATATGATTCGTAAAATCATATATGATTTTTCGGACGTAATTTTGAAAAAAATGTTTGTCGAAAATATATAAAAGTGCATATCTATGAAAGATAATTTAATTCTGATCATGATAATGTATTTTATATTTTAAAAATTCTGGTTGTAAGATATGTTGTTTTAAAAAAGATGGAAAATGATTTTTTATTAATTTAGATAAAAGATGTAGAAATATGATTGGTTCGTTTGTTACATAGAAATATGGTTATATTGATCTCAACTCTATGCACGATATGACTTTTTGCAAGTGCCAGGATTTTTTTCTAAACGACGAATTCTATATACCTAATTGTAGATAAAGTCTAGACCCAATAAATAATTACATAATGTTGTTTCAAACAGATTTTAGATCCAAGATCCAATAATCATACCAAGTAGATCATAATTTGCGGTTCAGGTGGTGTGAGGTCGAAGTAAATCTTGTTCCTACAACGCCATGTGATCCAACATGTCTTTTGTACTTTTTAAAAAAGATTAACATAGTGTAATCACTTTGTAATTCACAGTTCACACTCAAAAGCAGTTCACATTACACATTACCACTACACTTAAACCACATTAATTAACTCGCTATCATAACATTAAAAACTAAACACGACGAACACTAAAACACACACTTTAAGCAACGCGGTCTCTTACACGTTGAGATATCACATTGATAACCACACCAACTGAGGTGTCGACGCTAGAGGCGGAGACAGGTTTGGGGGAAGGGTGGGCACGTGTCACTTTAACGAAAAAATTGTAGTGTAAATATTTTAAAATATTTGACTGTTTTTGTAATTTGTCTTTTCTAGTAAACCGATTTATAGTGTAGTTTTTAAAAGTTATCAAACTTTGTCCCTCTGATCATAAGTTTCTGACTCCGCCCTTGATCGACACTTTTGTGCAGTCAAACAACCATACCGAGATCGCATTGCCATACACCTTGTGCTATTTGAAAGTCCTTGACAAGTTGTTATTGTTATTTACTTTGACAACTATTGGGATGACTAACACTTGTATAAGTACATTTTAGTGATTATGTTTTATATATTTACTTGAGTACAAACTTTGTTAACCAGCTTCAATCATTGACACAATCTGGAAAAAAAATCATGTGGATTCCCATCAATTGTGCACATTTGCTAGATCAATGTTTCATTTATAAATCCAAACTTGTTTCACAAGATTAATATACACAAGTTTTAAGTATCCGAATAAAATCCAAT
This sequence comes from Chrysanthemum lavandulifolium, assembly GCA_022545495.1. Taxonomy (NCBI): domain Eukaryota; kingdom Viridiplantae; phylum Streptophyta; class Magnoliopsida; order Asterales; family Asteraceae; genus Chrysanthemum; species Chrysanthemum lavandulifolium. Next base: position 31,327,478 of record CM040239.1, on the reverse strand, counting down.
CATATACTCAAGAGATGAAACACAAGATTATACCATCATATTCATAGGTCAACAACATCTTAACTAACTCGAATATATTGATTGAATAAGAAAAGAAATCTACTCTCATTACATGTAAATAACCTATACACACCTTCATTAAATATCTATACAAGCTAAATAAGTATCTAATCTATCGATGAAGATCCGTAAGAAATGCCACGAATCCATGATCATTCCATAATTTTACCGGGGAAGTGTCCCCTTTACCCAAAAAATCCATAAGTTACGCACACGCGTACTGATCATGCATCCATGATCAATTAGCCTTTTGAGCCGCTTGTCGAACAAAAGGAATCCTTAAGCTCCCTTGCTTCTTCTTCAAATTTACGCTGCTTCCACCTTCGGATTTACTTTTTCTTAAAACACAAACATCTCCATCACACACAAATTTTCCAGCAGGCGACGTCTCTGAAAAACAGTTCAAGAAATTGAACAAAGATGCCATCTATATAAAATATATTGATACGTTCAACCTTTTTGTAAAGAGAGTAGGTTTTTGCTTGTTGATGATGAAATGCATATCTGGTTGAAATATATACTTGTCAATGTTGAATAAAATACTAAAAACACGTAGACAAGAATATTAAAGTAGCAAACCACACAAATTATTAGGGATGAGTTATTAATCACGTTTGGTTATTAAGACCCCCCTTTTTTTTTATTTTTTTATTTTTATAATTTTGTTTATATCAAAAATAGTAACGAAAATGCGGGCGTAAATATAAAGTTTAATAAATGAAAACGCTTAAAATCTGAACGACGTAATAGCGTGTTTGTCTTTGGAAAAGCGGGGAGATGAAAATGGGACAAGTGTGAAATTTAGGGTAGGGAGGGTTGCGATAGAGGTCGTTATTAACGTGTGAATGGTCTCATGATTTGGTCAATGGAGATGTGCTGGATCGATGTATGTTTGTCGTGGCCAGTTTCTTAGTATATGTATCTTTTGTTGTCGATTGGTGTATTTTTTTTTTTTTTTAATTTCTATATATTTATGTTAGATGCTCAGAGCAATAAAAACATGTTATATACACTACTACAAAATAGTTGTTTATTCACACTTATTAGATCATGTGGCGGCATTTTAAAGTGTGAAGAATTAAAAAGTTCGCGTTAAGCGTGCGTGTGAGCCAATTAGATATGTGAATATTTTCATGTTTTTATGTGTGAAGCTTTATGAATATGTTCACACTTTTAAGTGTGAGGGTATTAAAACAATTCTTCACACTTTTAAGTGTGATGATTTTGTTTTGGAAATAAGTCTTCACACTTTTAAGTGTGACATTAAAATTTCACACTTTTTAACTGTGAGAATTTTGAAACAATTATTCACACTCTTAAGTGTAAATATCTTTAAAAAAAAAGTTCACAATTTATAAAATGCGAAGAAAAAAGTGTGAAAAATTGATATATTTGTTGTAGTGATAATACATACTTTTGGTGTTTGTCTGCATGTTTCTCGTTTTAATACTGTTTTAATTATTCCTCTATCAAAAGCATGTTACGTACATATAATTAACATGTAATAGTAATTTAAATCTCTTATATATGGTGTCATGATTTACACGTGAAAGTTTTCGAAATTTCATTAAACCATATATCTAATATAGGGCTAAGAGCACACGGTATCGTGTTCAATAACACGCCAACCGCACCCTACTTGAATCGATGGCACGCCAACATGCATACTAGGCTACACGCCATTCGTGAGCCAAAAGGATATTCGCCAGTAGAGTGGCTCACGCCGTTCGTTTCTAAATCGTGTATATTTTGTTTCTTTTTGATTTTGTGTCTCTGTTTGTTTGTTTGTTTTGTTTTCTTTTCTTTTTTGTTGTTTTTTTTTTTGCAGGTGACATGGAGAAGAAAGAAGATGATGAGAATCTTGAAAATAGCAATAGTTGACGTTGGAGAAGAGATAAGATGAAAATCTTGGAAATATGAATGGTTAGGTACTTAGGTGCTCAATTTAAATTCCAATAAAAGCTGGGTTAGTTGTCACAATTAGGCTCTGTGACATTGCATTCATGTGGGACTCTTGTAGGTGGGTCCTCCTTGTCCGGCAGCTACAGTACTTTTGGGTTTTTTTTTTTTTTTTTTTTTTTTGTGTGTAGTGTGTTTAGTTGTTTTTAATTTGTGTGTGTAGTGTGTTTAGTTGTATAGTGTATTTAATTTGTGTAGTGTTTTATATGTATAGTGTATTTAATTTATGTAGTGTTTTATATGTATAGTGTATTTAATTGTGTAGTGTTTTATATAATATTTATTTTACGTTATCTTTTTAATTGTATATACATTTAGTTTAATTAAGCAATATGATAAAACATTAAACAAGTAAAACAACAATGTTTTCAATATTACAACGTCTACTCCACATGAAGATTATTAATGTCATCTATAAGCTCATAGAGTATTCCACTCAATTAACATGCGTGATCAATGGATTACTTGCAGGTTCAGGTGATCTTCCGCGCTTTATTTTGCACTGCAAAGTCTTTTCACCAATAGCGTGTTGATCGTTGTATCTTTAGTTTGCGGTTTGAGCACTGCGTTGAAGAAGAGCTTCACCAAAGTACTTTTGTTGAAATATTTCCTTCCACATGAAGTATCGACACCCATAGTCTTTAGTCTCTGGGTACATTACATGGCGAAACAATTATAAGAAATGTATTCTAAACAAACAAGTTATTCATATATTTACGCAAATAAGCAAGCGTTTAATTATTTACCTTTGAAAGGACGTGCATATCTTGGACCCACAAGTATGGGTTTTGGTGGGATGTTCTTTCAATTATTAATCCACGTTGACAACGACACAAGTAAGGATTTTGTTGTTGCATCTGGCCAAAAGAATTTGTATAATTATTCACAACATAAATTAGTAATATGATGGTTCACAAAATTAGAAGCTTGAATACATAAATAACCAATCTTGTTATAGATTAATAGTTGATACATGGTTCACAAAATTACAATATAACTAGAAACTAAGATCAATCGCGCCGATCGTAGTCGCCCAATAATCTTGCCATCATCCCACGAGACTCAACTCGAAATCGTCTCCTCGATCAGTCAATCTCTCGCTCGTACACATCAACGCGAGGCGGTGTATCGATAGATGAGGAAGAACCGGGAGGACGGTGTATAAAATTGTCCTCGTATACGGTGGAGATATAGGCGGAGAGGAGGCGCATAAGATTGTGAAGAAAGCACATAATCTGGACTCTCGACACGGCGGGTGTGTGGTTGACACAATGAATGTCCTCCAGCTGAATGTCATCCGATTCTGTAACAAAACATGAGGAAGAACCGGGCGGAGCGAAATCGTAACAAAAGATGGCGAGTCGTTTGCTATAAATCGATGTCGTCTATACATGTTGTGTCATTTACAATATAGATCGATGTCGTCTATACATGTTTTGTTATTTACAATATAAATAAATAATCGTTTTCTCGTATATCTAAACATCCTCTGTCGTTGAGTAAACACATGTTCCCGTTCTTGTGACCACGGCATCTCTATGATAACTCCATTGTGGGTGATTATACGGGAGTGGTGAGTCTTCGTCGAGAACCGCAAGAACGCAAGTGAGCACCTTCCTCGTTCCCACGCGAAGAATAACAACCGGAGTCAATCTTGGGTGAATCTGGAGAACCTCTAGCGGAAGTAACAAAGAGATTGTCTATTGGTTATACATACAATAGGACGGTTAATAATTGTAGCAATAACCACTGGAATTTCGGCATAGTCATCCAATAACGTCGGGTCTTTGCCGTTATACCAATTCATCGAGTTACGTGTAGATGTAAAGTTTCACCCACTTTGCCACAAAAATGCTTCGTGATTGTCTACCTCTTCCACAGCAAGAGCTCGAATTGTGGGCCATTTCTTCTTGATGGCCAAGACTTAGAACAACAACTCGATAGCCATGATTTCCATCACCTCCACGTTAAAAATCCCTAGGATCCAGTCGGAAAAGAGGTGGAATTTCGGTCATACAATATTCGCTAAAGTGATCCGGAGCGTCAAGTGGTGTCTTAAGTCGCCTCGCTAGGTCCTTCGTTAGGTCCTTCGTTTAAGTCCGGGATGTTAGAAGGCTCTCCCGCATAAGAACCGTGTCTCATGATTCTTTATTTATACAGGACTTTTTAGGTTTTGTGTAACCTGCGGTGCCTTGTGGGGGTCATCGTTCAAATCCGGAGATTTGGTTTAGACTTGGTTGTTGTCCTTTGCGCTTGGGCGTCACGATTATTTTCTTTGACGAGAGTTGTTGGTGACCGATTCGGGGCGTATATACCTCGAGCATGTTTAACATATTTTTTTGACAAGCGACGATGCTCGGTATAAACACTTTGGAATTCATCGTCATCTTTACGAAAAATATTCGAGCTCTTGAGGACCTTGTTGCTCTTGAGGATATTCGGCTCATCGGGCTCATCGAGGCTCTTGAGTATTTGGACAACAGGCCGAGGCAGCAGTGTTCTCAAAATTATCAACATAATCAAGCGGAATTGGCAATCAGTATTCGAAAAAAAAGAACTTGTTATAATTATCGGGATTGTGGAAAGAATAACTTGGTAGGCATAAATTTTAAATACATACCGTTTGCTTGAAGCCAATCTGATTGGTGATAGCATGGTAAACCATACACTAACCGCATTTGATGATCACATGCATGTGGGTCAACATCCGTTTACTTTCTCCGAGTATGAGCCTTAAAGCATCCATTGAAACATTATACATGATTCGTTAAGCGAGTGCTCTTACAAGCATCGCGTTTCTTAATTTTGCTTATATTCAAAGAGGCTCGTGTCGCGGTTTCTTGCTTGTGACTATAATCTTGTCGACCGAACACAACAACGTGTCTAAAATTTGGGCGTGTGGTGCCCAGTATAACTTCAGCGGTAGCGTGTTGACCCTCGACTCTACATGTTGTTGTCGGGCGGCTGCGATATTGATCGGTAATGTACGATACAAACATGCGGTCGTAATCTCGCGACCGATTCACGAAAATACTGGAAAACATCCGAGAAAAAAATTACGAAAGTGAGAAAACAAAACTATCCGAGTAGTTATTTATTAAACAAAACAATTCGAGTACCCTTTTTGGACCAATAAACCACGTAGTTCTTGATAATAATGCTGAACACTTCTTACGCCGGATGAAATCATCGAATCCCAGTGATTCTAACGGACTCATACTCCTTTACCGTATCGAATCTGTTTACGCAATTCTTTAGCACATTTTGATTGATATGCCATCGGCGAGTAACTGTTAGCGTTTGGGAATTCTTCTGCAAAGCCCCAAACAACGCTTGGTCTCTGTCGATGACGATAACCCGCGGGTAGTATTGTTCTTGTATCACCAACTTAATACATTCCAACACCCATTTGAAATTTGGCTTTTTCTTTGTCCAAAAGCTAAGCGCCATTGAGAATGTTGTGTTTGTTGGAGTAACCCAACAAGCTGTAAAGAATGGCGGTTTAAACATGTTGGTGTTGTATGTGGAGTCCATCGGCATGATTTAGGATATGTTGTCCACAGGGCATATGGCGTCGGGTGAACAAAAATATTTCATCCGACTCATTTGTGTGGTCATTTATCCTAGGGTATCGTATAACCTTTACGTCGCAAATGTACTAAAAGCATTTGTATCGGTCAAATCACCACGATTGTCACGCGTATCTTTTCTTGTGCATTATACACCGTTTTAATCGTGAACACGTTATTAGGATCCATCTCTTTTATTGAAGAAAGTATAATTCATTGGTGCTACTGGCTTTGTTTTGTCATCGCCTTACAAAACTAACTCACTTTCTTTTAATCGCATGGCTGTGAAAAACCATGCAGCGAGTGCGGAAAATTATGATTATGCTCGGACGGCAACCCTCAATATCCAACCATTAAAAGCTTTTATATATTTCGCTAGTAATGAATGGGCAATTACATTTGTCGGTACTAGTCTGCAGTTGAAGTTCATCTTCTAAACCTTCACGTGAAGGCGTCCCATGTCTAGAACACAAAAATTCGATAGAGTACTTATAGCCCCTATCTGTTTTACTTTTCCAATAACAATAACAAAACCAATCGTTTGATGAGCCGCACCCAATTAATTAAATCAACTTGATCTGAAAACCTATACAATATAAAATACAACAACCTTTTTATTAATACATTTTCTTAAAAAAACTTTATAAATACTTTTTAGTATCTTTATAAATACATGTTTTTATAAATATTTTTAAAAGACTTTTATTAAACTTAAAAATATTTTTAAAAGACTTTTATTAAACTTTAAAAAAACGTTTATAAAAAAGCGTTTATAAAAGCGTTATAAAAAAGCGTGTTTGTGTTTTGTTTTGCTACGTGTGTGGTTCTCGAATGTTGTCGTGTTTCGTTGTTTACCACTTCTCTCGCACATGGTTTGGCGATAAGTAGATAGTATCATCTCTCTCGTTTACGTCAAGCGAAACCACTCTCTCACTTCTCTCAAGCGTAAACTCTCTCTCTCTAAAAGTTTTAGATCTAAACATTTTAGATCTAAAATTCTACGTGGTGGTTACGTTTGTTAGGCTGGTGGTTTACGTTTGTGCGTTGTTAAGTTAGGCTGTGGTGGTTGCGTGGTGGTACTTGTTAGGCGTGGTGGTTGCGTTTATGCGTTGTTAAGTTTTGTGATTTTCTTGAAAAGATCATGAGGTTTGTTAAAAAACTAATTTTGTGATTTTTAGATCTAAAATTTTTTAGATCTAAAGATTTGTAAAAAGGTTTTGTTGTTTTCTTAAAAATACTTAGATGTTGTTGAAATTTGTGGTGGTTTACGTGGTGGTACTTGTGAGGCGTGGTGGTTTCGTGGTGGTACTTGTGAGATTGTGGTGGTTTACGTGGTGGTATATTTGAGGTTTGTGGTGGTTTACGTTTATGCGTTGTTAAGTGTTTAGATCTAAAACTTTTTAGATCTAAAACTTTAGATCTAAAATTTTTTAGATCTAAAATTTTAGATCTAAAGATTTGTAAAAAAAGGTTTTGTTGTTTTCTTAAAATACTTAGATGTTGTTGAAATTTGTGGTGGTTTACGTGGTGGTACTTGTGAGGCGGTGGTTTACGTGGTGGTACTTTTGAAATTTGTGGTGGTTTCGTTGTTAAGTGTTTAGATCTAAAACATTTTTAGATCTAAAATTTTTAGATCTAAAGATTTGTAAAAAGGTTTTCGTTTTCTTAAAAATAATTAGATGTTGGTGTGGTGTGGTGGTTTACGTGGTGGTACTTGTGAAATTTGTGGTGGTTTACGTGGTGGTACTTGTGAGATTGTGGTGGTTTACGTGGTGGTATATTTGAGGTTTGTGGTGGTTTACGTTTATCGTTGTTAAGTGTTTAGATCTAAAACTTTTTAGATCTAAAATTTTTAGATCTAAACCTTTGTAAAAAAAAGGTTTTCTTTTTTCTTCGTTGTTAAAAAAAAAAAAACTAATTTTTAAGTTTTTTTAAAAAAAATCATCATTGCTTATTGTTTGTTGGGTTTTTGCGGGTTTGCTGCGTGGGACGACTCTTTTTGGGCAAAGCCCATGTTATACTAGGCGGTGCACCGCATTTTCCTTCATTCTTGGATGGTAAAGTGATTCACTTTACAAGCAGTAATGAAAAAACTTTATTTTGTATAAAAAATTTCATTCTTGGATGGTAAAGTGACCATTCAAGGTCATTTTGCAACTTTAATGAAATAAAAAGGCAATGATGATTTTTTAAAAACAAAACTTAAAAGAGTTTTGGCGAGCAAAACCGAATTCTGACCAACATGAGCTATAAAGCTAATAATCTGAGCCTTTGATAAGTTGTTTACCTCTTTTGTGTTAAATGGTGAACTAGACATGTTGGTTGATTGTTGTTGTTGATCCGGACCACTAGTTCTTTGTTGTTGGGTGCTGCGTGGTTTAGCCCTTATAGTGTTGTTGGTGTTGTTTGGACCACTTGTTGGTGTAGCTTGCTTTCACACAGGTATTATGTTGTTGATCCGGACAACTAGTTGTTGATCTGGACCACGATTGTTGTTGTTTGTGTTGTTTACGGACCCTTTGGTATTGTTGTTTGTGTTTGCTATCACACAGGATTGTTGTTGGTGTTGTTTTGTTGTTGCTTTCATATGGGATTGTTGTTGGTGTTGTTGCTTTCATATGGGTAACTTGTGAGAATCTTAGTACTTGTGAACTTTTGAGAATCTTAGTCTTGAATGTGAACTTTGCGGTGGTAACTTGTGAACCTTGTTCAAAGCGTGTAACTTGTGTATCTTGTGAAACACATGGCTGGTGAGTCTTGTGCTTGTGCAGTTGTGAGGCTTGTGCGGTTTGTGAGGCTTGTGCGGTTGTGAGGCTGTCGCGGTTTTGTGAGGCTTGCAGTTGTGAGGCTGTGCGGTTTTGTGAGTGCGGTTTTATGCGGTTCATGTGAGCTGTGACTTTGTGCGGTTGTGACTAAAACTTTTAGAGGCGATGATGTATTTTGAGCCTAAAACTTTAAAACTTTTCGAGGCGATGATGATAAAACCGAATGGACGGTGAAAGTGAGTCTAATCTCACTGCAACCTTGAGTTTGAGCCTAAAACTTTAAAACTTTTAGGCGATGATGATAATGGACGAATGGGCGGTAAAGTGAGATCAAATCTCACTTTGCAACCTTCGGTTTGAGCCTAAAACTTTCCGGCGATGATGAAAACCGAATGGACGGCAAAGTGGGATAAAATCTCACTTTTCAACCTTCGGATGAGCCTCATATATTTTCAACTACGATTTTGAAAACTGTTAAAGCCGAATAAAACATTTAGAGCATCCAACCAAAACAAAAAATAAGTTGTAAAATTGTTGAATTGTAAAACCAAAACACTTGTAAAAAAAACACATGTACAAAAATATGTCAAAAAAACTTGTAAAAATAAGAGTTATAAGTGGTAAATAATAAGTTGTAAAAAGACTTGGCACGGAAATCGAGAAACCAATCATTACCAATCATTGGCACGGAAATCGAGGCACCAAGAAAATGCAACCACCCCCTATATGGGGTGCCTCCATAGGAGGACCCTTTTTTATTTCTTTTCTTTTTATTTCATTTTTGATTTTGTGTCTCAATTTTAATTTTAATAAAATGTGTTTATTTATGTATTGTAATTTTATTTTATGTTTAATAAATGTGTTAGTTTTTAAATAAAAAATAAAATAAAAAAGTGGGACCCAATAATATGTTATTGATGTGTTATGAGGGAGGGGTATTTGAGTTATTGGTGTGTTATTGGGAGGTGTATGATGTGGCGGTGAGGTGACATACCAATAACGTGTTATTGGTATTTAGCATACCTTGTGCTCTAATAACCTTTTAAAACACTATATTTGTCAAAAATAGCGATTCTGCATCTAGAACTAAAAATAACTCTTTAGGCATTAAAGTTGACATTTTGTCTTTCTTTAAGTATTATAACCATTTTACCCTTCAAAATATTTCAAAAAAAGAAATTCGAAAAAAAATTCGAAATTTCAAAAAAAGTATTTTGAAAAAAATTCAAAAAAAATATTTTGGAAAAAAAATTAGAAAAAAGTATTTGAAAAAATTTAGAAAGAGTAAAATGGTCATAATCTTAAAGAAAGACAAAAATGTCAACTTTAATGTCTAAAAGAGTTAGTATTTTTTAGTTATTTATCTGCAGAATCGATATTCTTGAAAATATAGTCTTTAAAGATTATTTATGATGGTCAAAGCCGTATACAAGAGTGTGCGAGATGAGCTATCGCAATGGGTCTCAAAAAATATATATCTCGTTGTATATTTGGCGCCTAAATTTATTTCCAACAAAAGTTGTTAAAGTTGTACAATTTTATGTTGTATATAATAGTTAAAACTTAAGATGGATCATCAAAATACTATGTATTTTGTCTCAATAATTGGTATAATATATTTTTTACCATCGCATTTAGTTATCATATAAGATTTCGCAGAGAATCTTTGCTTGATCAACTACACTGACAATGATGTTACATTAGCATACTTAATTTACAAGTTTTGTTAAAATTTCTAAAGATATATAGCAGTGTTCCTCCATGGTTTTGTACTTAAGTGTAGGTGTTTCAAGTTGTAATAGTCAACAGTGGTGATTATTCGGCCGTCGATGATGTTGGAAGAGTCTAACCGATTGAAAGTAGACCTTGATCCAAAGGAGGTGTCACATATTGATCGATTCTCACAAGCTTCAGCTATACTGAGGCTGTTGAACCCTATATTATGGATTAGTTTTAGGCTTGCATAGCTCTATGAGTTTGGTGGGCATTCTTGTGCACACATTTACCTCGAATGAGTCTCAACCGATCATTCAAAAAATAAAATAAAATAAAATAAAAAAATTAAGTGAGGTTTAGGTATTGGGAACCACAAAAATTATATACCAAGAAACAAATAAGCTAATAAGCATATGTTCTTATTAATAAGCGAACTTAAATCCCCCTGGATTCAAATCGATCAACCACCAAGAATCAACTATATATTATACAACTAGACGATTATTCACGCATAGCGGCGACGGTGTATAATAGCGTTAATTTCTGTGTGCAATTTTTTTTTTTTATGTAATATATGAATGGAGAAAATGAGAGTGAAGAAAAATAGTGGTTTAAATTGTAATTAAGTATTTAAATATTTAATATATTGCATAATCTATCATAAGTAACGGTATTTCTGTCTAGCAACATTACTCATTTTTTAAGTTTTTGAATTTTAAGCAAATCTGTTTTCTCTTTATGTGTAGTACAAATAGTTTAACATTAATCTTTGACTAATAGCTAAAATGTATAACACAAAATATTCTAATTCCAATATTATGTAGCAACATCCTTGTAATGGCTCATAACCAAGGTTATAAATAAGCGTGGCGTGGCGTGGCGGCGTGCCAAGCCTCATGCGCTCTTGCGGCAAGGCGAGCTTTTGCGTTTATAAGGCGTGACGTAAGGCGGCAAAATATGGAAATATTTATATATTTATATATCATAATTCATATATAGAGTTTACCAAAACATGTGTCATAAGGCGGCGTGGCGGCATGGCGTAGACGGAATAATCAGCGCTCACGCTGCGAGAACTTTTGCGAGGCCTTTTAGAACAATGCTCATAACTATGGGTAATAAAGTAAAAAGAATCTAATTTGAATTTGACTCTTGTTATTTAAAAGAAGGCTATTTGTTAAAACATGAAAGCTATGACTAGTTTAACAAAGACAAACATTTTATAATACTCCTAAATTGACTGAATAACAATGTGACTAATGTCAGCATGATGCACATATATCATGTTAATCTCAGTTTTTGTCCAAAAAAAGAAAAAAAAAAAAAAGAAAAAAAAAGAAAAACGGTATACAGTGGCACGTACCTATATTCAACTAACCTAGCAACTTTTAATTAACCTGCTTTTAACAACTTATTTGTATGCAAAAATGTATCTAATTAATACGCAACTTATACAGAGTATATAATGCACGAGGTCAAACAGTACTTTACAGCATGGGCGGAGGCACTTGTAGTTCAGGGGTAGCGGTCGCTACCCCTGAACTTTTATCCGGTAGTGGAATTTTTTTTTTTTACGTTTTTCGTACTATATTTCGTGTTTCGCTACCCCTGAAACAAATTTTCGCTACCCCTAAATAAATTTGACAAGACCCATATCATTCTTTAAAAAAACTCCAAAAAAACTCTAAGGCTCAATCCCACTAAATGTTTAAAAATAACTCCAAGGCCCATTTTTAAACACACTTTAAAAAGTTAAAAGTGATATGTTGATGAGAGCTTGTTCTCCACTATAAAAAACATACAAAACCTATCAATTTAATAAAATAAAAGTCTACACAACTACACAAGTTACTGAGTTAGAGACCAGAAGAAAAAAAAAACCTTAAAAGCTTATCTTCGCTTTCGGAGTTCGGCCCTTCCCGCCTTACACGCACACGCCACCTACCCTTAGGTAATTTCAAACTTTCAAGTCTATTTAATAATTTATTAATTTTCATTCTTAGTATTAGGGACTTAGGGTTAATTTTGGTTGTGATTTCATTAGTGATTAGATTAGGAATTAAGGGTTGATTTTGCTTCCTTCCCCTTCCCCTTCCCCCTTCACCTTATGTAATTTTATTATATGTAATTGATTTTGAAAGTCTAGACAAGTTAGTAAATTCTTGATTAGATTGTGGTTCAATTTTATCTGAGGGACTTGATTTTTGAAAGTTAAAACATGAAAAAACAAGTGTATATTGGCAATTTCTTTAAAAGAAAATTTCAAGAGGATGATGTTGGTTCTAATAATGTTGATGATATTGGTTCAACTCCTTGGGTTCAATTCCTTGGGTTCGATTCCAAATGGATTTGATTTGAATGATCTACCGGACCCTTTGATAGACCACCGATTGCTAGTTATCATCCTAATCAAGTGGATGATATAAGAAGACACTATCTTGTTAAAAAGCTTTTCAACCACGAAATCATAAATTTCCAACCAAAATGTATGGTAAAGATAAGAGGCGTTTTGTTGTACAATGGTTTGATACATACCCGTGGTTAGAGTATAGTGTTAAATCAGACAAAGCCTATTGCTTATATTGTTATTTATTTAAAGAAAAAGTTGGCAATCAAGGTGGAAGAGATGTTAAAGAGGAAGGAGATAGCATTCAACAACGAACTAGTGCAAAAGGTATTCTATCCTATTTTCAAAAATTTGAGTTCATTTTTTATGCACACTTGATGGAAGAAATTTTAGGCCACACAAATGGTCTCTCAAAACATCTTCAAAAAAAGAGACAAGACTTGTTGGAATCGAGTAGGTTGATTCAAGGAACAAAACTAGCATTGAATGATTTAAGACAAAATGGGTTTGATGACATGTTGAAAAAAGTGACTTCTTTTTGTGAAAAAAATGGTATTACGGTGTTGGATATGATGGGAAGTTATGGTAACCCAAGGAGCCGGAAGAATGTCATTACTAATCGACATCATTTTGAGGTTGAGGTTTTTAATACGGTTTTGGATATGCAAATTCAAGAATTTGGGAACCGGTTCAATGAGGTACCAACTATGGTTTGTGCTATGGTTTACGGAATATTTGAACAATGCTATGGTTTGTGCTGTTGAAGGAGAGACATTTGACGAAGTAACGAATGAGGATGTAATGGTCCGTTTTCAAGCTATGAAAGACCGAAAAGGAGATTTTGAGATCTATTAGGTATTTGTTTAACTTATTTTATTATTGTGTTTTTAATTATTTAAATGTACGGTTAAAAAATTATAGTTAACTTTTTTTTTTCCGCTACCCCTAAAGTTTACTCCCGGCTCCGCCATCGCTTTTACAAAGATCGTACTATACTTGGGCGTCTTGGTTGAGGGTTAAGGGGTGAAAGGGCCCACATTTCTCATTATATAGTCTTGGTTAGGGAGGGTAAAGGATTGATTCGCCGTAATGGGTAATGAACCATTATAGACTAAATTGAGGGTAAGGATTGATTACCCACTCACTCATTCCTTCGCATTCGCTTTCCTTTCCTTTCCCTTTCCTTTTCCCTTTCCCTTTCCATTTCCCTTTCCTCACTTTGAACCAAGCGGGCCTTAGTGTTTTATATAACGAGTGAAGCTCCACAACTTTCATTACTTGTAAATATACCTATACACCTTCATTAAGGATCTATACAAGCTAAATAAGTATCTAATCTATCGACGAAGATCCGTAAGAAATACCACGAATCCATGATCAATCCATAACTTACGCACACGCTTACTGATCATGCATCCATGATCAATTAGCCTTTTGAGCCGCTTGTCGAACAAAAGGTATCCTTAAGCTCCCTTGCTTCTTCTTCAAATTTACACTTGCACCTTCAGATTTACTTTTTCTTAAAACACAAACATCTCCATCACACACAAATTTTCCAGCAGGCGACGTCTCTGAAAAACAGTTCAAGAAATTGAACAACGATGCCATCAAATATGTTAACGCGCTAAACTTTTTTCTTTTTTTGTATAGATTGTCCTAGTGGGAGGTTGCTGCTTGTTGGTGATGAAATGCATATTTGGTTGATATATATACTTATCAATGTTGAATAAAATACTAAAAAACACGCAGACAAGAATATTAAAGAACTAACAAACCACAAAAATTATTAACGTGTGAATGGTCTCATGATTTGGTCAATGGAGATGTGCTGGATCGATGTGTGTTTGTCGCGGTCAGTTTCTTAGTATATGTACCTTTTGTTGTAGAGTTGAGATCGATATAGAGCCGTATTCGCATAGAAACAAATGAGCCGTCATGCCCATCCATGCTTATCTAAATTAATAAAAAATCGTTTTAATCTTTTTAAAACAACATATCTTCCAAACGGTAAATTTTAAAATATAAAAATCTGTGTGATCAGAATTAAATTATCTTTCTATAGATATGCACTTTTATATATTTTAAATGAACGTTTTTTTCAAAATTTCGTCCAAAAAATCGTATATGATTTTTACGAATCGTATATGATTTTCAAAAATCATGTATGATTCGATTTTTATGAATCGTATATGATTTTCTGAATCATATATGATTCTCAAAAATCATATATGATTAGTAAAATCGAATCATATATGATTTTCACAAATCATATATGATTTTGTTGACCGAAATTTTGAAAAAAAATGGTTAAAATATATAGTAGTGCGTATTTATAAAAGATAATTTAATCGTCATGATATAATTTTTATCGCGTAACGATTAACGGTTTGCGAGATATTTAATTTTAAAAAAGTGAAAGTTTATCGTAATAAAAATGAATGGGCATTATTGGTTCGTTGGATCATGGTAATTTTGAGATCATATTGAGCTTTTCGCCATCGTGATATAGACCAAATTAACCAAATTAATTCCTTTGATATTTAAAAAAAAAAAAAAAAAGTTTGAAAAAAAAATTAAATGATTTTGAAAAAAGGTTTACCAAAAATTTTGAAAACAATTTCGTAAAAATAAAGACAAAATTACGGATGGTCACTGTGGTATCTTGTATTGAGTTTAGTCGCAAGTCGTTTAATTCTGCATGAATCATATTTTTGAAGCTTTCTGTTTCATTTAGTCCTATTTTGGATGGTCGTTAGTGGAGTCCGTTAAGTATTTTGCGTTGTTAGTCCTTTGTTAATATATTTTGCCGTTAGTCATTAAAGTTAATTGCATAAATCGTCCTTGTGGTTAGCCCGGTCAACGGGTCGGTCAACGCCACGTGTCACCACCTGAGTGGTGCCACGTGGCATCGGGTCGGGTCGGTCAACGGGTCAAGTCGGGTCGGTCAACGGGTCGGTCAATGGGTCGGTCGGGTCGCCACGTGGACCAATGGTGGTGCCACGTGGCATTGGTAAAATATACAACATTTTGTCACGTATGGGATTGAACCCGGCCACTTGGGTGGGAAGCATAGCTCTGCCCAACTGGGCTAAGCATAGCTTCAGTTATTCTATCCTAAATTTTATATATAACCTTTCTTAAAGTTAGCGATTCAATATTATTAAAGGTTCGATTTAGTTTTGATTATTAATTTAGGGAGTTATATGGACCGTAAAAAATAAATAAATATACCGTCGGACTCGTTTTTCGTGCTCTTTCCAATGGTGTGCTCGGAAATTTTTTTTGACTTCGTTTGGACCTCGAAAAATGCGAAAATCATCATTTTTCTTTGTTTTGCATTTTCGAGGTCCAAACCAAGTCGAAAAATTCACCAAACATACCGTCGGACTCGTTTTTCGTGCTCTTTCAATGGTGTGCTCGAAATTTTTGACTTCGTTTGGACCTCGAAAATGCGAAAATCATCATTTTTCTTTCTTTTGCATTTTCGAGGTCCAAACCAATTCGAAAAATTCACCAAACATACCGTCGGACTCGTTTTTTCGTGCTCTTTCCAATGGTGTGCTCGGGAAATTTTTTTGACTTCGTTTGGACCTCGAAAAATGCGAATGTCACCATTTTTTCTTTGTTTTTGCATTTTTTGAGGTCCAAACCAATTTGAAAAAATTCACCAAGCATACCATTGGAAAGATCACGAAAAACAGTCCGACGGTATGCTTGGTGAATTTTCGACAATTTGGACATCGAAAATGCAAAACAAAGAAAAATGATGATTTTCGCATTTTTCGAGGTCCAAACGAAGTCAAAAAATTTCCGAGCACACCATTGGAAAGAGCACAAAAAACGAACCGACGGATATTTATTTATTTTTTACGGTCCATATAACTCCCTAAATTAATGTACCAAAACTAAATTGAACCTTTAATAATATCAATCGCTAACTTTTGAAAGGGTTATATAAAAATTGGGATAGAATAACTGCTATGCTTAGCCCAGTTGGGCAGAGCTATGCTTCCCACCCAAGTGGCCGGTTCGAATCCCATACGTGACAAAATGTTGTTATATTTACCAATGCCACGTGGCACCACCTCATGGTCCACGTGACCGACCCGACCCGCTGACCGACCGACTTGACCCGTTGACCGACCGACCCGATGCCACGTGGCACCACTCGGTGGTGACACGCGTGGCGTTGACCGGCCCGTTGGCCGGCTAACCACAAGGACGATTTATGCTGATTAACTTTAAGGACTAACTATGGCAAAATATATTAACAAAGGACTAACAACGCAAAATACTTAACGGACTCCACTAACGACCATCAAAAATAGGGACTAAATGATGGTCAAGCCAAAAATATGATCTCATGTGAATTAAAACGACTTAGGACTAAACTCGCATATGCATACCATGACCATCCGTAATTTTGTCAAAAAAAATTGATTTAAAAGGAATTTCAAAAAAAATTGAAAAGAATTTCGAATTTTTGTAATCTTTTCAATTTTTTTTTTTTTTAAATTCTTTTTCTTTCCAAATTTTTTTCAATGATTTTTCTTTTTTTTTTAATTCTTTTCAAAATCTTTGGTAATCCTTTATTCGTTTTTTTTTCAATTTTTTTCTGAAATATTTCTTTTAGAATTTTTTTTTCATCACATGTTAAAAAACGTGCGAACACAGACGAAAATATAAGAAAACAGACAAAAACATATAAAACGAGCGAAAAAGTATAAAAACAGATGAAAACGTGTGAAAACGTATAAAACTGGATGAAAACGTAAGTAAAACGGATAAAAAGATTAAAAGAACGGTCGAAAACGGTTAAAAACTCATGAAAACGAATGAAACATAATAAAAAAAAAATTGAGACTAAATTTGTTATACCCCACAAACGACAGTGGCCTTATTTTTAAAAATGTTTATCTCATATTTGTAAAATTGACGGTAAAGAAAAGGGAAAAAATGGTTAAAAGACCAAACCCGTTACGGATCGCAACCACAAAAACCAAACCCGTAATTATAAAAAAAGTAAAATGACTAAATCTGTTAAACCCGACACACCACAGAAACCATTTATGAAATTAACTCTTAAAATTATACACCTTATATTATTTTTTATTTTTTTTGAACGAATATACACCTTATATAACAAACAAGTTTTTACAATATTAATAAACAACTCCTACACAATTCTATTCTATGATGTTTTTAGTTATCCTAGTGATTTCTCATCTATAAATTATGTGTCTCATTTGCAAGGTTATAAATAACGTGAGACGCGATGTAGCGGCATTACCAAGTCTCACGTCTTTGCGGTTAAGACGAAATTTTTGCGTTTATAAGGCGGCACGAAGTATGAAAATATTTATGTATTTATATCGTAATTCACAAATATCGAGTTTACAAAAACATGTGTCATAAAGCGACGTGATAGCGTGGCGTGACCGCGTAATCGTTCTCGGCGCTGCGAGATGGCGTGGTTCCTTTCATCCTTTTATCAAACCCTAAGAAGTAAGCCCAAAAGTTTGGATCCAGTCCGGTATTTGACCCAGTTAAACATGTACAAATACCTAAAATCTACAAATTTTGCCGCCACTGTCAATCAACTGTAAAATTAAGAATGGGGAAAATAAGAAGAATGATAAATGAAATAGCATACACTCCCAAACACAAACTCTCCACTCTCTCTAATCTTTACCTTTCTTTAATCCCACTTCTTTACATCTCTTCTTCGTTTTACAAATTTGCTTTAACTTTTCGACACACCCTTTACGATTTTCGTTTCATTAAAAAACACAGGTACTTCAATACTTACATACATTAGTTTCATGTTTTTTGGTGTCTTATATATGTTTACTTTAGCCACTTGTTTTGATGCTTGCATTTTCAACCTAGGGTGTATGTGTCTGTCTAGCTTAGGGACGGAACCAGGACGCGGTGTGACAAGGTGCACATGGAATAAACTAAACAATATTGCAAACACAATTTTTAAGGACCGGGTGCATTTAAGAAAAATCAGTGTTTTTTTAACAAAATTAACACTACGAAACCCCGAGACACCCCCTGGTTCCGTCCTATGTTAGGCTTATATTTCATAAGCAACTTATAATTAATAAGTTCATGCTTAGTGTTTGTATTACTAGCTTATTATAGTTAATTAGGTGAAATCGCGAAAAAGTACATGAACATCTTAAGTTGTAGTAATTGTTACGTATTATATAGGTATACAACTCTTTTGGTATAAATAAGCTACAAAATTTGGGCTTATCAAAACCCAAACACTTGATTCAGCTTATTTGAGCTAATAAGCTCACTAGATAAGCTTGCACAAACACCCCCTAAGCTCATAAACCCATAAATTAGAAAAGTAAGCTTAAACAAACAACCCCTATTTGCACCAAAATGTAACAAAAAAAGTTGCTTTTCTTTTGATTGACAAAATTGCCCTTTGTCAAAAAATGTACTCCGTATTACTCTATTTGGCAATATAAGGGCAAGATTATAAAGTAGTTTAAGCTATTTGAGTATATCTAGCGGTGAGCTTAAGCTTTGTGGATCAGTCGGCCAAAAGGTCAATCATGATTGCCTAAAAAAGGAGTATTAGTATACATGATTTGTAGCATACTTACATATTTGTGATTGATTGCTGTTTGGTGCAATTGTATGAAAGTTTAACGAGGTGTTTGGATAAGCTCTATTAGGTTTAAGTTTATGTACTCAGTACTCATGTTCAGTTTAGCAGCCCCTTGTTTTTGTTTTCATATGGGTTTCTGCCACACCATATATAAACCGGGTTGTTGTGGCCACATCAGGGTTTGAAGTTGTGACCTCCCACACTTTGGTGATGATAGTCACAACTCAAAAGCCCTTTTACCAAGTAGCTTATCTCTAAGTACTTATTTATAGGCAGAAGCATAAGCATTAGCAGAAAAGATAAGAAATTCCGAAGATCCTCTTAAGTGCTGAACTGCTGATCTTCCTACCATTTTTTTATGTGTTAAAGAATGGTTATTTGCTTATTACAAGTTGGATACCCGCTTACATTTTTGTCATTCAACATGTTTTAGGCAGGATTTGGTACAAACATAACGATATACATTTTTCGGTGTCTTCATAAGTAGTTTCGATTTTGGATGATCAACACATATTTTGGTGTTGAATAGGTTTAAGGTTATGTTTAGTTTTGATTTGGGTTTATGTAAGGTTTGATGATTGTGTTTTTCAACTTTGGGTGTTTGTTTAAGCTCATGTTTTCCATCCATGGGCTTATTAAACTTTTGTAAAACTAATAAACTCAACTTTGGCTTATCAACTTAATAAGCTATGAGCTTTGAAATCTTAGTTTATTACTTTTTCAAAAGTTGAATAAACCCATAAACCAAAAAATAAGCTAAAACAAACACCCACTAATTGGACCAAAATTTAACCAAAAAAAAATTCTTCTCTTTTAAATGGCACAATTACAAAAGCGTCTTTAAAGTTTTTGGCAATGCCGAATATTAACTCAGTGTTACTTTGCAAAATAAGGGCATTTTCGTTACCTAACATATTTTTTTTTCTAGGATTTGGTCTAAAGTGAACCTATACATGATTTGGTAGCTTATAAAGTAGTTTAAGCTCTTTGAGTATATGTGGCGGCGAGCTTAAGCTTTGTGGAGTAGTCGGCCAAAAGGTCAACCATGATTATCTAAAATGAGGAGTATGTTTTGTATACATGATTGTAGAATACTTACATATTTGTGACATACTTGCATACTTGCATGAAAGTTTTACAAGGGGCGTCGGTAGCTCTAAGCTTAAGTGTAATAGCTTATGCAATCTTTAGAAAACCTTAAGAGAATGGCTTAAGCTTATTAGCATATTTCTCCATAAAGAAGTTATAAGCACTTTGAAATAAGCTTACCCAAATACCTTATAAGCGCTGTGACAATAAAATAAGCTATTAATTCCCCAAAATAAGCTTACTGGAGCACCTCCTAAGTTTGTTCTATAAAATGGTAAAAGATTTAAAAGTAGAGTAAGCTGTAGAATGGGAAAAAAAAAGGTAAAAGTATGTTACATTCTGGTGCAAATAACATTTTGTGATGGGTGTTGAAGGTTACCTGTGCCAGTGATCAGTGTTGGAAATTTGACGTGGGGTGGTAATGGGAAGACTCCAATGGTTGAGTTCATTGCAAAATTTTTCGCTAATGATGTTGGGGTTTCGCCTCTCATTCTCACCAGGGTAATGTTATTTCATCAGTATGTTGAAAATGTAGATAGTCTGGTACTTCTTCACTTTGACTTTTAAGGTCAAATCTATTAAACACTGTCTGTCAATTTCGCAGTTCTTTATTTGCAGGTTTACGGGGTGTTTGACATTGACTTTTGAAAGAGATTATGAGCTGTTGTTTAGTGTTTAGACTTTAGAGAGTTTTGACTCTTTAAGGACTTAAAGAGATAAAATGACCCCTTTATCGTCCGTATCAGTTTCTTGCAGCTACTCCTAAACTGATAGTTTGACCCTTTAGTAATCAGAATCAGTTTCTGCATACCTAAAAGTGAATGCCAAACACCCCCTTAATACGTACTCATCTCGAAATGTGAAATTTTAACCTAATGGCTTGACATTTAAAGTCAAACTGCAGCTATCTTTTGAGAAAAAAAAAAAAAAAAAGTATTCAAAATTATAAACGGAAGACTGATGATAAAATTGCAGATTCTTTGGTCTTTTTTTTTTTGGCAAGAATGAGAAATTGTTTGCAATGGGAAGTAGACATGATGATTACGATGTCTAATGATTTTGAATAGAACACTTAGAAATGTTTTGAATTTGGCAGGGTTATGGTGGTGCTGATGAAGCTAGAATGCTTCAAAGGCATTTCATGGGAACGTCTGTGAAGATTGGTGTAGGTGCAAATCGGGCAGCTACTGCTGCTTCTTTTCTCCACAAACATGGTTTCATTAATCCTCTCGAGATCTCACCTTTCGAGAAACCATTACCAAAAGGAGTTGCTTCTGGTAAAATTGGAGCTGCAATTCTTGACGATGGAATGCAGGTAAAAAACTAAAAGTAATTTCTTTTTCGCATTATATTTCATTCATTTTGAAAGTGATTATGTAGTTCATATTTGGATATGCTTTTGATAAAAGTGTTTGAAAAATACTTATTATTTAAGAAAGTCGTAGATAAATTGATGAAAATGAGCAATTTTTCTGGAAAAAAAATAGTACGTCTTGTGAAATGGGAGTAAAAGTCTCTAGGATTAGGCTAAATGAATGGGTTAGGTATTCAGTTTCGAAATGCAGATCCATACAGACGAATAAATATGTCTTTTTTGTAAAAAAAAAAAAAAAAGAAGGGGTTTTTATGAATTTCTTCTTGAACAGCATATAAGTTTGTGGCGTGATCTGGATATTGTGATGGTGAACGCTTTATCTCCATGGGGAAACCACCATCTTATACCCTTTGGACCTTTACGGGAACCTTTAACTGCATTTTCCCGTGCTGATGCCGCTGTAATCCATCATGCTGACATGGTACAAAGAATCCTAACCTGAACGAAACTTTATAAATTCTGCAATACTGTCTTTCTAAAATATGCAAGTGTTTGTTAAGGATTGCAGGTACCGGATCAGAGTCTTTCTGTGATTGAATCAACAATTCTTGAAGTGAATCGGTCTCTTCCTGTATATCGATCTGCAATGACTCCCTCACACTTCTTTAAGGCACCAAACGTCTCGAGCCCATTAACTTTAGGAGTTTTATCTGAAAAGATCGTTTTATGTGTTTCTGCGATTGGGTCTCCTAATTCTTTTGTGCAAAGGATCGAGAAGGTATCATAATACCATTTTTTCAAAGTTTCATATAATATGTGATTGATGTAATATGTTTTTGCTGTACATTGACTTATTAAAAGATGGTTTTGTTCCATATGAGTCATTTTGTAAGCCATATAATATCAACATCTACATAGAAATGTGAACGTTATACATAAACATTAAGGGTTCTATGGTCAAAGAATAAAGCCATCTTTTGCGTGATGTCCGATGACTAAAATGGGGAAACTGAAAAAGTACGTTGACATTTTATGCCAAAAAAGTTCCTACTTATTTTGGTGAAACTGCAGATGGACGCGTTGTATGTTGATCGGCTAGACTATAGTGACCATCATCAGTTTCAACCCGAGGTGTGACTTATCTTCTTACCACATAAAATTATATTCCAACCACTATAATCGGCTTATGAATTCAGTTGATACTTAATTTAGGACATTAGGATGATCAAAGCAAGACTTGAAGATCTTAAGAACAAGTTTGGTTCAAAACCCACCGTCGTTGTGACTGAAAAGGTTTGAACTTTGGCTTCGTAAATGTCATGGTCTTAAATTACGTTTTTACTACCAAACTCTTGAAGGCGATGGTTTGAATATTGTCGTTTGCAGGACTATGATCGAGACAGCGAGATTCTTGCAGGGTTGGAACCTTATGATGTATTAGTATTATGTTGTAAGATGCAAATTTTACGTCACAATGGTTGCTCGGAAGATAGCTTCAAGAAGATGCTGGTTCAGTCGTTGAGTCAAAATGGAAGATAGCGTCAAGCCTTCAAGAAAATGCTGACACAGTCGCTCAGTTGAATCCGTTTTGATGTTAATTTTGTACTTGGTATGGAATAACAAGGATAACAATATTGGACTATATCAGACTAGGACTTCATTGTATTTTGTACAGTTTTTTTATGTATATTTTGTTCATGTCGGTCATTTTGTGAGATGCAGGAAAATAGAAAGGTTAAGAATGAGTTATGTAGAAAGCACATACCTAGACTTTTTCCATTTGTGGCATCTAAGTATCGAAGCAAACTTCTAAGTCACCCAAATGTGTATTTGTATCTGTATTCGTATGTATCCATTCCAGCCTATATAATGTCGGAATTTAATGAAACGATAAAAGCAAAGCTGATTTTTACACATCAAAAGTATACCAAATGAAGCTGTTTAACAAAGAGATGACACCAATGTCGAAAAGTAGATTAGTCTTTGTTAAACGTTGTTCAACATTGTCGGTTATGAGCATTTTGCTAACATTTTATGGTAAAAACAGCTATAACTGTAAGAAAAAGTGAGCAGTCTAAAAATTTATGATGTGAGAAAACTTAAAGAAACGAATAGTGAACATTTTAGTTACTGAAAAATAAAAATAAAAAAGAGAATGCGGTGAACGTGGATCGAACACGTGACCTTCAGATCTTCAGTCTGACGCTCTCCCAACTGAGCTATCCCCGCATTGTGTTTTGTTATTTCTCTTACAATAGTTGTATTATTTTTCAAAAATAGGCTTGTTTTGTAGAAGTACAATAAAAGATGTAAAGATTAGTGATCTAAAACCTTTGGTCACTGATTTCTTTTTTTGTTAGGTTCACGTATATTTGAAGCTCTTACAAAATGTAATATCTATTTTAGTTTTCGAAATACAAATACTGATACATTGCAAAGCATATATGGTAAAAAGAAGACCAGCCTATCTAAAATGAGACATTGCATGACCATATTGAATGAACCCTCTTGAATGCATAAGAAGATTCATGAAGAAAGAAAATACTAGTGTCGATCGAGCTCATGGCTTTTTATTTCTTTCAGGGCGTCAATCCCACCACTACTTTCACCATATTTTTCTTTGTTGCTTTACTTGCGGTCTGAACCCAGTTAAATAAAGGCTTTCACCAATAATTTATCCTTGACTTCACTCATAAAGGAGGAGTAGTTGGATACTTCATCTATTTTTATCTTCATTACTCACCCACTTAACTGGCGTCAGAACTAGCGTGGGAGGGTGGTGGTGTGGTAACATGCCGTTGGCGGCGCCATTATGACTGCCACATCAGAATGGTGTGAGTGCAATGCCACCATACCCCTTCCTCTAAAATATTCATAAAACAAAAGTGAATTGCTTTAAAAATTTGCGATGACTAGAATAAAACACTTCGACACGTTTATCTTCTTCACAAACTCACAACAGTAACGTTCAAATTAGGGGCCTGAAATTTTCTTTTTACATTTGTTCTTTCTTTCTTCCTCTTAATCTTAAATCTAAGGTGGTTCCCGTGCACCACCTAGGGACGGAGCCAGGGGTCTCAAGGGTGCCTGGAACACCTATGAATTTTTTCAATGTAGTGTTAATTTTAAGAAAAAACATCGATTTTTTTCAAATACATCTTAAATGTCCCCCGTTCATCGAAATGGTTTAAGGCTTATTTATTTAGTATCTTAAACTTTATTATATCACGGTTAAAAATATTTTGTGCACCCAATCATATTTGTTCCTGACTCCGTTGCACATGCCTAGCAGTGGCGGATCTAGCCGGAAATCAAAGATGGTTCCTTGATTTGGTCAAGTTAAAAATTGCAAAGGGTCAACTAATCAACCGGTCAAATTTTCGGGTCAGATATGGTCCAATTTAATAAGATGCGATAATAAAACATTAAACTAATGATTAATTTCATATATCACTCTACTTTCATGATTAATTTCATATATACCCAAAGTGCAAGTATTGAATGCATAATGTACAATGTTTTTAATGCATGCTTGGGTATATATGAAATTTCCAACTAAAAGGAGAGGAAATATGAAATTGCCCCTTAAACTAAATCCTCCTTTTTTGGTTAAGAATTTCAATATTGCAAGTAAAACGGATACCAAAATTCAAACTTTTAATCAACAATCACACGTTGCATAACATCTTAACCTAAAGACTAAAGTCCTAAACAATAAACCCTAAAACCTAAATACTTTTAAGACTAAAATACACCGTTGGTCCCTAAACTTGTATCGGAGGATCGCGATGGGACGAAACCGAGCATAATCATCGCCACGGGTCCAAACAGTACCAATTAAATGCCAGATTGGTCCCTTGACCAATATTGCCGTTGTCAACGTTATTTTGCTGAGGGCAAAACCGTCTTTCACTGTAGCGTACTAAATAAAACCGTTCTACATTGTATGTAGCTAGTATATGTGTGTAACAAGGTTTGATCTACATTTCTGACCCATCCCTAAACTATCCTTCAAAACCCGTCCTCTTCAAAACGATAATTGTTTCAAGATGGTACGTTGTCGGTGTGGTAAGCAAGCTATTATTCAGATTTCATGGACCTCTCGCCAACCAGTGGCCGATTCTTTGGTTGTCCTGCTCAAGTAAGTCGTCTTAATATTTCTTGTGTAAGTTTGTAACAATGGTGGTTGTTTAATGACTTGTCATAACCATCGATAGTGGTCTTCTTGTTTGGATAAGATGGTATGATCCCGAAATCGTGCTCGCTCAAGAATGATCATACCGTGACTTTTGAGGGAGAAATGAGCTTGAGGCAAGATTAGTAGTCGCTCAGGTGATGTGTGAAGTGGAAGATTTACATGGTGCTAAGTCGATGTTGTTCTTCATTGTTTATGCATTGGGATAACGTTTTAACCTTTTATGTAATGAGGCTAGTTGGTTAATGTTGTGTATCTTGAATTGTAGTAACCTTGTTATGAAGTATTCGCTTTTGTTTGTTTCGATTTTCTATGCCTCATGGGTATGGATGGTTTGCAATGTGTTTAGGGTTGACTTTTAAATGTCAACATTCTTATGATGTTCTATTTTAGCTTTGGTTACTTTGACACAAACTATTCACACATCAAGCTTAGTCAATCTCAAAAATACACAATAATGACATGGTTCCATAGTTAATGCAAATGGATATAATTCCACCGCATAAAATTGCATACTTTTCAAAGCATGAGCGCTACAGATTACACACCCACACACGGATATGTTTTAGATTACATAACTTGTCCATAGAAAATAAATAGTAAACTAGATGAAACATTGTCTAGATAATTAGCATAACAGATTTGACCTATGGTGAGGCCATCATTCTTTCGGTCTGCCGCTTCCTAGTCATTCTTCGTAGCAGCTGGGTTGAAGAGTAATTGTTGAACATCACTTGACCGAATCAAAATCGATCGGGATTGCTCATGCATGATGGGATCGGCAAATGCTTCACTTGAGTTCTTTGGGATTGTGATGAGGATGCATCATGTATGATGGGATCTTCGATTCATGGCTCTTGATTTGTAGATTGAACACCACTTCTCGAACCGCACTAACTTGGCTTTCTAGAACAACACCGTGCCTTGACTTCTTTATCTGCCGCTACCTTTTTACATTTAGGATGTCTTTTTTTTCCTGCAGCCTTTAGTAGGCACCTTTTGACATTTACCTTATTGGGCAATTCCACTATGTTGAGCTCCACCATACCCTAGGCATGTTACCTTGTTGTGTCCAAAGAATGCCACAAATACTACACCGACACTCTTCCAAGCCCTCGACATTTTACCATCCTTCACAATCTCTTCGAGTTTGTGCTATCCTAACTCTTTTCTACCTTTATGCAAAGTGGGTTTGTTTCGATTTCGGTGGAACAATTATTGTTGGCATAGTTGATTTTTCCCAATGTACACTTTGCTAGTTATAGGCTGGACATGGTGTTTGTAGGTAGCCTCCCAGTGAGAAGATAGTAACAAGGATGAGCCCATGTTTCTCAGCCCGACTTGTTGGCCATTTAAAGCTATATTCCAATTGGTAAGAATAAAGATGTTTACATGGTAAACTGTTATCTCCCACCTACGCAAGTACAAGTCTGTGTACAACATTAACTACACATTGGTCACCCCATGGTCCACTAACTCGAAACTTAGATCTCCCATTCCATAACACATTATACTTAATGACCTCTTTCTTAATAGCCTAGCATGTGTTGTGCGGTTGGTGTTAATGGCCCATCACTCTTCTCAATCACCATAAGAACATGCATTATCCTCTTCTTACAATATTCACGATGTATTCTAAGGTCGTAATAATAGGTTTGCTTAACCTCTTTAATTTTCTCATGAAACACTTGACACATGTTATTAAGTAACACATCGAAGTAGCTCTCCTAAAGATGACAAGTAATAAACATGTATTAATTGTAATCTGCTTATACCGCATTTACGAATACAAAGTAAGTGAAACAGATAGATCACTTACATGAAAATGTGACCTTGACCAATGGATCGGTGGTATCTTACTTAACCAATCATGGGCTGGTTGATTAAGTTTCTTGAGATCACCATAGCTTTTAAAGCAGACAACATTGAGGTCATTGCACATTTCCACAGATGGTCTTTATAGGCCCTACCTTTCCATTGCAATTTCATTTTCTCATGTATGCTTTTAATACGTAACTGTTTATGCACTTTCAAAAACTTCGCTGTTCTACTTATATCCCGCACAAAATCAAATATCTTTACTGTCTGCTTCAAAACAAGGAGACTTAAATTCATGAACAGAAAAGAGAGTACCTTATTCATGTCAAGAATAAAAGTGATGCTTGAAATTGGCCCAAGTGCTAAATCATCGGATAAACAATGAAGAAACCAAGTCCATGATCCTATGTTATACTGAATCAACAAAAGCATAAGCGAAAGTGGTATATACCATTGTTAAGTATCAATTCCCACAAATTGCCATCAATTGACCATTGAAAGGACCACGAATTGAAAAGCGACCAGCCCCAACAACGATCTCCCACAATCTTTAAATCCTTGCTTCATTACCTAAACAAACATACACTCTCTTGAATTCTCTCGGTTGGAAGAGACTCATCCGGAGGTCGCTCCACATTCATCTCCATCCGTCAGACAGGGTTTGTCTTCCGCAACTCTTGAACATAATCTCTCCACATCGCTCCTCAAAGCTATTATTCACATCAAGTAGTGGTCTGCCTGCTTTGTGTAAATGCTTGTCCTGTGTCAATTGAAACAGATTAACCTCAAAATTTTCAGGCTCCTCAAAGGTGTTATTGACATCAACTAGTGCTGTTCCACCGTTGTCAAAGTCCTTCCCCGAATCACTCTAAACAAATTAACCTCAACATTATTAGGCTCCTTTAGAGCATTGTCCTCATCAACAACTACTAAAGCACGCCCTTCGCTTTTGAACAGGGTTGGCTAGCAAATAAGCGAGCCTAAGGTGGAAAAGAGTGGCTCAATGTTTGGCAAATTGCTAGCTTCACCAATATCATTGACGTCCACGTGCAATTGTGTAAGTTGGATAAACCGATCTAGGGCAGTTCATTATCTATATCATCTAACACCAACCGCTCTACAACATGATTGAATAGCCGCAGATCAACTTTTCTCCTATCTTCATCCATCTCCCAAAACACGCCTTAATTGATCGCAGGGTGATTATGATAAATGAAGGGTTAAAGGTTTATGTGTGGGGATAAACTTAATATCAATATCAAAATAATCACGAAGATAGATTCAAATTCTCTTAGGAAAAGAATAAGAAATCAAATCCGTGTGTGATCGTGTGTACGGATTAGTCACCCGAATCGTTTTCCCAACGAGGCGAATCGCAACGTCGTTCTTAGTTCGATTTAATGCTTGATGATTTGGATTATAGATTTTGATTATATAAACTACGGAATGGGAAAGTAATTAAGGAAATCTAACTACGGAAATCCTAAACGCGATCTAAAATAAAACGTAATTAATAAAGCGATTAAAATGCAACTACGCCTAAATGATATCCTAAAATGCCTAAATTTACTTTTACTCTAAAATGTAATAAGAAAACTATTTTAGAATTAAAACTATTTTTTTTTGGATTTTTCTTGATTTAATAAAAATTAAAAACTAATTTAAACTATTTTAAACTAATTAAAATTGTGAAAAATATCAAATAAAGGGGGAAAAATATGGAAAAATCTTTTTTAAGCTTTTTCTATTTATCTTAAACTAAGAAAAGTGAAAAATTATTTTTTTGGAACTTTTTCTCAATTATTTGCTATTAAAGCTAATTAAAAATTGATTAAAATCTATTTAAATTGAGAAAAATAGCTAAAGTTGACCAAAAATTATGAAATCTTCAGGAAAATTCTAAAATGAGATTATGAATCTATGAAAAATAGAAATCTAGCAGGTTATGTGTGAAATATGGAAGCTATAGTGTAAACTTTTATTAGAATAAGCTAGGAAAATAAGCTAACTAGCTAAATATGCAACCAAACAGTAACTGAAGTTATAATCTACCAAAATAAGCTAAAAGCAACTAATATTATCTACTCCTAACAAGCTCTAGGTTCAGAACCTTGATCTTAAGCCAACTACTCAACTAGCAATTCAGTGGTTTAAGTCCACTGTTTGAGCTTATGCACAAGCTCAGCTAATAAGCTAATCAAAAATCCACTAATGCAGTCCTACTAAACACCTGGCTAGCTATGATTGTGCCAAATTTCAAGTCCTAATTCACTGATTTGAAGATAGTGCAACAGATTCAAATTGCCTGTTTCACACTCAGTATATACTGAGTGTGAACAGGGGATTTAGTGCTGATTTGAAGAGCTTATTAGAACCTTAAAATGACCAAACCAAGTTTCTCCAAAAGTGATTATCAAATTAAGACCAAGTGAACTTTTAATATCCAAATTTTCAAACTCTAAAACTCAGATATGACTCAGAGATTTGATTCACAAATTTTGTGAAAAACTGCTTTAACAACTTTGACAGATTTTGACTATTTGAAAAATACTCATAAACTTTGACCAAACTGAGTTTTAATCCAATCTAATGAACTGATTATGATGTTTAAACACTAAGAATGATTACAAAAAGCTAGATATACCAGTTTCAAACCAAATTGCAGCTTATGATACCTACTGATCTCAACAGATTCAGATCCTAAATCGACATCGTGATTTTGACTTTTGAAGAGTGATAGCTAAATTAATGACCTCAAATGACTAACAATCAACTACCTTAACAAGTATAGACTACTCTATCCGCTTAAATACTCTATATCTCGATTTCTAAGCTATGCCAAACACAAGTTACCACTACTGATATAAGAACCGATAATGATAATGAGCAAACTAAACTAAACAAGCATCAAACAAAGATCAAACATATCAAATATGACTAATGAATGATCAAAACACGATTAATGATCAAATTCGGAAATGAAACTTACAAGTTGCCTTAGCCAACGTGGGCTTGCTCAATGATGAAATAAGAACCTAACCTATTTAACCACTAATCCTAATCCAATACCAAATTTCAAATCTCATCCCAATACCAAGATTATTTCCATCCAAATCCGATCCAAAACAACAAATCCATATCACCATCAGAGCTTCCGATGTAACATGAGATTTTTGTGAATTTGAGTGAAAACTAGTACAAGCTCACAATAAGCTACCAAAGCTTAAATGAACTATGAGAAACAATAAATCAGTGGTGGATTAATCCAAAACACTGATCTAAAGTGATTTTTGATTTTTCAAATGATTTTATGTGATTTTTTTGTATTTTTGAGATTTTGAGAAGATAAGCTAAAAACAACTTTATGAAACTGAGATAAACACAAAATTAAGATGATAAGCAGTTTTAGGATATAAGTAACTTTAAACAAACAATTGAGAGTGAAAACTAAATTTATATTAATAAGGAAGATTGAGTACAAATACGAATTACAAACTATTTAAATCATTGAAAATGTAAATAACCACTACAAATAAATCTAGAGAGAAGGAAAAATACAGAAATTAAGATCCAATTTGTGAACAAATGAGAGGGTCTATAAATAGTTGAGCTAAGGGTCTTGGAAGGATCTCGAATTTCTTCAACTTGTGCTTCTTTGCATTCATTTTCCACCCTTGGATCATAATAACCGCTTCCCCTCTCATCACAACCCTTGGATTGAGCTTGATGACATGCTTCGGCCAATTGGAGAGCGCCACGTGGCCAATGGCACACGGATTGATGAAGTGTCAGTCCTATTGTCAGTGTGGTGTCAGGGGAATGTACGATTCTACCCTTAATTGTGGTAATTTTGATTAATTACAAGGGTGGGTGAATTAGGGTTCATGTAACTGGGTTTGGGGTAAAAGGGGGGTAATAGTTGGCGGGAGTAGGTTTTTTATTATATTTCAATGGTTTGACTGGTTTAATGAGTTGACCCGGGTTTTATTTACGGGTTGGTTTGGGTTATCGGGTTAGGATAGTTAAAACCGGGTAGCGTAGTTGGATAGTTGGGCTCGGATCTTATTTTTGGGCCGAATAGGGTTTAGTGGATTGGACTAGGATATTAATTGAACCGAAGTGGTTATTTAGGGACCAATTTTGTACATTTCGAATTTTCAAGGGACCACAAGTGTAATTCTGAAAATCTCATCAAGGACTAATCATGTAAAGCTCAATAATCCAAGGGTGACTTTTGCATTTTTCTGAATCTCCAAGGATCATTTCTGCCAAAAGCTCAAAGTACAGGGGTCATTCTTGACTTTTCTTCAAACTTTTCTGATATTTCAAAAATCATCTTCTGAGAATAAAATCTTTCCAAATGCACAATTTTGACTTTCCAGCTCAGCTAAAACTCTCTTGATCTCTCGTGCTCGGATTTACATCCGATTTGGATCCTTTTGTGTGTTTTGCATATCCAGACTGCAGACAAGCACAAACTCAAGAAAACCACAAATATAAGCAATAAACGGCTTTTCCTTGGTTGTTTTGGGTCGCTTTGATAAAGAAAAGATATGTGAATAAGCACATATCATGGGGACATTTCACAAAATTCTAATCTAGTCTTCCCTATTTCAACATACACGCTCTATCGCCTTATGTCAGATGACAACATCTTTCAACAAGTCTAGATTAGCAGTGTTCACGCAAAGAAAACAAACCGTCATCTAATGTACAACCTGTGCTTAACAAAGTAGAAATAATTGGTTTGTCCTGACTCATAACCGATTTGGGTCATGAGCATCCATTTCATCAACAGATACCTCTTTATTTCCACAAGATCAACAAGGCATTTCTTGCCTCTTGATATATCCCACCGAAAAGTATTTGAATGTACCTTCATAATGGAACATCATGCTAAACGATCCAGTTCACCCACATATAAAAAATGTACAAAAACTTTGTTAAGGTAAAGTTACCTAAAAGGGAATAACTTAATCACTGTACTAACATATGATTGTAATAGGCTCTAACCAAAAAGACTTACAATATCTCCCGACCGCAGCTCTTTCCTCCGCTTCACGATCATCATATAAAGGATATTCCTTACTCGCCACGAGTAAATCCAAGGTGGTTGTTTGTTATTTTCTTACTCGATTATTTGATTTTATGATAGACATTGCCTTGGGTTTTCTGGTAGGCTTCCAAAACAAGTTTGGGGATGAGCAATGAGTACCCGGTTTTGTTATATTGTACAATATGGCGGGATGTTGGACAAGACATGTTCTACAAAGGTATACCACATAGTGACTATTCTACCCTCGCAGCATACCATGATTACGGGTTTATTTTGGGTATAACGGAACGCTGACAACGCCGTTATTGGTCGGGGACCAATCTGCATTTAATTGGTACTGCTTTGGACCCGTGGCGATGATTATGCCCGCTTCGTCCCATCGCGATCCTCCGATACAAGTTTAGGGACCAACGGTCAATTGTTGGATGAAGTGATTCGACTATCCGAGTTGTTTCCTAATTTTTCACGTGGATTGGGCTAAGAATATTTATACTAAAAGTGAAGTATTTATCGAAAAAATTCTAATTTAGTTCTCAAATAATTTCTAAGGTGGTTCATAAAAAAATTTCTATATCGCTTTAAAAAATTTCATCGTGTCCAAGGTGGTTCCCTGAAACCGCTTTATAGTACATGGATCCGCCTCGATCCTAAGTCCGCCTCCGCTTCTAGATGTACTCCACTTTGTAATTTGTACGCTTAGAGATTACAAACGCTTATGTAAGTTTTCTCATGTTGGTTATTTCTTGAACTGAGGAAGTAAATTTAAGAAAATGAGTTCTGCGGAAGGCATATACTTATAGACTCTTTTCATTTGTGGAATGTATATATCAAGAAAATTTCAAGTCACCCAAATGTGTATTTGTATTCATATGTATCCATTCCGGCCTAATATAATGTCGGAGTTTAATGAATCGATAAAAGCAAAGCTAAATATAAACATCAAAATTATACCCAACAAAATTGTTTAACATACGTTATCACATTATATAATCTTTGAGACATATTGTTCAAACATTATCAATTATCGCCAAAAACTCAACATCTCTAATTATTATGACAGATATGGGGTGAAACAATTTTGTGGAACAAAAAGCCATAAGTACCTTCGATGGGCTCTAAAGAGAACCAACTACTCCA
Organism: Chrysanthemum lavandulifolium; assembly: GCA_022545495.1. Classification (NCBI taxonomy): domain Eukaryota; kingdom Viridiplantae; phylum Streptophyta; class Magnoliopsida; order Asterales; family Asteraceae; genus Chrysanthemum; species Chrysanthemum lavandulifolium. The sequence goes on along the minus strand of CM040239.1, from coordinate 31,293,824 downwards.
CGCTTAGCATCTAAACTCATAAGTAACTCTATCATATCTCGATCTCGCAAATTTAAAATCCCAAATAATGAGATCCGCAGATGCTTAGCCGATAATTTTAGATTATCTATGGTTAAGGAACAAGCTAGCTCAACACGCCCGTCAAGTCGTAATTCCATTCCTACTCTCACCAAGTGGAAAGTCAATCAAGGTGTCAAAACATATATTAGCTTAGCAAATGCTTCACAAATAATCTCAAGTCATGCATATTTAAAGCCACTGTGAAACTTGCAAAATCTTGGCCTTGTGAGCTAGAATTGCATTTTATAGCTTCTAATCTAAGAGACAAGCAAAACTTTTCAATCAAAAGACTTAACAAAAGCTTACAAAATTTTAAATTTTCTCATTTTTGCACAATTTTCAATTTCTAAGGAAAACGGGTTACGAGAGAAACACGATGTAAATAAGCAAGTCGGTCAAATCAAATCGAAGATTACCCTACCCAGACTAGAATGAAACATTGTCCTCAATGTTTAAAGCAAGGGTAACACGAAAATCTAAAAGCCGCTTATTAAGTATGCTAGAAGATAAACGTTAGTCGATAAGATTAGGATATCGGATTTCCATCAAGATCGATCATGAGACTCGAGTGTGAAAAATGACAAACTTGAGCACGAGAGTCTTCATATCGGGAACATCCTACACAAACATCACAAACAACCAAACACTTAGAAATCGAAGAGGCGGACCCTTCGGCCACTTATTAGAAAATAGAAAGAAGATAGATGGATAAGCATGGGGTGCCTCCACTAAGCGCTATTGTTTTTGGTTACCGAGTCGCTAGCTTGACTCGATCCCCGAATTCGCTTGTTCTTAGGGAAAGTTTGGAGATCCGGACAACCATGGATGGAATGTCCCTCCAAATAGTGTTTCACACGATGACCATTCACTTTGAAATTAGGACCGTAATGAGAAAGCTCCACAGGCCATACGGAAAACTTGAGCGATGGTGAATGGTCCCGACCAACGGTTTTGAGTTTGCCCAAAAATCTTCAATCGAGAGTTAAAAGGAGAACTTGATCACCAACGTTGAAAACGCGGTTTTTGATTTTGCATCATGAATCCTCTTAGTCTTCTCTTTGAAAATCAAAGAATTCTCGTAGGCCCGATCCCTAAGTTCGTTTAATTCATTCAATTGAACTTTTCGTGATCACCCGCGGTCTTAAGATCAAAATTAGTATGTTTCAAGGCCTGAATGCCTTATGTTCGAGCTCGATGGGCAAGTGACAAGCTTTTCCATACACCAACTTGAATGGGGTGCACCGATGGGTGTCTTGTAAGCGTGCGGAAAGCCCATAATGCATCATCTAACTTATCGCCCATGAAGCTCGATTCTCTCCTACTGTTCTCTAAAATCCTCTTTAAACCACGATTCGAGACCTCAACTTGTCCGCTCGTTTGCGGGTGATATGCTGTAGAAAGGCGATGGGTAACTCCATATTTAGCCATAACTTTAGCAAATTGCTCATTACAAAATGGGTACCGATCATCGATGATAGCACGAGTGCTCCAAATCGGGAAAACAAATTCTTCGTAAACTTAACAACCACTCGGCGTCATTGGTGGGAGCGCTCGCTTCAACCCATTTGGACAAGTAGTCGACGGCCACGAGGATATACTTATTTCTAGATGATGGAAATGGCCCCATAAAATCGATGTCCTACACGCCAAAAATCTCATGACTTGAATAGCATTTGTGGCATTTCATCCTTCGTGAAATTTTCCTCGACGTTGGCAAGAATCACAAGATTTGACTAAATCATGGGCATCTCGATATATGGTAGCCAATAGAAATCGGAATCAAAAATCTTCTTGGCGGTGTAACTTGCACCATGATGGCCACCAATGGGTCCGCATGGCAAGCATTAAGAATATCAAGAGCCTCGCCATGAACACACCGCCGGATTACTTGATCCGCACAAATCTTGAACAAGTAGGATCGTCCGAAATAATTCTTAACATCTTTGAAAACTTTTTCTTCTGTTGGGACGACATCCCTTTCATTAATAAAATTGCCCGCATGGTAATTTGCAATGTCGGCAAACCATGGGGTGTTCGGTCTTTCTTAGCAATCATCCCAAGTGTCTCAAGAGGAAATGTTTGTTGATCTCCTTTTTCTCGAGCACACTTTGATGGGGATTCTCAAGTCTAGACAAATGATCGGCAAGAAGGTTCTCCGCCTTTTTGTCAAGAATAGTAACATCAAACTCTCAAGGAGGAGAACCCATCAAGTAACCGCGGCTTAGCATCTTGCTTTGCCAAAAAATACTTTAGGCGTAATGGTCAGATATACACTATGGTCTTTGACAAGACAAGGTATGGTCGAAATTTTTCAAAAGCATAGACAACGCCAATAATTCCTTTCGAGTCGATATAATTGTGTTGGGCCTCGCATAATGTCTTACTCGCATAGTGTATGGGTTGAAAATGTTTCGACTTACGCTGCCCCAAGATCGCCCCAATTGCGTAATCACTTGCATCACACATAAGTTCAAAGGGCAAATCCCACCGGGGCAACTAAGATCGGTGCCTCGCTTAGTTTCTTTTAAGAAAATTAAATGCCTCAATGCATTCGTTGGTGAAGATAAACGAGAATCCTTTTCAAGGAGATGGGTCGGGGCGGGCTATCTTAGAGAAATCTTGGATGAAACGGCGATAGAAACCGCATGACCCAAAAACTCCGAATACCTTTGACGGTAGTGGGATGAGGAGTTTAGCTATAACGCCGACTTTAGCTCGGTCGACCTCAATCCCGATTTCGAATCTTATGGCCGAGGACAATGCCCTCTCGAACCATGAAATGACACTTCTCCCAATTCAAGACCAAATTGGTGTCTTCACACCTTTCGAGCATGTGGTCTAGATGAGAGAGCAAGAAGTGAAAGAATCTCCATAAACCGAGAAATCGTCCATGAAAACTTCCATGACTTTTCGATCATGTCATGAAAATAGCCATCATGCACCTTTGAAACGCTCCAGAGCATTGCATAAACCAAATGGCATTCGCCGATAAGCAAACGCTCCATACGGGCATGTGAAAGTCGTTTTCTCTTGATCCTGCGGATCAATCGAATTTGAAAGTAACCGAAAACTATCGAAAGCAATAGAACTCATTCCCGCTAAACGCTCGAGCATCCGATCCATAAAGGTAGCGGAAATGATCCTTTCGTGTAGCATCATTCAACTTTCGATAATCAATACACACCTCCATCCGGTGACGAGCGTGTGAAATCAATTGTTATCTTCATTAGTAACGACGGTCATCCCTCCTTCTTCGGGACACAATGGATGGGGCTAACCCATGAGCTATCGGAGATTGGATAAATGATTCCGGCATCAAGGAGTTTCGAACTTCCTTTTGATAACGCCATGAATTTTCGGATTAACCTTCGTTGTTGTTGAATAACGGGTTTGCAATCGCCTTCCATCGAATTTTGTGGTACGTAAACGAGGATTAATTCCTTTGATATCAGAAATTTGCCAAGCAATGGCACTCTTATGTTTACGAAGAATATCCAAAAGTGCGGTTTTCTCCTCATCTTTCAAGTTTTTAGCAATGATGACGGGAAATTTGTTCGGTTCTTCAAGAAAAGCGTATTCAAGATGAGGAGGTAAACCTTGAGCTCGGGCTTCAAAGGTTTTTCGTTAGACGTTTGTACTTCTTTAATTTCTTCAATCGTAATCTCTTTCGAGGATTGACGGTAATGGATCTTCGCTTAACAATTGTTCAAGATAAAGAATATCTCCTCCGAATCATAAACTCCATCATCAATTCCTGTGGAATCGATTCATCAATAGCAAGAAAATCATCGATCTCTTCCAAAGGAAATCACCTCCCTCAAACGGGTGAGAGAAGGTGAAGAGTCGGCAATGATCGGTTCGAAAGTGAATCGGAAGAAGTAGAATTGTTAGCAAACCGAGAACTTCTTGAGCGTATTCTCACAAGAAACATCAATAACGTCGATTCGATTGATGGAAGCATCGTCGAATTTGAGGAGTACCTCATCGCTTGATCAATGTTAAATGTAGGCTTCTTTTCCAACTCTTAAAGTGATCTCTCCTCCATAGACATCAATCAATGCATGTCCCGTTCTTAAGAAACTCCTTCCGAAATTAAGGGTACTGAGGATCGCATCAAAATCGACTACAACGAAATCAGCGGGAAAATCGAACTCCCCCACTTTGACAAAGACATCCTCGCTATACCCTTTGGACGGGTTGTAGTACGGTCGGCTAGCTCGAGAGTCATACACGTTGGGGTAAGTGGGGGTAATGAAAGCTTTTCGTAGATTGATTTTGGCATCAAATTAATACTCGCGCAAGATCGGCCAAGGCGGAGCATTTAACAATTCCTTGAAAATCACACGGGATGAGGAATTTGCCGGGGTCACCTAACTTTACGGGAAGTTTCTTGAGGATAACCGCCGAACAATTCTCATTCAGAGATGTCGTAGCAAGTTCATATAGTTTCTCCTTGTTCGTAAGCAATCCTTTTAACGTAGAAGCAAGTTTGGGCATCAAAAGAAGGGCATCCGCAAAACTGATCTCCACATTCAAGTCTTTGAAGATTTGGAAAAACGTTTCCATCTGATGATTCGATTTCTCACGAAGAGTTTGATCTTTAAGACGAGACGGATATGGGATAGACGGTTTCGGATTAGCTTTCTTCACATTAACGGGAGCATCTTCGGGCTCAGAATCTTGGACAACCGTGGGTTGGACATTCATGACTCCCTTTATCAGAGGAAGCACCAGTCCTTTGTCACTTCCGGTCTCACGGTTCACCACACGAGAAGAAGAAGAATGAGTGGTAGGAACCGTGGGTCCATCGTAAGCAACACCACTTCGGGTAGTGATAGCTTTCATGTCACCTCTCGGGTTGGGAATCGTATTACTCGGAAGAGAACCGGAACCCGAGGGTTGAGAATAAGAGGTAGACGGTTGATTAGCCTGAAAGAAACTAGCCATCATATTCCTTATTTCAGTCATCTGTTTGTTACTCGTAGCTTCAATTTCCTTCTTGAAATCTGACCTCATGTCGTTGATTTGATTCTGTAAACTCTTGATGATATGGTCGGAGCTCTTCATGTAAGATAGAAACTCGTTGTTCGGATTAACATGATGAGAAGGTTGTTGGTATTGTTGTTGAGGAGGAGGTGGTTGTTGGTAAACTTGAGGTGGAGGAGCTTGATAATGTTGATTTCCATGGTTAACTCCTCTGTTTTGATTGTTGTTACCATTGAAACGGTTTTGATTATGGTTTTGTTGTTGAGGTTGGTTGAAACCGGGAGGTCTGAGATAATTGTTTGAACGGTAGCTAAGAAGATTTCGATCTCCTTGTGGTTGATTGTAGTTTCCTGTAGCAGCATAAACATTCTCATGTGTGTAGCCACCGACGGCTGGGCACTCAGAATAAGGATGTGGACCTCCACAAGTCTCACAAGTCGGATGTACCGCTTTCACTTGTTGAAATTGATTTTGATTATTCATTTGATGTAGCCTCAAGATATCGTCCATCTTTTTGTTCAGAGTGGCTATTTCGAGAGAAGAAGACGTATTTGATCGAGACGATTCACCCCTTGCAGCAGAAGAATCCCAATAATTATGATGAGCGGTCATGTTCTCAATAAGATCGTAGCATTCCTCGGGACGTCTTTTCATGAAAGTTCCACCGGCAGCAGCATTGATAGTATCACGATGTCTCAACGTCAAACCATTGTAGAACGATCGATTTGGTGACAAGCAACATATTATGATTCTGGACATCGATCAATAGCAAGCTTGTATCGTTCCCAAGCTTCAAACAAAGATTCGTCGGGATATTGTCCGAATTATCGATATCGCTCCTCAACTTCGTCACCATCGATGGTGGAAAGTACTTTGCCGAAACTTCAAACCATTTCCTCGAAGGTATGAATCGAATTCTTCGAGTCGATCAAACCAAGATGTGGCATGATGAGTCAAAGAGTATGGGAAAAGATAGAGACGGCGGCGTCATCGGAGACCCCATTTTGTTTCATACTACGAGTAACTGTTAGAAACTTATCAAGATGCTTGTTTGCATCATCATCGGGTAAACCGTGAAATTGACAAATCGCTTTTTACTTGTTCTATCATATGATGTTTCAAACTAAAATCGGTAGCTTGGATATTAGTCGGCAATGGGTCCACCCTCCGTACATGGTAGGTTGACATAACTCCTCCATCGCTCGGAGATCGGGAGCTACATTTTGATTAACGGAGGTGGATTTGGACCGAGGTGTGGTGGAACGTTAGCGGCGACCATATTACGTAACTCGGCACGTTCGATTCTCGATTATGAAGTCGTCTAGATCGAGAGCGAAGCAAGCATGCACTTAAAACCAAGTCAATTAAAAGAAACCGATATTCAAAACACGGTGAACTTAAACCAATAATCCGAGTGAATAAATCACCTCTACAAGACAAACGCACAAGCGGAGAAGCTTTGTAGGTCGTAAGAAGCTTATTAAAACCCGCTTCTTTACAATGCAATTTAATGTCGACCGTCCTTATACCCACCACATGTTTGTTTATCGAATAAGTAAATCAATTCACAAGCGACACAAAGTCAAGTTTTAGATCTTTTGTTCGGGAACTTATAATGATAACACCTCCGTTGAGAATGTTATATAATTGGTATCTTCTATTTATTATCAAAAACAAAGAGAAAATCTTTTTGTATTTTTAATCTGATATATATATATAAAAGAAAAAGGAAAATATTTTTTACTTTTTTTATTTTTATAGAAAAATAGTAACTTCACGAATGAAGGATCTCAAGTCACTAATCGACAAACTTCAAACGATATTGTCGTGACACAACCTCCCCGGCAGCGGCGCCAAAATTTGATTATGATAAATGAAGGGTTAAAGGTTTATGTGTGGGGATAAATCCTTAATATCAATATCAAAAATAATCACGAAGATAGATTCAAATTCTCTTAGGAAAAATAATAAGAAATCAAATCCCGTGTGTGATCGTGTGTACGGATTAGTCAACCCGAATCGTTTTCCCAACGAGGCGAGAATTGCCAACGTCGTTCTTAGTTTGGATTTAATGCTTGATGATTTGGATTATATATTTTGATTATATAAACTACGGGAATGGGAAAGTAATTAAGGAAATCTAACTACGGGAAATCCTAAACGCGATCTAAAATAAAACGTAATTAATAAAACGCGATTAAAATGCAACTACGCCTAAATGATATCCTAAAAATGCCTAAATTTACTTTTACTCTAAAAATGTAATAAGAAAACTATTTTAGAATTAAAACTATTTTTTTTTGGATTTTTCTTGATTTAATAAAAATTAAAAACTAATTTAAACTATTTTAAACTAATTAAAATTGTGAAAAATATCAAATAAAGGGGGAAAAATATGGAAAAATCTTTTTTAAGCTTTTTCTATTTATCTTAAACTAAGAAAAGTGAAAAATTATTTTTTTGGAATTTTTTCTCAATTATTTGCTATTAAAGCTAATTAAAAATTGATTAAAATCTATTTAAATTGAGAAAAATAGCTAAAGTTGACCAAAAATTATGAAATCTTCAGGAAAATTCTAAAATGAGATTATGAATCTATGAAAAATAGAAATCTAGCAGGTTATGTGTGAAATATGGAAGCTATAGTGTAAACTGTTATTAGAATAAAGCTAGAAAATAAGCTAACTAGCTAAATATGCAACCAAACAAGAATCGGGTTATAATCTACCAAAATAAGCTAAAAGCAACTAATATTATCTACTCCTAACAAGCTCTAGGTTCGAACCTTGATCTTAAGCCAATCGCTCAACTAGCAATTCAATGGTTTAAGTCCATTTGCTTGAGCTTATGCACAAGCTCACCTAATAAGCTAATCAAAAATCCACTAATGCGAGTCCTACTAAACACCGCTAGCTATGATTGTGCCAAATTTCAAGTCCTAATTATTTGATTTGAAGATAGTGCAACAGATTCAAATTGCTGTTTACACTCAAGATATACCGAAAGTAATGAGGATTTAATCTTGATTTGAAGAGCTTATTAGAACCTTAAAATGACCAAACCAAGTTTCTCCAAAAGTGATTATCAAATTAAGACCAAGTGAACTTTTAATATCCAAATTTTCAAACTCTAAAACTCAGATATGACTCAGAGATTTGATTCACAAATTTTGTGAAAAACTGCTTTAACAACTTTGACAGATTTTGACTATTTGAAAAATACTCATAAACTTTGACCAAACTGAGTTTTAATCCAATCTAATGAACTGATTATGATGTTTAAACACTAAGAATGATTACAAAAAGCTAGATATACCAGTTTCAAACCAAATTGCAGCTTATGATACCTACTGATCTCAACAGATTCAGATCCTAAATCAGATTACTGTGATTTTGACTTTTGAAGAGTGATAGCTAAATTAATGACCTCAAATGACTAACAATCAACTACCTTAACAAGTATAGACTACTCTATCTGTTTAAATACTCTATATCTCAGATTTCTAAGCTATGCCAAACACAAGTTACCACTACTGATATAAGAACTGATAACAGATAATGAGCAAACTAAACTAAACAAGCATCAAACAAAGATCAAACAGTATCAAATATGACTAATGAACAGATCAAAACACAGATTAATGATCAAATTCAGAAATGAAACTTACAAGTTGCCTTAGCCACTGTGGCTTGCTCAATGATGAAATAAGAACCCTAACCTATTTAACCACTAATCCTAATCCAATACCAGCTCAAATCTCATCCCAATACCAGTATCATTTCCATCCAAATCCAGATCCAAAACAACAAATCCATATCAGCTACTGTAGCTTCTGATGTAACATGAGATTTTTGTGAATTTGAGTGAGAAAACTAGTACAAGCTCACAATAAGCTACCAAAGCTTAAATGAACTATGAGAAACAATAAATCAGTGGTGGATTAATCCAAAACACTGATCTAAAGTGATTTTGATTTTTCAAATGATTTTATGTGATTTTTTGTATTTTGAGATTTTGAGAAGATAAGCTAAAACAACTTTATGAAACCGAGATAAACACAAAATTAAGATGATAAGCGCTTTAGGATATAAGTAACTTTAAACAAACAATTGAGAGTGAAAACTAAATTTATATTAATAAGGAAGATTGAGTACAAATACGAATTACAAACTATTTAAATCATTGAAAATGTAAATAACCACTACAAATAAATCTAGAGAGAAGGAAAAATACAGAAATTAAGATCCAATTTGTGAACAAATGAGAGGGTCTATAAATAGTTGAGCTAAGGGTCTTGGAAGGATCTCGAATTTCTTCAACTTGTGCTTCTTTGCATTCATTTTCCACCCTTGGATCATAATAACCGCTTCCCCTCTCATCACAACCCTTGGATTGAGCTTGATGACATGCTTGGCCAATTGGAGAGCGCCACGTGGCCAATGGCACACGGATTGATGAAGTGTCGCCCTATTGTCGCGCGGTGTCGGGGAATGTACGATTCTACCCTTAATTGTGGTAATTTTGATTAATTACAAGGGTGGGTGAATTAGGGTTCATGTAACTGGGTTTGGGGTAAAAGGGGGGTAATAGTTGGCGGGAGTAGGTTTTTTATTATATTTCAATGGTTTGACTGGTTTAATGAGTTGACCCGGGTTTTATTTACGGGTTGGTTTGGGTTATCGGGTTAGGATAGTTAAAACCGGGTAGCGTAGTTGGATAGTTGGGCTCGGATCTTATTTTTGGGCCGAATAGGGTTTAGTGGATTGGACTAGGATATTAATTGAACCGAAGTGGTTATTTAGGGACCAATTTTGTACATTTCGAATTTTCAAGGGACCACAGTGTAATTGAAAATCTCATCAAGGACTAATCATGTAAAGCTCAATAATCCAAGGGTGACTTTTGCATTTTTCGAATCTCCAAGGATCATTTCGCTAAAGCTCAAAGCACAGGGTCATTCTTGACTTTTCTTCAAACTTTTCGATATTTCAAAAATCATCTTCTCGAGAATAAAATCTTCCAAATGCACAATTTTGACTTTCCATTTCATTAAAACTCTCTTGATCTCTCGTGCTCGGATTTACATCCGATTTGGATCCTTTTGTGTGTTTTGCATATCCGTACTGCACAAGCACAAACTCAAGAAAACCACAAATATAAGCAATAAACGACTTTTCCTTGGTTGTTTTGGGTCAGTTTTGATAAAGAAAAGATATGTGAATAAGCACATATCATGGGGACATTTCACAAAATTCTAATCTAGTCTTCCCTATTTCAACATACACGTCTATCAGCTTATGCTGTATGACAACATCTTTCAACAAGTCTAGATTAGCAGGTTCACGCAAAGAAAACAAACCGTCATCTAATGTACAACCAGGCTTAACAAAGTAGAAATAATTGGTTTGTCCAGACTCATAACCGATTTGGGTCATGAGAGCATCCATTTCATCAACAGATACCTCTTTTATTTCCACAAGATCAACAAGGCATTTCTTGCCTCCTTGATATATCCTACCGAAAAGTATTTGAATGTACCTTCATAATGGAACATCATGCTAAACGATCCGTGTTCACCCAGAGTATAAAAAATGTACAAAACTTTGTTAAGGTAAAGTTACCTAAAAGGGAATAACTTAATCACTCGTACTAACATATGATTGTAATAGGCTCTAACCAAAAAGACTTACAATATCTCCGATTGCAGCTCTTCCTCCGCTTCACGATCATCATATAAAGGATATTCCCTTACTCGCCACGTAGTAAATCCAAGGTGGTTGTTTGTTATTTTCTTACTCGATTATTTGATTTTATGATAGACATTGCCTTGGGTTTTCTGGTAGGCTTCAAAACAAGTTTGGGGATGAGCAATGAGTACCGGTTTTGTTATATTGTACAATATGGCGGGATGTTGGACAAGACATGTTCTACGATGTATACCACATAATGACTATTCTACCCTCGCAGCACCACGATTACGGGTTTATTTTGGGTATAACGGAACGCTGACAACGCCGTTATTGGTCAAGGGACCAATCTGGCATTTAATTGGTACTGTTTGGACCCGTGGCGATGATTATGCCCGGTTTCGTCCCATCGCGATCCTCCGATACAAGTTTAGGGACCAACGGTCAATTGTTGGATGAAGTGATTCGACTATCCGAGTTGTTTCCCTAATTCTTTTCACAGGGATTTGGGCTAAGAATATTTATACTAAAAGTGAAGTATTTATCGAAAAAAATTCTAATTTAGTTCTCAAATAATTTCTAAGGTGGTTCATAAAAAAAATTTCTATATCGTTTTAAAAAAAATTTCATCGTGTCCAAGGTGGTTCCCGGAAACCGCTTTATAGTACATGGATCCGCCTCTGATCCTAAGTCCGCCTCCGTTTCTAGATGTACTCCACTGTAATTTGTACGTTTAGAGATTACAAACGTTTATGTAAGTTTTCTCATGTTGGTTATTTCTTGAACTGTAGGAAGTAAATTTAAGAAAATGAGTTCTGTGGAAGGCATATACTTATAGACTCTTTTCATTTGTGGAATGTATATATCGAAGAAAATTTCCAAGTCACCCAAATGTGTATTTGTATTCATATGTATCCATTCCGGCCTAATATAATGTCGGAGTTTAATGAATCGATAAAAGCAAAGCTAAATATAAACATCAAAATTATACCCAACAAAATTGTTTAACATACGTTATCACATTATATAATCTTTGAGACATATTGTTCAAACATTATCAATTATCAACATTTTACAATAATTTAAATTACACTTATTAATTTGAAGGCTTGTAGTTTTACTAGATACTTACCATTATGACCACGTTAAAGAGCTATAAGTGTAATAAAAAGTGATCGGTTAAAAATATGTGAGGTGAAAAGGCTTAAAAACGAAAAGTAAAATAGTAAATTATCAATAACAATATGGCATTGGGCTCACTTAAGATAGGCTCAAAGATTTATAAAAGCCCATTTTCAACGACTAAAAACTAAATTGTAGAATGAAAAAGAAAATGCGGTGAACGTGGATCGAACACGTGACCTTCAGATCTTCAGTCTGACGCTCTCCCAACTGAGCTATCCCCGCAATGTGTTATTCTCTATATTTAATAGTAGTTCTACTAATTATATGATGATAGGTTCATTAACAGGAACTTTTGTTAACTTATACATACAAATTACAAATATACAATCTAGTGTTTGGTATACAAAACAGGTTAATGGATGATGTTATCGTTGTTTAGGTTACTCGAGAAGGACGAACTTTTTTACTCAAATGTATGTGACCTTAGCGGGTGAATTCCGAGATTGTTTCAGACCCCTTTTTAGCCACTCCAAATATATATAGAAGTTTGAATTTAAACCTCTTAACTATACCATTTTGTGAAGGTTACTGTTTTGTCTACAAAAGATATAAAAACTAGTGATTTGAAAACCTTTGGCATCTGATTTCTTTTTCGTATTGGTTCATATATATTTGAAACTAGTGCAACACCTAGAGTGCGTTTAGTTGGAAAAAGTTTTCTTGATATTCTATTTTCAGTTTTGTAAGAAAAAGAAGGGATAAGATTTTGCACAAAATGTAGACTACGCGTTCATGTGCCACTGTTTTTTATTTTGAATAAAAGAAGAGGAGTTACAAGGGAAACAAGGAAAACGCAATATATGTGTTTTGGAGTTTCTCTTATTTAGTTGGGAATGCATGTTTTGTGTTTTGTGAAAAATGTGTTGAGAAAAGTTTGATTTGAACATAATCTCTATTTTACTTGTTTTGTTCAAAACATTTGATAGAAAAAATGTTTTCTTTCAACTAAACGCATCGTTAATATCTATTTTAGTTTTTCGGGTAAAAAATATGAACCATTGCAAAGTTTATACAGCAAAAAAATTGTATGAATCATGCTAAAGAATACTAGTAGTCATTTCATAAACATAAGTCCACCCTATATATGAGAATTGATACTACGCCGCGTTTTTGATTAATCGCACCATTTGTGCATTACAACAGATCAGACTGATATCAGAATGCATAAATTATGACGATTAATCAAAAACGCGCAAGATCACCCTTATATAAAATAGACATTGCATGACCATATTGAATGAATGAACCCTGTTGATGCATAAAAAGCTTCCAGAAGAGTAAAAAGCATGACACATGAAATGAAAGCTTGACTTTTGATTCCTTCTAATCTTTGACCAAAGTTGCAACCATTAAAAATGATGCACACCAATATTGATTAATTGACTTTACATAAAATACAATGTATATAATTTACTTGATTATTATTTTCTGCTTATATCATTCCAACATATGCAAAGTATTTTTATAGGGTAATGTAATAGAGATGCAAACTAGTCATATAAACTATTTTTCTTTTATTTTACTTGCAAAGTTACAATTTGGTGTCACTAAGTTATTTTTATTGGAGTTGATGGTTTCATACTTTCTGTGTCGGGTACAAAATTTCGACGTGGGGTGGTAAATAAACAAATTATAGACATTGCTTTACTAAACAAAGTCATGACTTATGACTATTTGCGTAGTGATACTCGTAATCTTATAAAAACCAAATGACCATCCATTTACTCAAGATTTTTCTGAATCAAACATGAAATCGCTTACAAAATGTTTGATAACCGACAATAATAACCTTATATCTCAAAGGTACAATAATACAAGGTTGATTTTATGTTGCGGATTAACTTAGCGACCCAACTAAGGGTATACTCGAGTCAAACACCGTTAAACTCGACCTTAACTCGATTACTAAAATTCTAGCTCAAAACTCGACTAGAGCTCGATTAAGCTTAAAATTTTTAGCTCGAGGTCGACATGCCTTTTATAACTTAAGCTCAAAACTTTACTTGAGCTCGAACGAACCTATATTTTAAGCTCGAGCTTGATAACTACTCAACATATTTAGGTCGACTCAACTCATTTTGTATACATATTACTTTATACAGTAGTGATAATCAAGTAATTTTATGCTATTTAAAAGCGTTAAAATGTAATTTAACCAAAACTCAATAAGCCTTGTGTGTCTCATGAGTCGAGTATTCTGAAACTCGAAATCAACTCACGCATTTACTCAAGCAACTCGACTAAAAAAGCAAAGGGTGTTTGTTTCGGCTTATACAATGGGCTTATAGCTCATGTGGTTTTCGTCTTATGTTTCATAAGCTCACTTTTTATGTCAAGCTTGATAGACTTATGTAAACCATTTTTTTTTAAATAAGCTATAAAAGGTAAGCTTATAAAATATAAAAAATAAAACTAAAAAAAACCATAAGCACACTATATAAGCAAAACAAATACCCATAAAACCAAGTATTATAAAAAAGTAAAGAGTAGATTGCAAAACCGTCGTTATGATGTAACAAAATTGCAAGTATAATTTAATCTTTTCGAAAGTGCAGACATAGTATTTGTAAGAAACTATAGTGTGCAATTATCATCCATAACACGTAAGATAAACTTTTGAATTTCTCATGTCAGGTAGGGGTGAGCAAAACTGACTGCAGGACGGACCGAACCGAGAAACCGACCCGAACTGGACCGAACATATTTCAGTTCGGTCTTCGGTCCACACTTTACCCCATGTTCGGTCCTCGGTTGGTCTGGTGTTCCGTACAACCTATCATTTTGCCTTTTTCAGACGGACCGTATTTCGTCCGGTCCTCAAGCCATAGTTTTGGGCTAAATCAGTCTCAATTCGGTCTGGTTTTTGATCCGATATGAGTTTAACCTAATGCTCACCCCATTGTCAGGTAAGATAATTGCACAACAAAGTTTTTCATAAAAACTACGCCTGCACTTCAGAAAAGATTATACTATACTTGCGATTTCGTCAAACCATAAGGACGTTTTTTGCAATTTACTCATAAAAGCAATTTCTCAAACTGGTCAACATAAAAAATTCCCCTAATACAATAATAACACACTTTTTTATTTTTATTACCACCTTCAAGAACACACACACATTTCATTTTCATTCATTCATTCAAACCGCCCCTTCATTTCATTTCATTTCTCCTCCTCTCCTCGAAGATCTTCAACCCGGTAATAAAAAAAAAAAAAAAAATCCCTCAAACCCTAAACGATCTAATTTAATCTTCACTAATTCATGTTATAATTTAATCTCACATAATTATTACATAACGTGTTTATACTCATTCGAATCGTTGAATCAACGCCGTTACATCTAGATATTTATCATCCACTAATTTTTATTATTTAAAAAAAATCGTTATAAACGCGCTATTTGTGTATATGTTTATAATTTGTTAGAAATGATGTTGATGTAACGGTTTTTGATGTTTTTTTGTTGTTTTTGGTTAATAGTGTATACAGGTGAAAGGTAAAAGATGTTAGGCGTTTTTCGGCGTAGAGTCGTCACCGAAACCTCAGTGAGTCGTCTCGCTTTCGTTAGACTATGCTGATTGATTCATTATAATTTTGATCTAATGTGTGATATAATTGTAGCAAAAGTACTTGATATCCGTTTTATTACGTTATAGTTTATAGCTTTAGCTTGTTGCGTCTCGGTTTCGTTCTCAGTTGAATGTTATTTTACTGATTTGTGCTGATTGATTCACTTTTTGACCTAAAATTTGATATAATACCGCTGATTTGTATATGCTCCGTCGTAATTAGGGGCTTGTAGCAACTCAGGTCTCGATTTACATTTATAATGTTATATGATCATATAAGTATTGCGACGTAGTTTGTTGATATGTATGAGCACATTTATACTAGCAGTCAGCTAGACCTGTTTTTTGAGTAGTAGTTCGTGTTTTGATAATATGTGAAATGTTATATGATAATGTAAGTATTGCGACATTGTTTGTTAATTCGTATAAGCACATGTATACTAGCAGCGAAGGTACTTCATGTATGTCACAGTTAACTTGGGTTTCGATAAAATTTAAAATGTTATATGATACTATAATATGGCAACATTATTTGGAGCAAATTGGACATCAGTTGTGGTGTTTGAGTTTTGGAATGAAGTATTACAATAGAAAATAAACGGACTTGTGAAGTTTGTTACATCGATATAAAATATAATTATGGGCAATACTAAGTTTATTTATTTGAATTGATGTCGACTGCGACAGTGGGAGGGAAGGAATATTGTATAATGTACGTAAAGAGTTATATAAGCGTATACGAAATGGACAGGCAGTTTATATTGTTTTTTTCTGTGTTTTGGACAGATACTAGGAAAATCATGGCGAGCAACTCGTCCTGTAGCGTCTACAACTACGACTTGTTTTGCTTCAGAAGGAGAGGTACTTATCGTCTTATTTTCGAAACTTTTGTGCTTATTTAATGATGTTTTCGTGTATATAAACTGTGCTGTATAATTCTAATTTGATGGAAGTTGGTTTAAGTTTGTTAACTTGGTAATCTCCAAAACCAGTTTTGGACCCTGGTGTTTAACTCTTTGTGTTGCGGAATACATTATGTTAGTTCTGGAATAAAAAAACATGAAATCACGGTTGCTTCAGTCTAGTTGGCATGTTGTGAATAATAATAAACATTTGTCTGATGCCCGGAAAACTTCCTTGCTCGGGCCAACTGCACTAAAGTTGTATGCCACAAGCTGACGTTAGTTTAGTTAGTTGCTTCCCTCCCAATCCTTTTTCCAATTTTCTCTCTCCATTTCTCTCATATCCTCTCTCCAACCCTAATTACAAAAACCAGCCGTTACCACTAATATCCCCTTTCCGGCCGTCGGCTTCTGCCGGCGGCCTGGAGACCCTCTTTCTATCAGTCTATTGTTGTTTTATCCGGAAAGTGCTTCAACCTTTGCTGATTTCTGGCATATTTTTAGGGTCAAGTTTGGTTTGTGTTTTTGGTATGGTATGGTTCCGCGGTATGATACTCTCTTCTTCGACAAGGTATGGTTCTTGCAGGTTATGGTTTACGGGTTTCAGGTTGTGGTTTCCCGTAAAAAGTTATGCTGTGTTTCCAGTAGGTGTTTCAAGGGTCATGTCTTTGGTTAGTGGTTTGGTGGGTCAAGGCGTCAAGCAGCAGTTTGTCAAATTATGGTGGGTCAGGAAATGTCAATATTCGGTTCAGATCTGGCGGGATTAAAACGCTTTTTGGTCATCGTGAAGGTGGTTAGGATTTTGATTTGTTGGATAGGGTCAGGAAGGGGACTTTGGTCGGATAGATTTTGCTGGAGTGAAGATGGTTTGTTCCCAGAAAGTGGTGAGGGTCATGTAGCTTTGGTCGTGGTGAGGGTCAAGCGCATTGGAAGTTTCAGTTTGGGTCGAGGCTTTTTGATGTGAGTGTTCAGTTTGGAGTCGTGGTGTTTTGTTGTCAAGGGTCATTGGTCAAAGATCGGGACCTGTCTTTTAAGCAGGGTCGCTGCAGTTGGGGTGTTTATACATTTCGAGATATTCTTCAGTTTTCAGTCGACGGTTCATATATTTTGCAATTTTACCACTCAGTCGTGTCGTATGGCTGGAACTGTTTGGTTTGAGGCTCCAGCAAGTTGAGTTACGTTGAGTGTCAGGGTTGTGGTCGTTTGTAACTCGTTTCCATGTTTTCGACCTGGTGAATGCCCTTGATATTGCATTTGGCGTGTTTGGAGGTTGAGTTCTATCTTAGTTTGATTGGATTTCAGTGGCCCGTCTTTCTTTGGTCCTATTGTAATTGTGAGTTAGAGGGTCAAGTAAATGTGAGTTTAGAGGGTCTAGTAATATGAGTTACGAGGAGCATGATTTAGAGGGTGAGGTCTGGTGATTGCGAGTTTATAGCGTCGCGAGTTAGAGGGTCGAGTAATCTTTGTTGTAAGTTCAGAATCAGTTGGTCGATAGTGTCAATGTATCTACTTGCTTCTTGCTAGTTTTTATTAACTAATTTAATAAAAAATTGCCTTTCAAAAAGAAATCACATATTAGAAGTCTGAATCTGATAAATGAAACACATGTTAAGCAACACATTCTTCTGGAATTAGTACATAGTACATACACTGCAAGGACAAAGATGCATTCCATATTTCTATGTATACATGCCATTTCCAAAGCCTAACTCTTTACATGTGTACAGACATTACTCCCGTCGGGAATTATTGGCAGTGTTAGAGGAATATGTCATGTTGCCCAACCTGGTATGTTTCTTTTGTATATGCTGGAAAGCTATTTTACATGTATTTATTTTGTTATACAAGGATTTAATTCATTCGCCTTCTATTGCCTTCGCAGGTGGTGCAATGAATCTAAGGCCATTAAGGTTAGCACTTAAAACATAATTTCAACCTTTTAATATTTTTAAAGTATAAATATTGCTGGTGAAAAAACTATAAGCATGATGCAATGAGCTTCATCGTGTATTGGTATCATGCGGTTCTGACTTTGGAGGCCTTGTTGTCAAACTTTTAAGCATCACTGAGTTCTCGTTTCTTTGTGTACCTTTTTTGGAATAAGATAATACTTTTTAAGTTATTATGGAATGCCAAATGACCATTAATGTGTGCTAGTGCAAGTGTTCTTACTAGACCACATTTGTTCGCAGGGAAGTTATGACCACTCTTCAGCCATGTGTCAGCATGCAAATGCAAAGCAGAATGTTCTCCTCTGACAGTGGTATGATTTTGATATAGTTCTTTGTTGACATCTCATCTGTTACTCTGTTAGTACATCAATATAGACTGATTCATTTATCATGACGTGCTTATTTTGTGGTTGTCAATGTGGAATGTTTAACAATTATGAATCTTTTAAATGGTAACATTTAACACTAATACATATAATCATATGCTGAGTCTTGGCTTGGAAGTGTTACATTATATGTTATATGCTGATCACAAGTTTTTTAAGAAATATGGTCTTAGTTTATCTAATAAAATCTTGATTGCAGTAGAATATAACGTATGTGCTAAGTTCACCAACTTTTGTTACAATGTTACGTATGCTGATTGTATATACTTAATGTCTTGGAATATTAATATTGTGTACATGTTCAAGGTGATCTGGTTCATGCTGTTGTCCCTTTTATGGGTGAATCTATCACTGATGGTACATTGGCAGCTTTCCTAAAGAGTATGTTCTTCTGTCTAAGTTTTTTACAATATGCTTATCATTGTTGAAGTTAATGTATCTAATTGATGTTCTTGGATCAGAACCTGGAGATAGGGTTGAAATTGATGAACCAATTGCACAAGTTGAAACAGACAAGGTATTTCGTCTACTTGACCTTGTTTTAGAACTCATGAGGTTTTAACTGTCGGAATTGTTATTAACAACAATTTTTTATGTCTCAGGTGACTATTGATGTTGCTAGTCCTGAAGCTGGTATAATTCAAGAGGTAAAACATCTTTTAATTTCGCACAACTGCGCCAAGGTTGTTCAAATCAATACTTCTGTTTGAGTATACGAAGCAGAAAGCCTGAAATTTAGCTTTGATATTGTAGTTTGTAGCAAAGGAAGGCGATACCGTCGAACCAGGTACAAAAATTGCTATCATTTCTAAGTCCATGAAGGTGCAGCTGCTCCACCCAAGAAGGCATCTGAAGAGGCGGTTTCTCAGCCACCTCCACCTCCTCCTGCTGCTGAGAAGGTAGAGAAGAAGCCTGCACCTGTTGCTGAGAAGCCTAAGCCATCTTCTCCACCACCTCCTTCCAGAACCTCTGCTTCAGAACCCCAGCTTCCTCCTAAAGAAAGAGAAAGACGGGTGAGTTTCAAATCTTATGCCAATACTATAGTGACATTAATATAAATCCATTACAATAGATTATGTGGCTTTAAATTTGTGTTATCAAAAAGATTCTTTTTCTTGATCTTATATAATCACAGCTGTTTTGTTAGGAAAATGCTTTAACTTCTTACACATTCATTATAATTCATCCTCCTAGTGGTAGGATGATGACACTTGTATTCCACTTATTCTTTTTCTTCATACACATTCATTCTAATTCCACTTATTCTTTAACTTCCTACACATTGATTTCAGCATTTCACCACATGCCTTGATCTTGGACTTAGGAGGATAAGTTGGAAGTAATTATAGGAGGATATATTAATGCTCATTTTGTTATCATCTTTCCTGTTTTTCCAGATTCAGTAGTAGCTAATAGGTCTATAGTTGAGTTTTATTGAGTGACGCATGTCTATTTTCTTGCTTGAATGCAGGTTCCTATGACCCGATTAAGAAAGCGGGTTGCTACACGTCTGAAAGATTCTCAGAACACCTTTGCTTTGCTGACGACATTCAACGAAGTTGACATGTAAGTTCCAATTGTACATGCATATTATTTACATGGTTCTGGGGTCATGCCTTGGCTAGGATATTCTAATAGTATAGCTTAGAGGTATTTTTTTTTGTTCATTTGCTAAAAAGCCAAAATAATTAGCTAAAAAGCAAACTGATGAAATAGGAAAGCCAAAAAAAATTAGCTAAAAAGCCAAAAATTACATGTAAGTTTCATCTCTTACGGTCCAAATGGGAAAGCCAAAAAAATTAGCTAAAAAGCAAACTGATGAAATAGGTCGAATAGGTTGAAAGTTTATTAATGTGTATTTGATTCCCAGTTTATTTGGGATCATATGAATGATTAATATTAACCTAAAAAATTTTGGACAATTTTTTTGTGTCAACCCAACATGATCCCCTTTATCTGTCCATTTTGCCAACTCTAGCATAGCTCATCTTAACAATTAAATGCTGGCCGTCTTTCAAGTTTCGAGAATCATTTTGCTTATTTTGTTGTATGCTTGCTTTTTGCAGGACAAATTTGATGAAACTCCGTTCTGAATACAAGGACGCCTTCCTAGAGAAGCACGGAGTCAAGTTGGGATTGATGTCTGGCTTTGTTAAGGTATGTGTATATGTGGAATTAAGGATACAAAGATAACATCGTGCCTTTGTTTCTGAAATGTGCTTTGTTATCCATTTTCTTTTGATATACTCAAAATTTCTTACAAATTTCAGGCTGCTGTAAGTGGACTCCAAAACCAGCCAATTATTAATGCAGTTATTGATGGTGATGACATCATATACAGAGATTATATTGATATCAGCATAGCTGTGGGTACTCCAAAGGTAAGCTTAAGATATTTGTATCATGTCTGGTTTCTGAATCTCAAGAAATTGAACATGTGTCATTTACACCTGTGCCTGGACTTGTGAGGAGAAAGCTTGTTTAAAAAAAATGAAACAATTCTATACTTATGAGTCATAAACAAATGCAACCTTAGTTTTTTTGGAAAGATTTCAAGGGGTTTACAGTATTACACCTCTTTGTCTATTAGCAGTAATTGGTGGCGTTTTTGTTTCTTAATGGGGTTAAAATGGGTATGGGTTTGAAAGAAAGGTGAGCAAACTTTTGTTTAATGAGTTTATCTGGTCAATGTATTAGGATTGAAATGAAAGCTGTTATTTTAATGTAAAAAGAAGCAAGATATAGATAGGGGAGGAGATGGGTCCACCTAAAGATCTGTAAACCCATTGTCTTGGCGGGTTATTATTTTATGGGTTTTATACCCATTCTAATCCTAAACCTAAACCCAATCTAAGTCGAAACCTAAACCACTTACCAAACAATTGTAATCACTTGCAATGTCAATCCACCATTCCATCAATCATAAACCCATTAAACAAACACACCCACTAAGTATTGACAAAACATTGACACGCTGTTTGTTTGATCTGCTGTTAGGGACTTGTTGTGCCGGTTATTCGTAATGCTGAAAAGATGAACTTTGCTGAGATAGAGAAAGAGATCAACACTCTTGCTAAGAAGGCAGTTAATGGAACCATTTCCATTGATGAGATGGCAGGAGGCTCGTTTACAATCTCCAATGGTGGTGTTTATGGAAGTCTTTTGAGCACTCCCATCATCAATCCGCCTCAGGTACACATTTTCTATTAAGGTGGAAATTATGACCCATTTATATGTGAATGGGTCAATTCGGGCTACAATTCTTATACATCACCTCAAACAAGTAAAAAAACTAGCTTAAATGGAAAATGTTTTTTTAACCAGACGTGTTTTGAGGTTGAACCAACTTGGCCTGTTACTTAACTCTTCCATCTTGGAACGTCAAGTGTAGAAAATAACCAAATGACAATTACCTTGTAATATATTAGTGCACTCATTAACGTATATCTTGTATGACAGTCTGCAATTTTGGGTATGCATTCAATTGTGAGCCGCCCAATGGTGGTTGGGGCAGTATAACCCGAGACCCATGATGTACATCGCTCTGACATATGACCATCGGCTAATTGACGGAAGAGAGGCTGTGTTCTTCCTTCGCGAATTAAAGATGTGGTTGAGGATCCAAGGAGGTTGCTTCTCGACATCTAAACACCACAAAATCTGATTTTGCTTCATCAAGCTGAATTCTGGTATACTTGAAGTCATCACTCAACCAGAATAATAGTCATCCTTGCAAAAATTTTGTAGGCTTTTGCTGTGTTATCATGGCTAGCCACATTTACGTTTGATGAGAACTGTTATTAGCTATGTCGGTACACATGTTTTGTTTTTACATTGCTTAAACCATGTATACTTTGCTGCAGTTGGTTTGAGCTTCTTGTGAGACTCATAAATTAAACTTCGATAACTCTATGAAACTACATTTTTGGCGACATCTTTGATGTGTTTGCTATTAAATCTGCGTATCTTGTATCTGGTTTGCCCAAAATGTTTTCCGGGCTTAGTATATAGTTGTCAACTCTTAGCTATGCTTTGGTTCCTGAACGATTTAAAGCGTTGAATCTAGATCAAGTTTGCCTTGTTGAGAAATATTACCCGGATGATTAAACATGGGTAAAACACCTATGGTTATCATACATCTCCAAACATGGTTATAGATTGGATTGATCTCCATTCGCGCCCTATTGTAACTAGGCCTGTGGCTGATTGGAACTGAATTCATGTGCATCTGTGATCCCATATTCCTTTTACAAAAGTTGCGCTTATTTCTATCTACTAAAAGGATTAAAGGATCTTCACTTGTATAACTGTGGCTATTTTAAAAACTTGCTGATCTCAAATTGCTAGTCATGTGTTGTGAAAAAATCGAGTCTCTACTTTGCTACTGCCTACAAAGTTTTGACATTCAGATTACGAGTCACAAGTCACACACTTTAACTCGTAATTGTGGATGATGAAGACATTTGACTAGGGTCGAGTGGGTGGGCGACAGCACAACCGTTGGTAAGAGGGTTGCGGATATGATGGATGGTTTACGTTCTGTTTGTGCAAATGGTTATACATTTTGACAGCTATAAAGAAAAATAGAAAATATTATGTTATGTGTATTTTTAAATCTACTAAACTTGTTTATTAGTGTTTTCGAACCATATGGTCAAACAAAAATCTACTACGATATGTGACATTGTAGTGAAGGGATAAAATAACAAAGTTCTATTATAGAAAACATTTCTCATGTTAATTGGAGAGTGTTACAAAGTTTACTGGCTACTTTTAGCAATACGAGAACATGATTTTTTGGTTTTCTTTCTTATGCTATTTAAAATAAGTTACTAGTACTTCTAAAATACTCCTTATTACACATCAAGCTTTTAAACTTTTTGTAGCAACATTTTTCATAAAATTTTTAAAATTATGATTTAAAGAAGCATCTTTCAATGATATATTTTCTCCTAAAAAATTTCTTTTTCAAACTTTAGGGTCCGTTTGTTTTATGGGTTTTAAATTTAGAAAGAGAAAACATTTGTTTGGTTGAAATTTTGCCATATGGATTTGGATTTCAAATACCAAATAGGAGGGTTTAATAAAATTAAGGGGAGAAAACCTTTATTTAAAGAAAACTTCTTTTAATCCTACACCAAATTTAAATCCTAATCCTAATCCGAAACCCGTCTACATGCCAAACAGACCCTTCACTTCAAAAGCTTTATTCTAAATTATTCTATTCTCAACTGATCACTTAACTTATCTATATTAATTTCATAACAGTTAAAAGAGTGAATAATTCTTAATTATCAAGAATTGTTAGCGATGCTTGAGAAAATCTTCAAAATATAAGTCATGACTTGAGATGTATTGTCTTATTTTATCTTGTAAATATAGAGAAAAAAAATATTTTTTTAAGAAAATAAGTAGAGCATTTTTTTTTATTTGATAAAATATTATTTATTATAATTTACTCTATTGCTTTGAAAAGTCTCATTTTTCTTTGAGTACATATATTTGTACAACTGTACATTGTTGAAATATTATTACTACATGTGACATGAAATTGTAATGTGTTTCAATTTTTCTTAAATTTATGTACTAATTTGTCTATAAAAGTGTTAGACTTGCAAAAGAAGTAAATGTAACCAAAATAAAAAAATAAAAAAATTACATTATTAATTGTAGCAATAATATATAAGAATTAATGCTAGTATGCAGCTTTCTCATTGAAGACAACTAACACCCCTCCCACCCAAATTTATGTACTCTTTATTTTATGTTCACATTTGGTTCTCTTTTGTAAACATTCTTTTGTTACTCTCATTTAATTATCACAAAATAGTTGATACATTTTATTTTCAAGAGACAAAAGAAGCTATACGTATTCTACTATATAAGAAAAACAGTATTGTACGCAGGCTCAAAAAAAAAAAAAAAAAAAAACTTCATTCTTCTTTTCTAATACACTATATGTACAAGAACTTATAATACAAAGAAATGTTAAATGAAGTATACATAATATGAAATGTTAAATAACCACCAAAAATGAATTTTATTGGGTTTTACTTGTAGTTTGGTGTCTCAAGTTCAGGTGCAAGATCTGATGTGATGGCTATCCTTATTATAATGTGACATCTGCCATTTCGTCTGCACAGAAGCATGTGGTGGCCCAGGTGGATGGTTTATTCTCTTGTGGACCGTCTGCATTTCGACAGTGATAGTTTATAGCTTTGTTTGGTACTAGGGTAAAAGTGTTGCAATAAGGATACCCATCACACTTTATGTGCTCGTATAGCAAGTTAATAAATGGGTCAAAGAGCATTGAATGTGTGGAACAATATCTGTCACATAGAAAGTAAAAATATATATCTATACTATTTTATAATAGATTTAAGATTTGCTAAAAGAAGTAGTTTTAAAAATATAAGATTAAAAATATTTCCTTATTAAGAAATAATAAGTTATTAGTCAATAACAATAAATGAAATAACAATTGGTCAATACATTAAAAGCCATGTAATAAAGAAATGCTTTATGACCAAAAATTAAACATTAAAAAAAATCTTAACTCTGAACCTAATATTAGAACACTACACACGTATGTTTGCACCATATAAAAGCCGAACCTTTACACATCTAAAAAAACACACACCAAACAAATAAACAAAAACCCACAAAAAATACGTTCTTTACAACCTAAAACATAATTCTTACCGGAAAATATAATGACATGGGCGCAATGCGCGGGTACCCGGCTATATTGATAAAATACATGAAGTGATCCCAACTCATGTACGTGTCATTTAGTATTATGAAACTATTAGTGAAATTTATAAATTATTAGGGCCGAGCAACAGGTTAAATTCAAACCGAATCAATCAAACTCGCTTCTAACTGAAAACCAACTTTGAGAAAAACGTGAACCGAAAATCGAACTAAAGTTAACCTAGCGAGACCGAAACCTAACCAAAATTAATCTAACGAAACTGAAAATCGATTTTTAAGTGTATTTTCTTGGTTTTTACTCAAACCGAACCGGACTGAGGAAAACTAAAACCGAAAACAATAATATATAAAACAAAACCGATTAAGGTCGATTTAGTTTGGTTCAACCCACTTTGACTCGGTTTATTGATTCGGTTTGTTCGATTGATTTTGCTCGGTCCTACAAAATACCAAGCAATAAACTAAAATTCTTATTGTCTTTTTTTAAGGAAATCATTATCTGATTGTACACAACAAATATATCACGTTGCCATGTTACAAAGTACAAACCCTTTGTAAAGAACTTTTAGGAAGTATATATATATTCACCTTTGCGAAAAAAAAAAGAAGAAAAAATACAAACCCTTTGATAATTGTTTTTTTTTTAATAATTTTCGGAGACTTGGCATAATGGGGCAAGGGATTTTTGCCATATATGGTTTGATATTCTACTGGCTTTATTACCCATTTATCTTAATTGAGTAAATCTCTGTTTTGTTCTACGAAAAAAAAGGTAGACCTCTTTTATTTATTGGAAAAAATAAGACATGTCTTGAGTCGCGTGAGATAAAATTTGAGGGAACAAACGATTGATTGGCTTAAAGAGAAACATTTAAGGGTGCGTTTGGTTTATGGAAATGGGAATGACAGAATATGTTTTATTCCTAATAATTGTTTGGTTGGTGGGTTTTATTTTGAGATATAGGTATGAAACCTATTCAAATAGACAAAACTCATACCCATCAAACATGGTAGGTTTACAAACCCATAATAATTCCCATACTCATAGTGATTCCCGTTAACAAATCAAACGCCTCCTATTTTATACGTTAACTATAACTTTCTGGCTAGTTATTTATAAACATGCGTGCTTAATGGCTTTTACTTATTTGCATGTCGTAACACACCACCACACTAACTCAAAGCCTATTTGCACGATTATTAACAATTGTAGAAGTTCATCAGACAATTGTCGATCGAAATTATGTTGCTTGCATACTTATGTCTTAAACTTGGAAATTGCCAAAATCAGTTGTCTTTTACATTCTTTGAGTACAAAGTAATTTAATCAACCTAGTATGAACAAATAACGTATTTTAACTTACAACTCTTAATAAAAGTTCAACTTGCAAAATCAAATTACCTTTGTCGTCAACCGTATCAAACTAACAAAATTAAAGAGATGAATCAGAACGATATTGCTAGAGTTTCGAAACGACTTATCATTCTCGTCTCAGTTTAGCCATGCATGCCTAAATATATGAGCAATACCAGCGTCGCATAAGTCTATCGTTAAAGGTTTGATTTATTGGTCAATATGAGTTTCACAGGAAAGCTTCTTATTTATAAGTTTTTTAGTGCATTTTTTTGTTGGCACATAACTTCTCCCACAATAACCTAATTCAACGAAATAAAATCATGTACTTAAAAGCATGTTTTTAATGATAATGATGATGAGAGATGAAAATATCATTAGCATTAGCTTACACATAAGGGTGAGCATTGGTCTAAGATCGGATCGGACAGAATTGAATCGGTCAAAACCGCGATCAAAATAGCCCAAAAACCTAGACCGAGGACTGGACCGAATGTGTTCGGTCCAGTTCGTTCCGGGTTGGTCCGGTCTTTCGGTCAATCCAGTTCAAAAAGGCAAAATGATCGGTTTGAAAACTGGAACAGACCGAACCAAAACCGAAATAAGGAAAAAATTAGGACCGAGACTGAACTGTTGGTCCTTCGATTCGATCGGTCTCGGTCAATTTGCTCGGCCCTACTTACACATAACATGGTACTAAATACTATATGATCTTGAACATTTATTATTCTTTTCTTTAGTGATATTTATATGTTTTTCAAATGTTATATTCAACCTTTTATTTAAAGAATTTTACTTTTGTAACTCAGTAAATATTATATTTAAGGTATTTTGGAAAAAATCATTGTTGTTGTTGCTGGTGTTGTTAGAATTGTAATATTTTTTAGTAGTGTTTGGCAAACTAGTTGTAATTGTAGAGTAAAAGTGTACAATAACATAATTGAACATACAAATGACAAACCCAATTAAATAGGAATAATAAATAAAAAGAAAAATCGGTAATTTTGTGAAATATAATCTCCAACATTTTTTTAAAAGTTGATTTATGCAACTTAATTCTTGGAAACTTAAAATAATCAACAATATTTGTCACCTAGACAAAAATTATTTTTGTAAATGACATTTTTTTAGCAAAATAATTTTAAACTCTTATAAACTTTTATAATGTGCTGCTGCCTAAATACACTCAAAATCACGACATCATCTACATTCAGAATATATTTGAACATTGATACCAAAGTACTTTTAACATCCGCTTGTATCTTGTTCATCTGCATTAAATTATAATTAGGTTGGTTAGATCAAAATAATAAGAAATGCATGCACAAACGAATAATGCGTGGAACGCATATAAGTCAAACTATTTCCATAAATGTAATGCGTATATATGTAATGCATATATGATGTTACAGGAGACACAACATAGTTCTTTAGACGGTTTCAATTTAGACAATTTTTGGGGTAATTCGGGGTTTGAAGAAGATCATGTGGACGCCGTGGGAAGATCGGGTGGCATGTTGAATCTGTGGGATTGCAACGTGTTTCACAGGGTTGATAGTATAAAGAATAGAAACTATCTTTTAACTCGTGGCAGGTGTAAGGATAATGGGGAAATGTTTAATTTCCTAAATGTCTATGCTCCTCAGGATATAGTCGACAAACGGGTTCTTTGGAATGAGATTATTACGGTAATGGCTCGATTTCAAGGTTTGTGGGTCGTGGCGGGGGATTTCAATGTTGTAAGATTCGAGGAAGAAAGGAGAAACTCGGTTTTTAATAGGGGGGCTGCTAATGATTTCAATTCTTTTATTGAGGAGGCGGGGTTAAATGAATTCTCGCTTAGAGGTAATAAGTTTACTTTCAATGCAGGGAATAAGTTAAGTCGAATAGATCGTATTTTTGTGTGTGGAGGTTTTTTGAATAAGTGGCCGGATTCTATTTATAGAGCTCTCCCGAAGCTTTATTCGGACCATAGTCCTCTATTATTGTTGAATCAAAAAACTTTGGTCCGAAACCATTTCGATTCTATAATTCATGGCTTGATCGTGATGATTTTGAAAGTGTCATTATAAGGGCGAGTGAGGAGTTTCAAGAGGAAGGGCGAGCGGACGTTTGTCTGATGAAGAAGTTTAGAAAGATAAGGGCGGCTATTAATGAGTGGAAAGAGATTAATAAGAACAAAGAATTAGAGGAGGAAAGGTCTTTAAAATCAGATATTGTGTCAATTGAGACAATTCTAGAAGGTAGAGACATTGACGAAGAGGAGTTTTGGGTTTTGGTTGAATGCAAAAAACGTTTGGCGGAAATTGAAGGTTTTAAGTATAAAGATTTGAGACAAAGATCTAGAGACAAATGGGCAGAATTGGGAGACGATAATACTAAATACTTTCATGGCATTATTAATAAAAGAAGGGTGTGTAAAATATTCCGGGGTTGTTGATTGATGGTGTTTGGGTTTCCAAACCTTCGGAGGTAAAAGATCAGGTTTGGACTTTTTTTCGGGAGCGGTTCGAGGAGAAAATAAAATGGCGACCGAAGCTTGTTTGCTTTGATATTAAACAAGTGTCTCAGGAGGATAAAGATATGTTATCCGCAAGGTTCTCAGAAAGAGAGATAAAAGAAGCTGTCTTCAGTTGTGGTGATGATAAAGCCCCGGGTCCAGATGGTTTCAACTTTCGATTCGTAAAAAATTTTGGTCTTTATTTGCTAAAGATTTTAAGGAAATCATGAATAATTTTTATGAGCGGGGGTCGATTACTAAAGGTGTTGGGGCTTCTTTTATTACTCTTATTCCTAAAAATAAGAGTCCAGTGGGTTTGGGTGAATATAGGCCTATTAACTTGATAGGTGTTATTAGCAAGGTTATCTCAAAAATATTGGCTAATCGGTTGAAAGTAGTTATGGAAGTATAACATCCGAAACTCGATCGACTTTCTTGAGTGGAAGATATATTCGGATGGGCCTCTTATTATTAATGAGATTTTGTCGTGGGCTAAGAAAAATAAACAAAGCTCCTTTCTAATGAAGATTGATTTTGAGAAGGCATATGATAATGTGAGTTGGGATTTTCTTATGCGGTGAAAAGACAAATGGGTTTTCGGACGGTGGTGCAAGTGGATACGTGGGGTGTTAGAATCGGCCTCTTCATCCATTTTGGTCAACGGGTCTCCTACTTTCATGTTTGATTGCTCGAAAGGTATTAGACAGGGGATCCGATTTCTCCTTTCTTATTTATATTAGTCATGGAAGCTTTTGCGTATGTTCCTCAAGGCATCTAGTTTGAATCGGTTTAATGGTATTAAACTTCCTAATGGAGGTCCTTGCTTGTCTCATCTTTATATGCGGATGACGCATTGGTTATGGGGAGTGGTGCATGGATAATGTTAAACCGTCAATAGATTGTTGAGAGTTTTAATATTTGTTCGGTTTGAAAATTAATTTTCAAAATCTAATTTATTCGGTTTGGGTGTGGATAATCTTGAAGTTGATAATATGGCGAGAGTTTTGGGGTGCAAACGGTAGCATTCCTTTGTTTATTTGGGCATAAAGGTGGGTGCGAATATGAATGCAATTAACAATTGGGATCCGTGATGCAAGTGGTTAGGAATCGGTTGTCAAAATGGAAAGCTTCGGCTCTTTCTATAGGGGGTAGGACCACTTTGATTAAAGCAGTTCTTGAAAGTATCCCCACTTATTATTTTTCGCTTTTTAAAGCGCCTGCTAAAGTTATTGGAAACTTGGAAATGTTGATCAAAAGATTTCTTTGGGGAGGTGATGATGGTATAAAAAAGATACATTGGGTTGCTTGGAAAGATGTCACTCAGCCAAAGAGTCAAGGTGGTCTGGGATTATCGCGTTTGGATTGGTGTAATAAATCGCTTCTATCAAAATGGATATGGCGATACAAAGATGATAAACAGGCGCTTTGGAAGACTGTTATAGAGGCGTTACATGGGAGTAATAGACAATGGGAGGCGATTCCATCCAACGCTCGGTTAGCATCTAATTGGACGTCTTTGGCTCGATTTGAAAAAAATGGAAACCGGATGGTAAAAGAATAAGCGACAGAATTCAAGGTGTGATAGGGAGTGGAAATAATGTGAGATTTTGGCTGGATATTTGGGTGGGATTGGAACCGCTTAGAAAGGTTTATCCCCATCTGTTCCTGCTCGAAACCGACAAAAAGTGTTATGTGGCGGACAGACTTAAAGAGAGGACAGATCAGGGAGTTCTTAGCTGGGTTTGGAAGCGCGGTACCGGCGTCGATTTGGAGTTACTGAGCTTTCGAGTCTTTGCAGTTCTTGGATCGAGTTAGACTTGACAGGGCACGATCGTGGCGTTGGCTGGGTATACAATCAGAACCTTTTTCGGTTGCAGCTGTCAAAAGAATTGTTATACAGGAGGCGGTTACAAACAGGAAGTGGTGTTCAAATGGGTAAAATGGGTTCCTTCTAAGTGCAATATTTTCATGTGGCGATCGATTTTGGATCGTTTACCTACAAAGGAAGCGCTTCAGAGACGAAATATTATGGTGGACGACCAAGTTTGTAGTTTTTGCGGAGAGTTGGAGGAGACGGCCGATCACATCTTCACAGAGTGTCGTCTCGCAGGGGGGGGGGGGGTGTGGCAAGCTCTTTCAAACTAGTGGCACATCCCTCCTATATTTGCGTTTCGGTTCGAGACTTAATGGATATTCATAAACATGCGGGGGTTTCAAGCGTAAAGGGTGAAGTGATTAGAGGTTTAATCATTGTAGCGTGTTGGGAAATGTGGAAAGCGAGAAATGAGCGGATCTTTTCACACCGGACATGTACTAGTGTGGAGATTATTTCGGTTAAAGCGATTGGTTTCTATGGTTCAAAAAGAGGTCTAAATGTAAAGATGTAGAATGGGATAAGTGGTGTAATTTTAACATGATGTAATTGTTTGGGTTGGTGTTCTGGTTTCTCCTCAAACAGGCGCCTTTTTGGTGGTTTTTAATATTATCGACCTTTCAAAAAAAAATATATGATGATACATATAATTGAGGAAATGCCTTGGAGTGTACATTAAATTTGTAACAATGTCATTCTACATATAAAGACATTAAACACGTATAGAAAGAGGTGTAAGATTATTTGCATTTGGTATGGTTTACCCCTCACTTATTAAAAATAAAGTAAGAAGGAATGAGTGTTTTTGGCGTTATGGTGAATCTTTGTGTTACAAGAAAAAGTATTGATGTGACAATATTTTTTCTCACGACACCAACATGATAGCTCAAATATACCTGGTGCTCTTAATTAGTACATTAATACTTTATTTCCTTCTCACTTTCCATGCCAAATAGCGGTCAACATCCTCTTAAATACATTATTCATTAGCTGGTTTCAAAACTCTCACTTAAGGAAAATACTATGCCATGTGTTAGGGGATTCCACACTCGTTTTATCTAATAAACAATACTTTTTCCTCACCTTTCAATTAATTTCTAGATATAACTAAGGCTACATGGCTAGCGGGATTGGCTTCAAAGGACTTACTTTGCAGCGACACTTAAACCTCAGGGACTATTTTTGCCAGGTTGTGAAACTTTGCATTTAATGTTTGGACTTACTTTGCAACGACGCTTAAACTTCAGGGACTGTTTTTGCCAAGTTGTGAAACTTTGCATTTAATGTTTGGACTTACTTTGCGGTACCACTTGAACCTCGAAAATCATTTTCGCCAAGTTTGGAAAGTTTGCATTTAATGCATGGTTTGTTGCAAAAGCTTGTACGCTTTTTAGTATTATAGATATAATAAGTTTTCTTAAAGGGTTTATAGACAAAGAAGTTACTAAAGTTTGCGAAAAAGTTCAAAAGTTACTATAGTTTTTTGGTTACAAAGAGGTTACTTAAGTTTGGTCACGGTTATATAAGTTATTCATATGTTTTAACCTCCTACTATAGGCTTTTTTTTTTTTTTTTTTAATTTCAAAATGGCCCTCGACTAACTGTCGTTAGTTTTTCCGTTAGCTAACGCCATTTGCAAAAACATTTGTCTTGTAAGTCCTTTATCCTAACGACCGCTTATACTTAACTCAAAATTTGGTTTTCATACATTTTGTCCGCTTTTCTTCGTTTTTGACCCTTTTTACGGGTTTCTGTTTTCACACGTTTTATACGCTTCGTTCGTTTTATACGTTTCGCCTATTTTCTTACACTTTCATCCGTTTTCTTACGCTTTGTATGTTTTCTTCGCTTTTATCTCGCTTTTCTTACTTTTTCGCTTTCGGACATTTTTTCTGCTTTTCTTACGTTTTTCGCTTTCATACGATTTTGTTTATTTTACACGTTTCACACAATTTTATACACTTTTATACACGTTTTATACACATTTTACATCGTATAAAACATAACAAGTATAAAATATACAAACGTATAAAACATACAAAGGTGTAGAAAACATAAAACTAGTATGAAAACGTAAAAAGACGTAAGAAACGTACACAAGCATATAAATTCGCACACAAATGTAATAAAAAAATTATGAAAACCTTTGAAAACGTACAAAAATGGACAAAAACGTACGAAACTGGAGAAAAACGTACGACAAGAGAGAAAAACGTACATAAGCGTAAAACAATGTAAAGAAAGTACGACAAGAGAGAAAAACATTCATAAACGTATAAAAACGTATAGAAATGTACGAAAATATACAAAGATATGCGAAGGAGAAAAATGTAA
This sequence comes from Chrysanthemum lavandulifolium, assembly GCA_022545495.1. Taxonomy (NCBI): domain Eukaryota; kingdom Viridiplantae; phylum Streptophyta; class Magnoliopsida; order Asterales; family Asteraceae; genus Chrysanthemum; species Chrysanthemum lavandulifolium. The sequence continues at coordinate 31,260,322 of CM040239.1, read as the reverse complement.
AAATAAAAAAATTAAAATAAAAAAAATTAGAAAAAAAAAAAAAAACCATAGTTACTTTTTGTTAAGGTTCAAGAACCTATTTCATAAACCCGTAAACTATAGTAACTTCCTTGTAACATTTTAAACTATGGTGTTGACGTGGACAAGGGAACCGGTAATCACCGGTTGCCCACCCATGCATAACATTTATGTAACATTTTAATCTTTGAGTAACCCAAATGACAAACCCGTTTACTTAAGTTACCTCTTTGTAACCAAAAAAACTATAGTAACTTAGGTGAACTTTTTCGCAAACTTTAGTAACTTCTTTGTCTATAAACCCTTTTCTTAAAATACAAGTATACAACATATACAAACTATATACATTATAAATAATCTCACACGTATGAACAAGTATACTTTGTTAACTACTTTTGATAAAAGTTCAACCGACATTTCTACAAAATCAACATACTTTTGTCAAGCCTATCGAACAAACAACATCGGAAAGAAGAACCGGAACGACATTGCTAGACTTTCCAAAGGACTTATTATTCTCGTATGATCAGTTTAGCCATGCCTTGCTAATATATGAAGGGCTAATAACATCTAATAGCAACAAACTTTTTTAATTGTTCAAATATCAGTTATAAACTCAATAATATACCATAATACCCATCAAACTTTCAAATTTTAGTTCAATATCATACTTTTTTTACATGGCATGACCGACAACCGGTTACCGGTTAAATTGCATACGTGGATTTTTTCATTTAGTTTTTATGTTAGTTACGTGAAGTTTGCTGTTTCAAAATACCTATCAAACTTCGTCAAATGGTTTAAAATACCATCAAACTTTATCAGATGTTCACTTATCAGACATGAACCCAATTGACGTGGATCATAACGGTACAAATTTATGACGTGGCATGTACATATGTCATTGACGTAGATTTTGGAGGTAAAAAGCGTATTTTTGTTGATCTACACAAAACAAACAAAGTTTGATAGGTATTGTGGTATTTTATTTGATTTATAACTGATATGTGAACATTTGAGAAAGTTCGTTGCTATTAGATGCCATTAACTCATATATGAACAATAACAACTTATAATCTTAACATATTGTTAAGGATTGTGGTTTAAGAATTTAACTTTTGATTTTTATAGTTAATATGACTTCCATAGAAAGGTGTTTAGTTTAGGATCTTGTTTTTGTTTTTCTTTTATTTTTTTTATTTTGGTACATGTAAATTATCTTCACAATTGGTGTCAAGAAGAAAAAAAGAAATTATTGTGCATGTATATTAGGTGGTATGGGTGTTTATCGGTTTCGATTTTGGATGGTTCAGGTAAATCTACTGAGAAAAGATCACTTAAAACCATAGTCGAACCGAACCTAGTATTGATTCAATTTTAAATGTATATGTTCCCGTATCATGTGTGAAACGAGTATAAATCGGGTGGTGATAATTGGATGCTCGGTTTCTCGTGTTGAACGGTAAGGACCCCGTGAGAAGGATTATATTCCTGTAGTTGGGGTAACACTAGAATCAACTGGGTACCTTCATATTACCTCGTAGGAGAGGGTGGAGAGAAAGATGTGGTACCTTCGTCTGATCTCGTAAAAGATGATGAAGAAAAGGGTTTGTATGGTACGTTTGTCTTATCTCGTAAGAGAGGATGAAGAGAAGAGTTTGTATGGTAGATGAGGATGGAGATGGTCTTCATGTGCTAAAGAAGCTTACGGAGGCTGCAGAGTGAAACTTTGTATGCTTGCTTAGTTGTTGGAGCTTATAATAATTCCCTATACCATTTAGTATATATAGGAGAGAAATAGGGTAAGGGATGAAAACATCTGGACATGTTCATGATTTGGGCCACTGGGCCGTATATGAATAATGGGCTTGTTTAAGCCTCGGGACTTAATGTATATAGTGTAGTATACATACATCATCAAGCTCCACAATCTAGTATAATATGATGCTTGGATCATAATGTGCTGGACTTGTAAGTCACGTAGGCTTTCCTCTTTCCTAATGATACAACCACTTATGTATGAGTCATGTATTGGAAAAACGGTGCACAAGTTGTGGCAACTCGTAATTTCAGGTCATTTTTACAAACTTTGGAAGAGTCACTATTCATCATTCTTCGTAAATTAGGTTTACGAGTATCAAATACGTGTAACCTGGAGGGTTAAGCTGCGTATTCATGGAATAACATCAAGGACATTTCATATAGACTAGATTTAGTCTACACAACATTAGTAACATCATTTCATATCGGTTCACGCATGAATTTGCATATTTCATTAAACGTTTATTTTCCTATTAAATAAACGCTATCGCGTAAACATTTATTTTGAATATTGATCCGACACTTCCAAAAATTATCCCGATATATTTTTATACTCATATTAAGATTATAAAAATAATATTATGAGTTTACCCGGTGTTTTAAATTTATTTTGTATATAAATTGTTATATTTATATAATTACGACGGTTTTCGTAAATACTACACGATAATTATTTTTTCACTCAATTTTTGTAAGAAATGTATTTTTATAATTTTTATGACTTCAATATATTTTATTTTGATCCGTTAAAATTTATTTTTAGCTAACGCTACCCTAAATGCTTAAATATGTACACAAGTTACACATTTATCCTTAAATAACTACTCATATACTTCTACCCATTTATACTTAAGTGTTAAAAATGCGCAAGTCTTCTATGTTTAATATGGTTGTCGACATACATGATGACTCACATCTTTGAGACCAAAATATCTTATGTACAATAATACCTACAAGACTTTATATTCTAAAAAAAAAAAACTACACATACATACATGATCCTAAAAGTGTAAAAAAAAAAAAAGATCTACTCTCTTTCTTCCTCCATAACCGCCATCTCAAGAAACACAAGGAAACCATGAAATTTTTCTAGTTCAAGTGATTGTCAAGTGATATTAGTAATCTATTTCAAGGTTTTGAAATAAAAACCTAAAGATTAATTAAGGTTTTCATCATTTTCTTGCACATAATCATTCAAGTAAGCATTTCATAACTTTCATAACTCTTTCATATTCATCTTTATGTTATTTCATCATTTTTGCAAGAAAACATGCAAGTTATATGGATGTCTATACCACTTTTTATTGTTTTAAGTATTATAAATATATATAATCATCCTATAAATTATCCCTTGGAACATATCACTTTTGATGATGTCTAGGAACCCATGACACCCTAAGAAGGTGTATGGTAGGATTAGAATAGCTTCGGAGTTGTTTTGGATTGGTTAGAATAGGTTTTGCGCGAGAAAAACTCATTTCGACAACTATATATAAGGGTCTGTTGGTTTTTAGAAATCTGGGAAAATTCGAAAGGAGACAAAATATTTTGGGCTAGATATTTGGAAAATATACTTTAAAAAGAAAACGTGGCCGCTTGAATGGGTTAAAACGGAGTTATAACGAAGAAGTTATGCTATTTTCAAGTTTGACGACGAAAAATATTTGTTTCAGAAAATTCAGCATGTAATCTCAACTTTTTACGAGTCAAAAATGAGTCTTAAGCGTTATAAAATGTGTCGAATTATCGAAAATATATTAGTATATGTTAATACGAAACCGTGGATATAAAGAACGTAGAAAACGGACTTAAAACGAAGAAATTATGGCCAATTAAAGTTTAACGAAACATATATTTTTTAACAGCAACATGTAAAAATATACATGCTGATATGATTTTAAATCGAGGTTTTGACCCCTTTCGGGTCCGAATTGGCTTAAGTGTAAAACACGAAAGTTGTCCGAAATGATGTTTTACAATTAATTGCGAGATTTTTAAGCTTAAAAGTGTAAAATGAGAGATTTAAGCATGGTCAAAGACGGACGATTTTTCTGAAAAAGTCAAAGTACCCATTGCTGATGGGAAATAAAATTGGTGCTTTTAAGCGTTTTCGAGTCCGTTTGAGCTTTGAAAACTTTACCAAATGCTATTGTATCACCTATAAATTATTAGGGAGCATTAAAAACCTTATAAAAACGATATTTTATAAGCACAAGGGTTTATTAAAATATAATGGAGTGTTTGGATTGCTTACTTAAATTACTCATTTTAGAGTCCATAAAAGAGCATTTGGATCGGTGTTGTTTTAGCACACGAGGCTAATCCTAAGGATAGCTTGTTGTGGCTTAACGAACCGGATTAATATTTTTGAATGTGTAATTGTAATTGGGATAAATTATGACTATCGTATTTATTTTCACAAGTATTAACACTTATATATTTTTCTCCATGATCGAGACCTCTAGGATGAAAACTTAAATGCTAAAACTTTGAGATAATGATACAAGCTTCCCAAAACCGATGAGTTCGTTTTCTAACACTCGACGTACACCATTTTACGACTAGCTTCTTGAGGCCGTTTTAGTCTCTTTCATGAAATTTTCAAAACCATTATTTTACGACGAAAAGTTATAATTTCATAATAAGTCATTAAACGACTATCGTAGGATATCATTTCAACGTAAATACTTGTAAAGTATTTTATAATATGACGAGATATCATAAACATACATTTCGACGTTAAACATTATTTTCAAATGTACAAGTGGTATAGATATCATACGAATTGCATGCATAACATTACATCATAACTTATAATAGAACATATCATTCACCATAGGTCACGCTTAGAGGTTGCGCCTCATTTCAGCATTGCCATTATATCATCATTATCATTGCAACAAGTGAGTTTTCATAGCCCCGATTTATTCAAGTTTTTACTTATTTCAAACCTACGGGGGAGAATACATTGCACATCATTTTTATTACGATGCCAAGTATATCAAATTCATTACACTGCTTAAGTTACCCCATTGCCAGTTAAATGTCCCCATTTCATAAACATGAACCGTTAATTTCATAGAAGCGTGGGTGAGTGGATAGATCTATCGAGGGTGACACCTCCATCCGGGTTGGCGGATTCCAACCGGACGGATGCATTTCATTTCATTATCATTATTTGAGTTGTTTGGCAAAACACTGTTGAAGCGAACATCATGATCGATCAAGCTTGTGTCATGTGCTTAAGCAATTGTATCATTTTGTGACATATTGTCATACATGGCCTATACTTGTGGTAGTCGATTAAACATTTTCAACAACTCTATGAACTCACTCAACCTTTGTGTTGACACTTTTAGCAATGTATTTTCGTGTAACTAAGGCATTCACTTCATGGCATGCATGTGGACATATCATAGAGTCGCGGTGACGACGCGTCTCACATGGGATTTATACACTTTAAAAACATCGTTTGATTTGTACCAAACTTATTTTCCGCACATGTTTATTTTCATTTGGGACCTATCTTTGTAACTCTGAATGTTTTTAATATATCAAACGATGTTCTTTTCAAACGACACTTTAGGTCGCTCAATATAACTGTGTTTGTGATGCTATGATGCTTAACCCCGTGAATTTCATTCACTTGCAAAATGTAATTTGGGGTGTGACACAAGTACCTTCGTCTCATCTCGTAGGTGAGGATGGTGAGTAGGGTTTTGTTATGCTCTGAAATGTTCCATTTTGTTGACGGCTTTCCCGAGTCTAGCAATCACGAGCTGGGACTGGGTTGATATGTTGATATATGGTAAGTCCCCCATTTTAGCGCAATATAAATGATTTCCCTAATTTTGTGACTTCTCAATTGCATAACGTTTCTCACCTAACTCACCAATAGGCCAACACACATTTTCCAGTCCTATTCATGGAGTATGGTGTTCTAGACTAACATTTGCTGAGCAAGTCATACCCGATTCCTGACGTATGATATAAAAGGGCGTGTGAGCCTGAAGGCGTCGGAGCCTGAAGGGCGTTATAGCCTGAATGGGCGTCAGAGCCTAAAGGGCATCAAAACCTGGATGATGTTGGAGCTTGATGTTAGGCCGCTCGTGGCCGAGATAAAGCCGTTTGAGGCTGATGTAAGTCACTTGGGGACGATATTGAGCTATTTGAGGCTACTGTTAGGCACTTGGGGTCGATGTTAAGCCGTTAGAGCCTTAAAGGTGGTTGAGCCTAATGGAGTTTGAGTTTGATGTTAGGTCACTCAGGCCCGATACTAAACCGTTTGAAGCTGATGTAAGGCATTTCATGCCGATATTAAGCCATTTTAGGCTACTGTTAGGCAGTTGGGGCCGATGTTAAGCTGTTCGAGGCTACTGTTAGGCACTTGGGGCCAATTTTAAGCCATTTGAGGTTGATGTCGTTTGATCCTGATGACGTTTGAGCATGTTAGGATCTAAGCCCATTGGCGTTTGAGCATATTGTGGTCTAAGCCCGTTGGTGTGTGAGCCTAAATGGGTCAGTGCTTGAAGGGTCAGAGCCTAAACGCATGAGCTTTACACATAAAGCAACGTCCATAGAAGTTTTAGGCACTTAAGGTAAAACGACTAACTTAAAGCGAGCGACACAAATCAAACAATATCTCCAAACTTCAAAAAAAGATTGTGGGAAGAGATTATTTACGGCTGTAGCAGAATCCCAGGCCACACGTACATTTAGCGTAGGGCAGGCCTCAGGAATAAAATCTCCCAAACACTCAATCTTCCCCGGATATTCGCATTTGATAAGACTGGACATGCATTAAAAACACAACAGTCTCGAAGATGAAAATTCGGCAATCGCAATTTAAATTTTTTTGTAAACACTAAAGAGTTCCTGAACACCAAGGAAGAGATATTAGGAAACTTCCATTATGACTCATTACCTTAACATGAATCCGTCATCGTATTTCCCTAAAGCAGTCAAATAACACCAATGGACTGGAGGGACTTGATAGCATATGATAGCTTCCGCCCAACTGGCTAAAACCCACGCACTCTATACCAGCCTAACACAATCCCACCAAGGCTAGGGCATGACGACATGCCTAGGAAAACGACTTCCCCGGCCACACTCAATCTCAGTCATGCTTGGAAAACCTGCCCAGGAAAATGACACGCATGACGAACTGAGTCAGGGTCGTTACAACGAACGAAATGTGTAACTACCCCATTCGTGGAGAGGTAATGCAACAACCATGCATGGATCCCTCCATGCACCCGACTCAACTAAGGATGGTACACCACGTGTCAACCTTGTCCCTTCTCTTAATGTCCACCACGTGGATCATCCTGTGGCCATTGGATCGCCTTTACGGGTTACTCATAACCCCAAGTGCATCCCTATAAGTACTTATCCATTTCTCTGAAATAGCCCAAGCAATTATCCTTTAACGGATAATGCACACACAAAACTCAGTCGACTTGTGAATATTACCTCAACTCGTGACTCCGGTCACATCTTGACGTTACACTTTAAGCTCATAACTTAATAAGTAGGTCAAGGAGCATAGAATGTGTGAAACAATATGTCACATAGAAAATAAAAATATTGATAACATTACATGCAAACATCACTAACATAAAGTGATCCCAACTGATGTACGTGTCATTCAGTATTATGAAACTGTTAGGGAGGAGGGAGTGGTCTCGGGTGTGACAACCCGAACTTTCAGGTCATTTCTCAAAACAATTCATGTTTCACTATTTCATCATTTATCGTAAACTAGGTTTACGTGTTCCAAATTGCCAGAACCTTAATGGTTTAGTCGAATTCATGATCATATCATCAAGGACATTTCATATAGACTAGGTTTAGTCTACATTTCATTAACATCATTTCCATCATGTTAGTTCATTCATGAATTTGCATTTCACATTAAACGCCAAATTTCATATTAAATAAACGTTATCGCGTAAGTTATTATTTGAACGTTTAATCCGATACTTCCAAAACTATCCCGACATATTTTTATACTTACTTTTAGTTTGTAAAATATTATTTTGAGTTTACCCAGTGTTTTAAATTTATTTTGTATATAAATTGTTAAATTTATATTATTACGACGGTTTTCTTAAAAACTACACGATAATTATTATATCACTCAAATTTTGCAAGAAATATATTTTTACAATTCTTATGATCTCAATATATTTTACTTTGGTCCATTAAAATTTATTTTAGCTAAAACTACTCTAATTTCACAAATGTATACACAAGTTACCATTTATCTCTAATATACTTACATTTTACTTACACCATTTTATACATAATACATAATAAAAAAATATATATATATATATTTGTGAAACACTCCCCCTAAAATCCGGCCAAGGGGGGGGGGGTTAGTCAAAGTGGGTGAAGATTTCTTACAAGTCTAGATTTATACTCAAAATTTACTTACACACTCTTTCATTCATCACAATAATTCACACACTCAAAATATTTTTCTCTCCTCTTTCTTTCTCTCTAGAACCGGTCACCACATAGGAGAAGAAGAAAACATCAAAAATTTTCAAGATCAAGTTTTACACAATCTAGTTACACTCTTAGTAAAGGTTTTGAAATAAAAACCTAGGGTGTTTAGGTTAAAACCTTTGTTCTTTGCACCTCATCAAGTAACTAGTAAGCATATCATCTTCATTTTTCATATTTCATATTTCATTATTATTTCATACTCATCTCATCATTTTTGAGCAAAGCATGCAAGACTTATGGATGTTTATACCACTTTTACATTGTTTTTAGAAGTTATACATATATAAGTCATCCTATAATTAATCCTTGTTATATATCACTCTTGATGATGTTTAGGAACCCATGACACCCTAAGAAGGTGTATGGTAAGATTAGAATAGCTTCGGAGTTGTTTTGAATGGATTGGAATAGGTTTGACACGAGAAAAACTCATTTCGACAAGTATATAAAAGGGTCTGATCTTGTTTTTGAAATCTGGAAAATCCGACAGTAGATAAAAATTTTTGGCCAAGATATTTAGAAAATATACTTTAAAACGAAACCGTGGCCGCTTGAACGGATTAAAACGGAGCTATAACGAAGAAGTTATGAATTTTTCAAGTTTGACGACGAAATATATATATATCCCGAAATTTCAGATGTTAATTCTAGTTTGTACGAATAAAAACGAGTCTTTAGCGTTATAAATTATTTCGACTTATCAAAAATATATTAGTATACTTTGATACGAAGCTAAGGACGATAATACGTAGAAAACGGATTTGTAGAACTTAAACTATACACGCTTACACAAAATTGCCAGAACTTTATTATTTAAGAAAACTATATTATTTCTATTAGACAAGTGTTACGGTAAACAAGTGACCATATTGAAGGCTATTTTTAACGTTGACGAGAACTTTTGTAAAGAGATGTCTTCTAACAAAAGTGAGATCACCAAGCATATTTTCAAGATGACCAACCGTTTGTATAGCGGAGTTGTAATGAATTAACTACGGTTGCTTAAACTTTGCCGAAATTCACTTTTAAACTACATTTTGGACAAAATCACCATACTTAACCTATATTTTTCTCTATGAACGAGACCTCTAGGATAAAAACTTAAATGCCAAAACTTTGAGATTATGATACAAGCTTTCCAAAACCGTTGAGTACGTTTCCTAACGTTCGACGTACACCATTTTGCGACTAGCTTTTCGAGGCCATTTAAGTCACTTTCATGAAATTTCCAACGACATTATTTTACGACGAAAAGTTATAATTTCACAATAAATCATTAAGAAACTATTGTAGGATGACATTTTGACGTAAATACTTGCAAAGTAATTTAAGAATGGTCAAGACGTCAAAAGAGTATTTTTCGACGAAGAGTATTATTTTCAAAATTCACAAGTGGTATAAATAACATACGAAATGCATGCATAACATTACATCATAACTTATTACATATCATATCATTCATAATAGGTCGGTTTGAGATTCACGCTACATTTCAATTGTATCCACTTTTGTCATCATAATCATTGCAACAGTGAGTTTTCATAGCCCGATTTATTCAAGTTTTACTTTATTTCAAACCTACGGGGAGAATACATTGCACACCATTTTATTACGCTACCAAGTATGTCAAATTCATTATATTGCTTAAGTTACCACATTGCCGCTAAATGTCCCCATTACATAAACATGAACCGTTAATTTCCTAGAAGCGTGGGTGAGTGGATAGATCTATCGAGGTGACACCTCCATCCGGGTTGGTGGATCCCAACTAGTCATCTGGATGCATTTCATTTCATAAACATTATTTGAGTTGTTTGGCAAGACACTCTGTAGGCGAACATCATCGAGCTTCGTGTCATGTGCTTAAGCAATTGTAACATCATTTGTGACATCATTGTCATACATAATTTATACTTGTGGTAGTCGATTAATATTTACATAAACTCTATGAACTCACTCAACCATTGTGTTGACACTTTTAGCAATGTATTTTCAGTTGCTAAGGCATTCACTTCATCGCATGCATGTGGACATATCATAGAGTCGCGATGACGACGCTGTCTCACACAAGATTTATATACTTTAAAACATCGTTTGACTTGTACCAAACTTATTTTCCGCAAGTTGATTTTCATTTGGGACCTATACTTTGTAAACTCGATTATTTTATTAAATCAAATGATGTATTTTCCAAACGACACTTTAGGTCGCTCAATATAACTGATTGTGATGCTATGACAACAATCCCGAAATTCCATTCACGCAAAACAGTAATTTGGGGTGTGACATCGGTAAGGATTCGGTACCCTTACCCGAGCGGTAACACCGCCGCCACCACCTAGGGTACCAAAATCGGGTATGAATTTCGGTTTTGGAAGCCGACTCTTTTAATTGTTGGAGCATATGATTTTTTGACCGTTGGGGAGATTCTTTGACCAACGGCTGGTATATACTTTGAATAAAAAAAAAAAAAATCCCTTTAAAACCAAATAACATACACTCATTATTTTCAAATAAAACACACACTAATCTCTCAAATAAAACATACACTCATTACCAAAATGTCTTCCGATTCTTCCGAATTCGAATGCATTATTCCGTCTTCGTCCGACGAGATATCCACGGGTAGCTCGTTGCAATTTATGCTTCAAGCGGCTCAGTATCTTGAAGACACGGCAAGCTCTAGCCGAACTAGCGTAAATCGTCTACGGGAAATAGGTCTTCAAACGTTAGAGAATGATGGGTTCGTTGAAACACCAAAGTACAACGAAGAGTACTTTAAAAAAAAATTCGAATGGAGAAAAGCATGTTTTTGCAAATAGTGGGCGACATTGAAGCGAGATACCCATATTTTCAAGAAGGCTACGACGCTGTTCGAAAAAAAAAGTTTCACGGCGAAACAAAAATCACTTCGGCCGTTAGGCAACTTGCAACCAGCAATCCCCGATGAGTATGATGAATATTTATGCATGGTCGCAAGAACGCCACGTGAAAGTCTTGATTATTTTTGTGAGGCCATCATTGAGTTATGCGTTCGAGAGTACCCACGTAGGCCGACAAAGACACGACCTTGCTCGCTTTCCAGCCCATGAAGCGAAGCAACACCTCCCGGATGCTTGGTAGCATCGACCGTACACACATCGATGGAAAAATTGTCCTAGACATTTGAGAGGGCAATATACGAGGTGACTATGGTGTTCCCACTATTATGCTTGAAGTCACGGCGTCACAAGATATGTGGATTTGGCATGCTTTTTGGTCCACCGGGTCAAACAACGATATCAACGTATTGAATCGATCGACTTGTATCTTACTGATCGAAATGGAACGGCGATGAGCAGTTCATTCCACGTGAATGGACGCTTTTACAAACGCTGCTACTATTTGGCGATGGAATCTATCCTAAGTGGTCCACATTTGTTAAAGCATACCCGTATCCAATGACCCAAAGGAAAAGAGATTTACGGGTTACAAGAGGGGCGAGAAAGGATGTCGAGCGAGCTTTTGGTGCTCTCAAAGGAAAATGGAAAATTCTCGATCGACCTCTCCGAGCTATGACCAAAGCGAAGATTGCCAATCGAGGTTCATGCGTGTGTTATTTTGCACAATATGGTTATAAACGCGAGGAGGGCAATCTCACCGGTTCATATAATGGATGAGCGGTCCAGCCAGATGTTCGACGACGATGTGGTAGCGGAGTTACTAGGCGAAGTTCTCCATGACCGTCTTCAATATGATCTCACGTAGCGACGTCAATACTTGCCGCATCTCGATGATTAGTTGGGTTTTTATTTTAATCTAGTTATTTTTAAGTATTACGTTATGTTTCTTTTTTTTTTAAGTATTATGTAATGTTTTTATTTTTAATGAAATGGTATGTTTTTATTTTAAATATTGTATGTGATTTTATGTATTAAAAAAAAATCGGGTATTAGGTGACCACTCCCTCCACTTAGGGTAGTGTTAGGGTAGAATTTGGTAGTTTTGAGTTGGAGGGTTTTTATTGGATAGAGGTGATGTGACACCTAAGGTACTAGGTGACCACTCCCTCCTCCCTTAAAGATCTTAATACAAAATACGAAGCAATACTTATTGTCTTTTTCTAAAGACATCATTATCTCATTATATACGCTACAAATATATATCACACTGCCATAATTTTACAAATGTATATACAAACACAAATGTACGTGTCGCATGTGGCTGACTTAAAGAGAGATTCTTTTACCACTTGAGCATTAGTCCAATGGTTGGAGCATTTGTGCTTGAGTCAATTGACATAGGTTCAAGTCTCATCCATGACATTTGCTTCAGATAGGCACCCACCTCCGCAAAACCTATGGGCATATTAAAGAGACTTTGTGAAATAAGAGCTCAGGTCCGAATCTTGGCTCGTACTCACTCTAGTTGGTGCCCTACTAGGCCATGAGAGTTGCCGAAGCTATTCCTTATAGGGTGAACAATGCCTGGTACCAACAAATATCCGAGGTCAGAATGTTTCCGCCAGTATACACTTTTATGAAATATTCATGCATGTTTAATCTCATGTTCTTTGTTGACTGGTTTTTAATAGGGCTAATAACTTTTTAAAGCATTATACTTGTTAAGAATGGCGATTCACAGAGTGAACTAAAAAATAACTCTTTTAGAATTAAAGTTGACATTTTGTCTTTCTTTAAGTATTATGACCATTTTACCCTTCAAAAATATTTCAAAAAAAAATAAATTGAATAAAATTTGAGAAATTTCAAAAAAATTTCAAAAAGAAATTTTGGAAAAAATTCGAAAAAAGTATTTCAAAAAATTTAAAAAGGGTAAAATGGTCATAATACTTAAGAAAGACAAAATGTCAACTTTAATGCCTAAAAGAGTTATTTTTAGTTCAATCTAACTATCATTCTCGACAAGTATAGTCTTTAAAAGGTTATTAACCCTTTTTAATATTTTGACTTTTACTTATTTACATGTTGTAACATACCCCCGTACTAACTCAAAGCCCATTTTCTGTGGAGGTTAACATGAAAACCTCACGATTACTAACAAATATTACTAGTAAACCTTGTAGAAGTTCATCAGACACCGTCAATCCAAAGGGCTAATTCCTAAAAAGGGATAAAAAGTTGGGTATTAATCATTTTGAGGTACAAAAATAAAGCCTCTTCCCTATTTAGTCATGTGTGAATGTGCGCTTTCACTAGAATGTTGACACGTGTCCATTTTTTTAATAATAAAGTACAGTGGTAGGTAGGACTTTGACTTTGAATTTTTGTTTAAATGACAAATATACACCTCTTTAAAATATAAATACTCACTCATCTACCTCTTCCACTTTATCACAACCCCTCTCTCTTTTATTCTGGCCGGCCATCTCTCTCACACAAAAATTCCGGCCGGCTATTTTCTAAACCGCCACCAGATCTTTGCCAGTCTATTTTATTTTTCTCAGCCTATTTTTTGTCAAGTCCTTGTCAACTTTACCACTTTACCATCAAAAAATTATTCAAAAAATTCACACACCAGATCTTCTTTTTACAATCAACAGTACTCGATCAAAAAAAAAAATATATTTAAATAAAAATCAATGGTACCAATCTTTTTTCAACCAACAGTAACTAACATTTACAACAAATTTTCTTCAAGTCTTGAACCAAATTTACATAATCTTTAGATAAACTTAAAAAAGTAATTTACACAACAAAATACATAAGAAAGTTTAATCAAATTCACCAACAAACTTTAAAAAATACACATTCACCGATGACATTAGCAGGTTTTTATTCCGGCTTAACGGCGGCGAAGGCGATAAATTCCGGGGACAACAGATCTACAAAAAACATATAAACCTATAAGAAGCTTAGATCTAACAAAAACTTAGATCTATAAAAAACCTAAAAAATCAAACGACAAAGAAAACTTAATACCATCAGTTTTTAAGAATGGAGTGGTGGGATTCAGCCGGTCATCTGTGGTGGCGGCGGGTCTTCTGTCATGGTGACGATAGGTTTCAGTGGTGGTGGGTCGGTTGTGGTATGTGTGTTTATGGGAAGGAAGGGAGAAGTAGATAAGAGTATTTGATGCGAAGAAAATGGATCGGTAGAGAGAGGGGTTAGGTGAGTGAGTATTTATATTTTAAAGAGGGGTATATTTGTCATTTAAACAAAAATTCAAAGTCAAAGTCCTACCTACCACTGTACTTTATTATTAAAAAAGTGGACACGTGTCAACATTCTAGTGGAATCGCACATTCGTACATTCGCACATGACCAAATTGGGAATAGGCTTTATTTTTGTACCTCAAAGTGATCAATACCCAACTTTTTGTCCCCTTTTGGGAATTATCTCCAATCCAAATATTACTAAGTTATGCCTTAAACTTGAAAATATTACTAAGTTGCCAATTAGTTGTTCTTTTAACATTTTTTGCAACGTTGATTTTTATAAAGACAAATCAGTTAGCGTTATATTAAGACTTGTTAATATATCTTAATAAGACTCCATGTCTAAATTAAACATGTTGATGCTGCATGTTATAATTGTAATAGAGTTATAGAATTACAGTCTAAGCAATTGATGTACATATATACTATGACTTATCACATGCACCCCATCCTTTTCAAGATGTTGATATATGTAGCTTTCATGCAAATATCATTTGTCCCACGTACAATATTCTCAACTTTACAATTTAGATAGCTTGAAAATAATATACTTTTGTGAAAAGTAAAGTATTTATATATTCACGTTGTTGTTAAACTACTGTGACAAAATAGTTGTTTATCTCAAAGTTTAACCGATCAAATTTGTTTCAAATTATTTATTTATTTATTTATTTTTTTTTTATTTATTTTTTTTATTTTTTCTTAAAGTTACATGCTTTTCTGACTCGACATTGTGAGCTGAAAAATCCCAAAATGACTACTTTTCTGAATGGCTCGAAGTCAACGCAGGTGAACCTTCAAGATCACAAAAAGAAAAAAAATTATATTTGTTGGTGGTACATAGCGTAATGAACTAATGATTACACTTTATAAACTATATTAAAAATGAACATTCAGGTTAACATGGGAGGATTAATAAATGGAAGAATACTCCTAAAAATAGTAGTTTAAGATAAACCATAAAGGGTAATCCAACGATAAAAATATCATTTTTTTTAAAAGGAGGTTAGAGTACGAATTCAATGAGGAGATTATTTTTTTATTTTTTATTATTATTATTATTTTTTGCTACGGAAGTTTATTTGCCTAACTTCGGGCTAACAAAAAAGATAGCCGCTCTAACATTAATCGACTCGCAATATCGAGTTGAAGACCAGGTTAAAACAATCGATCACAATTATTAACAAATATTAACTTTTTGGAAACTTATGTATTAAACTTGAAAATAATAGAAAGTTTTAGTTGCCTTTTATCATTTTTTGAGCACAAAGCAGTAATTTAATCAAACTAGTATGAACAAATAACATATTTAACTTACAACTCTTAATAAAAGTTCAACCTGCAAAATCAAATTACCGTATCAAACTAACAAAATTGAAGAGACGAATCAGAACGACGTTGCTAGAGTTTCAAAAAGACTTATCATTCTCGTGTCAGTTTAACAATGCCTTATATATGAGCAATACCAGCGTCGCATAAGTGTAAACATATTGTTCAAGGTTTGATTTTTATTTTTCAATGTGAGTTACACAGAAAAGCTTTTTGTTTAGAAGTTTTTTAGTGCATTTTTTTTATATTAGTACATGTATTCTCCCACGATAACCTAATTCAACAAAACAAAAGATTGATAACTTGTAATAATAATAAAAAAATCGTGTTCAGTGACGTTGCAGGAGTAAGATTTACAGTTCAAGTACCTCTATTTATTCACAATAAACACAATCACCCCTCCTATCCCTTTCAAAAACTTTTGTTCATGCATCTTTTTTGTAGCTTTCAATACTTCGTATTTCTGTATTAAGTACAATATTTTTAAATGTATCATTAAGATAGTTTTAAAACATTGTGAAAACTGATAGTTTTTAAAATGGGCAAATATTTTATAAACGTATTATAATTGTTATCATTTATTTTTTTAGGTATCGAACAAAAATCTTTTATGGGAGTATATTTCTTTCAAATTCGTACTTTTTAAAATACTTTGTGACATTTTTGTCTTTCGAAAAAAAAAATTTATTAGCTGAGAGGGGCAAGAATGTCAAAAAGTTTCGCAAAATACCTAAAAAAGACCGAATTTGAAAGAAAAGTATCGTATGAGAAAAATATTTTGTTGGATACCTAGAAAATGAAATGATGACAAGTATAAAACTTTTATAAAATATTTGCCTTTTAAAATCAAAATTAATATACTTATGTGTATTTGTTTATGTTATTTTATACTCATATCATATGCATGTTTTTAATCATAGTGATGTTGGGAGATGCCAATAACATTAGCATGATAACATCTATTCATGATGGACTTCTATAGCTTACAAAATAGTGTGGTACTAGCTAGTACAGTAGTACTATATGATCTTGTGCAATTAGTATTATTCTTTTCTTTAGTAATATTCTTTTGTTAGTTGTTTCCTGATCTGGGAGTGTCCATTTCAGTATTTGTTATTCATATGTTGTACATATTGATTGGAGTAATATAATTTTACCTTTGCAACAAAAAAAGAAAAAGAATTTTATGTATGTAACTTCGTAAATATTTTATATTTAAAGCATAAAAGCTAGTCTGAAACAATATGTGAGTAGTAAGTTTTGGAAAACAAAATACCAGACTAAAAAATATTTGCATTAGCAAAAACAAACTTTATGCTCATGACTTAATAAAGAGATTGTAAAACATTTGAAACATTATCTCATACAAGAATTAAGAATATTGCTAAAATACATACATATATAATACAAAGCGATCCCAACTGGTAGTTTAATATTATGAAACTTCAAGCAATCTCAATACAAAAAAATTAACTAATTTTTTAGCTAACTACTTTTAATAAAAGTTCAACCAACATTCTTACAAAATCAACTTACTTTTGTCAAGCCTATATCGAACAAACAACATCGAAAAGAAAAACCGGAACGACATTGCTAGAATTTCAAAGGACTTATTTCTCGTATCAGTTTAGCCATGCCTAGCTAATATATGAACAATAACAGCTTATAAGTCTTAACATACTGTGGTTTAGCAAATTAACTCTCGATTTTTATACGTCAGTATGACTCCCATAGAAACGTGTTTAGTTTAGAACCTTTTTTTTGGTTACATATATATACTTTCTTCACAGTTGATGTCAAGAAGAAAAAAGAAATTATTGTGCATGTATATTAGGTGGTAGGGTGTGTTTATCGGTTTGGCTTTTGGATTGGTGTTACTCGACTGAAAAAAATCGCTTAAAATCAAAATCAACCGAACCTAGGGTTGATTCTATTTTACGTGTATATAATAAGCAGGTGTGTAACCGAGACGACACAACTAGCGAATTATTCGAGATCGACTCAACTACTATAAATCAACTTGATTTAAACGAGTCGAGCTAGAGATCGAGCTACTCGAGTATAATTTCGAGTCGAGTTCAACCTCCAAAATACTCGGCTCGTGAAACTCGCAAGCCTTATCGCGTTTTGATTAAATTACACTTTGGCCTTTTTATATACATAAATTTACTTAATTTTCATACAAATCGAGTCGAGCTAGCATGATATCCTAGTATTCATCGAGTTCGAGCATGAAATGTGAAAAAAATCGTGCTCAAGTCGAGTTTCGAGCTCATATACGAGTCGAGCTCGAAATATAAAGCTCGACCGTGCTTAAATTGAGTATCGAGTTTGGGTTTTAGTATTCGAGCGGAGCTCGAGCTCGAGCTTGGCAGTGCTCGGCTCGATTTTTTTTTCCTTTATTTTTTATTAACAAAACGTGTTTAAAATCATTAGTTTTTAATGAATTGGATGTTATTAACTAGAAAGACCACTAGCGAGTAACACAAACATTGTACAATATATAATAATCAAGAAGAAGTACAGCATTGTAGAATGTACAATTATGAAAATTGCTACTCCGTATGAAATACCAAAAAAATTCTACAATGTTAGAGATCTCATTTTCTTCCGATCATTGTCACCACACTATATATATATATGACCACCATAACACACACAACTCCATCTCAACCCTCACCTTTTATTTCAGTTATCTTTCACCTAGCTACTTAAATACTTGGTATATCATACCGGTGTACTATTCGCTAACATAAAATGGTGGAGAAATTAGCTGACGGTGATGTTAGGTGCATGCACTGTGGGATGACTAGCGATAGACTTCCCAAAGGGGACAGGGTCCATATTCTATAAGATGGTGGCTCATGAGCGTAATTGTAAGGTAAGTCTTGTTTTATGATTCTTACTAAGTTTGAAATGTTTTTATTTTTTATCTGAAACGATAGCATCAAGATTTGTTGATGAGAAACAGCTTCTCTTTGTGTTCATGAAATAATCATAAAACTATCAATAAAAAAATAAAAATTAAATAAATCATAACTCTTTTTGTTGTTTCAATTTTTATGGGCGACACTGAAAGTTAAATCTTTGTTCATACTGGCGCTTCTCAACGGGACTTTAAGTATAAATCAGTTTAGCAGTGCTAAAATTTTCATGTATATCAGTTTTAACCTTTTGATCATGTATGCCGGATGTCCGTTGCCCTATGTATTAGTTATCGTTGGGCCAAGATCGAGTTACATTGAAAAAAAAAGGAAGCCTTTTTGTCACTTAATAAACTATGAACATGGGATGTCTTTGCTAAGAGGGTGGGATGATGGTGGCTGGTGTTGTGTTTGTAGATAACTTCTAAATTTACTTAAGCTATAACATAAGTTTTCTTTAATGATTGTGGACTTGACTAATCGTAAATAATATAACGTCATCATCATCATCTTTTTGATTTTTGTAGGAGAGGAACAGGGCCAATATGGGTGATGATCAGAATGAAATGGATGTTGTTGCGGCCAATATGGGTGATGAGAATGGAGTGGATGCAGTTGCTGCTGATGAAGTTGTGGCTCCCGATCAAAAGGATGCCATCGTCTCTGGTTGATGGTTTAGTTTATGCATAACTTAACAGGGCTAATTGTTTGTGAATTTATTTTACTTTTCAATTTTTTTTTAATTATGTGTAGTGTACTAATTTTTTTTCTTCTTTGTGTATTATATTTTTGGATTTCGTCTTTTTTGCGTATCATATTACAGTTATGTGTATTATTTGATCATTTTACCCCTACCATTTACACACTCTCATTAATCGGAATAGGGGAAAATAGTCAAAATAATACACATAACTAGATTATGATAAACTGAAAAGACATAATTTAAAAGTATGTTATACCAAAAAGAAAAAAAATTAGTACGCTACACAAAATTACAAAAATTGTCTAAGTAAAATACATTCTAGACAATTAGCCCTAACTTATCATTCCCGTTTGTGTACATATTATTAGTAGAACGATTATGC